>JAGQAX010000021.1:22347329-23085644 GCA_019142605.1 Cephalopholis sonnerati | reverse complement strand
TAAACTCATTGTGATGCAAAACACAAGTGTGATTGCTGTAGTATTTACATCACAAATGCCCGACATCACTGAAGGTATGAGGAAAGGTAAGAATCAGAACAAAGGCAGTAGAGGAAAGACTTGCTCCTATTACAAATTTGCCCTTTAAGGACCTGACTCTTTGAGTGTGTCGAGAAAAGTTACAGCAGCACTTTGAACGCAGCTCATTCATCAGCACAGCTGTCATCCGCAGTCATAAACTCAATGCTCCTATTGGCTCACACTTTTTGTGTCCTGTGGTGTCGTTGGCAGAGATGGAGCCGTGGATCTTCAGGTTCAAGGCGGAGGGCACAGTGGATTACTCACAGCTGACCTTCGACCCCGGCCAGAACGAGCTGATTGTCGGTGCAAGGTAACTCATGTCGGAGTTTGTTTTTTTGGCTCTTTCTCTTTCTTTTGTATCCTCGTCTTTCCTTCCTGTTTCTCTCTTTTGTTGTCTGTCCTTTTGTTGCCGTGTCTTTCATTCCCCTTCTTTTCAGTGTTTGTTGGTGCATTGCATGAGTAATGATCAGTTTCTCTATAGATGTCTTCAAAAGCCAGAGAAAAAATGGCTTTGGAGATTGTTTCCAAGTCCATTGTCTTTGTCAAGCCCAGCCAAGTGTATGTGTGCGTGTGTGTGTGCTTGCAGTGTCTCTGTGGTTGAGACGCTGCATCTGAAAGGGACTGTATTGGTGACAAACAATTCTGCTTTAACTAGCATCTTTTTGTGTATGTTCATGCATACATGTGCGTGAACATTAAGCGTGAATTGTGTGTTCTTCATTGTGTGCGTGTGTGTGTGTGTGTAATGGGTGTATTCATTCACGCTGTGTGAGTCTCAGGCTGATTCCAGATGAAGTGCGCGCTGCACTTCTCTTAATGGCTTAGTTGTCAATAGAAAGAAACACTCACCGCAATGTGAACAAGAGATAACAGAGGAGCCAGCAGGAAGGTGAGCAGCACAACAAACAGAATCAAAGTGAGCCCAGGGAATTTACTAATGCACTCCAGGAACTTAGATGGAAATGGCTAATCAGGGATTGGTGTGTATGTGTGGATGGATGAAGAGCAAAGGTCGAAAAGGCAAGTGGATTCTCGTTTAAACTGCTGGCAAAATTGCGATAACTTATCAGACTCACAATGTTGTTTTGCTGACGACTTTCATTTTAAGCTGAGCAATTCCACCAACACGTGGTATTTGGAGCACTCAAATTATCAAATCAGAGATATAGTCCAATTCTCGGTTCAAACTTGATGACTGTCGAGTGTCTCGCTGAGAAAGGCGTTGTGTGGCTGGATGGATGGCTGCAGGCTCGGTTAGAAGTATGAGTGATAATGGAAGGAAAGAGGGATCGATGCAAATATCAATAGAGTAAAACAGGGGGCCGAGGCCACACTGAGACCTGTCTGATAGCCACTCTTCAGGAGATTGATAGATCTCAGTGAAAGTGTTTGTGTCTGTGTGTGTGTGCAATTGTACGTGAACATTCTTGAAGATTTAAGTTACAAAATTAGATGTCTACTTCCATGAAAAAAAAACAATGCTTGCCTTTAAAAATGATTGCTCATATGAAAGAGAAAACTCATTACGTGTTATTGTTAAAGCTATTGCAAGAACTCTGCCTGCAAAATTGTTTTCAAGCACTGTAAAAAAAATCATTCAGGCCGATATCCAAAAAGAGTTTTTGCTGTGAATTGCACTAAATTTACCAAATGTTGAAAATGATTTTCTTTTGCCAGCATGAACTGACAATAATCTTATATCATGATTGGCCTATGGAGCAAAAAGTACAAAATATGAATAATACAGAGGTCCCAAAGGGGAAAAAAATCACAATAAATAATGCTTTTAGTCCTAATTGTCAGCTTTCATGTGATTGCATTGTGGTAATGGTGTATAATGGTTTTAGTAGACAGCCCGAGACATCGTTAGTCAATATACTGAATATTCCTCTTGAGAGGGCATTCATTAGAACCTAATGTTTCTTGAAAAGTTGTAAATGCCAATGAAACAGTTTTGTTTGTGCTGTGCAAATTTGAAAGGCTTCAGGCAAAACAGGATAGGCACTTATTAGAGTGAAGTTTCACCGCCAGGCTTTGATTTTCCTTCAGTCTCTTTCTTTCTCTCTCCCAGTTTCTTATATACACAAAGCTCCAGAGGTAGGAGCACACTGTAGAACTTTTTAGCACTGCTTTATCCAGTCTTTCTTGCCTCCTAATTACGGGTTGAAGAAACCTAGAGGTCCGTCATTTGCTGCAGTGGTTGAATCCAACCATCCACAGACTTCAGTCCCTTGTATCCTGGCTAAACTCTGATAACTCCTCATGCCACCAGTGAAAAGGTTCATCTTAACTTGTAAGTGGTTAAACTTCAGAAGCTTCAAATGCAGCAGTTTTGAACAGGAACTTACAAATCAAAGTCTGTTTGTCTTAGGGAGTACGACTGCATATGTCAAAGTTGTCAAGTTGTATTGTGGCAGCTCAGTCATCAAAGTGAAATGTTGGCATTGTACATTTTCTGCAAACCACAGATATATTCCATTGGTACATTTTATATGTATCATATCAACATTTCTTTAAAGTGATGTAGTTTAGATAGCAGACATGAGGGATGGTGGATGGCGTGACACCTAGGCGAGACAGCTGCCAAGACCAATAAACAACGAAACCGTTTTTTTTTAACCTCACATGGGGACATTTCCAGAATTGTTTGTGGTGACAAAACTGGATATTTTTTAAGAACATGTAGGGACATCTTTGGCCATACTTGTGGCCACAAAACTGAGTATTTTTTAACAACATGTCGGGACATTTCAAGCCATGTTTCCAACGACAAAACCACATATATTTTAACAATACAGCAGGATATTACAGTCTTGTTTGTGGTGACAAAATCAAGTATTTTACAATGATGTATAGGGACACTTCCAGAATTGTTTGTGCCAACAAAAGCGGTTATTGTCTAAGAACACGTCAGGACATTTCAAGCCATGTTTGCGCAGACAAAACCAGGTATATTTAAACAATACATCAGGATTTTCTGGCCTTGTTTGTAGTGACAAATTTGAGTATTTTTTGAACATGTCTGGACATTTTTGGCCATATTTGTGTCGACAAAACTGAGTATTTTTAAACATGTCAGGCCATTTCAAGCTATGTTTGAGGCAACAAAAAACAGGTATATTTTAACAATACAGCAGGATATTACAGCCTTGTTTGTGGTGACAAAATCAAGTATTTACAACTATGCATTAGGACACTTCCAGAATTGTTTGTGCCAACAAAAGCGGTTATTTTCTAAGTACATGTTGGGACATTTTTGGCCATATTTATAGTGATAAAACCGAGTATTTTTTTAACAACATGTTGGGACATTTCCAGCCATGTTTGCAGCAACAAAACCAGGTATATTTTAACAATATATGAGGATTTTCCGGCCCTTGTTTGTAATGACAAAATCAAGTATTTTTTTAACAACATTTCAAGACATTTCTGGCCAACATTTGTGTCAACAAAACAGTATTTTTTAACAAGGTGGGACATTTCAAACTGTGATTGAGGCTAAAAAAACAGGTATATCTAAACCATACATCAGGATATTGCAGCCTTTTTTGTGGTGACAAAATCGAGTATTTTACAACAATGCATTGGGACATTTCCAGAATTGTTTGTGGCAACAAAACCGAACATTTTCCAAGAACATTTCGGGACATTTTTGGCCATATTTGTGTTGACAAAACTGAGTATTTTATAACAACATGTCGGGACATTTCAAGCTGTGTTAGCCGAAACAAAACTGGGTATTCTAAGCCAAAACGTGATCTTTTTCTCAAGCTAACTAAGTGGATTTTGTGCCTAATCTAAGCAAATATTAACCACAGGGTCATCACAACATAAAAATTTAAATTTAACCAAGCTACAACATATGAAATTTAGCATATTCATGGTTTGCAGAAATGTGTAATGCCAACATTTCTTCCTGAGATTGGGTTGATTGTGGGTAATGTAGGTGCCAAGTTGTGACAAGGGAGCAAAATCTGTCAAATTTAAAGAGACAGTATCTGTGGTTCTGCAGCATCAGGTAGATCATATTTTAAAACTGTCCATCATGAGTTTTGACAATGTTAAAGAAGTGCAGTGCTAAATCAGGGTAAAAAACCCTCTTTGAAGTGTGTCGACATCCTCTGAACCGTTTTCACACCCAACTTGCTGTTGAAGCAGTTTAAGTCTGTATGGTCCCCTTTTGGAGGTGGAAATCCCTTTGTACCGGTGGCACTATGGTTAGGGGAGTGAAGATGAAAGAACTAGAGAGAGAACTCAGATAAAAACTGCACAGAGCTTCGGCCTTGCAGTAGAGATGCTGTAACATCCACACATCTCAGGTTTATTTGAAGAAAATGTCTCCGTCAGCTCACATACTTCCTCCTTTTTTTTTTCCACAGAAATCACCTCTTCAGACTCAATCTGGAAGACCTGACACTGATCCAGGTGAGTGCTAATTCTCTCCTGCTCTGTCTTTCTGATTCTCCATCAGTCTGACTCACCCACTTTTCTGAGTGAATATGTGCTCACTCTGTCTGCTCTTACAGTCACGCTGGCACTGGCATCCAGAACGCTGCCTGCCTTCCAACAAACGGCGTGCTATAGTCGTAGCGTGCTGCCAGCTCCCACAACTTAAAGCTGTTACAGTAAAATGGTTTAGCATTTCAGATGTCACAACAACTTCCCATCCGGTGGAGTGACAGTGGGTTCGGTCGACAGCGCTGTGGGTTGATACACAGTGAGAAGGAAAGAGTGATGATATAAAGTGTAGACAGCACAAATACCCTGCGTGTTAAAATCCAATTTGAAACTGTATATGATACATATACTCTGCAGCTGTGCTTTTCCACATTTTCTAGGGTATTAACATCTTGTGCAATTTCTTTAATACGATTCTACCGTTTTGCTGAAACTCTCCTGCTCCTCTCGAGGTAGAGAGAATCAAGTGATCTGAAAAACAGAAATTAAAGAATGCTAACTCCAGGGATAGAGCTCTGCCTATGGTGACATGTTGTAAAATTTGCACAAAACACGCATAAATAGAAGTTCGCTCAAGGTAGCAATTATTATTTTTTTCAGTCCTCTTTTCATTCCCCCTCTCCCACATGTTGTCATTCTAATTTCTTTCTGCATCCTTTCATTTTTCTTTCTTTTATTACACTTGTATGAGCCCACATCCCCCCCTGTGGAGCTAAGCATTTTGTGACCCACTGAGTTGCCATACAAACATTGACATATCGAGGGGTTTATTTCTAGGTGGTAGCAGCAAGGCTTCTTTGATGGTTTGACAACTCTTGATGTTTGCCATTTACACCCTGGAAAACCACAGGAGAGGATGAGGAGAGGAGAGAAAGAGAAACAGTGGAGCGAGAATGGCTGGATGGAACAAAGGAGAGACTGAGGGGGGAGCGCTGTTGATATAAATCCGCCTGGAAAGGGAAAATGAGAAAAACGGTCAGACGAAAATGAGAGGCAAGTCTGAATTTGTTGCATAGGAAGAAGAGGAAGGCAGCACGCACAAAGGAATCTGGGAGCAGTGAGACAGCACACAGACAGAGGGAAGAAACCCCCCATGGAGAAAGACGAGGATTCATGCAGAGCCGGTCTTTTGTGGCCGCTCACTGGGACACAGATGCTTTTTAAAAGATGCTCTGTGCCATCCGCGCACCCAATCATCCCTCCTTCTTTATTTCATCCTGGCGCTGCAGAATCAGCGAGGAGATTCCACCGACCCAATCAACCCCTCATCTCCAAGACATCTTCTCTTAAGAGAGTTGGATCTGGCAATCCCTGCTAAGGCCTGGTGCCAATTTAAGATGACCTGTGCACCAGTGCCTGCTTTGCATTTGATTGGA
This sequence comes from Cephalopholis sonnerati, assembly GCA_019142605.1. Classification (NCBI taxonomy): domain Eukaryota; kingdom Metazoa; phylum Chordata; class Actinopteri; order Perciformes; family Serranidae; genus Cephalopholis; species Cephalopholis sonnerati. The sequence continues at coordinate 23,079,729 of JAGQAX010000021.1, read as the reverse complement.
CCAGGGCTCTAGAGTCAAGGGGAAGGCGAAGTTCAACCGCTGAAGTGCTAGTCCTCTATTCACCTTCCTCTGAAATCTTTTTCTCTCCTTCCTTCTTATTCATCCTGGCATGAAACAGGAGATTAATTGCACAGAGATTTGCTTGTCTCTGTGGCTGGGTTTACATATATTTGTCATTCTTATTGTTGTTGGATATGAAAGACTTGAACGAATTTCCCCTTTGGCACCGTTGCTCCACTCACATTACATGCATTGCTGATTGATCAAATGGATTTACAAGGGAATGTGGGGCTGAGAGTGTCAGAGTGAACAAAGAAAGTTTGAGCACAAACAGTCGTTAGCAGCTCAGCGCGTTTTATTTCGGTTGCATCGCTGTTCAAAAGAGTTGCATGAGGTTCTTTTTTTTTTTTTTCTTCCTTTCCTGCAGAACGAAAACAAGCTAAAAGCTACACCTACGCTTGTCTTTGTGATTTCACCCCATCCCCATGCATCAGCCATGTCAGATAATGCCCAGTGGCAGTGATTTGTTCTTGCATGGCTGGCAGCGCTAAGAGTCAGGCTGTGTATGGTTTGACAGAGCACAAGGCTTAGAGCCGCTGTAATACAAACAGCCTATAATACGCTAAAGAGGTGGATATAATTACCATATGATCGATGACGGGCTGATCTCATCTTGTATGTGCATGCATGAAACATTTATGAAAACAACAGACAAGGTCTTTTGCTGCATGAAGGCAGAATTAATCCCACCCACTTCCCCTGCCCTTGGTTCCAGTATGATGAGTTGTTCCCAAACATTGTGCAAGGCAGAGAATAAACTCTGAATACTTGGTAGCATTAGCATTGTGTTATGAAGGGTTTAGAGAATAGTGACACTTAGGGTGGTAGCTAAACAATGCTTGTCTAACCCACTCTACAGCACATATCGAGTTGAGACTCACAGATCGATAGAGTCTGAGCCCAGCAACCGTAATCTTCTCAGTAAATGCCCTCCTGGCTTGGAGGTAATAAAAAATAGAAAAAGGCCAAGAACATCAGAAGTTGGAGAGAGAGGGGACCTCTTGTCTGAGAACTTCTACACTTTCATTGCCCTTTTAAGGCCATCCCTCGTATTTGTTCTCCAGTGAGTTCTGGGAGAAGAGAGGGTTCAGTCACTTATGTCATTTTGTCATTTAAGCTCCGGGCAGTGTCCACAGAATGAGCTCCTTTTCCTTTTACACATGTAGCACACAACAGGAGATTGTCCATGTCAGAAGCGTTCTCACCTATTGACAAAACTCTGGTTCAGGCGAGGGGTGACGCCTGAGCAGAGCACGCAGGAGGCAAAACATGAAGCAGATAGCACCACAGTCACACAGCAGGTCTGTACTTTGGTCATAAACCACAGGGTCTGTTGTAGTTTCTTGAATTTGTGTGACAATATCTCCTTCAGCCCTTAATGACAGAGGTTCCGGAATCTCATCTCGTCTAAAATGTCTAACTATCTCTCTAGTTAGATATTTGTGTGGCTGTGTTCGTGTATATGACCCTTCTTCATCCTGTGAGCTTAAGCGCTATATCCTAGGCAACTGGACTTTCTCATCCAAGAGGCTTTTTCAGTTCTAATGAATGTCTTCAAGAAACTCAAGCAAGTCCAGTTTCCTACAATATAGCACTTAAGATTACCATGACCTTTTGTGCAAGCTGCATGATAGAAACGTCATCAACTCAAACACTCACTTGCTGTGAATTCTCTGGACAGTTACCTGCTCTATTCACATATGGGCTCAATCATATATTAAACAGACTTTGTACTAGAAATCTGGCAGGGTAAAGTTCATTTGATGTCCAATCCAACTGATTCAGACATTTGAATTCTCACGTACAGCTCCTCCGAACAATGCCTAGATCATTTTAGTTTTGCAGTACATGTGAGAAAGGTTTGTCTGAAGAACCGTCCAGAACCACAAAGAGAAAATCTTCCACATGACTGTACATGAACTTGGTGGCATGTAGTCGAACTGAATAGCAATCAGGGGTTGAAGTGGGAATCAGGTGTTGAAACATGACTCAGCCCTCCCTTTGGCCTTGATTGGAGTTAATATCTGGCACTTAGTTTTTTTTTCTGCAGTGTCTCAACAGCCTGAAGAGGCCTTCCTCCCCCTGTCAACCTCTACCCTCATCCTCACTGATCTGGAAAAACACTGTCAAGAACAAAAGGTGGATACTTTTCTCCTTGCTCCACTTTCAAACTTGTGCAGCTCAAGTGAAAAAAAGGAAGACAAGGACTTAACTCTGCAGCATGCACAAATAACGAGACTTTCAGAACCACCACAGCCAAAGAATTATCTATAAAAGCAGCAGCCACAAAGCGCAATATCCTTCCTCCATCTACAGGTGAATCCCACTTCTTATCTCACATCTGTTTGGTATTGTCCTCCAAGCCCCTCTATCTGTCATTCAGCTCCCTGCTTTCGTCTGCTGCCAACTTTGGGCAGGCGAATCAACGCTGGCATCACCATTATCCACCTTCCATGGCCCACTGCAGCGAGGGGACAAACACTGATGAATTGGCCCTTTTGCATTTGCATTGTGTTCAATTTCCCATTGTGCTGCCAGGGCTGATGAATGGCCAACCCGGCTCGATGTACCACTCAGCCTTGTGTTTCTGTCTGCCTGTGAGCTCCCCAAATAGTGACCTTTGTCGTCTTGAATACCCTAATGCAGTGATCCCCCCTGCCCGTTGTTAGCTCCATTTTTACCCTTGCACACCTGGTGTAATAGCAGGCTACACACTTTTCACGCTGCTCCTGATAACCTGAAGTGTCTCATTTGCAGGCGCAATAAGAGCTTGTTGAATTCACAAGGTGCTAATGTAAGAAGAAATTAAAAAAGAATCCAATGCTGGTGCGCTGTTTCCATGCTAAATCGAAACAGGATGCAGACACTGAGACGGAGTTTCAACAGCAACACTGTGGCATAGCATTAGTCAATAAGCACTGGAGTGAGGAGGATCAGTGGCATTGTTCACCATTCGATACAGCACCAGAGGAGGAGAAAAATAGTGGATATTCACTGCAGCCTCTCTCCCACGAAAACACTATCCATAACAGCTCCCCTTGGCAACAGTCACTGTATGGTGTTGAGATGTATATTGTGCCTCCATTTTTCTTCACTTCCTCTCGTATTGTCGTGTCATTAGGAAGGAAAGGGGGCTCCAAAGAAAACAAAAGGCTCTCTCCAGTCACACATGTTGTATTTCATGGGCCTGCCTCTTGCAATTACACTTCGTCAGACAGACAATTAGCCCTGCTAATCAGCAGCTTACAGAAACTGTCCTCCATAGCTCTGGAAGCATTGCTAATTCAATTACTAGAGCCCACTAACTCGGCCATTTACATGCATAGAGTGAAACGCATCAGTGGGATTGGAGATACAAATACCAGCACGCTCAGTGATATCATGGAGCTTCACGCCATGTCTAAGCAAGTAGTAAGAGGCGTTGCAGGGGGTCACTACAACTGACTTATCTTTTTATGGCGCTATGATGATACGTGTAGTGACTCAGACTGACACACTCGCTGAGACATGACATCAAGACCAATTTCATGTGTAAATCTTTCAGCAGCTTACATCAGCAGACATCAGTCTGAATAGTAAATATTGTGCCAGGACATCAAAAGGCAATATCAGCTATTCATAAGACAGATTAGATTTCCCCGGCAGGATTTGTCCAGCTCTCACTCTCAACCCGCCGTCCCCTTGTAATGAGACACACAGCCAGTCGTTTCATAGAGCTAGACAGCTGTCAGCAGCGAGTGTGTTCTCTGGACCCTCTTTATGCAAAATATATTCAGTATCATGTCTGGAAACAGCGCTGTTTTGGAATTCTGCTCCTCACTCCCTCCTCCGTCTCACTGACTACTTCGCTCTGCCCACACTGTCTCCCTTGTTCTGGCTGACTTCTAAGTTGGACTCTGTTTTCTCTTTGTTGTTTTCTCTATCTGTTTGTCCCGTATTTTCCCTTTTTCTGTCCACTCCTCTGTCTCTGTCTATCTCCCTCCCTGCCCACTGGCCCACTCTCTCCCTTGGTATCTGTCCTGAACCCACCTCAAAGTGACAATAGCCCCTTAGTGTGAGGAGTGACGAGAGGCCTGAGCACAATGGTTCATCTCTGAGGATTGCACCCATTACAGGGGACAGTAGAGAGGGCGGACACGCGGAACATAGCATCTTAGGAATTTTTTTTCTTCAGCTTCCCTGAAGCAACAAATGGCTGCTACCAACTGTGCCAAATCCCTTCTGACTCTCTCTCAGAGTCAGTTCACACCTAAAGGTCGGGTTCCTGAATCGAGCCAGTGTGAGGAGGACATGTTGTTTCAGCTTTCCAACTGGTCTGGTTTGCATTCACAAAGGCAAAACAAACAGAATGCAGGACTACACACCTAAAGTTTTGCCTTATGCTGATGATGCGCTTGTTTTGAGTCGATAAGTGTTAAGAGCAGCAGGCTGATCCACACCTAAAGGTCCCTCGTTATGTTGCTGTAAGTGTTTTTTCATCACTCAGCATGGCAGGTAAAATAAGTTTACCTGTTGGAGGTGAGCTGTTTCCGGAGGGGGAAGTAAGAGCCTGATGTCTGCAGCTCTTCATTGAACATCTCACTGTGATGGCTTTTACTTGTACTCTTCCTTCCTGCTGCATTAGTACACTTGTTTTTATTTCATTTCCTTTCCAATATATGCTTAATAAGAAAAGCTGTAAAGTAGCACAATAAGGAACTGTTGGGTTTTTATCAGCAGTAACTTAACACAGCTCAAAGCGAACATGTAACAGTACAAAAAAGCAGATATCTAAAAGTCCAAACAGGGATGCAGGAAAGTAACTTAACTTCAAACTACTGAGATTCTTTTAGAAGCTACAAAAGTACTGAGAACTGAACACAGACAGGGTTTAAGAAACATATTTCTCTCTGGTCTCCTTAACAGACTGACATGAGTTGAGTCTCGCTTGTTTTAGGGGTAGAGGGGGACTTGTCAGGGGTCGGGCGCACTTTTGGCCCAACTCCAGAGATAGTCCATCTCGGGGTCAGTGCAGCTCTACATTTTTAAATTAACATGGCATGGTTTGACTCACCATGGCCAAAAGTGTCAATGTAAAAGCCCTGCAATGAGATAAATACTCCAGGAGATGGACCCAACAAGGCTGGTGTGAACACACCCTTAATTTCTGCATCTCAGTTACACTTAATTTATTTTCATTTTTACTTTAATATTCACTATTGATCGTGTCTGAGCAGTGAAGGGCTGCCCACATTTCTGCTGTGCTCACTGTCAGTTCAGACAATCTGGACAAACTTTTGGCTGATAATCTGATTATCTGTGTACTTTTTGCCCTGTTGGACTCAGTTGTCTCCAAATCTTTCCCATTTACATACTTTGGCGAGTACAATGTTATCATACCCAATGAAAATGATGAAAATAAATAGCTGTAATAAACCGTAATTATCCTTTAACAGCTGTGTATCTCTTTTCTTTCTACAATTTCCAATGGTTGTTTTTCTCTAGAGATGATTACAGTGCCATGATGGATATTTATTTTCCTTTCAGGCCAATTCGCCACCACGCTCAGCTCCCTAAATTTAATCCGGGTCCTCTCTTATTCTCTCATCTTCTTTGTTTCGACTCTAAGTCTCTATTGAGGTCCCTTCTAGGTGACAAAGGCACAGAAAACGGTCTTTGTTACGCAGCTTCCTCTGATAAAGCCAAGAATTATTATTTAACGACAGCGCATTCCAGACATATTTCGGTTCAAGACACATTCATCTTGGGAGCACAGTGGCTGAACAAAAGCATGTTAATGAGCTTTTAATGTTTCTTAATGACACCGACACTTGCCTTTGCATGGCTGTGATTCTGTTCTTGACTCTGGACCATTTGAGGCAGGGCAGTCAGATAGGGTGGCTTTAGTGGTCAATGATGCCAGCACATCCCCCACTTACAGGCTTACAGACATCAATGGTCATAAAGTTGATGTCTTAAAGATATAATAAGGATATATACTACTCTGAAAATCCGCTTTGAACTATTTCAGATGACGATAAATCACGTAATCGCCCCGTAATGATAAAAGCAACCGCTTTCCTCCCATTAATGTGATCTCGAGTTGTAATTTTGCATCGTATTATGATTGATTTTTACCCTGAACATGAGTGAGTAAGGTTTCGGGCCATTAACAGGTTTCCCCTCCACCCCGCCCCACCCCCTGCGATTAGTGAAAGCACTTTTCAGCGCCTACATTCAATTCAGCTGGGACACGCTGTGGTGCTGTGTGTGCAGGCTGCGCTGCTTGTGCTGATGTGTGTGGTTTGTGGCTGCGCGGCCCCAGAATAGCCCGCTTTGCCCTGGAATGTGAACTGTCACACACATACACACAAGGAAGAGCGCGAGAGAAGCCGGCTCACATTAATACTCCATATCTTATCCTCCCTGAATAGTACCCCACACCCTGAGCTCTATCCTCTCCTCTAAGCTCCCTCCTGTTACTGCCTATGTGTGCATTTATGTGTGTGTACATACGGGTGTTTGTACGCCTCCCAAAGGCCAGTGAGGCGGGAAGCAAAGGCCTTGTCATAAAACACACAGAGGAAACTCCTAGAGCCTCTCAAAGAGGAAATGAAAGAAGTTTTCCTAAGTGCTGAGGGGGGCTCAGCTTTCTTTCCCCTCTTGTCCTGGCATAAAACAGCCCTGATACCAAGGTGAAATCTAATATTCTCTTTCAGTTAGCGATATTTACTATATTCCCACAGAGAGTGAATTCCTGTGCCTCTGGCCACTAGCCAGGTTATTACTGCAGGAAACCTGTGTCTCTGTGGCCAGAAAAGAAGTTGAATACTTTTAGGGACTTTTCTTGACATGGCGTTAAGCGTATTATTGCACCAGCCAATTTTTCTGTTAAGTATTCCTCTCCATGCCACTCACATGGAGCTGGTGGCAGTGACGGCTAATTCTGCCTGTCACAAGCGTGAGTGTCTTAGTGGCCCGGTGCTGTCCCGGGGCCAACACTCATTTCATGAATAGAGAACTTTTATCAATGAGAAAGCCCCCCCAGAGGTCATGCTGAAATTAAACGGTAGAAATTGGAGCATGCTGGTGTCTTCACCCTCGGAGGAGACGAGTCGAGGTTTTATCTCCTCATTCCTCTCCGTCTTGTAGTAAAATGTAAAAGGCGTCCCTCTGTTTCTCCCTCACATGTAAATCACGTTGACATCCTACTCTAGGGACTCGCGTGTTATGTCTTACGATGCCTCCTTCTCCCTCGCACATAAATCAAATCGGGCATTCGGCTCTGAGCAAACTTGTCACTCGTTTCTTGAGGTCTCTGCTTGCTATGCACCTTAATTGGATTCTGTGTTCTGTATTTAACATGGTTTATGAGCTAGGAAAAAAATGTGGATGTGTGAGTGTCTTTATGTGGGATTGAAAGCACTGTGAAGATGTAATGTCAAATTCATTTACTGTTCGCTTCTGTTCTAATCCATTCCTCCCACTCAAGTCAAAGAATACTCAGCACCCAGAAATCAGTGCATCAGCCAGTATATCTAACTTATCACAGTGTGGTTTGTGACTGTGTTTCATGTCTTCTCTGGCATTTTTATTGCCCCTGCTATCTCACACAGAGTCACCAGACATCAAATTGACTTCAAAAAGGTAGACTTTTTTGCCACAGTTGAGAGCCAGACATTGTTTTGTTTGGGCTCCCTGAGTGCTTTTCAAAGTGGTTCATGGTGACATAGCGCCAAATGTTTCTGATGTTTGCTTCTTCTTGATGGTTTATTGGAAGCCTTGTGCTGCTTTTCTCTCTCTCCACAGGAGGCTGAGTGGCACTGCGATGAGTTTACCAAGGGAGCCTGCTTCAGCCGTGGAAAGTCTGAGGTGAGTTTAAGTGATGTCTGAGTCTTTCAAATGTCACACTGTTATATTGCTTTATCAGACACTTGTCACCACATTGAGAAAAACAAGTTTCACGGTTGATATTATAAAAGCAAAACATCCTGTTGTCCATAAAAGGAGCACTTCATAATTATTTGCAGCTAACTAAACATATTTGTTTCAATAATGTCAGTTAAAGTGGTATTTAGTATTTCATTAAGTATGAGAGGCCAAAACCCTACATCCTACGCTTCCCATAATGCAACTCAATAAAGTCACTTTATTAGACTCTGTATCTCTGGAAATTGCAAACATATTTCAAACTCCACACCCTGATTGTGATGCAAGAGTCTATAGCCATGCTAGTTAGCTAAATGCTAATGGCAGCATGCTAATATGCTCACAATGACAACTCTAATGCGCTGATTTTTAATAAACTATAATTAATTTAAAAAAAATTGTATGAATAAAGTGATTTTCAATAACAAGTTTACAAAGTGCTTTACCATTAAAAAGCAAAATACAAAGTACAATTACAAGATTGGAGTAAGTTTAATGTAGCTAAAATAAGTTCAGGTGTAGCTGTAGGTATAAATTTTACTATTGCTGTGTTACATTTACTTCGGAGTTCGGAGCTGGGAATGATGTCACACCCAAGTTGATTGCATTCCAGTACAACAGGCTGGACAGCCAAAATCTTGTTAGCAATACCAATTTAAGATAGGTTAGCCACTGTTAGCAATGCAGTTGATAATAACCCATTATGCTGTATTTTGCGTATACAAACAAACGTGAAGCAACGTGTTTAACGATAGACATTGGATAGACGGTCCACTGCGTATGACTGTTTTAATGAGACATAAATAAGACAGAAGAACAATATATTGCCACAGCTTTCACTGCAGTTGGTGTGTGGGGAAGCCATTTTGGATTAAGGAAATCTGGCTTCAGAGGGCGTTCCAGTTGGAGTTTCTGACTGGGAACTCGGAAAGTCTGACTTGCAAGTACAAATGGAAGACACCATATGTTCACCATCTCAGTTTAGCATGTAGCAAGCTAATATTAGCGAAGTAGCATGAAACACAAAGTACAGCTTGTTTCAAACCAAAAATAATTTTAAAAAAGCATCATAAAAAACAAACAAGACGAAGATAACAGTGTCGGAAAAGGAGTAGATAGAAGTAAAACTTATATGTTCCTACCCTGTTCTTACATTTCTTCTTTTAACCCATAATATGGATGATGGGAATGTCATAAGTTTCGCAAGTATTTGATCACAAACCAATGTTTTGGACGAAGTAAAATTTTCAAGAGAGTCACCGGCATTGGCAATCCTCGAGCCATGCCGCTAACATGGCTAAAGTTTAATGTCCAAGCCCAACCCAAGAAATCTCAGAACCCATGGGCTATCAGTCTGATGACGATAATGCCTCTGGGGGCAACGGCCAATATTTTGGGGGATCTGGTGTAGCAAGCTTATATCTTATATCTTTTATGCATTGGCCATTTTGGCTAATCTCTACAGTTATCTGCATATGAAAGCAGATGCATTTTTAAAAAGCTATATTGTCGTCAGATGATATAGCCGATAGGTTACGAGACTGCATTTCAGCCAATGCATTCCACCTCTTTTGCACTCCATCAACTGGTTACCTGTCACTCAAACATGAAAGGTCTATTCTACTTGGACTCCAAACGAACTATGGAAACACACTCAATTCCAAAATCTTGCACCGTTGCCTATACATTCTGCATGCATATGCACATATTTGTTTATAGAGATTAAACTCGAGATAACCATGATGACATCACAAGGGTTTTTCCTCAGACTCTGACCCTGGGTTTTTTTCTCTGACTTCTCATAGTAAGAGTTCCCTTGTAGTAGTACAATAATATAAACAACTACTAACTAGAAAGCAAAACTGCAAAGTCTCAGCCTTCAAAACAGCTTATGACTGCTCAACATTTTTCCTGTGGTTTTGGTTATCTACAAAAATAACACACGAGTGAACGCTGTCTACCAGTGGAACTGAAGGCCCCAGATGTTGGACTTTCCCACCAGTGAATCAGTGCCGCATAACGGTGAGAAAAAATGTAATCTTAAAGACACAAAACACAGATCTGCCTTCATTTTTACAGGCTGTGTTGAATCAGCTCCAAAGAGCACATCAAATAGCACGCTAAAATAAAAAAAGTGAAGTTATGATGAAACATATTGAAGCCTGGAAGCAACATGGAGCTCTTTATTCGGCGTTAACATATAGACTCACTGGGAATCCCTGCTTTGTATGTGGGACTGTCCTCAAAAAGGATATAAATCAACATGTTGTGAAGTTAAAAGCTTCCCCAACCACAGCTTATTCAAAGGCCTTTCATAAAGGGAGTTCCTATTGTTTTTTTTGTAGTTTCTTTTGGTGCAGGAGTATATGTTTTTGTATGTGGTTAGCTGGCATACTCCTGTCCAAACAGCTGGTTTAGAGCTGAACTTCACTTGAAGGTGAACTGCCCAGCCCTGATCCCTGTGTGTGTGTGCACCGCTGTGTATTTATCCTCCTGTGAAAGGTGGTTAGGGACCCATAATAGGCATGCACGGGCTGGCCAGCACAAGATAGCTGTTGTGAATTACAGACCAAAGCTACCTCAGTCCTTGAGAGTCGATGCTGTCTCCCAGAGTCGAATTGTTTTGCTCACTGTTCCCTTCTGAGGATCAGCTCCTGTGATGTACACTAAGAATAGCATTAAAAGACTTCATTCTCCTGCAGTTGACAGGGCTTTCGATGGTTTATTACCTAGCTCAGCGCGCAGCAATATACCATCGCTTAAGCTATTACACAGATACCGTGCCTGTGCTTTGAGTGAATTTACAAGTGATTGTATTTTTTTTTTCCTATTGCACGCGTCCGCTCTTCTCTTGTGTATTTGATTTATTTCAACCAGGAGAAGAAAGGAGAGTTAAATTGACTTGACAGGACTTGATTGCTGCCTCTGTTTTGTTTTATAATGTGAGAGCCAAGCATAACAGCCTCTGTATTACAGTACAGACGTGGAACATTTGTCAGGAAGTTTTCGTAAACAAGTCAAGACTGTTAAGCTGGGCAAATATTAAATATGCCGTTATTTACCGTAGACACACGCTGCAGAGAAGAATTGAATTATGCAGACCCCTCACAACCAACCCCCTACTCCTGCGCCCATGTGCACACATATACAGTACAAAACAAGCTGTACAATCAGCATAGATATATAGGCGTACATAACAAGTTTTACTACACACTCACTGTTTTGAACAGGCACACGCATGAACACATACACACATACTTAGTCTGTGCTTAGCACCAGGAAACGAGTTGTTTTATGAGTCAACCTTCATCTTGATAGGGGGGAATAAAAGTCCTTCCCCTCCGTCCTCCCTCCATCTCTCCTACAGTGCCCTCCACTCCTAAATCAGACCCTTGAGAGGGGGAGGAGGGGGAGATGGTGTCGCCCTGGGCACCTCGAGTGGCTCAGACCCTAGCAGATTTACAGGGTTTTAAATTTCTACGAGGGTCCCGACCCAGCCGTGGCCCCTTTCAGATGGAGGGGACGCTATAAGTTTATTACCTTGTCCTAGGACAAAAACAAATGCCACTCTCTGACATGAATACTGACTGCTGTTGTTTCATTTGCTGCGAGTTTTGTTGATGGAAATCCCCAGTAAACCTGCATGAAAGCCTGACGGCAGTGTTGAGGGTTCGTGAGCAGCAATCAATCATTCAATCAATCATTCACCACGTCTGTCCCATTTTATCCACCGCACGCTTTTAACCAAGTGCTGAGCGGTTTGCTTCAAACCCGGGCCAAAACCTCAAAGGAGGAGCAAGCCAAGAAAAGAGTGGTGAACGTGTACTTCACCATAATTTAGAGAAAAGTGGTTTGGATTGATTAATGTAGAGAGCAGGCTAAAAAAGAAACGTGCTTTAATGAAGCATATGAGAGGCTACACTTTCATTTCACTTTTTGACCGCACAACAAAGCCGAGGCAATTTTCTAAACCAATCCTGAGTGGTCCTCTCCCACGCCCGCTGCATTTATCTGTTCCCAACCTCATCCAGATCCCTCTCCAAATCTGGTCCCTGTTGAATTAAGATGTGACGTGGCTAAGCCGTGCAGGCATTAGCCTTGATTTGACTCTGTCAAGCTTGGCCACGTTTTAGAGTAGCCCTCCCGTGGATGCAGGTGTTTGTCTCATTTATTGGCATAAAGTGTAATTTCGTCCCTCTGCCTAAATGCTGCTGCTTGTCAATGGACAGATAATGTCGTCGCTGCTAACTGTTTGCTGGTGTGTTTTCGCAGGAGGAGTGCCAGAACTACATCAGGGTGCTGCTGGTGAATGGGAACAGGCTGTTCACCTGTGGAACCAACGCCTTCACACCCATCTGCACCAACCGAACGGTAAACAACAGCAGAGTCTTTCTTTGTTGCTTTCCTTTTTCTGTCTCTGCCATGCTACTTTTGTTTGAGTAGGTCCTCACAAATGCTAATTATTCTTTACACCAAATTAAGACTTCTGTTTCTTCTTTAATTCTCCCTTGTCTGACTCAAGTTAGGTCATTTTGCACATTAATGTCGAGGACAGCTACTTTATAAACCAAATGCAATGGTCGAGCCAGCACTACAGCTAGCGACCTCATCTGCTAGCTGTTTGCTATTATTACAATGTTATCTTGTACAAAACACAATGACTGTGGGTTTAAGTGTTGTTTTACTCTTAATTTATGTCACAAAGGCTGTAGTTCCCAGAATTTGGCATTTTTTGTCTTTCCACTGGGCTACATTGTGCTCTTCCCTTTTTATTATCTGACATTTTTCAAACCCAGCACTCTGAACAGGGTGCTTAATTAAACATTAAAGTAAAAATATATACTTTTTAAAGGAAACATAACACATTCTTCCTCTTAGAAATGGAAAGGAGAATTAATGAGCAATAAAAGGAAGTCTGTCTCTGTTCAGTGCGGTCACAGGTTGTACTGAAACAGCCTCAGCCTAGTCATTTCTATGTTCCCCAGACCTATATGGCACATAATGGTAAATGAAAATGGGTCCTATGTTCCCAAGCTCTATATAGCACATAATGTGAACCTGAAAAAGATTCTCTCCAGCGCTGTATTCACTTAATATGACATAGGCTAGGATTAAATCAGAAGATGATAATCATAACTCTGAGAGCCATGAACTTTCACTGGACTCTGCTTTAATGGTATGTGCTCTGTACCGAGAGCCACCAGGGCCGCAGTAGTTAGCTGACTCTTTTTGTATGAAGAACAACTCCCAAGTGTACAGTCACCCTTTAAGGCTCTCTGAAAACCTTTAACAAGACATGGAGACCCTTTTTGGATTGCACAGTTAACCTGACTGTTCTGCCTGACTTTGAGGACAGCTGAGCTCTTGGCCTTTCCTTATCCCTGTTTCTTTTTGTTTGTTTTTTGTTGTGTTTATTGTGTTAATTTTGCTTTTCCAAGTCAGGGTGGGGTGGACTGGTTCTCATGGGGGATAACTCATGTATGCTTATTAACCTGTTCAGAAATTCAATAAGGAGATTTGGGAAACAAATAAAATAAAGTAAAATAAATAATGCCATCTAATTAATCAGTTATTAAAAAAGGAAGAAAACAAAAAAAAAAGAAAAAGTAGAAAAATAATTATTAAACATTATAGTAGCCCTACTGCCATTTACGAACAGTTTCAGTTTAGGAAAGAGGTTTAGGTTTATTTATGAAACATTTTGAATTAAAACAGCTCAAATTTGAACTTGAAATTTATTTAACTTGACAACATAGCCCTAGACATACACAGATGTGTTTTTAAAAAATGCAGCAACAACAGACATTTCACGACATGATGGATATAACGCGGACAAAGTGCCTCTTGCTCCATCCCTCCCTCGGCCTCTCTGCCTCTGCTACGTGCATAAATAAGATTAACAGCCAAAATAAATAATAATAATTAAATATTTTTCCAGTGCTAGATTCATTTGAGAGGCCATGGAAAATTACTATTTAACTCCCCCCACAAATATTTTTAATGGTTTCAAACTACAGTGGATTTAGGCCTACTTGTTACTGTTATACTCATGTTATAGTTTAGTGTCCTGTGCTGCAAACCTTTAAACCTCTGCAGCTCCAGTGCTGTGTGCAAAAACATTAATATGCAGCCCTGCTATTTATTTTAGATCATTTTAAATCATTTTTCATTTCATTATGGAGCTGTATATTTTCAAACAGGGCAAAAACCTCTGTCTTTGTATTTTATTTTGATCACAGTCTGTTTTTATAAAAGTGCTTGTGACGTGTCAAATGTCACAATTTTCCATTTCATAGAAAATACAGAGAAATGAATCATGTATCGCCATTCAGCCTGAAAATACAGGGATATTAATTTTTGTCCATATCAACCAGTCCTACCCCCCCTTCCCCTGGTGTCGTACAGCTGATTTTAGCTAATATTTGCAAACCTTTGATAGATTTTCTTGTAGAACAGATGTTACAGAGTCATTTTACTGACTTGAATACTCTTCTCTTCTACTGTTCTCTACACCTACGGTGTTAATTCACCAGTAGGCTGACTCGTAATTGTCACTACATCTCTTTTTCTGTCATGCAGGCAGTGGTGTAGGGTGAGATGGGTGAATAATAATAATACAAGAAATGCAGCACAAGGTGCTTTACTATAAGGGCAGTATAAGCATCAAGTGCTTCACATGAAAATAGAATGAACACAAACAGAACTGACTCATAAAATCATCGAGTTGTAAAACAATAAATCATAAAATCAAGTAAGATTTTAAAGAGTTGCAGCAGGGTAAGGGGCACATAGAAAGTAAAGGTGTAAAAAGAAAGAGTTTCAGGCAGTCAGAGCTAGTTAAAGGCTAAAGTGAAGAGATACGTTTTCAGCTTTCTTTTACAAATATTTAGCGAGCTCGTTCCAAAGTTTTGGGGCGTAATTGACAGTAGATGGGTAGGCTACCAAGGAGGAAGTTGGTATACTCAACATTATAGTTAAATGGTTTTATTGGCTGATGGATGGGTATACCCGTATACCTGCGTATACCCTCCTCTACACTACGCCACATATAGGCTATATCACATGTGTTTGTCAATACGTATTGCAAATCTATAGGAGAGCACATCTTATCTCAGGAACACATCTCGATAAGTCATTATCCTTCAGTAACGGTGATATTTCAAGCTGAGCGAGTCTGATAACTTTGCAAATATGAATTGAAGTGTTATTGATCAAACTGACAATGTCAGCGGGAAAGGCCAAGGTTGATCAACGCATTTAATCAAGACGTGATGGAGCTGTGATCTTGATATCACAGGATTTATTGTGTTAGCTTGCGTGTGGCTGTTCTCGCCTCCTCTGTTGTGCAGTCAGGGATGTAGACTAATTATAAGATGAATCTTATTAAGCCTGGTTATTTAAGAAGTCGTGTTTCCTCAAACTTGTTAAACGTCGTAATCAAAATATTGCCTTAAGCTCATTACTCCTGATAATCATGGCATTGGCCTACAAGTAAATATATCCTTGTCTCATCTGTGCTGCCTCGCCCCTCTTCCTGAGTCATTGGAGTTATTTAGCTTTTATTCTTTGTATCAGATCATGTTGTCTTTTCTTCTTCTATATTTAATTTTAGTGTGGTGCAATGTTTTTACTCCTCTTTCTTTCATGCGTTAACAAGTTCCTTCTAATCCCATGTTTTAAAGGGGTGTTTAGTCAGTTTGAGTTTCATCAGGCTTTTGGAGGAGTGAGGGCAACACAAGATTTTCTTTGTGTATTAACCACCACTTGGCTACCCTTTCATTTTTATTACAACAGCGTACGGTGCTAATAGCCGTGTTTCTTGGAACTGAAGTGTCTTTTTCATGTCCTATCGTTAATGACAAGTGCCCACTGAAGTTAAGTATAGAGCAACGTTTAAAATGTCAGACTGTTGTGCTTGCCTTAGAACATATCAAATATCTGCGTCTCCTTCTGTGGGATTTCTGAGGAGGAGGCGGCAGGAGTTTACTATTATGATGACATTTGTTTTGGTCCAAAAGCACTGCACCCAAAGGTCACGGGCTCATAATGACTGTTTACCGCTGTGAAAATACATATAGTTGAAATGTCATGACATTATTATAGCAGTATTTCATCAGGCGCTGTCAAATTTACCCACTGAACGTCCGTTAATGTGAAACACTGGTCGGGCACAGCAACAGCAACGGAATCACACTCAGACAGATTTACTATCAGCTGTGATGGATGAACAGAGAAGCAGCAGAATATTCTATTAGTTTAATAAGTGCTCGGAGGTTATAGATTAAACAGCTGTTAATTTCTCTGACTTCTAGCCGTGCTGCCGCTGATGATGACGGTGATGATGGGGATAATGAGAATAGCAGCCAGGAGGATGTCTTTAAAAAAGTCATCCAAAAAAAAAAGCACATTTAAATCATTTTTATTTCTTATTGTACTGAATTTACATAGTAAGATTTGCAGATATAATGTTCTGCCAATTAAAACTAAAAAATAAATTTCTTTTATCTTATTTTTACTCACACAGAAACCAAAAGGTTCAGTCTACAAAAACAAGTTAGTCATAAAATACACTTTATGTTATCTGTTAGGACTTTTGTAATTTCTTTCTGTAATAATTTAAGATAAGGACAAAACTAAAATCTTATTAAAATAAAAAGATTCCAGGTGCCACTTAAAAAATATTTGCAGTATATATGGTATATAGAAAACACCATATGAATTTCTGTATGAGTGTGTTCAATAACTGGGGATACTATACCAATAGACACCGTCTCTTAAATTAGGTTTTCTCAATATAAGGCTTTAAAATGTCTGAAATTAACTTATCTTAATATAAAGCCTTGAAAAGTCTTAAATTGTCTTAGAATGAGATTTGATGGGTCTTAAATATTTTCGGGCACATTACCGCGAAAATTCCTCCAGCCTTACTGACCCAGTGACCGATTACAATCATTGGACAGTCCGAAAAATTGAAATAAGAAATAGCATTAATGACAGTGATGAGATTTTGTTCTCTTTTTACGTTACACACATTAAACTTAAACCCATCCAATCTATGTCATTTTTCCTTACTGTTCATTTTGAGCTGACACCAGTGTGTTTACTCGTATTTATACGTGTGTATATATGTGTATATATATATACATATATATATGTATTTCCATCTTAAATTTCATATAAGATGTTATAAAAAAAAAGGTCTTAAAAGTCTTAAATTTAACTTAGCTATATCTGTAGACCTCCCCGTGTCAGCATGGGTTTTCTCTGGGTACTTCAGCTTCCTCCCACAGTCCAAAGACATGCAGGTTAATTGGTGACTCTAAATTGCCCGTAGGTGTGAATGTGAGTGTGAATGGTTGTCTGTCTCTATGTGTCAGCCCTGTGATAGTCTGGTGACCTGTCCAGGGTGAACCCTGCCTCTCGCCCAGTGTCAGCTGGGATAGGCTCCAGCCCCCCTGCGACCCCTAACAGGATAAGTGGTTAGAAAATGGATGGATATGTGTATAGACACCCTGTATGATTATAGCAACACACTAGGAACTATGACAGCATGATCGGTCCATATACAGAGAAGGAAAAGAGCCTGTGTTGCCTTATTTTACAAACACTTGTGCATTTTCCTGATATTTTTTGACCAATTTATAAACGAAAATGTGTGTTATGCTGAGTAAATTAACTCCCATTTAATTAATTTTGAGGCAGAGGGCTGTGGGCTTGGAAGAGTGGTGTCTGGGGAGGTCCGCACATTTTCTGGTGTTGCCCTTTCACATATTTAGCACATATCAGCAGATAAATGTGTCAAACAGAAATAGTCTGTTTGATTAAGGCAAGGGGTGCAGGAGTCAGGATGTGATGAAAACAGCATGCCGCAACTGTAATTTTTTTTTAGATTTTCACGAGAAATTAAACAGCTCATATGTTGTGAGGAATCACAGAAAGACTTTTCTCCCCTTCGTGCTAGCTTCACAGCAGAGCGTACAGGCCCAGTCAAATAAATGCAGTTTAGCTGTCTTATCTGAGTCAGATGTGTCAAATATAGCGGCTGTGCTGCTAGAAGACAAAGACGTCATGTTTAAGTTTATATTATGCTTGTTAAAACGGTTTTTGGTATATTGCTATTAACACATTTGCAGAGCATTTAAATCCCTATTTTTATTCTCACCTCTTATCATTTTGGTGCTGGTGATTTTCCTTTGATGCTGGCCAAATCCTTTTTAGGGGCACCAAAAATTACTCTTTGCAGGGAAAACCTTGCCTCATAAAAATTGGACATTTTAGGAAAAACACTTATTTACTTTCTTGCTTGAAGTTAGCTTAGGAAATCGATAAGCCCACATCTCCAGTGTCTGTATGTTGGATATGAAATAATAGGCAGCAGCCAGTTAGCTTAGCTTAGCATAAAGACTGGAAACAAAGGGAAACTGCTAGCCTGGATCTGTCCAAAGGTAACAAAATCTACCAACATAGATCTAAAGCTCACTGATAAACAAATATCCTGGAGTCAGCAGCATGAGGTTGCCAGGCAACCAGCAACCCCAACTTGCTTTTTTGACACTTTTATTTTTGTATGGATTTGAGAAACAAGATATGACATATTTATTGGTGAGCTTTAAAAAGTGCTGATAGGTGTTTCTATATTTGTATATTTTAGCTTTTGACTGAGTCAGGCTCATTTGTTTTCTGTCTTTGTGCTGAGCTAAGCTAATTAGGTGATTGTTGCACTGACAAGAGGCAGTGATTGTGGATCTTGTGAAAAAAAAACATTGATGATAGTGATGTGCTTAATATGAGCATGCTGAAAGATGACAGCTGCTCGGATGTGTCATTTTACAGCCATCCACAGTGGCATATCAATGAATACACTGGTGCAGCAGGTCCGATGAAAAAGCTTGTGGCTACATTTCCTGTCATAGTAGGGAGTTAAAAATTCTCCCAACAGCCACAATGCCATCTCAGTAGCACCATGCATAGCACCCAACTGGCTCCCGCAGCAGTCTGTCTAACTGTGAGTTGTCTCTTTCTAAAAAGTCTCTATTAGAGGCATTCAGAGTCACTCCAGTGTCCCAGTCACACAGCTGCTGGGTGCACTATAGAGATGACTTTCACCCCGCTTCCTCAAAATGCAACGGATGCACTGCGGTCTATCTATTTATCAATCCTCTTTTTGTTTTTCTGAATGACCCAATTGACCTAAAAACAGCTATTCCGGCCCACAGAATAAGTCCTGTCAATACCACGCTTTCATCTCAGCTCAGACAGGGCTGCTCTGTTTTGTTGTGCTTTGGGTGGAGCAGAGGTGGCAGGAGTTAACAGAACCCTTGATCCAAATCGACCGGCTCCAGGAAACTGCCGAAAGAAGTGGCCAATTCCCCCCAACACATGCGCTGAATGGAGTCTGGCCTCCTGAGTGGAGAGCTGTCCACAGATTATTCAGTCATCTTTGGAAACTTGTCACCAGGGGGCCTCTGCAACCACAGAGCAACCCTGATTGATAGAAAAGTAATTGCACATGGAATAAGTTTAATTATCATTTGTGGATTTCAGAACCTGAGATTAGTGCAATCTCTCTTGCTCTGCGTCATGCGTGTGCCCTCAGAACTGAGATGAGCGCGGGTGGAAGCATGGACCATGAGCTAATCCTCGTATACTGTGTTTACTTTTGCACCATAAAATATAATTACATCTTGGATTTAAAAAATGCATAACTCCTTTTTGGTATTCAAGGCTGAGTCACTGAGCTATGGCCTGTATTTTTTTTTTAAACTAGAAACCAGCGCAGTGTGTCAGGGCTAAGCCAGGGTCATGCTGTAAAGTATTTTTAAAAAGCGGAGAGTTGGATTTGGCCTCATATTCAAAGGCAGAACGCGCAGAAGACTGCATCTCACATCAAGCCTCTTTTGAACTCGGAGAGAGGCTTCTTAAAGATGTGGTGTAATAATGTTATAAGCAGACAAACAGCTGCTTGTTCTGTAGACACATCAGAAACTAAACCAAGAAAACACTGCAGCCAACAGTAAGTTGATTTAAGAAGCCTGTTTTAGTAATTTTATTGCTTTCTTGACAGCCGGCTTCTTAACACTGGACTTAAGGCAGCTGCTCTGTTTGTGTGTTTTCGGCTGCTAATGATTCTAAATGTGTTCCCTGATTATGTTTGCTGCTCCTGAAGGTTTTGCTCATATATATTGTTGTGTGTGCTTCGCTGTAGATGTAAACCAAACAAAACATAATGAGATGGGGTATTTTTTATTTATTTTTTTTTTAGTTTGCAGCATTTACATATTGGCAGGAACAAACAAAACATAACCAGACCTCTTTGGTTTGCATGTTAATGTTGCCCTTTGATACGCTGTCCTATATTTTTAATGCAGGTTTTGTTTTTTACAACGATCCATTATTTAGAAAAAAAAAGAAAATGTATCTTATTGCTTCTGTTTTTGTAATTCAAGGGATGCTCCTGTTACAAATAATCAAAATCAATCCAGGCAGCACTTACAGCCAAAGCCTGTTTTTCCTCTCTCAATTATAAACCTTCCCCTTTTGCCTCTGCCTCATCCTTTTTCTGTTTTTTTTTGTTTTTGTTGCAGCTGACAAATTTGACAGAGATCCACGATCAGATCAGCGGGATGGCTCGGTGTCCCTACAACCCCCTCCACAACTCCACTGCCCTCATCACCTCCAGCGGGGAGCTTTACGCTGCCACGGCCATGGACTTCTCCGGGCGAGACCCCGCCATCTACCGCAGCCTGGGCGGCCTGCCACCGCTGCGCACTGCCCAGTACAACTCCAAGTGGCTGAACGGTAGGGGGCTGCCAACATTTGGGGTCCAGATAATCAGTAGATGGAGATGTTACTGCTCAGGCTGTGATCATGTGTGCTGTGCACTGTCTGCCGTCAGTCATATGATGGGAGCCAGAGAGGGGTACAAATACATCAAACAGTATCTTGTTACAAATTACATATACTTGGTATTTAGTAGGCTTAATTTGAGTCTGACCTTAACTCCTCGACACTGAAAACATGAGCTCTGCTAATTTCCCACATCATAGATCTGAAATGGCAAATCAGAATGTCTTGGAGTCGGGAGGCTGCGAATTTCAAGGGTTTCACGCTGGGTGGTTTCTGTCAGTCAAAGCGGCCACTGGCTGACTGAGTGAACAGCCAGCTGAAATTCAACTAGAGGAACTGAACACGGTGATCCACCAGTTCTTTCAGATGAAAATAATACCAGGCATTTAGCAGATGCTTTTTTCAGAAGCAATAAATATGAGTGCAGTGGAGAAAGTACATTTTTAAGATCTCTTGAACAAGTGCAAAAAGCACTAAACAGTAGTATTTCAAATACACAAATTAAAGCTCTAAAGTATTTTGTTACAAATGACATCTTATTTTCTCTGTCCAGTAAAAATACAAATTACAAAATAATCAAAAGTAATTAAATACCTATTTTAAAAGCATTTAATTGAAATGCTGTCCATCACTGATGACAGCAAAGGAGGAAACCAGGTGATACAATGTAGACCCTTTTACTGTTAGTAAACAGTATGATGTTTTTTGGTGGGCGGGGCTTAGCTGGAGGCAAAACAGTTCTCCACAGACATTAACCAGCGCTAGCTAGCAAGTTCTGTTGGCTTGTTTTAGGCAATGAAGGAAGATGATGCATGTGGTGAATTCAGAAATACTCTGAATGTCGAAGCGCGTTCATAAATTCAGAGCACTGTCAGAATGCAGAGGTCGGTTATTCAAAGCACCGCGCTCCGAGCAGCAGAGCGCCGAGCCGAGTGAATGTGTGATTAACTTAACTGTTGGTTAATTCATATAGAAGTATAACGCTCTGTTTCTTCGACCAACAGGGCTCTCATTTTAGTGTAGAGCGTCAGACTGAATTTGTGAACGCACCATGTCAGGCTCACTCTCCGGGACTGCGAGTGTTTTGAATAAGTAAACACTGACCACTGGGACCAGACAGTGGTTGGATGATTTGACAGGAAGTTTTGTGCTTGATTACTGTGCCAATCTTACAAAAGAGGACGACACTGGAGGAAAAAGGACAGTTTCCTACAGTTTGTTTGGCTAGCGAAGCTAACGTTAGTTAATGAGCTGTCTTTGTTTTTGTGGATGGGCAGTGGCGGCTGGTAAACGCTAAAATTTAAGTTTCTGAGCCATGACTCCTTCTATTCTGGCTCCCAATAACACAACAAGACGACATTTTAAGACTCCTATGTAGCCTACAGCCCTGTGGTGGAGAGTTGTGTTTTGCCTCCAGCTAACAAACTGACGTCATCTTGACATCAGCCCTAAAAGGGTCTATAAAGAGCTGAAGTACAGGTGGAGAGGACGGTTGGGATGGATGGGTCAAACAAACACAGAGCTTTCACTCAGAGGGCCACTGTTTGAGTCCATCTGAAACCACAAGACAACATCAGTTGACGCATGTACATAACAAGTTGTTATTACTGTAATCACTCTTACTATTGTACTGTTTATGTGTAAAAATCGTTACAGTAAGATGGGCGTTTTAAATAGAAAGAAACACAAAGAAGGAGAAAATTGTCTTTTTGATTTCCCCATCACAACTATCGAACATCAGCTCTGCAGCTTGTAGAGATTCAGTGTTCGATCCTTAAGCACAGCAGATGCTTATCTAAAATTAAAGGAGGAATCTGTCTCTCTTGGTCGAAGGGTTGTATTGCTCCTCAAATCGCCACTGTTTGAGCAAGTTTTGTAAAGAATGCTGAAAAAGATGCTTTCTTTGTAATTATTCTGTTGCATTTCATCAGTAAAACAATTTCCAAAGTTACTAAGCAACTAGAAAATCTTTATATTTATCTCGCCCTTTCTTTTAGGAGCGTGAAATTGTGAAATCGTCAGAAATCAATGTCTTTTTTTCCCTGAAAGCTCAAACACACTTCAAGCACAATGCTCCTCAGTGCCGACTGGAGAACTTCAGACGGCTTAAAGTGTCCAGCCTACAGAGGAGCAGGTCAATCAGTATCTTGTCAGCAAGTGACTTTTATCTGATTCACATTTAAGCTAAATTGAAAAAATAAATTAAAAGCCACCACATACATTGCTTTGGAGCAACCTTCTGGGAAAAAGTTTAATAACTAATTTTATGGCGAATTGATTTTTTTTCCCTCTGTCTCCCCCTGCACTGCCCTCCAAAGGTGCAGAGGAGAAGAGGGTTGAAATGAGGAGGGAAGGGGGGACACTTTCATTTAAAGGTGAATTAAATCACTGTCAGCGAGAATAAAGTGTGCGGTTTAGATCCAATAATGTCATACATAAAGACGAACGCCTTAGCTGTGACAGTGTCGTGGAGGTCGCATGTTTCAGATAGGGTGAGAGCTATTATGCTACACCTGTTTTGGTCATTTCTCATCCTAACCTTTAGGTTTGGGGAGTGAAAAATGAGTTTTCTTATTACAACACAACGCCATTAATAACATGGCCTGTAGTTATTAATCCTGATCACCTGCTGTTGTGTGGGCCCCACGCTCACACACACACGGTGAGTCAATCAGTCATAACACATACCCATTCGCTCTCCCACTCCCTCTTACTCCCACAGCCTTAAATATTGTTCTTGCGGCATTTCTTCTTCCTCTCTCTGCACTTCATCTTTCTCTTTGCTTTCTTCATTTTTTCTTTTTCATATCTTCTTACTCCCACTTATTTTCCTCGTCTCTTGCCTCCTCTCCTTCAACAGAACCGAACTTCGTCTCCTCCTACGATATCGGCAACTTCACCTACTTCTTCTTCCGGGAAAACGCAGTGGAGCATGACTGTGGTCGGACGGTATTTTCCCGTGCGGGGCGTGTATGTAAGAACGACATCGGCGGACGCTTCCTCCTGGAGGACACGTGGACCACCTTCATGAAGGCCAGGCTCAACTGCTCCCGACCGGGAGAAATACCCTTCAACTACAACGAGCTGCAGGGAACGTTTTACCTGCCGGAGCTGGAGCTGCTCTACGGCATTTTTACTACCAACGTGTGAGTAACATAAGATTTTACAAGAAGTGTGGACTTATGTCACGTGACATGGACTCGAGCGAGACATGAGATACAAATTCGATGACCTTAGTCCAGGGGTAGGCAACCTGCGGCTCTTTAGCTCCTCTCCAGTGGCTCACTGTGCCTTAAAAAAACAACATGGAAATGAGTAACTTTATCTTCTAACATTTAAATTTTCATTAGTCATTGTGTAGGCCTAAGGTGATTCTTACATTCTCCAAGTGCAAAAATTTGTGGCTTATACAATGAATGAAAAAATGCTGTAACGTTTTATCAATTAAACTGCAGTCTGGTGCCTTTTCCTCTAAATTTTGAACCTCAACAGCAATGGTTGGTCTTCAGTCTCGCTAGATAAGCTAGTTATAGATTCCAAATCCACAGAAGGAGGAGAATCTCAGTGTTTGGAAGAATTTGTGTGCTTTCACTATCAACGCTGCAAAGTTAAAGAATCAAATAATCACAAACACCCCACTGCAGAGTAGCCACCTTGTGGTAGACCAAATTAATGAGTGGTTATGTAGACCCGTTAGTAGCGTTGATAGGCTTATTTAGACTTAATAGGTGGTGTTAGCTTCATTATAAGGCTCAAATATTTTTTGTGGTTGTGGTTTTATTTTTCGTTTTTGTTGGCCAAGAATGGCTCTTCTGATAGTAAAGGTTGCTGACCCCAGTTTTAGACTCAACATGACAAAATCAAAAAAGACTAAAAACTCAGCGTGGACTTTAACAACGAGTCCTGACGTCGCTTAGACTTGAATGTTTTGACTTTTGAAATTATACCTCTCCTGAAAATGTATGTCGTTTAAAAAAGTGTGCCACCAACAATTAATTTCTTTCCATTTCCTGGATAAATTAACATTAACACTAATCATTCCCAGGAAGTCAACACTTAATTCTCCAGATTCACTTTGTTTGAACCATCCAGTTCAAGTTAAGGAGTTACAGGAGAGAACGATAAAGAACTAATGTTACGTTACTGAGCACTAGTTAGAAAAAATGATACCAAAAATAATTTCATTAGCATAGAAAAACTATGAGTAGTCAACAAAATACTAATTGCAGTATGCAAAACTTGCAGGTAAACAATTAAAGACGGACGCACAACGAACTTCCAACAAACTTGTTTTAACAAAAATGCTAATTTCAAAAAGCATTGCTGATTTTTGTAAATTTAATTTACGATTCCTCTGCTGTTAAAATGGCATTACATTTGGTGAAGTGTGTACTATAACTTGTTCAGGACTTTAAACTTAGTTCAGGACTTAGGGCTTGACTTTGGACTTGAGTGCAAGGACTTACTTGTGACTTGCAAACTATGACTTGGTCCCACCTCTAGATTTTACAAAAGTACAGTGACCACAAATACTTTACTCTCTTCATGCTGTACTGACAAAAAGTATGACATTGTTTCAACAGCATTTACACCTGCAACTGACTGTTAGCTAAACCACCTGTCGTTCGCACAACACGTTAATTAATATCAGACAGAGACAGATCTTCTCATTTCCAGCCAGCAACCGTCTCTTTTAATGAAATAACAACTGAACCCATCAGAATTAATCAGCTGTAGTTAGCTAGCAAATTAAGCTAACATTAGCTCCATCACTTTTCGCAGCTGATGCTTTGAAACAAGAACCCTGTGAAATTTGCATTTACAAAATTTGTCGACAGATTGCTTTTCCTTTCCACCCTGAGTGATTTTCACAAATTTGTTTTGTATTCCTGACTCCTCATTATGGTCTATTTTCTTTCGGAATTTGCATACAATTTCTTTGAAATAAATCCAGCCTTTGTAAATGATCAGATTAATTCAATTATCAAGTCACTGGATTCAAACTTTTAAAAGCTTAAGTCTTTCAAAGTTATTTCCCACAATCACCTCAGTTCCACTGGTATGTTTGACAGTCTGTGTAATTTGCATTGTGAAGGATGAACCAAAGTGAGATCAGACTCACAGCATGTTGATACTAGATGAAAAATGCCAACTTATATCATCAGATTTTTCTTTCATTCTTTGTTGTTTTTAACGCGCCCACAGAATGGCTTCATGTATAATTCACAGTGTTTTTGGCGTCACATTGTCATCTGTGTAAACAAACACACTTCGACTGCATCTGCATTAACTTGGCTTGTGACCTTTTTTCTAGCACGCACACTCAGCGTATAAAATTGAGTGATATATGACAGCAATGTTTACATGGCCAAGTGCATCTAAAATTGAATTTCCAGTAGAATTCTCCTCATAAACACTCAAACCAGCTACAAACGGGACTGCTCGTTTCAGTACCATCTGACATTTAAATCCCATGAAAGAAGCTTATCATCACTTATTAAAGTGTACACTGTATCATGCACATGCCGGATGTAAGAGATGGGATGCATTCATGGATGAAAACTATTATTTCACAAACAGCCTTTCCTGTTTTTGTCTCTCCATCTTTTTTTAAAACTTTGTCATACTCACAAACACACACATGTGCATGCACGCACACGCACGCACACACACACACCATTATTAAAAGCTGAGTAATCTATTCTTTATGGTCAATGCCTTCACATTGCTGAAAAAGAAGTCTTTTGAAGGGTATTGGAAACATTTCCCCCTGCAGGCACAGAGTTTAATGAACAGCCACATTGGATTATAATTCACATCGCCCAAGTCTCTCAGTTTAAGTTGAGAGTTAATACTCTCATTCTTTACTTTCTCTTCGAGGGAGGAGACTGGTACTTGTTGAAACTGACAGCTTAAAAAGTCAAAGCTGTATTTCAGGCCCGAGATCTGTACAGTTAATCAGACAAGCCGAACAGCTTAATTGTGTCCTGTTGCTGGATTTATAATCCAATAATGACGATCACTTACGCCGGCGTCTGCGTCTGTCTGTCCAGTATTTGATTTGTATTGTTGGCTGAAAGCAATACAAACACGCAGAGGTCAGCTTTTCAAATACCAACAAAATCTGAAGTTGTCTACTTGTGCTATGGTGTCCTTTTCCAAATTTCTTTCATCCAATACTCTGTTTCTCCCTCTGTCATCCATCATCCGCTCCGTTCTCTCATCTCCCTTTGTTGGGTCTCTCTTTTCCTTTTTTCTGTTCCTGACATTCAGAAACAGCATTGCTGCGTCTGCGGTGTGTGCCTTCAATCTCAGTGCCATATCACAGGTTTTCAATGGGCCCTTCAAGTTCCAGGAGAACTCACGGTCAGCGTGGCTGCCCTACCCCAACCCCAACCCAGACTTTCAGGTAACAAAACTGTACACTGGCCTGTTTGTTTTTTGTTAAACACCAGAGGTTCACCACAAACATTGAAGCAAGACAAATAGTGTACAACCATTCGAGTTGCTCTGTGAGGTGCTAACATGCTCAAAATGCCAACATGCTAATGTTTACCAGGTATAATGCTTTCCATGTTCATCATCTTAGGTTAGCATTTTAGCCAAGGCTGATGGGAGTCCTACCAAAGTGCTTGACAAACAAATTTAGTTACTGCAGTTGACCCTGTGGGGGAAATGAATATCATGGCAATCCATCCATACAGTAGTTATCCTTTCACTTTTTACATCCCACTAAAAAACAAAAATGGCAATCTACAGTGGACTCTAGAGGAAGAGTCTGGGGTTCACTACCGTGAATGACTGTGCTAAGAGATATTTCAGTCTGGACCATAATTTTGGACTGGCCAAAATTATTGAATGTTTAATGCCACATGCTGTAAACAAAGAGGGAGCAGCATTTTACCTCCAAGCTAACTACCAACTAACAGTGAGGCAAGAAAACACAAAATTTGACCAAACTTCTGACACACTGCGAGTTGGGAGAGAGGTACTGCCTCGAGCGAGGGAGTGGTCTTAGTACAATTTTACGAGGGTAAAATTGAGTATGAGATGGATAGGCAGGTTAGTGCGGTGTATGTGGTGATGAAGGCACTGCGTCGGATCATCATGGTGAAGAAGGCGCTGAGCCTGAAGGCAAAGCTTTTGATTTACTGGTCAGTCTACGTCCCAACCCTCACCTATGGTTATGAGCTCTGGGTAGTGACCGAAAGAATGAGATTGTGGATATAAGCAGCTGAAATGAGTTTCCTTTGTCGGGGTGGCTGGGCTCAGCCTTAGAGATAGGGTGAGGAGGTGGGACATCTGGAGGGAGCTCGGAGTAGTGGTCAGCTGAGGTGGTGCGGGCATCTGATCAGGATCCTCCTGGGTGCCTCCCATTAGAGGTGTTCTGGGTATGTCCCACTGGTAGGAGGCCGCGGGGCAGACCTAGAACACGCTGGAGGGATTATATATCTCATCTGGCCTGGGAACGCCTTGGGGTCCCCCAGGAGGAGCTGGAAATCATTGCAAGGGAGAGGGACGTCTGGCATGCTTTGCTTGGCCTGCTGCCCTCGAGATCCAGCCCCGGATAAGTGGATGAAAATGGATGGATGGATGAGCCAGTCAAAATAACACTGCTTTCTGACAATGTGGCATTGGCTTATATGTTACTTTATAGCTTGCTTAGCTCAGTTTTAGCAAGACCATAGCCTCATCAAAACCATATATCGACACCATTTGGAATGGTACAGTTTGTGTTGTCATTGGTTTGCACTGAAGAGATCTTTTGCTAAATAGGTAGCATTAGATGTTTCTACCAGTCCAAGAGATTTGTTGCAAGTTCAGCATCAAACTTCATCTCTTTACTCAGCATGAGCAGCTTTCAGCTGCAGAAAGCCATCCCAAAATTTACTCTTGTTTTGCTTCTTTTTGTATCAGTTCTTTGCTGTTGAACTTGGTTTCTTGCTGGGAGAAGTTGGGATAGTGAAAAAGGTCACCAGGAGCTTCTGCCATCTTCGTGTTTCTTGTGCCGTTAACCCAAGCCCCCAGGAACAGCACCGAGCTTTGAAGACAATTTTACATTATGGCCAAATGTAGAATTACAACTCTTGGGTCCATCATGTGATTCCATGGGGCCCAGAAAGACTGTTTCCCATAGACTAACATTGTGAAAGAGATGTCTGTAAATCAGTGGATACATTTTTTGGGCATCACAACCCCACAAAACGACTCTTTACTGTCACGATCGATTCAGTCAACTAAATCATTTTTATCCTCACAGAAGTTAGCGAAGGGTAAAACCAAAAGTCAGCTGCTTGGCTGCTGTAAGTCTGTAGTGCGTTTGCACTGTGCATTTCATACCGTGGAAATCAAGCTTTTTTTGGCTTCATGCACCACTGAGCACCTTTCATAGTAATGAACAGTGCTCTGCCTCCAACGCTGTATCCAGTCCTCTAGATACATCCATGCTCTAACTGGGGATTGTAGCTCAACTTCTTCATCCTCTCATATTGGACTGATTGCAAATGGACTCGACAATGAAACATTATCACCTCTCAACATTCAAGTGGTGTTACAAGACAGGATGGGCCGGGGCTGGCTGGTTTGCATGCTCATTTCAGTAGATATCTCTGCAATATAATGCATAGGCATCTTTGACACTGTTATATCGTCACATTCTTCTGATAATGCTGGTTCATTTTTTAGGTTTCACTCTAAAATTCTCTCCATATCTTACACATTGCACCTGTAATGATCACTTGTCCATGCTTGAGGTGATTTAGACCCAACACACTGCCAAACAAGCCAAACAAAATGTGTGTCTGGGTGTGTGCCTAAGGAAATTTATGCGTACAGTATGTGTGTTCACCCTGATGAGCCTGTCTCAGAGTCCCGGCAAGCTCTTCACTCTCATTAATTTCCTCCCTCTTTCAATCATCCCTCTCTCTCTCTACTCATGAACAGACATATTACGACCGCTCGTTATAAAATCCAGTGATTTTTACAGTGGCACAATCACTCCTTTAAGATGTTTATAGCCTCATTCTGTGAACTGTAGTCCCTTTCTAATAAACTGTCCTTGTTTTGCACAAGTGGCACTTTATGTTTATACTCCGTCCTAAAACTCAGAGGGGCAAACCAAGCAGTGCTGGGGCTCCTTGTCCCTATTTTAGGTGCTGCTCTATACTGATGACACAGAGAGAATGTTTTATTAGCCGAAGTGGCTCTCAGTTGTAACGGGCTTAGCAGATAGTGAGGGAGCTAATCCACGCAGCGCTCCATGAGGGATTGAATTCCCTCTGAGTTTTGGCTGCCAGTGGGGGACACACGCCTCTCATCCACACGTGTTTCCCATCACGGGCCCTCGATCATGTTTCCTTAAAGCCAGCAGCTGCATGAGCATTCTGGATGGCTGCTATCGAGAAGTAACACACACACATTATCTATAATGACATGCCCATGCAGAAAGAAAGTGGATGAAATGTTCATGCGGAAAAAGTGCTAGCTGTGACAGTTTACTAAAAGAAGCACATACACATGAGTGTGTAACTTAGACAGCGTCTCGCTGCCATCATACGTTCATATATCTACATGTCTGAAATTCACTTACCTTCAAGAAAACCAATTTCCTCTATCTGGCCAGTGCTGACCAGAGATTTATCCTGCTCAGCATACTGTAGGTACATCACATAAAGGTTTCTATATACCATAGGCTTTTATGAGGCTGTGTTCCTCAAGGATAAACCGGGATCAGTTCTTCCCTTCCACCTGCATCCCTCCACTTAAGCTCAGGCACAATGGCTGCTCCTCACCGCTGGACCGATGCACACTTTATCTAGGTTTCAGTGACATCTTCATCAAGCATTTGTCAATGTTGGAGGATTAGATTTACGAGCACAGGATTTATGGCCTGCCTGTTTTTTTTTTTTTTTTTCTTTTCAAACAGCCCTTTGTGCACATGCACCTACACACATGCAACATACACCTACGGGAGGCAAGCACCTATAAAAGCCATGTACATATCTACTGTACACAAATACGCCCACTAAAATAGAGGGCGGTTGATTGCTGCCAAATAGGGATAATTATCACTGTGAACTCATCACTCAGCACACACGCTGGTCATTGATTGAGAGCTTAATTCCCCGTCTGTCTGCAGAGAAAATCCTCCCATTTATTTGAACCTCACGGATTGATCCTGCTGGGTTTATTCAGGCTATGAGTCATGTTCGTCGGGGCGTTAGGAGCTAATACCGTCTCTGTGTTGTATAGGCTTTCTGTCACACTGTAATTGCTTACTGTACAAACGCAGTCATTGTTATGCTCCATATGTAGGAAAATATGTTAGGTTCAGGCGTGAGCGAAATGCTGCTGGAAAGTTTTATTATTTTAGATATTCCAAGTGCAGCAAACAAGACATGTCGGTTTTCTTTGCTTTCCTTTCACCGCTATGTATGACCATTTGAAATTGCCTGATATCGGAGAGAATTTTAAACTCCTTGCACTTCGTTTTCGTCTTCAGTCTGACATTGCTTCCACTTTTAACAATTTTCAATAGGGGAGGGGGATTTGATTTTTCCTGAACCAACAAATCCTCCTGGCTCTAACGTCATTTTAAGGGGCAAGTGATGTGCAGTGATGTGGACCGTGCTGAAGAGGAAGCTTAGCTGGAAGGCTAAGCTTTCAACTTACGTGTCCATCCACATGCCAACCCTCACCTGTGGTCATGAGCTCTGGGTACTGACCAAAAGAATGAGATAGCGGATACAAAAGGCCGAAATGAGGGATGGCTGGGCTCAGCCTTAGAGATAGGCTAAGAAGGAGGGACATCTCGAGGGAGCTTTGCGTAGAGCCGCTGATGCTTTGCGCCGAAAGGGTCAGGTTCGGGCATCTGATTAGGATGCCCCAAGGGCGCCTCCCGTTGTTTAGGGGCACATCCCACTGGTACGGGGGCCCCAGGGTAAACCCAGAACACGCTGGAGGGTTTATACATCTCATCATGTCTTGCAACGCCCAGGGGTCCCCCAGGAGGAGCTGGAAAGCGTTGCTGGGAAGAGGGACGTCTGTGGTGCTTTGCTTGGTCCACTCAGTAATTATCAGAAAGCTGTGACTAAGGTTACAGCACTGAAAGTATAAACATAAGTTGAAATGTGAGCTATATTTACCTCTTTACCTTGCTGCCAGACAGCCTTTTCCAACAGGGAACAGAAGCTGTTATCTTTGCTCTCTTCAAAGCCACCAGACTCCGTTGACAGAAACAGTAATTTTGCTTCACGGCACGAGGGAGTTGCTGGTGTACCACCGAATCAATTGTTTTGTTTGTTTGTTATTGGTGACATTCGGAAGTGAACTAATGTGGAGTCCACAGCAGCATGAGGGTTTATATGTAGCACCGACATCATGCAGAAACCTGCGTCACGTCATGTGGGAAAATCTTTTATTAGAAGGGCTTCGGAAAAAGGCGTCTTGAGGCTAAAACATTCATACTTTGACCAAAATTTGAATTTTTGGATGAGAATATGTCAGGAACACTACAGGAAAGCTACAGAAAGATATAAAAACAAAAAATAAAATAGAGCTGCCCCTTGAGTCCACACAGATGCATAGCCATGCCAACATACTTGTTTTGCCAGGTTTTTAAGAGTTGGGCAGAGAGAGTAAAACTAACTAAGATGTCGAGCAATATAGAGAAGACATGTCATTTTAAAACAGCCTTGATAGCAGCATCTGTCTTGTCCATAGTGCTTGCCATTGTTGTTATTGCTCCTCATCAGCTCTTGCACACCTCTTGAGAACGCTTGACAACAGCTTGACAACGGTGATAGTCCCACCCCTGGTGCTAATTGGCTAATCGTTAGTCCCCCCACAGCGCTCATTGGTAGTTTTTGATTTTTAACCAAGCAACCACTGCTTCATGGCCCGATGCCAGACAAATCAGTACGCTTGGTTGAGTGGATGGATTCCAGAGTCTGGACCCAGGCAACATTTGGAGCCCAAACTGATAAAATATTATAATCAGATCTGACCATGAGGCTGAAATTTTAAATGACCGGGGACGCATTTTAAACACAAGCCCATTTGGCAAAAACCTGCTGTGATACTACCATATTTCTCAGAGGCACTTATCATCCTGGCAGACCAGAGTGCGCTGATGATGAGCGGGACAGCTGAGTGTTGGATGGGCCATCCGCCAAATGATGGTTCTGTCCCTCACCTTGACTGTACCGGGGAAATCACCACATCCGTCTCTCTGTACATTCACAGATGTCACAGACCCTCACTGGTCAGCGTCTAACTTTGTCTCACGGTGGCAAAAATACAACCATGCAGACACTGAGACAGTTTGGGATTCACTCACACGCAAGGACAGACCGCAAAAGGAAACCTTAGACATATGTTATTTCACAGCCCTCACCACACACATACACACATGCTACGAGTTTTTGCCTTAAGCTTGACGCACATTCGAGGCACATAAGCACATACACACAGTGTTGCATTTTCCTGTCCTTCGGGGCTTTAATTTCCCATCTCCTGATGTGGCGAGGGCACTGATCCGTTGCCCATCCCGGGGAAGCCCACCATGATTCTCAACTGTCAGCCCAGGGAAGGCCAGGGATTGATCTGTATAAAGCGTCTGCGCTGTTGCTACTGTAGCTAGTCAGCAGGAACTAATCGCCACCCAAGGTCCAGTCTCAGCTTAGTATGCCGAGGCGGTGCACGGTTAGCCTGGAGCAAATCCGTGCAGTGCATCTGCGATACTATGTTCAAAACAAAAACAGTACCGGTCATTTGGGTTAGTGTAATTGTCAAGCATTGCTTATTTTTGTGTCCTCTACTCTGAGCCTTGGAGTAAGCCTATTCTTTGTGGATGGGGCCTCAATCCACAATCCTGACCCCAGCCTGGGACCTCTTTTACTGAGAAGGACATGCATGGTTAGCTTTACTCATCCAGCTCTGCCTCAGCTGGCCTGGCTTTGTGCCTCACTTGTCCCGTTGTGCTTGGTGGAAAAAAGGCTCTACATTCCCACCCTGAGCAGCATGAATATTGTCACTGTTCTGTGATTACAAGAATCCAATGGGTTTCTAAATGGTTTCTTTACTCTGGAAAGTACAAGGTGTATCAAATACACAAACTTAAAGGTTTGGTATGAAGGATTTAGGGGGATTTATTGGCAGAAATGAAATCAGATGTAGTAAGTGTATTTTCTTTAAAGCATAATCACCTGAAAATAAGAATCATTGTGTCCCTTTTACCTTAGAATGAGCTGTTTATATCAACATAGGGAGCGGGTCCTTGTCTACTGAGATCACCATGTTTTCTACAGTTGCCCAGAACAGAGAAACCAAACACTGGCTCCAGATAGGGCCATTCGTTTTTTGGCATTTTTGTGTCAGCCGTGGAAAAACTTCCTTTTTTCTTTATGTCAAACTGCTTTAATCAGTGTTTTTACCGGTTTAAATTGGGAAATTTGTTTGTTTTGGTGAGAAATTCAGCTCGTGGTGCAAACCTCCTAAACGTCCGGATCAGTAAAAAGGGTGAGCACACATTAGCAAGTGCTGGGTCAGCAGTCCTTCTGTGACGTCACTGATTTGTAACATATAACTGCCTTACTCAGTGTTTTTACTGGTTTTAATCACATAGGGTCTCATTTATAAAACGATGCATAGGCTCCATACTAAAAATATACGCTACAGACAAAAGCCAAAAATGGCGAGCGCCAAGAAAATGTTGGACGATTTCTACGATCTTGCTTCCACCGCACCATCTGCGTCGTCAGTTTCCCACCTCCAAAATGGTCTGAAGCATGGGTCAAAGTTTCTCCCATCGAGTCTGCTTTTATAGATCACAACTTTTGTGTGGGAAGTGGCGTACACCTCTTTCACAGCCTCGTTTTGTAGGTACGTTATGTTTATGAATTTCTTCTTTGACGCTAATTCGGCTCCCAGTAAAAACCTCCTGAACAATGACTGCTGAAAAGAATTGTAACCAGGAGACGTTTCAGCTGGTTGCAATCTGTAATCCTCATCACTAGATGCCACTAAATCCCCCAAAGTCTTACACACGAGACCTTTAACCACTCACAGTTTGTCTTGCAAAATCAAAACACTTGGAGATACATGGCTCACACTGAACAACTCTAAAAACACATACTTTCAGTGCTACAGTTGGTCATGATAATACAGCCTGCCTCCTGTAGCAGAACATATAATGCTGGTTGAAAAGGAGTTTTTCCAAATACCAAAGATTAATTATAATTTTGTTTCCCAGAGAAAAAGAAATATAAACCCAAGATATTAACATATTCTTGAAAAAAGTCCTTTAAAAATAAGAACTATACTTCTGACTCTGTAATATTTCCATCTTTTAACTCCCATTTGGAGACAGTTCGCTTTATTGAACTCCTTTCAATAAATGAAGTCTGGGAAATATCTTACATATTAGATATTTCACATAATAACCGCGTGCTGCGGCACTGCTTTGGTAGGAAAACTACTGGGGCAGGACGAGAAATTAGAGTCAACAATACCTGATAAAACCAAATTAATCTGTGATGATGAAATCTACCTATTTATATGAGATGCCTGTGTTATTGCAGCTGGACTGTTTTCCAGGCAGGTCCTAATATTTTGGCTTCAAGTCATCTTGATATTTTGTCATTTGTTTGACAGGTATCGCAGCATTTAGAGAATGCATTTTTTCTTTTACCATTATGAATAGCAACATTGAGGCTCTGCAGATGAAAACATTTTTAGCTTATTTTTTGGGATAAAGAAAAATGAGCAGTCAGAGACATTACTAATAGTACCAACAAAACTCACCAGCAATATATATGCATATGAGGAAAAATCTAATAAAAGAGCTAAGTACTTGCTCAGTCAAACATTCATTCAGTCGTCTTCCATCAGCCGCGGTGTATTGACTACAAAGCCTTAAGGTTGTGAGGATAGCAAACCATCACAACGAGGCGGCAATCGACTTTAAAGGCTTGTTCATTTAATCATTCAATCCCTCTCTTTTCTCATCTCTGGTGGTACTTCTGGACAAAAATCTTAAGCATATTAGCGTAGCTTTTCATCCCAAAGAGCTCGGAGCTTTTTATTAATGTAGTCAGTCAATCTTTTCCTTTCTGTCCTCCCCACCTCCACAGTGCGGCACCATTGACTCTGGCTCCTACGTGAACCTGACTGAGAGAAACCTGCAGGATGCTCAGAAGTTTCTGCTGATGCACGAGGTGGTCCAACCCGTGGTTCCCGTGCCCTACTTCATGGAGGACAATGTGCGCTTCACTCATGTGGCGGTGGATGTGGTGCAGGGGAAAGACATGCTGTTTCACATCATTTACTTGGCGACTGGTAGGTTCTTGGCACTTTGTGTTTGCATTGTGTTGCATTTTCACAGGTTTAACATGGGCAGGTTAAAGCTGGTGTCATATACTTCTGAGCACCAATCAGGATTCAGCAGTACTGTATTCAAAATGCAACGACAGTGGAGGAGTTGTTTGTCTTTGTTGCCAGCACTGTCAGTCAAATCTGATAAAATCACACCCACACAGTGCTTGAGCTGCAAATTATCATAGATTAGCATTTTTGGAGTGTTAAACTCTTAATAAATAACATCTAACATAGCGTTCCAAACTTTAACTTTAAGAAGTGTTTGACTGCTGGAAAGATGGTCTTTTTTTTTAAAAAACTGGGCTGTCGATGCTTTTAAAATTGGTGCTACTTGACTAAAGAAAGCAGAGAAAAGAGGTTGGGCATTTGGTTTTGCTCAAGAGGTAGAAAACCTGCCACTACCAGAATATCGTGCACCACACTGGACCAACAAATGCTCCTGCTGGTGGGTGATGTAATGCAAGCTTGGCCGTTTTTCCAAGGAAAACAATTGGCAGCCAGCTGGTAACAAACGATCTTGAATTACAGTTAAACGCTGAGCAAAAATATGTTCTGAAAATGTTTAGGTGAGAAATAGTAGAGCTGGGCAATATAATGATTATGTACAATATATTGATGTATTTTCAAGCTAGATACAGCTTTAGACAACAGCGTTTATAGCCATATAGGGTCAAGTTGTGTTACATAACGCATACCAGGGTGCATCTCTCCTCTCTCACACTCTCCACACAGCTCCACCCCACTCACTCACTCACTCACTCACAAGTTCTCCATCAACACTCAGAGAGACACAGAGCTGCTCCTCTCTTTAATCTGACTGTTAATTAGTCCACAGTGCGACATCGATCTATATGTTGCACATGCTACGCTAAATCAGTCTGTGAGACCAATGAAATGACTGCAGTGGCACTTTTCCACTCACTTTTGGCCGTGCCGAGTCAAGCCATGCCATGCCAGTTTGTGTTTCTATTGTTAGTTTAGACGTGCTGTGCTACTGCTGCGCCTGAGATGGACCCTCTCTGGAGTAGGCCCATTTACCATTTGATCTCAGTTTTTTCAGCTTCCATTTTTACAATATAGGAAATTGTATAGCGCCTCCTTCTTGTTCACAAATTCTTGTATTACAGCCTAGCAGATAGACTGAGATATTATTCTGTAGACATAGAGTAGAATACATAGAAATAGGCAACACAGTAACAGCCATCCATTTTCGTAACCGCTTATCCTCTTGAGGGTCGCGGGGGGACTGGAGCCTATCCCAGTTGTCACTGGGCGAGAGGCAGGGTACACCCTGGACAGGTCACCAGACTATCACAGGGCTCCACACAGATTGGCTCCCTCCTGGGATCGAACGAGGAACCCTCTTGCTGTGAGGCGACAGTGCCAACCACTACGCCACCGTGCCGCCCAACACAGTAACAGAATCCAGGTTTATATTTGATCAGTACTGCCTAGTTTTGAGTTTGATCTGCGTTCGAGAGAGAAAGAAGACAACAGGGGCGGCTCTCTCTTGATCTGCTTTAAACTCTTTGTGTCGATGGTGCAGACATATGAAAATATGGAAGCGCAACAGCCTTAAGCTGTTGAGAATTTGAGCTGATAGATGAGCAGGGAGATCTGGGCGTTTCGTGTACACGTAGTACTCTACATTGTGAGTGTCCCTTAAATTGTTGTTTATACTGTCATGAATATTGATTGTTTTTGATAAATACTTAACAAGTTTTTAGTGGCTTTAAACCTTTTGAAGTGCAGTCTCTGCACATGAAAAAGGGCCTATAAGAAGAACAATGAAACCAATAGATGTGCACTTCTGAGGAGGCATCAAAGCTTCGTCTTCCAACCCAAGTTTGATCATTCTTTCCCTCCATATGTCCTCCATATGCACTGACACACACAACATATCACTCCCATGCAATCCCTCACCAGGAGATCGTAGACACCATGCAACAGCACACAGTCATGTGTCAAACGCAAACAGACGGATAATTAATAACAGCTCTGATTTAACCCTTACAGGTTTTCCCTGTGTGAACTGCGTGGCACCACCTGCTTATCAGTTGACTGTTTGATCACACTGGTGTGACAATATGTGATGTGAGACTTGGCAAAGTGCTGAAAACAGTATCAGCGAGACACCACGGACGTTTGGTGTCTGTTCTGTATTATGATACAACATAATATGGATTATGAGCCGATGCGCTGAACAGAATTGAACGTAGTGACCCACTTCACTGTGCTAATGTACCATAGCCCCACTGGGAAATGTCAACACGATCTTCCTGTTGTTAGTCAGTGTTATTTTAGGATATCACACATGCAAGCACACACTGTCTTTCTCACACACACACACACACACACACACACAAAACCTGTTCCAGTTCACTGGCTCTATGCTTGGCATCTCCCTCAAAAACTCCCCTCTCATTGTTTGCATGGGGCTGTGATCAATGTAGCGTCGGACCAGAGCTGCCCACACTGCAAGTTCCCCAGACACTAACCAGACGCTAATGAAAACATCTGAAACCCTGCCAAGGCCATTGGGTAGCGCACATACTGTACCTAATCACATGCTATTATTAACGCTTAAACGCACCATGCTGATTGGGGCCGTTGTGGAAAACCTGATGGCTCCAACTGGGAGTCCAGAGATGTCAAGGTGTAGGGTTCTTTTATTCAAACATGTGGCTTGCAGCAAATTTTCCCCTTCCTTGTTATTCAGCCCTCATTAGTAATTTCAGCCCTGCAGCAGCATTTTCCTCCTGCAGTTAACGTGAACAGAATTCAGCTTAATGCAAAAAAATTCCTGAAAGTTCCTGTTTCACTAAAGTACCAGTGCAGTTGTGGAGCGGAGGGTTAGTGAAGGTACATGCCTTGAGAGAAAAAAAGAAATCACTCATTACATTTCACTCATTGGAAACATAATTACATTAGTAATTATTCCAACAGCATGTAGGATTAGAGGAGGAGATATAAGTAGATAAGACGAGCCTTAGTTGTGTTGCAGCCGCACAAAGACAGAGAACTTTGAATAAATAGAGAAACAATTACAGAATAAACATGTTAATGTAATGTAATATTGTATTTACATGTAAGAGTAATGTGATACCAACCGACTACATGTTTAAACAAGCATCCAGACAACACTCAGGAGGTTTGCCTCAACAACTGTCTTAACATTAGCCACAGTTAGCACACATCTTTCCAGAGGTCCTGTCCTCACGGTGAGGCTTTGCTACTGAATAATGTTTTACTGCCTGACACTACTTTGGACAATGTCTAAAGAGACAGTTTGACCCAAAACCAAAATACATGTTTATTTTTACTCCTACCTGTACAGCCATTTATCAGTCTTAACTGTTTTGCTATGAGTTGCCGAGTGTTGGAGATATTTGTCAAAGATATGTCCGCCTTTTCATACAAATAATGAATGGAAACAGAACAACAACACATTCACAAAACTACCAGATCCTTATTTCGGAGAGAATTCATTTGGAAATAAACATGAGCTACTTCTTGACTCCAGAGATTATCTCAGAATATAAGAGACCAGTGCAGGAGGAACTGTGGAGGAAATCATGCTAACTATTTACATATTTCCTACTTGTGTAAAGTATCAGATACACATTGGCTGAAAATGTTTACATCGATGGAAGAGATTTTTTTTTTTTTTTTTGAAGAACCCCTGTATTTAAAAGTAGAGCATATAATTTTGAAAAAAAAAAAAAACCTCAGCTTCTCTTTGTCAAGATGAAAAATACCTATTCAGAATCCTGAGAATCACAGCATTGACACAGATAACCAAAGGGTGGAAAAAACCTCCCAGATTTAATAAAATGGAAATGTCTGACTCAAGAAGTAAAATTGATAGAGAAAGTGACTCACAAAATAAGGAATAGGGAGGATGTGTTTGACAGAATGTGGCTTATAGAAGATGGGAGACTGTAACTGTACTGCCATTGTATTCAGTGTATAAAAATGCGTACAGTATGTGAGCCATTAGAACTTATTAGTTATTATCTTCTACCGTCAGCCAGCCCACATCTCTTCAACTGTTCTTCTTTTTTCTCTGTAGTTATTATACTGTGAATGTATTCGTTGTTTATATCTTTTAAATTATCATTTATTTGTTTTTCCTTTAACTCTGACCAAAAATTTTCTTTGTAATAACTTGTAAAGTAAAAAGTAAATAAGCTGTATGTATGAAATGGCTTAAAAAAGTAAACTACACCTGCCAACCTGGTGATTAGGCTTGAGATGTAAACGTTCAATGTATCCTCATAGAACGCTTCATACGAGATCTACGAAAATGCACACACAACAGTTCATATGATATCATGTGAATTAGCACCCTACAAATGTCGCTATGTCCTTAAAGGAAAGTTATGTAATTAACATAAAGTTATAGAGGTTAGGTTTAGGGGAAAAACATCATGAGAAGGTTACCCTAAAATGACTCAAACTTCACTCATAGTTCACACAGTTCCAAACACCTGTCTCCTGGGGAAAGTCACGGGTAAAGTGACCTGCCTCCGAATTAGACTGCTCAGGACCACTTCCTCCTTCACTCTTCATGCACGAATTATTAGCTCATCATTACGTGGGATATGTGTGAATTTTGGTGCATTACTTTTCATAGGAAAATGTCCAAACACTGCATGAGAACAGCCTGAAACACTGACAGCATCCTCCTCGGCTGAGCTGTGATGCTGTAACGTAGCAAGCAGTAGATCCACACGTCCCTCTGCGTGGTGATACGGTTGGTGAGTGTAGTTCAGTGCAAAGAAAGTAGTTCCAACATGAAACTGCTCACAACAAGGTATGTGGATTACCTTGGGTGATCCGAGACATCGCTGTTGAGTTGCACTTTGAGCACCAAAACCTGAGTGGCATCTAGTTCCATTATATTAGAGAGAAGACAGACCCCCACGGCTGATCTCTCAAACACTTGACAGTTCACACCAAAGCAATATAGATTGATTAATAGCACTACAGGTAAGAGGCAAAATATGTACTCTGGATTTTGGGGTGAACTTACCCTTTACAGTAACTTTTACAATCCTTACTTTGAAACTATGTATTAGCAATTCACCCTTCTTCCCTCGGCATCACTGTGCACCTAATTACTTTTTCTTCACCCAGGGGATTGCATGTATAATAGATGATGTTTGTTTTAGCTCTCCCAAAAGAAAAGTGCCTCCAACTTCATCTCACGGGGCCTACCTTACATAAAATAAAGGTCGGGACAATGACACGGGTTTCCACTCTCTTCTCTCTTCTCTCTCAGAACTACAAAGTGGTTTCTTCCCTTGGAATATCCCCTCAAAGAAAAGTAGGCCAGAAATCATGTATTCAAGTGCCATACAATACCAATTCCCCGGTCGCATCGACAGCACTGCATGTTGATGGCGTAACCAAGCTTGGCACACCAGCCGCCACCAGTCTTTTTGACAGTGTTATTTCAGAGTCTCTCTGTTAGGATGTGATTGTTGTGTAGTTCACACTGAGTTCACGTTGGCTCGTGTGCAGTTTTCTTCCAAGATATATATATATTTTTGTTGTTTTTCCCTCATCAAACTCTGCTATTCTTACCCTGCCTCTCCTTCCTTTCCACTACTTTACCTTCCCTTGTGCAGATAAACAGCCGCCTTCCTCTTTGTGACCAAATCCTCTCCTTCTCTTCCAGATTACGGTACTATCAGGAAAGTGCTCTCTCCTCTCAATCAGTCCACGGGGAGCTGCCTATTGGAGGAGATCGAGCTGTTCCCACCCAGGAAGAGGCAGCCGATCCGAAGCCTGCTGATCCTGCACAGCCGCAGCGAGCTTTATGTGGGTGTAAGAGACCAGGTCATCAAGATCCCGCTTAAGAGATGCAGCTACCACAAGAGCAGAGAGTGAGTACAGGCACAAACGGGCATCGTTAATCTCAATGGAAACTGTCAAAAGCAAATATGTACACACAGAAGTTTTGAAGCTCCCTCTTTCATAAGATGTTTTTTATCTTAGAGGGCCAGGCCTGTGTGTTGGTCAGGGCGCTATGCTGAGATTTAAAACCCTTTAAATCAGCTTTTGTCTGAGCCACTGGAGGTGCCCAGGGCTGCCCTCTGTCTGTCTCACTGTCTTCCTCTCGTCATCGAACCGTGCGTTTTCCTGCCTTGCGTGCATGACTCTGTTGCAGCTGTGTGTGCGCGCGTGTGCGTGTGTGTGTGTTTAGCAGATATATTGAGTTTCTGTCTGTCTAGAAGACGCTCCATCAAGGCATAAATATTGGCAAAGAAAAACCTGAGACAGAGACCGGGGTGTGAAGACTCACCACAAGATTGGGATCCCATCCATCATCGCACGCAGAAAAAGGAATCACACCTGCATTCCTTATCTGTCGCACAATGAGCTGTTATTGGAATGCACAGAGGAGTTAAGGCTTCGTATTACAGCTGTGGCTCTGTGATATATGCTGCAGCCATTACGGCACTTCATCACCTCTTTCACGGTTTTGCTTTTTTTTTGTTGTTTTTAGGAGAGTGGGAGAGAGTCGGAACAAACAAAACAGATAAAAGAAATAAAAACCATGAACATAAACTGGCAGCAACAGTACAGGAGGAGTTACTGGGTTCATCACTGACATTTCTTTGAGGTGTACCTGTTTGAAATATTAGAAGGCCGCCTCTGTGTTTGGCTGTGTGTGCTGTGTGGCTCACTGATGGGTGGTGTACAATCAGCAAGGCCCTCAAGGCCTTCAGAAAGACAGGTTTTATCTTGTTCCCTCTCCCTTTCATTTGCTGTCGTCACCCTTGGTATCCTTGTCCGTACAGATGCAGCCTGTCACTCTCTGCTTTGTGTTAGCCACCCAGACGCTACGTCAGCCACCCCGCGTGTGTGTGCGCAAGCCAGCACGAGCACGTTTGCCTTTCTGCATTTTCACACGCACGGATGCGTATGATCTTGTGCCCTTGCGCTGGTTTGTGTGTCTGCGCTTCATTGTTATGAAACCCACGGACAACTTTGGTTACATTTCACTAGGGGCATGTCAGGCTCCGTTGATGCTTGTGGCACAGAGATATGTCACTGTGCTGTCACCGCAGACTTGTATTTGCATGAAAAGAGTAACATCGGGCTTTTTATTGCACTCAATAAACTACCTGAAGCAGATACGGCAAAGACAGATCCTGCTATCTTTGCCACTGTATCCTCACAGTGAATATTTGTTGGGCTGATAAGCTGTTTGAGTCAGAAATATATGTGTGTGTACGCGACACGAAACTATAATCCTGGTGCTTGGCTGGAGATTACCTGAGACATCAGTCAGCACATTGTGTTAAGACGTAATTTTAGGATGCTGATGCAATGTAAGCATTGTAGAGCATCGCAATACTCTTATTAACATTTTCCCCCTGCCTTGCTTATCTCTCTGCTCTTCTGTGTCACTTGACAAGCTTCTCCTCTTCCTCTCTTCTATGTTAATTTGCTTTGCACTTGCCTCTCTTTCTACACCTCTACACAGTCTTTTCCCTTCTGTTT
Source organism: Cephalopholis sonnerati (assembly GCA_019142605.1). Classification (NCBI taxonomy): domain Eukaryota; kingdom Metazoa; phylum Chordata; class Actinopteri; order Perciformes; family Serranidae; genus Cephalopholis; species Cephalopholis sonnerati. Next base: position 23,036,025 of record JAGQAX010000021.1, on the reverse strand, counting down.
CCCGGGCTCCTCTTTGCCCCATTCTCCCCATCTTATCTCCCCCATTTCATATTTTTCCATCCATCATTTCTCGCACCACCTTATCTTCCAGCTTCCCCTATGATCTGCCTTCTTTGTCTCAACCTGACGTTAGATTTCATGTCCTGTCACAAAGCAGAGCTCTCTGTACTCACATGTGACTGGTTATTAAAAGCCCATTAAAGCCAACTTTATTGTCCTTCCAGAGCCTGTGTAGGAGCCAGGGACCCATACTGTGGTTGGGACCTGTTACTGAAGAAATGCACCACGCTGGAGGAAAGTGTCAGGATGAGCCAATGGGAGCAGAGCATCTCAAAATGTCCTGTGAGTATCACCGCACTGCTGCTGCCTCATTTGTACATACGTCACTGTAGCTGACTTGCTTGTTACTTGCTTTCTTTGCTGTCTTTACTTTAGAAGTTTTTCTAAAAACACAATTATCCTTACCCGCCCTCCGTGGTCGCTCTCCTCTCCACGTGAATTTAATACTAACATTCATACTTGCTCCTCTCCTTTGAGCACCACAGCCTGCTCTGTATTCTCTCCATACGCTCACAACTTACAAGCAACATCCCCTAAAACCAGCCTGAGAAACATACATCTTCGCCAGAGAAAAGCATCTTGGGACTGAGCAACTTGACTTGAAGGGAGCGACGTGTACCGCGGGAATGATCTAGAGCGCTGCCTCAATCATTCACCTCTGACTGCTTGTTCATTAGAAAAACAGCTCTTCCATTTATTTTAACGTGAACCAAATTTGGGAGCGGTATTAGGGGGGCGGTAAGCCTATCAATTCCAGCATAGCTCTGCTTTTTTTTTTTTTTTCTTTTAGCGTTCCACAGACATCATTTTCAAGCCAGTCACAGCAGAGAGTGCTGTGTGCTTCCGTGCCCTTTTATGTGGCTTCATGTTCAGAGAAATATTTGGCAGTCAAGCCACTGAGCACCCAGTGGCATCTGTCAGCAGAGCTGTGGCAGAAACTTGGCTAACAGTGCATTCTCATATGCATTCAGATGTACAGTACACATGGACACACACAATCATGCATGCATATGCATAAACAGGCACACACGTTAGAATTTCGCCAGTCACTACTGGCTGCAACTCAACATTTTTTTTTCATGCTGGAGGCTAGAGCTAATCAGAGTCTTTCTGGAGGCATTACTACATCAAACATAGTCATACTTTCATTTAAGCTATCTCAACCAAAATGCTGGCCATACACAAAATGACTTTTCAAGTGATTTCACTCTTGCAGACAAATTTCCAGTGTCGCAATAAAATCAAGAGTTTTCACCTGAGTTGATGCACGCTCCTGTGGTCTCTAGTCCTCGCTGTAAAGTGGGAATAAAACTCTGTCTGAGCTGTTTGAAGTCGGTCTTTTTTCGTCTGGATTTTCCGGCAAAATCAAACATGTTTAAATATTATTAGAAGTTTTTAATCTTGGTTCATGAAAATCCTACTCTTCATGATGTAAACATTGTCAGCAACCAATTGGTGTGCTCCCTAAAAACAGCAAACCAGGTAGACATTAAACATGGAGGGGACTTAGTGAAGGTAGAACATGAACAAGTCTGGGATCTCTTAGACTGGAAAAGGAGGAGAAACTAGTGAAGTTGCAGAGTGAACAAGAATTTGGCGTGTATCTGATCCACCAACCAGTGCCTACTGTAGTGAGAAATCCTCATTTAAGAAACAGTTCACCTGTCATTCCCATGGTCTCTTAAAACTAAAATAGCACAACTAACCTACAGAGCTGGTAGTAAGATAAGGTAACAAAATCCAAATGTAAAGTTTGTCCGCACCTGCAGTTTGTCTTTATGGATTATATTGATGCCAAATTGACAAGAATACTGTCAACATATGATGCCTTTTAGCTTGTGTGAGTAAAGCACAACAATATATTCAGTGATGTGTTTATTAGGTAGCTTTAGATGTGTGTGGGTGTTTCACACTGCTGTTCAGTCGCTATGCTAAGCTAAGCTAACAGTCTCTAAGGTATTACTTTAAGGATTAAATCAAAGATAATGTCCATGTTTTCAGCAGCAGTGAAGCCACAAACTTTAGTTCTGATGTATTTTCATTTAGCCACATACCACTACCCACACCAGTAATGGAATATGTATTTACTCACTTAACCTTGGTCTAACCAGGTCCAATCCATTTAGAGCGAGCATGAATTAACTTTGGCAGTAATAACTTTGTATGCCGACAGAGAAATACGGCTTTACAATAGGGCGTGCGAAGCCAGACCAGAACGGGAGAATTGTCTGCTTGCAGCGACTCAATGCCAAACCGTGAAAACTGCAAAACAAGACGCAGTCTCTTATCACAGTTTCTCTTTCACTCCCTATGAGTCCATTAACAGTTTTGAAAATGGCTAAACTGGCTGAATGTGTGCTCCGTTGCTTTCTCCTGCAACGCAGCAATGTGGAGCTGGAGGCCAGTTAAGGTTCTGCACGCTCAGTGGCGTTGTGTAGGCAGAGGCAGGAGATATGCTTTACCAACTTATTCAGACACGCCATCTGGCACCACAGCTTCCCGTCTATATGAAAACAAGCAGAAATTATCTCCGTAGTTTTAGGGAAGGTAAGTCTTAGTCACTCTTCTGTATGTTTCCACTCACGTAAAATGGAAATTTGTGCTCAATAAATGTTTTTGTGAGGAACCCACTTTGCCTAAAACTAATTTTAATCAACCCCCACTCCAAAAACATGATGTTACAGTATTCTGTAGAATAAAAAGGAGACAGCTGTTGTAATTTCAGCTTGTGAAAAAGAAATTACTTTTACTCTTACAAGCCGCATTAAACATGAGTGCTTTTCATCATCCTTCAGTCTTGATCTATCATCCTGTGTCTGGTCTCCTTTCATTTCTGTTTTCCTGTTTTAATGAAACAAATTACAGATGTACTTTTCTCACCAGGAAAAAGAATCCTTTATGTGTTTTTATATATTTTTGTTTAGCTTTTAGGGACAAATACACAGCATAAAATAGATGTCATATGTGCCATATGATTCATAGCCTCAGCTGTAAATGATTGGTGAAAGAGATGCGATATTGTCTGCCTCTTTCTAGTTGTTTGCTTTCTAGGCAGCGCGTTGATGCAAATGTTGTCTGTCTTAGCCAAGCGTCCCCCATTTAGGCACGCGGCAGAGTTCAATTACCACAAAGAGCGTGGGGCAGATGTTATTTCTGCTTCTGCCAAAGCAGCTGATGCTCACGCTCTCTTTTCTCCGTGTATGAAAGAGTTCTTTGCATTTTTAAATCACCCTGAAATGTAGCAGCGACATGGCTCATATCATCTGCAGCGCTGGATCTCACACCGGTGCGTTTTTGTATTTAGCTCGTGTGCTCGGGACATCACTCGTAATTCATAGCTCCTGTAATATCTGAGCCTTCCTGTTTCATTCTGTTTTGCTTTAGATGTCTATTTATGCTGCCACTTTTATTTCCTCATATTTCTGTCCTTTGAATGTGTCCATTCACGGCTTTGATTTGCCTCTCTGAATCTCTCTTTTGCCGTGTTGGAATCTCATCATATCCAGAGACAATTTCCATATATCTTCCTCATGTTTACAGCACATTTTTGTCCGTATAACTGCACAATTTTGGATGTGCTGTATATGATGTAATGCCGTTATTTTTGCATCTATCTGAGGAAAATTGATTTCTGTTTGCATCCACCGTAGCCGTGGGCTGTGTTTCCCAGAGCAATACATTCCTGAGAGCATCAGTGTAATGCAATGACCACTTTCTCAGAAAAGCCATTAACTCTCAAATGTTTTATTTTGGACCCTTTTCATCGCTAACAGATCCGTAATGTGACTGTCGATGGAGGCTTTGGCGCCTGGTCAGGCTGGTCCATGTGCAGTCATAACGACGGAGGCAGCGCCGGGTCCTGTCTGTGTCGCACACGAGCCTGCGATAACCCCGCCCCTCAGTGTGGTGGCCAGCATTGCTACGGCATCAGCGTGGAGGTCGCCAACTGCTCCAGGTACACTCTTTGTTGATACACCGGCACACATCAGTAAATCTTTGATGTCTTTGTCTCCAGACTATGAATATGTATGTACCTATCTCCATAACAGAGCGGGTGACAGAGAGGTAAGGGGATAAGTACAAAAATGTAATTAATTATTTTCCTGCATCCTCACACCTACTCTTCAGAAATCCATACACAGTAAATAGTTTCCTTTTCAGTTTGGGGTAAAACGTGTTGATTGGGTGTTGTTTTTTTCACCCTCTCAGCTTACTTATAACTGATTTTATTATCGCTCTCAGAGTTCAAATTAACTGAGATGTTGCCGCTGTGCATAGAACATATCCTTACATGAAAGATAAGTGTTAGTTGATGATGAGGGAAAGCAACGCAGGATTATTTTCAGGCTTAATTAATTTATCTGTTGTTTTTTCGAACAATAAATTAATCTTTTAGTCTAATTAATGTCTGAAATTAGTTGCCAGAGCCCAAATTAAAGACCTAAAGTAATTTTATCTGACTAGCAGTAACAAAGATGTTAAATCTATAATGAAACAAAACAGAAATATGCAGCTTTTTGTCATATATAAAAGCAGTAAACACAGAAATGCTGTGTATATTTATCTCTTGAAATATGAGCTAACAAAGACATTTCATCAACCCCTGAGAACAATGAGTTTATAGTTAAAATGCTCTTGCTTTGAATTTGTTTTTGTGTTCTTCCAGCCGCCGTCAGTACCTAAAGTAGCTCAGACTGATGTTTCTCTCTGTGTCGCCATAGAAACGGAGCGTGGACTCCCTGGACTTCCTGGTCTCCCTGCAGCACCAGCTGTGGCATCGGCTTCCAAGTCCGTCAACGCTCCTGCAGCAACCCGACCCCTCGCCACGGCGGACGAGTGTGTGTGGGCCAGAACCGTGAGGAGAGGTAAAACATACGCCCACCTAGACTGCCTCTACGTTTATACACTCATTTACAATCTGTTGATTAAAGCAAATACACGCTGTTTGTATTTCTGTACGTGTTTAAAAAAGAAAAAAGCTTTTCATATCCTTAATTTGCAACCTGCATTTTCCTAACCGCAGGTTGCAAATTATGGAACAAAATGACTTTCACTGTGACTTTTTCTTTTCTTTTTTTCTTCACTTCTGTCCAACTTCGTGACAGCCAATTAAGGAATGAGTGGGATAGGCCTGCGCTTGGGTAATTATCTGGCTTTCACACACAGGCCGAGTCCACGTTTTGAAGCTTTGGAGGCTTTGCCGTTGAATAATCGCCTTTTTAAAGATGTGTTTGTGTGGTTTCTAAGCAACCTTCAAGGCTTGAAAAAAAAAATATCTGTTTTTCAAGGAGAAGGTATGTGAAGTAGCACAAAGAGACATGCAAAGCAACCCAGGTAGAACAGGTCAAAAGATGAGTTTTCTTGCAGTTAAAGTTCTCTCAATTTATTCTGGTTATCTCAAACTTTAGTTCAGTGTTTGCCAAATCAAAAAACGACTGTGGAAAGCTTTGACAGCTTCCATGGTGTTTGAAAATTAGTCGACCGTGGCTATATTACAGTATTTCAATTCCATCTTAATAGAGAGTGGTGTTTCCTAATGAAGTAAGGCATTCTTCCTCTGTGTCCGTCGTCTCTGTGTCTCCAAGCGAAGCATCCTGCTGATGTTTTTCATCCAGCTCCTGCCGTTAGCCAGTGGTGGAGGCAGAAAAAGTGCAAATAAATACAGTTCAGAGGGTACAGGGGAGGAAAAGGGAGAAATAAATTGTTACCAATCGTTACCACAGCAACGGAAACAGCATTGCGACGGACGAGTAATTGGATACGGCCTTCAAGGATGAACCTTATATTACATCCTTTTTTTCGCTTCTTTCTCTGCACTTTTTCATTTCCTCTATCCCTCCTCTAACCTTCCACTTTCCTTTTTCTTACTCACTCAAGCTCCTGGTGGAGCAGTCCTTTTCTCAAGGACTGCTCCACCAGGAGCTCTGAGGAAAAATATATGGAGTAACCGGCACAGCCCAGTTACTCATGAACCACACCAAAAAAAAAAAAAAAAAAAACGCTGGCTGGCACTAAAGACCACGGGAGGCCAGAAGCAGGTTTTGCCACCCCCTCTTTTTTTTTTTTCTCCGAGCTTTACTCTCCTTTGTTTCATCTCCCCTTCCTGCTCTCGGTACTTGCTCTGTTCAGCTATTTAAAACACCTTAGGCCAGTTAGGGGCCAGCTGTGAGGGCTGAAAAAGGATCTGTGTAAGGGAGGAGTGAGAGGAGAGGAGTCTTTGTGTGCCGTAGTGTGTGTGTGTGTGTGTGAGCGAGAGACAGAGAGAGAGACAGATGGACAGTACGGCAGAGCGATAGAAAAAGAAAATGTGTTAACAGATGAATTATGCTGTGTCAGTTTGAGTCTGCCGGAGGGAGAAAAGGAGCGGGATGCTAGAAAAATGTTTTTGTATGTGTTCAATGTGAGCATATCCAGGTGTGTCAGGCATGTATATCACTATTGCTTCCAAAAAATGGGGGAAAATTCCCATTGGATATTAAACCCGCACAATGATGTCCAAAAACTTCCACCGCATCTGTTGTTTATAGTTGCCCATGTGTGAAATAGGTCCTCTGTTCAGACTTCAATCCGCATGGCATGAAAAGGACTGGCACTTTATCAGCTTACGCTAACTGAACGATTCTTTTAATGCTGCGAGAGACTTTTATTTTATGGGGCACAGGCCTCCTTCAGAGGTGTTAGGCGTCTGCAGTAAGCCTCACTGCTCACTTTGTTCTTCCCATGTTGCCTCGAGTACCCCCGTTCGGATTAATGTGCGAGACTTCTGTTCAAACATGCATGCATACAGTGTGAGCTCATATGTACACATGTTTATGAAGACTAAAGAGATACAAAGGCCAACGCTAAACCTCCCTCACCTCTCCTTCTTACCAGCAGCCTTCCCATAAGTTTGGACCTGATTGTTTGCAGCAGGCAGAGCTTTTAAAGATAAAGCAAATGTTCTGAAACCAGCCGTGCACGACAGCGCTATGGGCTTAAATCTGGCTGGTTAATGCCTGCATTTATGAACCTTCTGTTGGTATTTCCCTCAGCACACTGACATCGTCCACACTGCTTACTCAGCCTATAGCGAGTAATTAGGAGCGTTTTAGTCTGATCAGCTCTGTGTGTTTTTAGAGTGAGGAGAAAAGGATACGATGGACCAAAGCTATGACTTGTCTGGAGTGATTAAAGTGTGTATGATGATGATTCTGAGGCTCTAAATCTGCTTCACATTGATCACAGCAGTTTTGCATTGTGCTATGGTGCAGCAGGAGTATTTTGGGTCTGCGTACAAGCCCGTGTGCATGTGTGTGTGTGTGTGTGCAAGATTGTAATCCACACTTTTTCTGACTTCTCCACACTCCTCTTTCCCCACTGTATCATCCCACTACAAGCGTGCAGATTAGTAAAAGTGGAAAGAGAACACAGTGCTCCGAGGATTTTTACATCCAGGGTATACAGAATGTAGCTTTTGATTTGCCATGAACAATAGCAGAGTATTTGGGAATAGTACAATGGAAATATCCAGCCTGAGCCTCTGGAGGAAGAGTATAAAGTTAAAGCTATTTTAGCACAAGAAGACTCAATTTTCCTTAAAAAGCACCCATGTGCCAAAACACAACAAAATAGCAATAAAAGTGATTTTATAGTATGCGTAAAAGTTATAAAATACATTATATGGCTCTAATAAGGCTGGCAATCGTCTGTCGTTATTGTATAATGAGGACTGAGTAATTAAGTATTTTAGACATTGCAGTAATCCTGTCTTGTAAAACGATGTAATTAGAGATGATGCATGCATCTTTGTGGCTTTTTTAATAGGCTGTATCAATGAATTATGCAAAATGCATATGCACGTCCATTAAGATTTGAGATGGAATTTTCTTAGATGTGCTTTTATGCAACACTGGCCATTACGCCATGAACAGAAATACACCACAGAGCCGTCTCTGGTGGCATGATTCAATCAGATGTTCTGGTTCACAGTGCACCGTGTTCTCTGTACGCCACGGCCACATCAAAGACACATGTCGGGTTTGTTCAAGTCTTTTTTAAGTGAAGTTTACATGCCTTCTCAGACATCTCTGTCTTGTGGTATGAACTCTTTGTAGCTATTTCAATTCGGTGGCAAGGTTTCAAGAGTGTGGTGACGTCTCCAGTGCCCTTCACATATAATTTTAGTGCACTGACTGATAAAGTAGCTGTTCCATTTTCCACAAGCCACTCAGAAGACACTGTCATACATGATCCAATCATGTGTTCCCAGCGTAAGTTGAGCTCCATTGTCACAGCTCGCAGACTGTTATTTAAAACAACAGAACACAATCCAGTAATTAGTCAGAGGGACAGTTAGTCCCCAAATCAAAAACACATATTTCTCCTCTTATCTGTAGTGCCATTCAATCTAGATTGTTTTGGTGTGAGTCGTGGAGTGTTGGAGAAATCAGCCGTAGAATATCCACCTTATTCCTAGCCCCCATGATCCCTTGCGTGAATTATGGGTGCAACTTCCAGTGTTGAGCCGAAACTGGCAATTTCCAATGGTGTTTACAGTACTCTGTTCTTCTTTCAAGAGCAATTGGGAAATAAAACATGGAACACACCACCGAGCACGCTAGCAATTAGCTCGCCTTGCTCCGTTAAAATATAGTTAACTTGAACATGTCCCAATCTAGCTTAAGGTAAAAACCTGCTCCTTGTAAAGATGATTTATGATCTCTGATGACTTAGTAAGAGATACGGACTCAACAGCAATGTCTCTTTCCAGAAATCATGACCCAATTACTCAAGATAAGCCAAAGACCTTGTTATGACCAGTTTCATGTAGGGACTATTTTCTTTCTACTGAACTAAACCCGCCAACTTCACCTACTGCTAGCTCACCTAGCACCGCTGAGCTAACTAGTGCTACAGCTCCGCCTAGGAAGACGCCGTTAAAATCCGTCCTCAGGCCAGTTAAATTACATCTCTGCTCACACTGGTTACATTTCCAATAAATACAACAACAGTCCCTCAGAGTTCAATGTGAAATAAGTTAACTGTGAGTCTTCAAAGATTTGTACACACACAAAAACCGAGCTGGTCCCGGGAGCTGACTGAACTGTCTCAATATTATTATCACCTTTATGCTGTTCACATTCCCCTCCTGTTGTGGGTCTTGTTGGCTGTGCCCTCCTATTGCTACGCCCTCTGATCTCTACTCCCAACTCCTGCCACAATTGTTTCTTATCCTCTGAACATCATGACATGACCTGAGTGCAGATGGCAAACACACACACACACACACACACACACACACACACACACACACACACACACACACACAGACACACACACACAAACCGACCTGAGTACGGATTGCAAGTGTGTATACCACCTCAAGGGTAACAAAAAATCTATGACTAATAATGATTAAATGTTTATTCACTCTGGTGCAGTTTATTGATATATTCAGTCTAGTAAAAAATGAGGAAGTATTTCCCACATTTACATTTCGTTGTCATGAGCACGAGCCTCTCGTCCATGAGTAGATGCACTCTTCTTTCTGTGCAGCGAAGAGGTCGGCGTGTGTAATTTGCCAGGAAAGATAAAGTTCCCACGTGAAGCTGCTCACAACAAGGTGTGTGGATTATCTTGTGTAACCTGGTCATGATTTCTGGAAAAGAGAACGAGAGAAAGTGCTGGTGAGGTTTTAAAGTGTATTTTTTTGGCGCTTTGAGCACCACAACCCGAGTGCCATCCAGCTCCATTATATTCATGAGAGGGCAGACATCAGCAACACTCACACCAAAACAATCTAGACTGATAAACAGCTCTACGGGTAGAGGGAAAAATTTGTATTTGATTTTTGGGTGAACTGTCCCTTTAAAGATGCTTTTTTTTTTTCTTTCAATGGATTGAAAGAGTTCCAGAATTATCTTATTGAACGCAGCTCCGTGCTGACCTCCTGCTGTCTTTGCTCCTCCTTCACAGATACTGTAATGAACACCTGCCCTGCCCGCCTCATGTGTACTGGTCGGCCTGGTCGGCATGGGAACGCTGCACCGTGCCCTGTGGCGGAGGCATCCAGTCACGACGCAGAACCTGTGAGAACGGCAACGACTGTCCCGGGTGTGGTCAGGTATGTCAAACAAAACAAAAGCTCTCACATCCTTCTATCCGTCTCTGTCTGTCTGTCTGTCTGTCTATTCATTGTTTAGGAAGTCAGCCTAAGCCATTTGATGCGATGAACAGTCAGCGGTGATGAAATTGGAACATCTAACACGACCAAATCCCCTGGCTATATTTATATACAGTGGCAGCAGCCATCAGATTTATTACCAAGACATATTTAATACCACACACACACAGTAATCACTCCTCATATGAATAGGCTTATTTTCTGCCACAAAGCTTTCTCCAAAGCACGGATGATGCAAGGAAGTGTTGAAATATGAGCGTCCTCCTTGTTGACAGAATTATGTGATGCTCGTGTTATTTCTGGTGCTATTTTCACACACACACACACACACACACACACACACACACACACACACACACACAGACGCACACAAACACATTCCCTCATCCACAGTCCTGGTAAAAATAAGCGAGAATGAACATGATAGCTGTAGCTTCTCATGTCCCTCTTGGAAATGGATTAAAGAATGTGGGTCAGGGTCTTGTGGATGCATGGGGATCCTTGAAGTGTGTTTTTGTTTGTTTGGTGGCTTTTTTTTTTACCATTTTGATTGAAAAAAATATGAGTTTTGGGTGGATTAGGAATAAGCTGATCCTTAAACCTAACTTTTTTTTAATGAGTGGTTTAGTTAAGGGTTTAGAATTAAGATTAAAACCAGGATTAGACACGTCTTTGGTGCTCTGTGCATTCATGTAAATGTATGCGTTTTCACAGCCTGTATATATGTTGAATAAATGATTGGACACAGGCTTTAAGTGTGTAAAATTAAAGGGATGTTAGATGAAATTTGTGTAAAAAAAACACTGCTGAAAAAGCATTCAACGACCCAAATCACATTTAGCTAAAAGAGCACATCCCACAGGTTGTGTAATGGCCTGTTGTGAGGCTAAATAACACACCGCCAGCACTATGAAACATCCCACACACGGGCCTTGCAACCTCAAGAGCATATATAGTATCTGATAATTGCCCATGACACATTAGTAGCTGCAGAACACCCCAAATGAAAAGACTGACCTCCCATTAAGGAGCAATTTAGCAGTCACACCGTATCATCCACGGCTTACACACATGCACACGCATTCCCATCAGATGGCAGCTGTCTTATTTCTGTCATTGCGCAGCGACCATTATCCTCGCAGAGGCATCTCGGGAACGCAACGGCATTCCTGGAGGAACTTCAGAAAAGGAAAGCGATGACGAGCACGAGGGAATCTCAGCACCTCGTCACTGCTGTCTCCAGAAGGGGAAGCCTGACTGTCTGTAGTTGTGTGTATTTTTGATGTTTGAGCTCGGGCTCACTGAGCAGGAGATGTTAGAGATGGCTTTTATTGGTGTCAGGGGAGGGGACAGTTTCACAGTGATTACAGTACAAAACAAAGAAGTTGCACTTACTTACGTTCACATTTTTGTTTTGTTTTGTTCCCTCGTCGACGCCTTGTCTCCGGCCATTGCAACATGGACTTAATTGGGGCCATCTCAGCCACCAGAGTTGTAATTACATGCAGATTTCAGAGACTCTTCTCCGGGGAAGACTTTATTTGGACAGCTTGGCTAACTTGTAATATAGCTGCATATTTATTCAGATCAAAGAAACATTTGCTTCCTTCCATTTACAACTCTGATAAGGTGCTTAATGGCACAGCTGTCAATGTTTAACAATTGCTTCAGTGCACTTAAAGCCCTTAAGAAGTAAAGCTCAAGTGTTCAAAACAGGAAACAGTGTTTGATAAAGCGTTCACCTCTCCGGTAAAGTTACTTACATGCATTTGTATGCGGCACTTGAAGATCAAGGAAGGTGGGAATACGTTCTTCTAATTCCATCAAGGACCACCCCCGCCCCCCAAAAAAAAAGTGAAAAGTGTGATGGAGTTCGTTTTTTATGTGCCATCTGTCTGTGCTCTCTTCCCCCGGACAGATCCATGTTTAATTAAACAGAAGGAGACCACGCACACATAATCACACACACAGGTTGCAGCTTCTGTCATCACAGCTACTTTTTTAGACCAGACACCCTACTGAGACCTGAAAAGCTGAACACTGTGTATGTCTTTGACGTGGGAGCGCGTACCTACGTGTGCGCATTCATGTTTACCTGTCAGGATTGATATCGCGGCAGCCACCTGTGATCGGCTCCCGGCGTTTGCCAGACATTAATCGACAGCGATGAGCTAACATCTGCTCGCTGTTTTACAGGGATGTGATGCAGAGAGTTTGCAAGAATTACTAACTTTTTGAACTTATTTTTGAAAAGTATCAAAGATGGACTGAAGTTGGTGATAACAGTCTGGTCAACACTCGCAGCATGCTTAAAGTGAATCGCTGAGCAAAACATCTATTCAGTTGTTACTTTTTTTTGTGATTCTCTATTGATCCCTGAAGCGAAATCTCTGCTTATACCCCCTCCACAGGGAGCTCACAGCACACAGCCACATACAGAATAGCTAAAGTGAAGCTAGTAGGGATTCAGGTCAAGGACACTTTCATTTAAATAAAAGTGTCTCTACTTACTATGCAACCCTGATACCCTAAAACAAAATGTGGCCTCACGCAAGATTAAAAGAACAACCTCTGTGGCTGCTTATTTCTATGAAACCTGCCCTGTTTGCCCTGCGTGTCATTGACTGAAGCCTCAGCAGTCTTATCATCATGGAAGTATTTAGTCCTGAGGGGCTCGGTGCCTCATTTTGCTGACGCAAAAGGCCACATGATTGCAACTTCATCAGTCTGAGCCCTGGCCCATGCAGCGCTGCTCCGTCTCTCTCGTTTCACTGTATCTGCATTACAGGTTTGAATCCCCAGAGGAGCCAGCAAAATCTGGGCTGGAAATAAACAAGCAAGGCTCTGGTGGCCCAGCAGTAAAGTACGGTACTGCGAGTACAGTGCTCAACCCCGTCCTCTCCTAAAAAATCTGTTAGAAAAAATGGATGTTTGCTCAGTCTGGCAGTTTTTGATAAGATGGAAGAAAGTTTTTTTTTTACCAAAGCATGAAGCAGAGTATCATTACCACAAGCTTGGTAATATAAAAGACGAGATTATTAATATCAAAATTTGAGTTGGTAATTGTAGTGTTGCTAAAAGGAAATAATTATATGAATGTTCTGATGATGATCACACACCACGCTGAAACTCACATGCTGTTAATTAAAAGACTGACTGGGGAGCTGATTAGGAAGGAGTCATTGCTCCTGAACATAAAAGAGAAAAAAGGAAGGCAAGATGTCCATTTACTTTTATTATTAATGGTGCTACAGTCGGCCCAGTTATCAGCCATGATGATGACTTTTTGTTTGACCTCTAGAAGCGAAAATGAACAGAGGAAAACTTCCACAGACTTATCCAACCTACATAATGCATCACAGCAAACATTTTCATTGCTTTTGCCAAGAAATCTGCTCAGCAGATCCTGTGGAATTGGTTATATGTTGGGAAAAATAGTCGTCAAATACCATTAAAATGCAGGTTATAAGCTATAAAACTTAAAGTTTTTGATAAAATTCCACAGCTATTTGTCTTTTCTGCGCCGTTATCAAATGCTCCAGTAATAAACCTAAACTTTGGACCTACCAGGGACTGCATAATACCGAGCTGTCTGCCTACACAGGCTGGAAATTGGTTTTCCTAGGGTGGTAAAGGCATGACCCTCCCTACTATCCCTCTGATTGGTTAGTGCTCATTGTCTTTGATGGTTGGATTGGTTCCATTTAGACAGATTTCAGATTTCTTCATTGACATTGTACAAACATTCAACGAAATTCAGATGCACTCAACGACCAGGCTCATATCTAAAAATAAGTAACATTTGTACATACGCTTCATACACTCATTGCCAACTTCTGCAACTGTAAGACATTGGTTCGGATTTATGGAGCTGATACACTGACAGTTTGGCATCGAAAATAAAAACTGGCATTGAAAAAAGGAAAGAAATATAGGCAGTGAGAAGAGTTCAACAGTGAAGTCAAACACAGACAATAAGGTTATTTTACTTTTATATGAGTTGCATTCTGATGTGTTGTTCATTGAAGATGGTCACTGCGTTGGCGTGGAGAGGAGGGGTTTGAGGGGAGGGTGCAAGGAAAGCTTGATTGACATATAATCTGCATACTAAGGAGAGAACGTCTCTTCTTGGCCACAGACTGTAAAATAATAGACGTAGCTACTGTGATATCACCCATTGGTTTGTAGACATTTTGAAGCCTTGAGTTTGGCATTCCGGCCGTCGCCATTTTGTTTTTTTGGAGCCAGAAGTGATCAAATGTGGACAAGAGAGTGGAGCTGTGGAGGAGTGAGGGGTGGATCTGACTCACAGACTGTAAAAATGCCTCTCAGACAGCCTGTTACTCGAGCAGCCCCACCCTTAAATATGAATCATTTTAAGCCCTGAGAAAATGTAAAAAGGACCAAGGCTCTAAAGATGTTTATTTCTGCTGCAAAGTTGGTCATTTTAACGTGCGGATCTGTAGGGATTGACTGGCTTCAATTTTTCTGTGGATCTTTTTAAGTGCCAATGTTTCCTTTTACAATGCCCAAATTTATTTTTGCTGTCAAGGGTTGCTGTCACTGTTCTAGATCCATAGGTTTAAGGCAGATGTCAAGGTAGGGCGGGTCATGCCTTCGCCATACTGGGAAAAGCAAACTGGTGCACAGGCCAGGGGTGAGCTGTCACCCTCCTCATGCTGGCTTGATAACTACGTTTGCCGGCCGAAATTCTGCGTTTACATTATCAAATTGTAAAAATATTGATTTCTTGTTATTTACATAGACATGGGTTATTTTTGTGTGACAAAAGGTATTAACAATGGTATATTTAAAAAAGGTTTATTTATATAAGGAAGCTGTCTGTCTCATTTCACTCAATGACTTATGGAGTAGGGGTGAGATTTAAAAAGTTTTTACTTCCTCCCACTTTTTTTTGAATGCATAAATCAAAGTAACTATACTCTGACATTTGCTTTTCATTTCTTGCTCTTTTATTTTTAATGTTTACTGCAGTCATTCTGCTATTCTCGTTATTCATTACTGTCATGTCGTAGCCTTGCCATATTTATCTTTTAATAAAAATTTTGAGTTGGTTTTGAAAATGGTATCAAATATTGATATTTTTCAAGGTGGGCTATCGTATCAAAGTTAAATTCCAGTATCGTGACAACACTATTATTATAATTATCTGAATTATGACACATTTCCCCTGATGACAAGGCAAGGAGTCATGGAGCTTGACTTCAATTGAAAGCTACAGTAAAAAGTAGACCTTATTTTATTTATTTAATTTTTTTTGGCATTTTTTGGGATTATTTAACATATGTAGAGACTTAAAAACAGCGTGAAAAGGAAAAAGAATAAACATAAATACATACATAAAACATAAACAAACTAAATCATAGCAATATCAGGAAAAAAACAACAATAATAAAGAAAAAAAAAGCAAATAACTTATACATTATTTCATAAGATAGCATAGCAAGTAATCCTGCTGTGTTTACTGTAAGTAACCAGCTCCTCCACACAGCACTCTCTCTTCCAGACGGTGGAGGTCGGACAGAAGCGATATATTAACGTCATTTTTTTCCCGAAGCCAATGTCAGACAACTCTGCATAACTTTACGGTTCACACAGACTACCTTCATCTGTCTGAGGGTCGGACTGATGACTGTGATCAACGGAAACATCTCTCCTTCCACTGTTGGTGTCGTTACATTGAACTCTGCTTTTACAGTGATAGAGGCAGCGTTGAAGAATGCAACACATAGATCAGCTGCTGGATTCGTCAGATTCACATCATTCACATTCTTAATTTTATAGTAAGAGGTGAAAGACGACCTGCTCCTTCAAGAAGACGTTGTTCACTGTGGTATTTCCTCCTCGATATAGTAAAGTACATCAAATATCTCTCACATCCGAGGATCAAAAAGCACCATTATTCTCGGCTGAACTGCACATCTTGACTCTGCCTCTCAGAGTTAAATAAGTCAAATATGGGCCGTGCAGACCTGACGATGCACAGAGCCGCTTAATGACACCAAGAGCTGTTCTATTTACCTGCCAGTCGTGCCGCCAGACTGCGAAATGAAAGTTAAGTACCCGGTGTTTGTGTAGGCAGACTGACGTTCGAACACACTTGTGTATTTTCGTATTGTTCGGTTGTTTGTGTGTGCGTGCGTGTGTGCACTGGTGTGTAGCCGGGAGACCTGCTCCTGGCCGACAGCAGGCTTCATTATGGAGTCAGACTGGTGGGGGGAAACGGAGAGGGAGAGGGAGAGAAGTCAGGGTTTGACAAAGTGTGTTTTGGTCTGTGCTGCTAATTGAACTGATGTGTCATGGAGACTTGAGGAACATTAGGCCGTCTGTCTCCGTGGACTCGACCACAATAGATAAAGACGTAGGCCCTGGAGAGGATTAGTCACTTTCATATCTCACATCTGGACCATTCACTTAAACGTTAGGGCACGAGTGTGTATATGTAGGCATCCTTATGTACACCAACACATGCTTCCCACTCCCTCCCTCTTTCTCTTTCAGTCATACACACTCGCAGCTCTCCCAGTCCAATAAGAAGTATAATGAGTGTAATGATGGTAGGAGGCTGGAGAGGCACGACTCCTTATTATTCACCTCCCACAACTGGCCGGACACCACAGAGAGCTTTTGTACCTCCACTCACAGACACACTCTCCTCCCTCCACACACACACATACATAGGAGTAAAGATATACAGTATATTTCACCCTCCACTCCACATTCATACATTCTTCAATAAAAATAAGGAGAGGCTGAGGGCTTATACTTCCCCAGCACTCAGACACTATTCTGACACACACACTCTTCCTTTTTTGCCCTTCTTCCTCCTCAGCTTGTATCGCCTCAGCCTATAACACCTAAAAAAATAAGCAGAGAGGTCTGCGGATGGAGACAGAATGAGATAGGAGCCGCCTGAATCCATAACTCGCCATGCATAAACTTATAAACACGCACGCGCCTCACACAGACACACACACACACGAGTGCCAAAGTGCCAGTGCAGTCAAACTTTCCCTCTGTAGTCAGCCTGACACATTTGCACACACACACACAGCCTGACCACCACCACCACTTCCATACTGACCAGGCAGGCAGTGTGTTTGTGCGAGGCAGTAAAGATGCTATCAGCCGTCCTCCCACCCAGCTCTCCTGAGCTCCAGCCAGAAACACATTACAGTGCTGCCCGTCTCTGAGCAGCTGCCTGTTAAAGGTGTTGCACAGCATAAAATCGCTGCTCTCCATTTGCCCATAATGCATATCACTGCTTTCGCCAGGGGGCGGGCGCGGATATGAGTCGAAATCAGCGGACTAATTGAATCCAATTTTGTGTTCCACATGCCACTTGTCACATTCGACTGCTTTCCGCCATGTTTTCACTTTCGGTTAATTTCTCTGAAATTGAGATGTGAGTGTGGCTGAGCGAAGAGTTCAGCAAACGCTTCCTGCTTTGTTGTTTTCCTGTAGTTTTATTACTTTGTTTTATTAGCTGGCCATATCGACTGGAAAGAATGAGGTGAAACATTTTATATAGCTCATTTTCATCAGCTTCTACTTCTTTGGTTTAATTCAAATACAGTACGGCTGCTTTGCTTTGTTCACCGGCACATTTACATCGCCAACATGTAATATATGCCTAAGATGACCTATTCACTGCTCTGGCTCAGTGAATGTCATTTGAATGGAGTTATGTATTTTTGCTTGTGGGTATATGTGTGTGTGTGTGTGTGTGTGTGTTTGGTTTATGGGTTTTTATGGGCAGAGCTATATTGATGTTTATTTCACATCCTCGGGTCCATTTTTAATGCATTATTCAAAACATGTTATAAAAATTGCCGCTCGTAAAGCGGGGGACTGTTTTTGTTTTTGTTATTACGCCAGATTTTGTATTCACATGCCCACCCACTATAACAAGGCTCCTTTATTGCAAGAAAAGACAATAAGCTGTCCACCGTCCTTCAACAATTGTTATTGGGTGAAATCGTCCACAGCAGGGGTCTCCAACCTTTTCTTCATATTGTGGGCCCTCAGGTTGTTCAAGGCTGATATACAGGGGGACTGGCACCATATCTTCACAGCATTACATCATACTCTTACCACCCAGTAGATTTTGAATGATTTAAAAAGTTGCCAAGTCTAAAAAATTACGTCTCAAAATCAAGAAAAAATAGGCAGTATTTCCTGCTCTGAGATGCTGGAAGCGTGTCTGCTAAATGTGCCAGAGCCACACCCACTTGCGGGAAGGCTGCGGCCTCTTTTAAATGTAGTAGTACAACGGATGCTCCATCTAGCTGCTTTGTTGGAATTGCACAGTCAGACATGTTTGAGCCACCAGAGCCAGAGGACACTGACCTGCCCGAAAATCTACCGAGTTCCTCTCAGTCTGCAACAGAATGGTCATCTTTAATTATTTTTTCCAAACAACAACAAAACTCAACACCCGTAGTTCTCATCCAGTGTAGGGGCGTTATCGAGCAGGCTTTTAGCCCCACCCCCAAAAAAATCCTGGACACAGAAATGATGAAAAACAGTCAAATTCCACATTTCAGTACTGTTTTGGCAGATATATAGATGATGGAAGGTTGTGTTAGGGGAGTCCATATTTATTTTGTGACACTGGGTGGTACTTAGACTGTAAATAAACTGGTAAATTGGGTGGTAAACAGACTGGGGATAGTTGTATATTAGTTGTAAAGAAATCTGTGAATTTGTTGAAATAGTATGAGTTAAAAGAAGAAATGTTAGAAAGGTGTAGGGACATATAAGTTTTACTTCTACCCACGTCTTTTCGGGCACTGTCATCTTTGTCGTGTTAGTTTTTTACTATGTTTTTTAAATTTTTGGTTTCAAAATAAAGTCATTTATTCATAGTTTCCGGCCTTTCCACATTAGCAACCAGTGTTTTCTAACATGTACAATGTGTTTAGAAGTAAATCTCAGATTTTTCTTTACCCTAACTTTAAATTTTCAAAATAAAATTCAACAGTTTGGCCATTTACCAATATTTTCATCACAGACAATCTTAAACAAAAGCCTATCACCTCCACATACTTAATTAAGTAGGGAATAAAACCTTGTTTGTTCCATGATTGTACAGTTCTACTTCGCAGCCCAGTCACTAGAAAAAAATATCTGCCTCTAATATCTGCAAACTAGGAATGCGCGGGATTGGTCATCTAAACGATTAAACATCTGCCCCCACACTAGTCTGCACCAGAAATGTTAGTCAATTAAACCTATTAGTGTTTTATTCATATACAAGGCTGCTTAACTGTCATGCAGCCGCCTGCCACTGATGGGTGCTACAGAGCGATCAGACAGCAGTCCCACTCCCTGCAGTAATGCTCGAGTAGACTGGAGTTTTAAAACAGCACACGGGGGTAAATAAGAGAGATGTCCTCTTGCAAAACCAGCGCGGTTTGGCAGTACTTCGATCTAGAAAATGAAAACAAGGTAGCATGTAGGCTGTGTCAGAAAAAAATGGCAAAAATTCCTTCGACTGGAACAATAAGCAATAACATTCAACTCAGATAATGTGCAGTGTTTACATTCATACTGCACGGTGCAAAATGCTGTTGTTTTATTAACTTTAAAGTGAATTGCTATAATTTCTGTCAGATATTCAAGGTTCAATATGCCCCACATTTCAGAGGCAGTTCAGTTATTTTAATGGTTAACTTTGACTGACTTGCCGCCATGTTCACATTATGAGTATTGTGATTACAGGCTTCAAAGGGCTCTTGATGCACACAATACTTTTTGGGACAACTTTTCGAATACTTAACATTAAATTTTGACTGTTTTCTGAGTGTTTTCCTTTTTCAGACTAGTCGACTAGCCTTAATTAAAATTTTAGTTTAGTTTAGTCGACAGGGAAATTAGTCGCCAGGAACATCCCTACTGCAAACCATAGATAAGTTACAGATATACATTTTATACGTCTCATATCAGCAATTCTAAGGTGACATAGTTCAGATTTCATGTACATGAGCTGAGATTGTCATCAAGAGGAGGAGGGGACGGGGATGACATGAGACCTCCGCAAGACGTCAGCAGCAGACAAATCACCGAGACAAACAACAAACAATAAAACCTGGTAATTTTAACAAACGATGGGGACACTTCTGGCTGCGTTTGTAGCAACCAAACAGGGTGTTATAAGCCCCAACCTCTGTTCTGAATCACATACTTTGTCTTTGTACTTTTAGTATGCACTGCAGCTGCCCTTACAAAGTACGTACTGTTGCATGCAGTATGCGCATACTACTTCGTCATAACTTAACCGAAAATTTGCCCCTCTTGCTCATATGTCCGTTACCTTGGAGATGAAACAAAACGCCCTTTGCCAAGCTCACCAGAGATGTTACTTTGCATGTTTATAGTTTTAATTTCTAAGCTTTTACCGCGTATATTGTAGAGTCTTACATATTTACACACGCATTTTCCCTCACAGTTATTTTCATAGCTGTGTCCTTTTATAGTTGGTTATCTGATTATTTTGTTCACTTAAACAATAGATATTCCTATTATTTGACCGGTCCTCAGTCACTTGAACGCGCTGTCATCCGTCACTGCGGCTTCTGTCAAGCTGTCAATAAGCTGTCAAGCTGTCATCTGTTCGGCTCAATCGATGTGACGAATCTTGGGCTGTGGGTCAGAATAGCCAGAAGAGCAGACTGGCTTGGATAATGCAAAGTGCTACCAGATGCAGCAGAACTTAACATGCTGGTATTTCTGGCATACTGCGTCTGACATATGCATTGGGACATACTAAATCTGGCATACTAAATAGCATGGTAGTGTGGGTACGGGAAGGCATGTGGTTTCTTTTCATGACCCTAACTAGGTGGCTTTTGTGCCTAAACGTTGCCACAGCACTTGTCTTAAGGTGAAATTGAAATTCAAATGTAAAGAAATGCAAAGGTTCAACATATCAGCCACATATGAAACAAACAAATGCAACATGTCTGTCCATTTTACAACAAAAAAAGGCAAAAGACAAACAATACAGCAATCAATCAACTGGGATGCCCTGTTTAAAAGGCCAGAGTCCATTTTTAAATTATTTATGTAAAGTTAAAGTGCATGGATTTTGATACAAAGGTTGTCTTCTCTTCAGAGCCTTTTGTATTTGTTCAGTCAGTGGGACGTCTTTGTTACATAAACACTGACCACCTTGCTGTAAACTGCATATACTTTAGCTGTAGTTGATGTGGATGCCTTCGGAGACCTTGAATGAGGTTTAGCTTTAAAACCAGTAATTATCTCCTTAGCCCTCTGCATCGACACTAATCCTCAGAGAGTGCAGGAAGAAACGCTTACCAGACAAGCCTCATTAAATATTTACTGTGTTTGGCCACCATCAACAACTCACACAACAAACACCCACAGATCGTTTGCCTTTTTCCCCCCCATTCATGCCATGTGTTGCTTTTTTTTTTCTGTCGCTGTAGGCGTCGGCGAGACGCTGAGGTGGACTCTTTTTTTCTCCTCCTTTTTGTTATTGGCTGATAATCACAGATTGTGGGCTGGTCCGTGATGCGTGATAATGTTAAATATTAATGTCTGGAGATGATTACTGCGCTAGATGGAGAGAGGCAGGAAGTGCGGTGGAGGTGACACCCTCATTCATCACAGGGCCCTAACAGAATCTAAATCCTCCCTGTGTTTTTAACCTTGGTACCCCGGGGAAGAGAGGCAGGGGGAGCGAGGGAGAGGAGGAGACAGAAACGAGGGCGGATGGGGAGAGACAGAGAGGAATGAAGCAGAGGCACAGAGGGAGAAAAGAAACAAGGAGAGGGAGAAAGAGAGCTGACACAAAGCGGGTTATGAACAGTGTGTGAAGAGGAGGGTGAAAGGAATATAAAGATAGATAGATGGATGGAAAGTGAGACCAAGAGAGAGCATAAAAGAGGAGGCAAGATGGTGAAAAATAGACCTGCGTACTGTATAATGTATAGTGCTCCTCTCCTCAGCTGACCTGTCAGCCGATCCCATGTGACAGGCTGACGGATGTGCAGAAAGGAACTCTTATCTTATTTTGTCAAGGTCTGGCAGTCACTCAAGGCCTATTCAGCATAAATAAACAAGCGGTGAGGAAAATGGCAGCCGTCTCACCTCCTCTTCTGCGGTGTCATTTTCTCCAGACGTATCACTGCCTCCACCTCCTTATTTATTTAGCTGGGCGCAGAAGGGGTCTGGACCGCCTATTACCCACCTATTATCTTCCTGAGTCGTATCATCAAAAATAGCACCACAGAAGAAGAATACTTTTTTTCAACCACTAGTCTAAATAAAAGTTGGCTGAGAGACGCAGAGGCAAAATATATACTCATGGCACTTCTGAATGAGACTCGCATATCATACTGTTGGAGCGTCAGTGCTGTGTTTTTCATTTTTATTGCCCGGCTCTTGAAGCCAGATGCAGAGGGGGAGAAAGAGTTGCCATTATTGCCTTCTTTCTGCTCTTTCTCTATCAACTTCTCCACCCTCCCTCTTCCTCCTCTCCTCCATCCCTTGGTTATGAATTAAACCTGACGAATGACCTTTTCTGCCTGGCTTGTTTGCCTCTTGCCATGTTCAGCAAGTGGTCCAAAGGGAATGTATCCTTAGTGTGTGCCGGCAGAATGACAGGTATGTTGGGGCAGGCAAACAGGACTTGGTAAGTGTGTATGGGGGTATTTTTTTGGGAGGGGGTGGATGAGAGGCGCTGGATCTGGCGGCACATGGTACAGTTAACCAGCCAGAACTAGAATCAAGAGGCTTTCAAGGATGAATGATGATGAAAGCTTTGAAAAGGTTGTTTATTTCCTCGTAAAATAAGCTGTTTAATTTCATATTAGTCACTGCCTAGAATTTCAAAAGCCATTGTCCTGTTCATTATTATGCTCGGGAAATACACCGCATATTTCTGTCTGAGCTTGTCGTGTTTAATTATTGCTTTAATGATATTTGATTATCTCTTCCTACGCTGGACGTGGTGAATTCACCTGCCTGGAAACGTGCTTATCATGACATAACACTCTATGGTAAAGGTCCAGTGTGTAGGATTTAGAGGGATATATTGGCAGGCGTGGAATAGAATATGATACGAGTGTTTTCTTCAGTATATAATCACCTGAAAATAAGGACTGATGTGTTTTCATTACCTTAGAATGAGCTGGTTATATCTACATAGGGAGCTGGTCCTCGTCCACGGAGATCAACACTATGTTTCTACAGTAGCCCAGAATGAACAAACCAAACACTGGCTTTAGATAGAGCCATCATGTTTTTGTGTTTTTGCGTCAACCGCTGTCGTTAGCAGCCCTCCTGGCAAGAAGTGCTGGAAAAACACCAATTTTTTAGCATTAGGCAGTGTTTAGTCTGTGTTTTTAGCAGCTGTACTTTTGTTTTTTTAAAGGGAAGAGAGCTTTTTATCAGTTTAAATCACCTGGTCTGTGTGTTTTTGAGAGGAAGAAGCCACTGCAGATAGTTTAAAAACCTCCTGAGCAATGAACCCTGAAGGAATTCTAACCAGGAGAAGTTTCAGCTGGTAGCAATCTGCAGTCCTGCCTGTCAGATGCCACTAAATCCTCCTAAATCTTACACACCAGGCCCTTTAAATGCAGCTGAATACTTTCCGTCTCTGATTGCAGGAGTACCAGTCATGCAACACCCTGCCCTGTCCTGACCTGAAGAAGACCACGCCCTGGACCCCCTGGACTCCCGTCAACATCTCCGACAACGGCGGCCACTACGAGCAGCGCTTCCGCTACACATGCAAAGCTCGCATCCCAGACCCCAGCCTGCTAGAGGTGGGCAGGCAGAGGATCGAGATGCGCTACTGCTCCAGTGACGGATCCACCGGCTGCTCCACTGACGGTGAGTGCAAGAGTGGAAGAGACAGATGGTCTCTTTCCAGCTATCTCAGCCTCTGGATGTTTCTGTTATCTCACTCCAACTGGCTTTCCGCGTCTCTGCAGGCTAGTTATTGGCCTCCTCGCCTCGAGCCATTCCTTCTGTCTCTGTGTGTGTCTGTTGTTCATTAGATCTGTCTTTCTTTCCTTTTCAAACTTTTGCCCTCTCTGTCCTGCAAAAAAGTTGAAGGAGCGCTATCTTAATCAGCGCTCGTGTTTACGGTCCCTCGACTTTATCAGAGGATCAAAGCGTCAGACATGTTAATGAACTTCCAATCCACAAAGCCGATCAGCAGTTTACAACTAATTTTAGCTCTGGCGCGCTATCTTTCACACTCATACACAAACACACACACATGCATGCACAAAGTTCAAT
The DNA here is from genome assembly GCA_019142605.1 of Cephalopholis sonnerati. NCBI lineage: Eukaryota > Metazoa > Chordata > Actinopteri > Perciformes > Serranidae > Cephalopholis > Cephalopholis sonnerati. The sequence goes on along the minus strand of JAGQAX010000021.1, from coordinate 23,011,511 downwards.
TATAGTCTTGCAAAGTAGCACAAACACACACTCCTCATCCATCATCCCCGCTATTCCCTTCTGCCTGAGTCAGAGCCCCACACAGTCTCATTCAGACACACCCCTGGTGAATTAAATGCTGTAAACGTTTGTACAAACAGGCTGCTAATTGACAAGTTGTTTACGTTGTCAAGTGGAGGGATCCATATTAGAGGGGAGGCAGGCGAGGTGGCACCACACCACAGCAAAGAGGCTTCGGATACAGATGCAGCAGTTAAAGTTTGTTTATGACTCTTTGCCTCAGAGGGAAAAGGCTTTGGAGTTAGCGCCGGGCTACGATACCGCGGCCTCTCATCACTTTGGCTTCATCTGTGTCTCTGGGTGGTCTGATGCTACACCACGCACATGCCACACGCAGCGGTAATCACGGAGGATAGGCCTAATGTACGATATCAGTGGGATTTTCTTTCTTTTGATCTCTCTTTTCTTCCACATTTCTGATTATTAATCTCTGTCTTTCCTCCAGCGCTGTCACAGGGACAACTTGTTCTCTTCACACTTTGAAGCCAGCGCTTAAATGTTCCTGAAGGGTTTTAAATGAGCGCTGGCAGGAACAGAGAAAACCTGACTGCAGCCTTAAAGCTTTAAGAGGAGTGACAGCCACACATCCAAGACATGAGCGAACAAAGACTTGAGCTTTAATAGGTCTGTCTTGTTTCTGATTAGCAGAAGGAAGTAACAGACACAATGTGTTTCATTAGAGGTTGTCACCAGAAGCCTGACATCAGATTAGCTTTAGTGTTAATTACACCAATTGAAAAGCGAAGGCTGAAGGTTCAGCCGTCACTTTTGGCAGTGAGTCAGTCCATGCTGTAGGATGTAAGCAGCCTATAGGCTACAGCAGGCAGATGGTGATGTAGGAGCTGAGCAGTACCAGCGTCAAATCCCTTCAACAACCGGTGTACAAACATGGGTGTTGTTTTCACCAGTCTGCCATCAGGAAATATGGGAGACACTGTTAACTCAGCTTATTGAGGTGCAAATGATGTTCCAGCAGAGCTGCAAGTTACATTTACACCCTTTTTTTGGAAAGGTGGTTATAATTTCTCTGTTAATAGATACAAACTTCATTATACACTCAGTGCCAAAACGAATCAACGGCAGTGATTAGCACCGATGCTCCTGCACTTCATATTCCACCTATATTGGCATTTAACTGGATAAGTAATTAACATCACTGCAGATTCAATTGCTGGCCTGCCTCGCCTCAAAGCATGGCCTCGTGAATAAACTGTGATTTTATGTGAAATCCAAAATATGTTCACTTTTTTTTAAATGTTCAGTTAAACCAATTTCTCCTCAAGTTCAAAACTGGCTCATTCAAAGATTCTTTTCAGTAAAAGCACAACCGTATGTAACCTTATCTCGTAATTGGTAGTTACAGTCTCATAAGTGGTATTTACCAGAACAGGAGCTCGGAAAGTTAAAGGAGCAGTGTGTGGGATTTAGTGGCATGTAGCAGTGAGGATTGCAGGTTGCAGCCAGCTGAGACTTCTCCCATGTGCCAAGCATGAACTCCCAAGTAGGATTCATGAACACTGAAGTTCATTGTTAAGGAGGTTTTTCCCTGGAGCAGACGTCTCTTCCTCTTGAAACAGACTAGAGGATTAAAGTGGTAAAAACACTGGATGAGACAGTTTCATGTTACAAACCAGTGTTTCTCTGATGCTGTTCAGCCTGCTAGCTCAGCTGCTGCTAATGTGTTCTCACCTTTTTTCTCTGGTACTCAGGATCCAGACGTTCAAGAGGTTTTAACCAGGAGCTGAAGTTATCCACAGAGGTCTCTTTTTCTCCCCATGTCAGCAGGGGTTTTCTCTGGGTACTCCAGCTTCCTCCCACAGTCCAAAGACATGCAGGTTAATTGGTGACTCTAAATTGGCCGTAGGTGTGAATGTGAGTGTGAATGGTTGTCTGTCTCTATGTGTCAGCCCTGTAATAGTCTGGTGACCTGTCCAGGATGCACCCTGCCTCTCGCCCAATGTCAGCTGGGATAGGCTCCAGCCCCCCTGCTACCCTCAACAGGATAAGCGGTTACAGAAAATGAATGCATGAATGAATATACCGGGCTGCTATAGAAAGATGGCTCCGTAGACGAGTACCTGCTCCCTATGTAGACATAAAAGGGCCGTTCTGAGGTAATGAAAACACAGCTATTCTTATTTTCAGGTGATTATACACTAAAGAAAACATACTTATTACATTACAGTATATTCCACTTCTGCCGATATGTCCCTCTTAATCCTGCACACTGAAACTTTCAGCGGCTATAGTATTAGACAGTGGGTTATGATGGTGCTGTTGCATTTATTCTGCTTTTATTTTCTTTGCAGTAGAAAATTCCACACACTGCTTTGCTCATCTTCACAATTCAGAAAGCTGCAAGGCCGATGTGCTCATTCATAAGATCAGCATTTTTTGTAAATAGACTTTATTGTGTAAGAAGGTTTCTAGGTTTTTGCTTGTTATCTTCTTCTTTGGTTTGTGGAGTATGTGAGATACGGGGCACAGGTTATTGTCAGTTATTGAGAAACACACTCACAGCTGATTAATTCTCTCACACCTGTGCACACCTGTGAAATGGGTGGGGCAGTTTCTATTTAAGCTCAGTGTTGTTAATAATGGTGTTGAACACTCTTGATGAAGGTTCAGGAGGACCGAACGTTAGTGTTACTAATAAATTGTGAAGCTGAGCAAAAGCAGTGCGCAGGATTTTCTGTTCAAAGACTCAAGTGATGTTTTCCAGCACACCTGCATGTGAAACAGTTGGATGTAGGAATATCTCTCCTCAGACAAAATTTCTTCGCAATAGACACTGTGAAATATTAAAGTTTGTTTATGTGAACAGCATTAATATCAGTGTGTCGATACTGCACAGGCATCTCAAGTCATTCAGATATTTGATGCAGAAAGTCCAATACAGGAAGCTTCATGGCTATAAATTCATATATTTCCAATTTTTTCAAAGATATTTTCTTGTAATTCTGAGATAAGATGCACTTTTTTTTCTTTTGTGAATGAAATGTGTTCCTGCGTACATTTGAGGGGAAAAACTTCAATAAAGAATATGAAACAGTTTCAGCGTCCTTAGAGAAAAAAACAGTTTCAGTCTAGTTGCAGCATACAGCATGAGTGTAAACAAGATCTACTGAGGTGTACAGTACGTGACTCCTGTGTGCTACTCTCCTCTCTCGTCCCACGCTGATTGTTCATCTAAAGACTTCAAAATGATTCACTCCTCGGAGGAGTTTTAGGTCATAACTGTCGAAAAAGAGGATGGACTCCAGTGATCCACTTCTTCATTTCAACCATTATCAAACTTGTCATCCATCTGGAGAGCACTGGCGTGGGTGTTTGTGGGTGTGCGTACGTGTGTGTGGGCTAACGTGTGTGTTTGCAAGTTTTGTGGGTGTGTAGATATGTGCGTCTGTTTGTGTATGTGCTCAAAGGTGTGTGTGTGTGTGTGTTTGTGTGTGTTTGTGTGTACATGACATTTTTCCAATTTGTCCTCCTCCCACCATCCACCTCCCATAGACACTTGGGATGCCTGAGCCCCGGGAACAACAGTTGACTTTACTTAAAGTGAGAGGCCATCGCAGGATAATTAATACCACGGTGGTGGTGTGTATTGATGTCCACAACCGGGGCAAAGGACGCCGAGATCCCTCTGAGATGATGAGAACGCAAAACGAATGGTGTGTCACCCGATAAAGATTTACTATTTGCATTAGGCAGCTAAGTTTCGATTAGCGCTCCACACAAAATCTGGGCTTTTCCTGCGAGAGAAGTCGTAAAACAGGTTGACGTGAACAGTGTAGGACAAGTGGCTCAATTACTCATTACATAATACCCCCTGAAAAAGAATAACTTCACTAAATGCTCAAAAGTAAAGGTTCATGAATTACTTCACTTTCATTAGACCCATATATCACATTTAACACATGTAAGGAACCAGACACTGCAGCTTGACAGCAGCCAGCCAACAGTTTGGAGACATTTACAGACCATCAACACCTACGATCAGCTAACCCTCTGTGCCTGACCACATCAGCACTCCACAGAAGTCTTGTCCCCAACTATAGGCTAACAGACTGAGTGTAGGCAAAGCTAATAGGCAGCTAAAAGGACACAAAACATAAAAAAGACAACTTACAGAGAGGCACAAACTGTATCTGTATCTCTAACTCTGAAAGCATCTCGCAGCAGCCATTCGTCCTTTAAAAGCATAAAGCAGAAACTGATAAGCTATGAACTCTTCATTTAAGGTGCAGTGTGTAAAGGTACGTATGAGCTAACACAGGTGAGTGGCCATGGCCTGCCGAGGCAGTAATGTAGGCAGTGCCTGTTGTGACACAGGGAAAGTGAGCTTGCTAATAAATACTGAGAAATATGATGTTATTAGTGCAATTTCCATTTTCTTACATTCCATGGCTGTCTTCTGACTCACTGCCAGCCAGGCGGCATTTCTCAGTTTGTATTTTTCTTTGTCAGTATCATACAATATCAGCTGGTTAGTCACGGCAGCAATCAATATCTCCACCACACATATTTCAATCAGGAAAGACTCCTTCTGAGAGAAAAGAATATTTATTTACATGAGCACATAAGGATGGGAAATGTGAAAAGTCTTTGGCGATTAGACCCCATTGTGATGTCACCTATTCCAGGAGAATGGTAAAGACGTTCTAGATTAGGTGGTGAGATGAGATGTAGTTGAAGCTCAGGATGTTGATGTGAAGAGGAGTGAGCTTTCGATGAGCTCATGCTGGGCTCTGCATAAGGTGACTGGAGGTGAACAGGGTGGCGAGGGCACGACAGCTGACAGGAGAGCAGATTTAAAGTTTGGCAGCAGCAACATGAATGATTGAAGGAGATCGTGGTCAAGTTTGACTGGCTAACTAGGAGAGGGAACATCCATAGTCAGCTGATTGGTGGAGGTGGTGGGAGTGGGATAGAGAGAGAATTGTGAATGGATATAGCATAAAGAAAGTCTTCCTGATTGAACTTACACTGAGCTTCATTTCTTTGCCATTGGTTGAAGTTGTGGCCTTGCCGGTCAAGTTCAAGTTTGGTATATTTTTTGGTAAGGTTTGTGTTGTTGCACCTAAGATACTTTCACTAACTTGCCAACATTAGGTGTTACTTAATAGTCTACAAGAAACGTAGCAAGTTCAGCATCAAACCTCATGTTTACACGCCAAGAGCAGTCTCCAGCATTGGAAAGCCTCGCTAACATGTACTCTTGTTTTGCTTATTTTTATATCACTCCTTTCTTTGTTGCCGACCCTGGTTTCTTGCAGTGAGTGGGTGGTTGGTATGTCGATAAAGGTCACTTGCTCAGAGCTTCAGCCATGTTCAGGTTATCAAGTCGTGCCTTTTAACATGTAAAGGTATTAGTGAGGATGTAGCCTTGGTGTTTATTGTGCCACTAAGTAGGGGCTTGAGTTGTGGCTAGATAGATAGTCACTTCAAAATGTTTTTGTCTCGTTGTTTCATGGTGTGACAACACTATGGTTAAGGTCTGTTTAGGTTTAGGCACATAAAGCACTTGGTTAGGGTTTGGAAAAGATCATCTCTTTGGCTGAAATGATCACTTGAGATGTGGAACATGGAGTCTTGCAGGTGTTTTTGCGAATCAGGGGTTACCATCTGGCACAACCAGAGTTTTGGAGCAGCTCTACTTCTTGTCCTCATGTTGGACTGAAGGCAGACCTGACTCTACAGTGGCTCAATATCGCCTCTTGAGATAGAAGTTGTACTACAAGTCAGGACGGGCCGGGGCTAGCTGGTTAGCATGCTCATTTCAGTAGCTATCTCTGCAACACATAGACATCTTTGAGGTAACATCAAAACAGTTGTATGTTCACATCCTGTTGATGTTTGTTCATTTTTAAAATGTTTAACACAAAAATTCAGGTCATATCTGACACATTGCACCTTTAAACTCTCAGTAAGACAGCAAACAAGTCAATACCCCAAACAGTCAAAATAATGAAGTGGGATTTGTAACTTTAATGCATCTACTGAATTTTAAATTCTAATCCCTTGGATACCATCAGGGTAAAATGTGATGTGTAGCTTCCAACTCTGCATATAGATGTATGTGTATGCAAACAAAAATCAGGAGCAGAGACTTTAAATCTCCCTGCAGCCAACAACATCCTCCTTTTTGTTTTCTCATTCGAAACAGACACATGAACTTTGAAAGACCATTTTCCTGTCTGGCTGTCCCACTGATGTTGCTCCCCCGCTACTCAATAAAAAATCCCACTCTGCCATGTTGTCTGAGATCGCCTTGTCTCCCCCTGCTCAGGCAGAATGTCACCATGTTTGTGGCTTGGAGCATCAGAGCTATCAGATATACCTGACATTTGACGATTTGGATTGTATTCGGAGAGGCGGCGCATGTTATTGACGAACGCCTGGAAGTCTCATCTGTGACACACAGATACGGAGCATTAATCCCCATCAATGGAGAGAATAAATCAGTGGCGGAGATACGACTTTCCCGACCTCTCCGCAGTATCTCTATTTCTTTGTCTTTCAATGTCTCTCACATTAAGATCTCTATCTGTCTTTATTATGAGAGATAAATTATGAATATTGGATGTTAAAAAGCATTGACAATACGCTTTTATACAACATACTGACTTGTTTCATGTCAGTGATCATAGCTTAATGATAGCAATGAGTTAATTAAGATCCGTAGTGATTTAAAGACCGCCCTTGTCATGTTCGCCCAGTGATTAGTCTTGTAGCGTTTGTAGCCATTTTTCCTTTTTATCATATTTCACATGCCTGAATGAGAAACCAAACATTTGCATAATTGCCTGTATAGATGTGTTTTTAAACGCCCATGACGCAAAATCCTACAGGTAATTTATAAAACATAGCTTTCTTTTTTTTCCATCTCATTATGTGACTCTTCTCTGTACTCTGTGATACAGTGTGGCTTCATGTTATACAAATGCATTAATGCACAATTTATATTACAAGGTAGCTTACACATGGCAGTTTGTTTTTGCATATTCTTGATCTTGCACGCTGCCCTGATCACATTATGCATTTCTCTATAGATTGCTCCAAGAGACCGCTGCAGAATTAATGTTGTTAAAGACTCTGTCCTACACTCTTTGCTCTTGTTTCTTTTACAGTAGTGTGGACTCAGTCACCTGACCTTGACTCAAGTCAGACTTGAGGCACAAATATGATAGGGTGCTTTCAGACCTAGAGTTGTCTTGCTTTGGTCTGAATCAGGGACTCATTTTGTTACAAAGTTGTATAATTGCCTAGAGTTGGTTTGTGTTCTCACGGCAGCATTTACAAGTGGACCAGATCAAATGCCTTGTGCGAGAAAGCTGCTCTTGATTGGTCAGAATTTCCAGGTGGGAGAAATCCAGGAAGTAAAGAACAACACTTTCTAATGTCACAATGGAGGGACAACTACGCAGGTTGATTTTAGCACTGCTCATCGTGGACTATATTGCTGTCATTGTTCATTTTAGTCAAACCATACAGTTTGAAAACGAGGCGCGGCTCCAACTAGAAAACAATGTTTTGATGCGTTGGATGTGCTGAATGTGCATATTAAGGCAGTACAGGAGGAGGCGCACATTAATAATCCTCCAGGACTGTAACATGCTCATGCTTGTCTAACCCAAACATGTGACTGCAGTTGGTTCAGATCGAGGTCAGAGCACGTTCTCACCACAAATGAACCGCACCAGAGTTTGTTTGTAACCGGACTGAGACCACCTCTTCAAGAAGGTCTCAGTCCGGTTGTTTTGGTGCATACCCGAGTGTGATTGCTGTGTTCACACCTGCGCAAACAAACTGCACTTAGGGGGCAAACAAACTTGAGTTCAGTTGAATCGAACCAAACGGGGCAGATGTGAAAGCACCCTCAGACTCAACCTAATAAAATCAGAGAAAAACCTGCAACTCTCTTTGGACTTTACCACCAGTTACTTGTGACTTCACTTGAACGTGAGCCTTTTGACTTCAAAACTTGATACCTTCCCCCCAAACCTAATGATTAAAAAGTTTGTTATTTAAAAAATGTGCTAAGAGTCAGTTTCCTTTTCTTCATGCCCAAAATCAACTAACTTTAATGCTATTCCCAACAAGGCCCAAGACACTTAATTACCCAGATCCATTTTGAACCAAGACATGAGCATCCAGTCAACACTGTGATCTGTAGCCTATAGTTGGGCTTTAGCTTCTAACTATCTTTGTCTTTTTAACCTGTTGTTGCTGCTGAGTCAGTTTGACATCCTGGATATATCCTTCAAACACAGACTGTAGACCCCTCTGTCTGCTTCTCTCTGGAATCACTGTTTCATTTTTCCAAATATATGATAATATTTCTTCAGGAAGTGCAGTTAGTTACAGTGTGGGCTCCATGCTTACTCTGACAGCTTGTCGGACCATCGCAAAGGGGCGGGGCTTAGCGAAAGGTCAGTTGTTAGTTTTGACTTCCAACTTGACTCAGGTTGTTGCTTGTCTGACTTACTTGTGACTTGAAAACAGTGACTTTGGTTTTTTGGTTTTTGGATGGACAAATATGTGCAACATCTCCCAAATCTTTAAATGCCAAATATCACTCTCACTGCAGCACTATGCATCCCCTTTGAGCATGTAGAGAAATCCAAAGCTTGAGAGGCCTGCTGTGCGCACTTACAGTTGCTAAGCTATGACTGGACACTCACTGTTCTGGGGGATAGTTATGCGAAGAGACAATTAGTAACCAGCCTGCTATAGTCTGCACACAGCTGGAATTAACACTCCCACTGTTGCCAGGATTGAAACCAGCTACCTGTCTATCATTAGTCAGCCTCAAACTAAAAAACTTCTCAGTTATTAGTCACTCTGTCTGCAGCCATAGGCCAGCCCGCCGCACAAACCCACAATTTAAATGATGATTCGTGTGAAGCCATATGTCTATGAAACAGATCTGCCTGTCTCATTTAATCAATATCTCTACATAATGAGTGAAAGTTCAGACCCGCTACTTTTATGATGCAGCAGTAGTAATCGCAAGCTTTAAAGGGCTTTGCAATCAGGCAATCATTCTATTTTTTCCCCATTTGCATCTCACAAAGACAGAAGCAGACACACTGAGGGAAAAGAAAGCACTGGAAAGATGAAAGACATTTCTGTAGAAGGCTGTGAGTTTGTAATTTTGCTGGCTTGTGTCGGTGAGTGATGGCTTCATTTTTTTTTCCCAGGGAGAAACGGTGGCGTGTCAGCAGCTTGATGTGTTTCACTTCAGCTGATCTGGTATCAAGGCCAGGGCCTTCTCATGGGCGACAGATTAGTTTCTCCCGCACGGATGTCATGAGCAGACACTGAGTAGACACAGGACAGTGCTGAGGGACGCCTCTGACGGATGACAACCATTCCAGTATCCTTATTGTCTTTCTGTTTCTGTCCCGCTCCCTCTCCCGACAGTCAGCACTCTCTGTTTTTTACTGTGGACGTCTCGGTGTTTATCAAGAAAGAAACAGTTGAGCTAATAAGTGAACTCACAGTTGAGTGAAGTTATACAACACCCGCCTGGTCCCTGAGGTGTGTTTCAGTAAGGAGAGATTGATTATGAATAACAATATTTATGGAGATTGAGTGGGGCTTTGGTGATTAGACATGAAGTCAGAAGATAGGACACGATTCCCCCAGAGTCTAGGCGCTGGGGCTGGTGGAGGTGGAGTAAAGCCAGTAGGCGGAAAATGGAAGCTTTCAGTTGAATCTTGCAAAAAGGGAGATGATGACAGGTTGCGTAACAGTAAGTCTGAAAGAAAGAATCCCAGACTTTTAATGATAAAAAGAGAAAATATCCCCCTTGTCTAACCTCTGCCAAAGCTTTATTAATACAGGGTTCTTCCGCAGTATGGAAAAGTATTTGATTTTTGGTCTGGATAAGTTTGGAAAAAAGAGCGTTTGGAAAAATATTTGTGTTTCCAGATTGTGTCCCTGATTCCAGTTACAAAAGTATAAAATTCAGAATTTCTAAATATGAATTGATCATACAAGCAGAGTGTTCTTCATGCTGTTTGGAGCAGAGAGCCAGCGAAGCCTAAAGTTTACCACTCGCGTTCCAGAGTGAGCTTTAATGTCACTGAATGCAATGCAAGAAGTATGGAGTGCGACTGAGCGCTCACTCTGACGCCTGCAAAACAGCTCTGCCCCAAGTGCTTTTTAACTGCGCCAAATCAGGACATTCAACACCAAGTTAGTTTGAAAGATAATGTGCCAATTTCTTTACATTGCATATCTACATAGCATCGATCATTCTTTAAGTTTGCGTAACCGCTTACCCTGTTCAGGGTCGCATGGGGGCTGGAGCCTATCCCAGCTGACATTGGCTGAGAGGCGGAGTACACCCTGGACAGGTCGCCAGACTATTGCAAGGCTGACACCTCAAATAACAAAATATTAAGCATGTGTGAACACGCACGAGTTGTGCACTGATGTTGTTATCTTTTCTGTGTAAGGAAACCTTTATGGCTGTGTTCATCATCATTTCCATTGATGCAGGAAATAAGGAAGGCTGCACAAACACTATAAAAAATAAATTAACTTTTTCAACTCATTTTTAGTTCTTATTTATAAAGGAGACAAAAAAATATGAAAACAATAATATATTGTTATTTATTCAATATGTTAAAGGTCAGAGAGGCAGTTCAACTTTGGTGCCATTGGACAAAATACCCATCATCATCAGCATATTTTAATTTAAGTGGTCTGAGAGACACTAGACCTCTGCACCTCCACTGGGCTCTGTTTTCATCCTGCGACAGGAAACAGGTCATTCACAGGTCATTTTCAGAGAGAGCAGCTGTCAGTCATGTCAGTCACTGTCCACAAACTGCAGTCAGACTGTCAAACTGGGCAGCTCTGATTAAATATGAATCAAGATTCTGTGACTGCATTGCCTTTTTCTCTCACCAAATGTTTTCAGAAACATATTTTAGTGTACTGTTTAGCAGTACAATGAGAATGTTTTTACTTGGCCACCATGTTGAGCTAAAACAAAGCACCGTCCACTGGCTGGAGCACATTTTCTCATTTTACAACTAACCAGTACACTAAAATATGTTTCCTCTTAAGGTGAGGAAAAAGTCAATGCAGTCACAAGATCTTGATTCATATTTGATCGATGCTGCCTAGTTTGACAGTTTGCTCACAGTTCAAGAGCAGTGCGTGGGAAATATTTGCTCTTTTTTTCTTCACTGAGTGTATCAATTAATTGCACCATTAGCATCAACAAACATACAATCATCGTTAATTGTATATTTTTCCGCTGCAATCGACGGGAGATAAAAAATAATGATGTATTCATTTGCAATCTGTACTCAACTTGGTGTGTGCGTGTTTGCCATCTGCACTCAGGTGATGTCATGAGATCCAGAGGATTAGAAACAATAGTAGCAGAAGTTGGGAGTAAAGATCAGAGGGCGTAACAGCAGGAGAGCACTGCCAAGAGGGGAAGAGGAGGGGAATGTGAACAGCATAAAGGTGAATGTAATACTGACACAGTTCAGCCTGCTCCCAGGACAAACTCGTTTTTTTTTGTTCATGATCCATGTAGACTTTCCTCTGAACTCTAAAGGACTGCATTGTCTTTACCGGAAATGTAACCAGTGTGAGTAAAGACCGGATGTACCTGGCCTTAGAAAGGATTTTTATCTTACAAGTGATTGACATGATTGACAGCTTGACTCCTCTGTTCTGATTGGTTGTGGTCGTTATTCTAGTAAATGCCACGAGCAGCACCATGAGGGGGGGGACTTGATTTTTATTTTCACCCATTATCCGCCTCATGTCAGGATATAGTGACAGTTATAAAAAACTTTTTGTCGTATTTTCAAAAAAAAGAGTCCCTACTATAGCTGAAGAAAAAAATAATTTGATGCACGTACTGGTAGCACTGGTTACTTTACTTCCTCTTTAGGCAGAGGTGAACTTGTCTGGGTTTGGTGTTAACTGATTTGTATGAGCTGCAGTACCTAGCTGAAATCCTCTGACAATTGTTTAGCAACATTATAGTGTGCATAGACAGAACATAACATACATATAAACAATTGGATTTTAAAAACATTTATCTACATAATAAACATCAAGTTATTTGTATTCAAATGTGTCTTAAAAAGTTGTAGTTGTAGTAGTTGTTGTAGTAAAATGTGTAGGAACCTTGTTAATGAAAGAGGGTGTGGCTTTATTTTAAAAAAAACAATGAACACAAGATAAGATGAGACAGAACACGACAAGACAAGACACGATACTACAAGACAAGACAAGACATAACATGATGCTGCAAGACAAGACACGATACTACAAGACAAGATACGAAATGACAAGTCATGACAAGACAGACACGATACGACAAGACAAGACATAACACGATACTACAAGACAAGACGAGATACGACAAGACAAGACATGACACGATACGACAAGACAAGACACGATACAACAAGACATGACACAATACGACAAGACAAGACATAACACGATACTACAAGACAAGATACGAAATGACAAGACATGACATGATACTACAAGACAAGACATGATATGACAAGACAAGGCATGACATGATACTACAAGACAAGACGAGATACGACAAGACAAGACATGACACGATACAACAAGACATGACAAGACATAACACGATACTACAAGACAAGATAGGAAATGACAAGACATGACACGATACTATAAGACAAGACATGACACAATATGACAGGACAAGACAAGGCATAACATGATACTACAAGATTAGATACGAAATGACAAGACAAGACATGACGTGATCCTATAAGACAAGACATGACACAATACTACAAGACAAGACACAATAACGTTACGACAAGAAAAGACATAACACGATACTACAAGACAAGACATGGAATGATGCAACAAAACATGACACAATACGACAAGACAAGACGAGACAGAACTTTACTTATCCTGAGGGACACTGCAGCTCTCACACAGAAAGGAAAAGTGCTGTTACACTAAGATTTAATTGCAACAAATGAAACACACTAGGTGAAATTGGTTCAGTCTCTCTCCTCTTCTCTCTGTCTGTCTGTCTGTCTGTCTTGCCCAGTCGCTCGTCCCCACCTGGTCACTCTGTTGCTATGATGTTGAATTGTTTAATTGTGTTACTGCTACACCTCTTGTGGCACAGTAGCTCAAACTAAGCTGTTGATGACAGGATCTCTCCCTATATGTCTCCCACTGTCTGTTATGCTTCAGTAAAGTACGTAACCCATGCCCTCTCCCAGATTACTGTCAGATGGAGTTCACAACCTTATTGCAATTATCCTTGACACCAAATTTGCAGGTTACCATTGAAGTGCCAGTGACACACAGCCTGTTTCACTTCTGCCCTCAGTGTGGCCCTCACTGAGTGGCACAGATTTTGATAACATAGAGTCAACAAATTAGCAAACCAGGCGTAGGCGCTGAAAAAAAAACACAACTGCATGTCAGAAAGAATCAACTTTGTTGGCAGAAAGCCCCTCCTTGCTCAACATGCCTGCATGAAATTATGGCTCTGAGCTCTTAAATCATCATAACAGCAGGTTCTGGCAGATAAACAACACCCGAGAAAAGTTTCGAGTCTCACACATTCTGACTCAGTCATGATGAGCTTGTCTTCGCCTGTCTTCTCTGACATTGGTTCACTTTCCGCTTTGTTGCTTTTTTTGGACCAATCAGACTGGATGCTACCTCGAAGTGGAGAGCAGAGCTGCGGTACTTAAAATGACCAGGGAGAAGGAGAGGGCTGTTTCTTTGATGGGAGCAAGTTTCCTTTGGTAGAAAAAAAAAATCAATCCTGTGTGTGCAGTTTGTTGGCAATGTCGGTTGTTAAAGTTGCCTCATTCTTTTGAGAGCACCTACAATTACGACATGCACTTGAAGCCCACCACCGCAGCAGGCAGCACCAGCTGGTATTATGTGTTAGCTGTGATTGTAGTAGCAGGAGGGATAAATGAAGAGAAACTGGTCTTGAATTTCCCCTCTTGATTTCTGTGCTGTGTTCAGTTAAACAACAACAAGTTCAACAAGAGCTGATACAAACTGAGGAGTTATTCTTAACAAAATAAAAACAGGTGTAAATGGGTTTTACATTCCAACAGTTTGTTAAAACATACCACAAAGCTTTAGGTTACAACCAGTTGCTGGTGTCAGTCAGCCACAGTCTAACAATCAGCCTGCAGTGACTTGAAACCTGCACGTGGAAGGTGATCCATCACAGGAAACATTTAGCGGCCTTCATTTTCTTGTCAAAGTTGTGTTTTTGTTGCAGTTTGGAGCAGTTGGGACCATTTTAACACCCTCCTTAATGGTGCATTCAAGGGCAAATTGTCAGTCAGAAGCTTAAAATGATATCATGTGAAGCTCAGTTACACAGTCAGAAAATCTGACTCGCCAGAGGAACAATAACATGAAATTGTTTGTTTGTTGCACTGAGAGGTTGCTGTTTGGCAGCAGGCTGAAACTTTGGATGTCAGGTGTTGGCAGTGATGGAAACAGTACGTGATTTGAAGTTAATGTTCTGGAAACACAACCAAACTGGAGTTTAACCTGCTTGGGGGTGCAGTGGTTAGCGCTGTCGCCTCACAGCAAGAATCTGCTGGCTGACCGAGGCTCTTCTGTGTGTCCACGTGTGTGCGTGGGTTTTCTACGGGTTCTCAGGCTTCTTCTATCCAATCTGATGCTCGGTAGGAGGTTGTCTTGACCATGTCTACGTGCCTAAATGCACTGAGTTGCTGCCACAGGTTTGACTGATTAGCTAGAAATGTATAAAATCGAAATGCCCAAGTAAAATCCAAGTATCTCAAAATTGTACTTGCGTACAGTACTTGAGTAAATGTACTTAGTTACACCCCACCACTGCTCATGCTAATAGCAGCTTTAATATTGTGCTTTCAGTCCTTGTGTCCTTTTTAAGCCTCAAACATTACAGACAGACTGAATAATACCTCCGTAGTTCCACTAAATCTCTGCAATTAAACCTGCAAGTGGGGAATGATGTTTAAACGAAGGACGCCACAGTCTGAAGGTGCAGGTTTGGCCTTTAATCCTCCTTTTTAAAAACATGTCACATTCACAAGCCTCGCTTTAATTCACGATACATCCCATAACATTCCCCGCTCCCTGTGCTCATATCAGGTTAGCATGCATATCCTTGTTCTCGGCTATTTGTGCGTCTGTGTTTCTGTACGTGATCCCTCTACAGGGTTGGGGTTTTAATCGCGTCCTTACAAACTATTAATTAGCTCTCCCATGAGGATTTCCCCCTTGGAGGGTTTCTGGGTCGACTGTCGCTTGGCAGACCTCAGGACAGCTAAAGGAGCACTGTTGTCTTGTTCCACTGCAAGCGACCAGAAACCAGGGCATGACGTATGCAAAAACAGCCATACGTTTTTTTAGATATAAATATGGAGTGTATGTACATTCGCAGGGAGACACTGCTGAGCTGATAGGGAGAGTAAAGGAGGAGGAGAGAGGAAGAGTAATTGGGAGTAAATGTGCAGTTTTGAATCTAGGACAGACTGGAAGAAACACTTCTCCGCTTTTCTCTCCCAGTGTGGTCCAGTGTTACTCTGACGTCGATAAAAACTTTGTTCACACTTGACAGTGCATCTCTCCTCGCCGCTGAAGGTTAGCGATTTTTCCACCTCTCCGTCTCTCACATCTGTCTGTCTCAAAGCAGAGTAGTCTCTCCGGTTTGCAGATGTCATCTCGTCTCCATCTCTGCCTCTATCTCTCTTTCTCTCACTTCCTTTCTTCCCACTTCTTTACAGTTGCCTATAGTGTACATTAGATTGCATGGCGTTGCGTGTCTGTGTGGCCCCACTGAGTCCTCTTTTCCCCCACACACATGCACATGTCTGTATGCCCTCACTCACACACACAGAAGTTCATAAGTTTGTTTACAGTGCGTTTTGCCTTTGAGCAGGGTGTGAGGTTGAGTAAGGGGAGGGAGGAGGGAGGAGGGAACTTTTTTCATGTCCTAGTTTCTTTGCAGCGGGGACTATTGGATGTTGCGCCGTGTCCTTCTTAGTTTTGGCTCGGCCCAGCTCGTCAGGAGAGTGAGGATTAATTCTCTCCGGCTGTGTGTGGTTCTTGGGCGGATCGATAGATCCAGTCGCTGCCTATTTGAGAGGGAGGGCACCACGCTGTTTGTTTTTGGCGACGGGAGAGCAGTCCCTCTGAAGCATTAACAATACACACAGCACACCAGAGCGGTCTGGGGCCAAAGCTGAAACAAGCAAAGTGGGCACTAAGTGTTTGAATTTGTACATACCTACATTGTGCACTCAAGTGTGTGCGCATGTATAAGAGGGATGATTATACAGCACTCCATTGCCTTCAGAGCAGAGCAGCAGTCCAGTCTCTTGGGCTACACAGGGCTTGATAAAGACTACGGGTCACAGTGGCAGTGGGGGGACTGTCCGTGCCACTGCCTGCTCAGAATCGATAAAGAGCGGGAGCCTCGACGGGCCTGTCAACGCTCACGCCAGCTTGATGCCGGGGTGAGCCGGCCTGTGCACTGCCAAGGTCGGCCGTAGTTATGAAGAGGTCGAGGATTTGGGCTAGGTAAACACAGTGTCCTCTCCCTGAGAATACAAAGCAGCCGCGCCACGCTAACTGTCAGTGAAAAGAGCACGCTGACAAAACAACGAGGCCAGGTTGGAGGACAGAGAGAGGGGGAGCGAGACAGAAAGCGAGAGAAGGTTAATGGGAAAGATAGACAGAGAGGAAGAGCAGGATAAAGAGAGGCTGAGAGCATAATAGATGAGATAGTGATATAACAAAAAGCTAAATCAAGAGATTGAAACCAGAGTGAGGCGAAAAACGAAAGGTTGCTGTGGCATGGTCGAGTGGTTAAGACTCAGGATCCAGATGTGATTCTGCTGTCTGCCTCAACAACACATAAAAGCTCTCCCCTTTTTTCTTCTGAAGGCAAAGAGATAGAGACTGAAAGAGAAGAATGAGACAGAGTGCAGAATGACGCAAAGCAAAAGCAGCACAGACACAGAATGAAAACTTCCACGGCTATCTGAAAAAGCAGATAATAGTCCAGTTTGTTGAATGAGTGAATCATCAGAGAAGTGCCTGGACAGTGACTGTAATTTCATTGGAGGTGATTATCATTCACTCAAACAGATGAGTTCACTCTTTTCATTCAAAAAGGCCAGAAGCTTTCTCTCTGTCTGCACTCATTCCGCTCATTTCCACGGCACTGATTAATGCATGCCGTAATTATAGTTTAATAGAAACGATGGTTTCATATTTCATTAGGAACCCTCTATTCGACTCATTCCAGATGAGTGTACACAGATTAGTCAGCTGATGTTGTTTGATGAGGGGGAGCGTTCGCGTGTTGACAGGACACACTCAGCTCTCACTGAATCCATCTTTGGAGAATGACAAGAGGCCTGTGAAGAATTAGATGATGAATTACATCTGTGCGGCTGACACCACCACTGTGGTATCTATTTGTCTGTCTATGGACTGGATTCATCTGGTGTATCTTCTGCTCCATTCAATTTAAATCAGTAATGTTACTTATTTTAGTCACATGAAGAAGTACCAGTACACAAACAGGACCATCCCTGCTTTCTGAATCACATACTTTTTCTTTTTACTTTCAGTACGTACTGCAGCTGCCCTTATTAAGTACATACTTGCGTGGAGTATGCATACAATTGGGACATACTACTCCATCATAACATTGCGCCTTGAACTTTGACCCTCTTGCTCATATCCTTTTGAGACCCCAACTTTTGTTTGGTGTGCATTTTTAATTTCTCCTAGCTATTTGGGATCAGTAGGACCTGATAAGTATACAAAACTAAACATTGCCAACGATAATTAAGTCCCAATGTCTACAAACGTGACAACAATGAAGTCCAAATGTTCTTAAATGAGGTGACAATAAAGTCCTAGTGTCTTTAAACGAGTACTCCCCAATTAACAGTGTCTTATCTTGTTACTTTTGCTAAAATTGGCCAAATTTGTTGCCATATCAAACATTATTAATTATAAATAATTACATTTCAACCATAAAATGTGATCAGGTTTTGGACCTTGTTTACTTTTCTATGGGGATCGGCTGCAGACTGACATGGCAGAGATGGCTGCCATCTTGTTTTTACATGGATTAGTGTATTGTGCTCTTACTACCATTAGATGGCATAAAAAAGTGTCCACAAACGAGGACAACAGGTCTAAGTTAAGTAGAATGAAGTATAAGGTCAAGTAAACCCAAAACGTGATGTCCTCATATGAGGACACAGGGTCTCAGGAGGATATATCCGCTACAGTCTGTGTTTTCAGCAGATCTAAACATTATCATTCAACATTGCCTTGGAGATAAAACACGCCGCCATTTGGAGACTTCACCAGAGACAGAGGTCAACCCAGAGAGCTCTGCTGTTGTTACTTTGCAGTGTATGTCGTTTTAACCTTTAAGTTATAACTGCACAGGGCGTAGATTGTTTGTGACTGATGGAATGATTATAGTCATTGCAGCTTCTGTCAGCTGTCAATGAGCTGTCACCTTTTCAGCTCGATGGATGAAAGGTATCTTCTGCTATACAGAAGATTGTGGGTCAGAAAGGCCAGGAAAGCATGTTGTCTTGCATACTGCAAAATGCAGTGGAATATTCTGGTATATTTGGCATACTGCATTTGACATGCTTTGTATTGGGACATATTAAATCTTTTTCTGGAGCACTAAATAGTGTTAGAGTTTGGGTAATGGAACTGTAAGAGTTTGCAGTCGTGCTAACTGCTCTGTAAGGCTGTAATTAAGCACAGTGGTGCTTTGAGCTAAATGCTGGGATCAGAATACTGAAGTACTCACAGTGACAATGCTAACATACTGTCCTTGTTTAGCATGTTATCATGGCAACATTTGCTAATTAGCACTAAGCACAAAGTACAGATGAAGGTGATGGGGATAAAGTTTTGCAGGTATTTGATAAGCTGAAAGTTCGACGTGATGGCAGCGCTAGATGAAAAGTTCAGGTTAAAATGATTACAGTTCATCCTGAGGGAGACTTTTATGTCTGTACCAAATTTCATGGCAATCCGTCCAATGACTGTCAAGACGTTTTACTGAAAACCCCAGATGTGAACCTTATGATCGCACTAGAGGAAACATCATTAGGCTTCATCCTCCTGGGATCGTGAATTTATGTGCAAAATTCAAACAATACATCCATTAGTTTCTGAGATATTTCAGTTTGGATCAAAGTGGTGGATGGACTGCTCGATTGCTGGAGCCATGGCTCATAAAAAAGATACTAAATATATTAATTTTCCTTCTTGTTTCCATCTGCCTAAGACATCAGTATAATTTCAGATATTATTTAGTAAACAAGCAGAACTGCAGACTCACAGCGCCTACGAGCCTCTACACTGTATACACACAGTGTTCCACCAGTTGATTTTTAATTAAATTTGCTGAATCGCTTTACAGCACAAAATAACAGAGCAACACAAAACGTGCAGTGGGCTCTGGTCTTTTTGCACAAATGAAGTTAAAGCTTTTAGAGTCGCAAAAAGCTTCAGAGTAACTGTTATCAAGAGCTGCTATTGACTCCCTGCCCTCCTCTTGCTCTTCAAAACAAATGTACACAATGATGCCAGGAAGGGAGGACAAGTATCATCCGCTTTCTTTAAAAGAACAGCAGGGTTTGTTTTTTTTAAGAAATGTTGCCTCACTGCTGAGAGAAGCTAACAATAGTACAGGCATGACAAACAGAAGAAGCTGTTTTGACGATAGTCTCATTTTTTATGTCGTCCTCACACTGTTCGCAACAGGAGAGGTGCTTCGTCTCGGGAGGATCTCAGGCCACACAGTGAACGGCGGCTGGTCGGCCTGGAGCTCCTGGTCCCAGTGCAGCAGAGACTGCAGCCGGGGGATCCGCAGTCGGAAGAGGACCTGCAGTAACCCAGAGCCTCGATATGGAGGTCAGACTTGCCTTGGGCCAGCACAGGAGTATCAGGAGTGTAACATCACCCCCTGTCCAGGTAAGAAATGCACACATTTACTCAAGCTACATGCCAGCTTTAGTTGCAAAGACCTGAACTGTACCCAAACACGAAACAGAGGACTCACAGAGATAAGAGCATTCACAAGAGCAGAAGTCAATTACATTGCCAGCTCTCTCTTTTACTCACACACAGATAAATAGGCAGGACTCCACACCACACTGAAGCTATGTTTTGCCTTGATTAATGGATAAAGAATTACAGTGACAAAATGACTTCAAATCATCAGGAACCACAAAAGAAATCAGTTGCAGATAAGAGGTGTGACGAAGACCCCAATTTACACCAGGAATCAAAGAGACAATCCCTGTGGCGCTCCAGTATGTAATTACATTGCTGGGTAATTATGCTGCCAGCAATGGGAGGCCTTATTCTGTTGTGAAAAGCCCTGAGACAATGCATTTTCAACACTCCGCTAGCGGAAGACTGAGAGAGGAAGCTTTCTAATTAAAAGAATACTCTGTCTGACAAGGGAAGTAAGCTGTCTAAATGGAAATCCAGTGCTTAGTTTGGCATAAAGCGCACCTGGTATCCAGCACAGGCGCCAAGCAGACAAGCAGGAATGTTGTCTCAGATGATTATTAATCAAGCCCCCTGGAGTAGGGCTTAGGTATCTCGCTAAAAGCCTGGATCTGCGCGCCATCTCCAGCAGCCGCGATCTGTCTTCATAACTGCTGTAACCAAGCAAAAGAGGCAAGAGAGTGCACGGCCATCGATACTATTTTTTACAGCCTGTTAATTCATTCAGCGAAAGTGCACGCCGTGCAGCTCCCAACAGCTTGAGCGCAGACGCTAACAGGGTAAGCTGTTATCAGCTGCGAGCTCAGATGAAGACTTTGGATCTAAGAGCGTCAGATTTGCTTTGTTCAGGAAGACTCTGCCTGTGTGGTTGCCACTTATGTTCCCCTTGAGTAAAATGTCGAGTGAATGTACTTTGATTTTCCAGCTCTGCGTCACTGTGCTAATACATATAGTACTCCTATTCTGGGCTGTTGACTGTTATAATGCCAAAGCTACAGTATGTTGATGAACAACGCTGCACTCCTGTCCCCCAAAGGAACCGACTTAACCCAGCCTGAGTAGTAATGAATACTAATGCGTACTCAATTAGCACCCCTCTGAAAGTGAGATATTATTTTGAGGCAGACAGACCGTGCTGGTAGACCAATTGTAATCCTCCTATGGCTAATCCAGTGCTTTTTGAATGCGTTAGTGCGCTGTGGAGGAGCAGGAGAGAGAAGGTGTTATGCCTACCATCCATCTGGTTTGGAAACAAATGAATCCGTGTTTTTCTTGCGTCTGCACCCGAGATGAGACGATCCGTCATCGAGGGCCAGGAATCGACTTATGTGTCGCTTTGTGATAGAGAAATTACACCAAGATGACAAAAAGCATCGGCAACTTCAATTACCTGCACTGTGCTGCCAGCCATCATCGGGTCTTTAAAAGCAATTCTCAAGTGGTTCCGAAAAGGTAATATCTCTCTGCCACAATGAAGTAAGGTTTTACCCAGATGATTGGCAAAGTATATTTCCCTCTGTTGTGATTCATGGACAAAGATTGGCCCCATTTTTATTGCTCTTATTCCTCCCCTCTATTAATTTTTTCCCACATCTCCTTCTCTCCTCCTTTTCATCTATTTATGTCTTCTTTGTGTGCTGACGCTGTCATGAATTTTCACGTGTTTGCCACTTGGCACCACATGAAGGGAGCAACAACAAGCGCAGATTGTGATGCTTCATTTATCTTTATTAATCAGAGGAGAGATTGTTGGGTTCGGGGGGGTCAGGCGTTTGCTGTAACAGCTGGATGAAGCACACTTTCTGTCACTTCTAAACACACACACACACACACACACACACACATATCTCCAAATGGCTTCATATTTCTGCGTCACGCATCACTGTTTGAAATGGCTTGGAATGACTTCCAATCACTTGATGTTCAGAGGAAATTGTCTTTTCAAATGACCTGGAACCTAAATCCTAGAAAACACGAAAACACACATTTTGGGGAATATTCTCCTAGAAAACAAGAAATTTACTGACTGTTTCCTGCTGAACTGCATCAATTTCAGAAGTAGAAAATGTTCATGCAGATATAATCATTCGGGTTTTTAGCATCAACATAAACAATATGACACTGATGTCCTCGGTTTAGTGGACGGCAGCTGGTCGTGCTGGTCTTCATGGTCCAAGTGCTCTGTGACGTGTGGAGGGGGACACTACATGAGGACGCGCACCTGCAGCAACCCCCCGCCGGCTTATGGAGGGGACATCTGCCTGGGTCTGCACACCGAGGAGGCACTGTGCAACACACAATCCTGTCCAGGTACACACACACACACCAGTACACCTCAGTGATAAGCAGCTCAGGGCTCTGACTCGGCCACCAATCCATCACAGGTTCACTGCTTATTTTTTTAGTCTCTCTCTGCCCCTCAGAGGACACTCATGCATGACTAATATACAGCTGAGGGCGCACTCATAAATGGACACACACTAGACAAGCTGTGAGACGCATACTGTCATTGCCATATCCAGAGAGCTGGTCCAGCTGGTCGGAGTGGTCCCACTGTGACTCCAACGGGGCCCAGATGCGTGTGCGTCACTGTGATGTCCTATTTCCCACTGGAAACCAGTGCACAGGAAACAACAGCGAGACCAGGCCATGCTCCCCTGACTCCAATTTTATACCAGGTGATCTTACACACTCACACACACACACACACACAGTCGCTTAAGCTTCGTCTCTGCAGGAATGTCTTGGGCACTCATGCATGACTTAACAGCACACACACTCGCTCTGCACCACCCACCACCATATGCCCACAGCGGTAATTCACTTCATTTCCAAGAATCCTGTGATAATGAAATACGTTAGCGATCCCTCTGAGGGACTCGTCTCAGGTCGGAGGTCAGGTTCAGCGACAGGGCAGCACTTTTGGGGGCGGTTGGGATTAGTGTCTTGCTCAAGGACTCCAGAGTGCGGTAGGTGATTACACGGGGGCGTGAACCCGGGTGCTACACTTAAGGGCAGTCTCCCTACTCATTCCGACAACCCCGCTGCTATATTAGTTTCATTATGAGCCGAGAAGTCTTGTCAGGCCATGCAAAAAGCACTTACAACAGCAGTTTTACTTTTTTTTAATGTTGGAAGGAAAGGCGGAAATGGCTCCTGTGTGCTGTTTTCTGTACCTGGTCATTCAAGCATTTTTATTTTTTATTTACTATTTTCTGGCATTTATGGGTGTGATAATTTACCTCTTAATAATGCAACCTTTCTCCCAATGAGAGTCATTGCGGCGTTAAGTAGACAGTGAGTCCTGCAGCTTTTCTGTTGTTTGTTAACAGTGCAAGTGCAACTAGGGATGGGCATTTTTAGGAACTTCCACATTCAAGTATTAGCATTAGATTATTACTCACAAAATAAAAAATCTAATGTGAGTAAATGGTAAATGGACTGCACTTGTATAGCTCCTTTCTAGCCTTCCAACCGCTCCAAGCACTTTTACACTACATCACATTCACCCATTCATACACACATTGATACCCTGGTGTATTACCTGCTACTCAGTAACCATTCACACTCTCTCACACACTGATGGAACAGCCATCGGGAGCAATTTGGGGTTCAGTATCTTGCCCAAGGATACTTCAACATGCAGACTGGAGGAGCTGGGGATCAACCTGCCATTTGACCCGCTCTACCTCTGAGCCACAGCCGCACACCAATAGAATAGAACTGAAATGCAAATTGGCCAACAACAGAAAACAAATGCGATGCCTTGTTTCAATATAAGTATGTGTACAGAGATGAGGCATGTGGAAGTCTATTCATTCCTATGGGAATTTCCATGATATGCGATGTGCCTGCAAAGCTCCTCCCCTCTGTAATTTTTCTGTCCAGAATTTGCCATGAGTATGTTAAAAAACACTTTTGTGTTGGTTTCGGAGAGACCATACGACAGTGTGCTAGCTTAGCTAACAGGCTGCTAACAAGCTAAAAGGCTATTAATTTCAGTTCGCTTGCCTGTTAATTGTGAGTTTGTATAATTAAAAATAATTTGTTTTTCTAGTTTGAACACATTGTGAATCTGAGTCATGTTATTCTGCTAAAATATTGTTATACATCATATACAGTCAGACTGTCATTATGACTCAGTCAGCTGTTCGTACGTCTTTTTAATTAAACATTTCCCAAAACATGCCATGTACCTGGCGTGCTAACATCTTCATTTATATGTTGCCATGCAATATTGCTGTTTTTGTCCCTGTAATGTTCCAAGCGCATATTCCAAACTACTGAATGGCGAAAACCGGACAAAGCTAGCCTTTCTCCCACGGCACATTGGACACTAAAGGCATCATCCATGTATTTTCAGATCCACGGACATACCTAAGTGGAAACAAGGCGAAAGGGCCGTCCTTTAACTGCTTCCATGTCTGCTCGATTAGCATGAGCTAACACAGCAGCAACGGCTAACATCCAACTCAGAGCCATGTAACGGTCTCAACAAACTCACAGCGACACAGGAACAGCTCGACTCTGTCCTGTAAATAACTGTTGGCCTAGCTGTGTGATGCTAACACTTAGCCTTGTCACTGTGTGTGTGCACAGCTGGATTCTCATCAGCTGTTCCCCCGTGTGGAGGTCACACTCCTGCAGCAGTAATGTCATGTTAAACACAGAGTGAGTGGCAGTGATGTAAGGAGGTGCTGACTGAAGCAATACACTGCACACAGCTCTACAATAAAAATAAGATTTTACCCATTTTAAATAATAAAAAAAATATGTAAAAGTCTTGTTCATATGTGAGAGGTTGGACAAGGTTTACTCTAATGCTGACATCCAAACTAGCACTCGAGCACTCATGCCCATCCCTAGCAATAACTGCAAGATACTCTTTTTATAGAACTTGTAAGACAAGATAAGATGAGATCACCTTAATTGATTCCACCCACCAAATTTGACTCTTTTGACCCCTGTCTGCTCCCCTTAGTTTGCCTTTCAAGCTGTCCATTATTACTATAGATGTTAAATCAGCAGTATCTTATGAGATCCACATGTATTGTGCTTTTCAAAATGAACATTAGCCTCTTATTTGATGGTGATAAAGAATATAAAACTCAAACAGAGACGCGAATGATCCTCTGCATGTAAAGCACACCTCTCTGACCCGTGGCGCACATGAAAGCCGTCTTTTTGATGGAACTATTTGATCTCTTTTTAAGATATAATAAATCTCCCACGGGAAGGATGAAATAAAAAAGACTTATGGAGTCCGAAAAAAAACAATAAAAGACCCTCCCTTGCCCTGCGCTCCAAAAAAAGTCAGACTACCTTTTGTTTAGTAAAATAAAAACCTAAAACTAAATCAAAAGCTCTTTTAATGCCAAGAATTGCTCCTGCTACAGCATGTGGCGTGTCTGGTTACAGCCGCTAAGCTACCATAAGAGTTTTGCAAACATTCACTTGAACTATTGTTTAAATGAAAGTCCAGAAACTCTTTCTTAAAAGCTTAATACACATACACACACGTACCTCACACACACCATAAGTATCGACATCTGCTGAGACAGGCATCTCCCTATTGACAGCTGGTATTGCGAGACACACAGAGCATTGATCTGTGCTGCACAGAGATCATTAAAACTCCTCCCTTTAACAAAGGACGCTTAAGTTATTAACACACTGCCATGAAATACTTGTATATGTTTAGAAAATGTTACATATTCATGGATATTCTTGAACTCCAGGAATCATTAATTATTAGATAAGAACAAATATTTGATTGAAACATAAATTTGTAACCTTTCCGTATTAATTAGCAGGGGTATAATAGTCGTGAAAACCCTTCACAGGTCTTTGTAGAATTACCCATTTGCCTTTATACCTTATCATCCATCCCCTTTAATGGGAAAGGTAGTCCATTAAGGTTCATTAGATACGTCTTGTACTTCATTTCCTTTAATGAGAGCTGATACTTTTCATAAACCACTCCAGGTGCCACAGCCGCGATTAGCTCGTGGAGTTTTTACGATAATCTGTTCCATATTGAGTGCAGCTTTCATCTCCACACTCACCTTCAAGGGTACAATTTGTCATGCTAACAGGGGCGTATGTGTATATGGTTTTTGGCCCTAATACTGCTGCCTTTTGCTGTTTCTTCTCCTTTGTCAGAAGTCTCGATTGCACGCTCCAGTCAGGAGGAGAGGCGCTGTGGAGGTAATTTATGTGTGTGTGCGTGTGTGTGTGTGTGTGAGAGGAGGAGAGGGGAGGGTAACACCTGGTGTTTCATATGCACAGTGTTTTTGGCTTTAAGATAGCTTTCCAGTCCTGTTTAAGGTGTAAAGATCCAGCTCTGAACCCCACCCAAAATCCATTTTTAAGGAGGAGGTCAAAGACGCACTTGATGACGTTTGTGAAGTTCATGCAAGTTCATCATTTCCTCCCAAAAAGGAAAACACCATCCTCAGGGCAGCACAGAATATAACATCTCCACTGATGTTGCTGCCTCATGTATATAATTGTGTATATATTGCTGCCTGTGGTGTAATTTACCTCATCTATATGGTAAAAATAGTGAGTGTGAGAAACATGGCGAATAACTAAAACAGTTGTTTAATTTCCAGAGTTACAGTTTGAGTTTGAGTGAATCAATAACACAGGCACCCTGCGCCCACAGCAATAAGCTGCATGAGGAGAAGCGAGGCTTCGGGGACCTTTTGTGCCCTGAGTTTTGCCTCTCTCGCAGGCTACAGGCTGCTCTTACTATCATTATTTAGCTTGTTGGAGGCTTTATGCAGTCTGAGAGGGAGTTCAGCGCGCGCAGACGGTGCTCAGGGCAAAAAAAACAAACAATTGTTCTCTCCTATATATTTTTTTGAACATAAATAAAAACCAGTTGAGGAAAGCGTTCTGACCTGTGTTTCATAAACTTATATTTAAGCTGATTTAAGTCTCTATCCACGAAACATGATGCTCAGTAGGGATATGGTATTAATAATACAGAGACTATCAGCAGCATATCCAGGGCTCCAGACTAACTTTTAAACTGCCAACACTGGCGTTACCAACTTTCTCAGATGATTGCACAAGCGCACGATTTGACTGAACCCTTGTCTTTGGCACAGCATGGTATTAAAGGTCCAGTGTGAAGGATTTAGGGGGATGTATTGGGGAAAATGGAATATAATATAATAAGTATGTTTTCGTTAGTGTATAATCACAGGAAAATAAGAATTGTTAGGTTTTTTGGAGGCCCCAGGGCAGAACCAGAGCATACTGGAGAGATTACATATCTCGTCTGGCCTGGGAACGCCTTGGGGTCCCCCAAAAGGAGCTGGAAAGCGTTGCTGGGGAGAGGGACCTATGAGGTGCTTTTTCGTGGATGGATGTAGAATGAGCCGTTGATATAAAGAAGGAGCAGGTCCTCATCCACAGAGTCCACCATGTTGCACTGCCATGTTTTTACAGTAGCTCAGAACAGACAAACTAAACACTGGCTCTAGAAAGGGCTATCACTTTTTCACGTCAGCCGCTGTAGTTAGCAGCTCCTGCAGGTCAAGTAGCATCCGAAAAACACTGATTTTTTAACTGATAACCACTTTATTCAGTGTTTTTATTGGTTTTTACTGATCTATTTGTTATGGAGAGGAAGAGACCTCTGCTGATAATTCGTTTCCTGAACAATGAACGCTAAAGGAATTCTAACAGGGAGACGTCGCCTTTAGATGCAAGTAAATCTCCCCCAAATCATACTGCTCCTTTAATCAGTGACCTTGCATACAGATAAATAGTTGTCTTAATTTAATATTCTTGTATTGATGTGAAGAAGGTCTCAGTGTTTAGGGCCATGCATCGGCCTCTGCAAGTTTTGTGTTTCTTACTGTCATCACGCAATTTCAAAGTTTCAAGCTTAAATTCTGTGGACCCGTTAAAAAGGTTGGAGTTGCCTGCAGTGGAGGGGCTGGTCCAGCCACAGGGTCCAGATTTCTCCATCATTAGTTCAAGGTCCACACAGTTTAACACATTCAGCGTCATACTTTCGTTTGGCCTTGATGTCGAGCAGTTGTACAGCAGGAAATGGCACTTTAAAATGAAAACTATGTGCCAGGAATTCACTGTACTTCAAAATAAAGTGCGTCTTTTACGAACTTGACATGCTTGAGTCACTCGCGGTCCATTCAGAATGGACCCATGACCCACTTTAAGACCACAACCTACCACTTGGGAACCACTGGCCTACAATACCGAACAGCAAAGCTTTCCCCACATCCAGCGACCATGGGTACTGTGCCAGCCATTGTGGTTAAAAATGGTTCTTTTTCTTCTTCACTGGCTCAGTTGGTTTCTTTCTGCCTGCACTGTCATCATCAGTAGCATCTGAGTCAGAGTCTCTTGTTGTCCCTCCATTCTTGCCAGCCTACTCCTCTCTCTCTCCTCGTTTTTAAAATATCAGATATGGATTGCCTCATTTTTTTAAACACGATCAGCTAACTGGATTGTTGTGAGGTTCAATGCTACTACGTACACACACAATACACGCTGTGAGTAGGGCACCAAAGGCCAGCAGGAGCACCAGTAATAATGGCCATCATGCACTCACACAAACAGGAAAAATAGTCGTATATGCTGCCATTTTAGTTGCAGTCTGGAGCCCTAAGCAAATCAGTTATTATATTAGACTGCTACTGAATGAGAGCAGTATAAAAATCCAGCATTTTTTACATATTTATTTTTATATATTTATCATATATCTAACTTTTTTTGGCTAAATTAATATTATTGTTATGAACAGGGTGTAGATACACATCGTTAATCTGGGATGTATAGTTGGCCCCACCAGCAGTGCACAGCAAGAACAAAAAATCAGAAAGAGAAAAAGACAAGAGAAAAAAAAAATGCTCTTCTTTTTTTTTATTGCAGAACACTGCATCATTAACATATGAATTGCAGCTTCAATAACCACTTTCACTTGTGTGAATTGACAGAAAATTACCTTCATCCTCCTTCTCCCCCTCCCCCTCTTCCTCTAGACTTCAACCTCTTCCACATGATCGCCGTGGGGCTCAGCAGCTCCATCCTCGGCTGTCTGGTTACCCTGCTGGTTTACTCGTACTGCCAGCGCTACCAGCAGCAGTCCCACGACGCCACCGTCATCCACCCCATCTCGGCCGCGCCGCTCAACACCAGCATCACCAACCACATCAACAAACTGGACAAATACGACTCGGTGGAAGCCATCAAGGTCTGTGGACAGGTTTGCTCTGGGGTTCACTGTGGGTCGCGCGTGACTGATGTCCAGATGTGTAGAGGCAAAGCAGCAGTTTGTAACATTTCCTTACTGTTTGACTTAATCAACTGATGTCACACTCCCAGGCAGTGAGAAACGGTTTGCCGCTTCCTCCAGTGTCAGTTGTGATTAAATACACTTCTTACTGCATGACTCTCTCTGTCACACCACCTCCTGTCGTGCACTGACACTCTCTAGTCGTGTAACAGATAGGCAGTTGTGCGTACATCTTCTCTCCGTGTGCTCCTCTGCTGTGTGTCTCAGTGTGTGACTTTGTTCTGTGTCAGTGGTCATACACTGCTTTCTCATAACATACTAACACAATTACTTATCGGTGCGTGGGTAGGTAATCAGAGGAGATGCTCTGCATCTGCACATCTCCCTGCGTAGACAGGTCCTTTGTGTCATTACTGCATCCTAAATTGCAGACAGTCGGATGCAGCAGAGCCACTGACAGAGATCCAGCTACTCTCATGGTACAAACAGCCTCTTATCCACTGATACATCGAGCCTTTAGTGCCAGACTGGGCTGGTGATTGGTGCTTGTCCACAGCTACTCCATGCCCCAGCTGGGCTTTTTTCAAGTATTCCCAGTGCTCTGTATTAAAGAGCATTTCAATCACTTTAACAGCCTGTTCATTTTTTACCGTACAAAGGAGCCTCAGAAGTAATGAATCTGGTATCGTGATTTTATACCAATAGAAGAATTTGCCTTAGAATATTCTTACAAATTGCATTTGTAAGATAGTCTGGCACTAGCTGGCCATTTAAAGGCTCTGGCACTTCTGTGTCTTCCTGCTGATAAGAAGCTATTGGAAACACTACATGGAATAAATCATAGTTTCAGAGAAGTTAGGCTACCCTCCTTATTGTAGCTTCTGTTGCTACATCTGTCGTGGTAGATTTACTTTTTGAAATTTGTAATGTTTTTTTTAAAGTAATGGGACCTTGATTTGAAGCTGACGTCGAATAAAAATCAGCCTTTCTCTTATGAGCTGTAACTTCTGTAGCCTAGCTTTCTAAACTAGTGTTAGCTTCATGTGTCGTTTGTTTCTCCATTTGCAGCTGACTTCAGTATGCACTTAATTCAGGGGCGTAAATATAGACAGTGCGACTGCACCTAGGTCCCCAGGGTGGAGGGGCCCGAAGAGAGAGCAGGCCCTTTCAAGCCCTTCTGATTGCCACCTTGGAAAAATACTGTGTTCAAAGATAAATGATTAAAAAAAAAAAGATGTTAATAATTTTAAAATGATGTCAAAGGCAAACTCATCTGCATCATGGTTTTGTTTTTTTCTCTTTACTTTCTCTTTAAATGATTGATACCTTACGTTCTTCGATGTTTTTGTCAATACATGCAGGATAGCCTGCGCTGGGGCCCGTCATAACTTCCTTACGCCTCTGACTTAATTGCTATATTCTGTACATGTAAGATGTTGAACTGAAGGCCTAAAGCTAAAGCTATATGTCCCAGGCATCCTCACTACTGGATTATGTGTGTTTTTCTATAGCAGTACAAGCTAGGTAGTCCCAGTATTACAGGCTAAATAGCCTATAATAAGGAACGATGTAAGATCTGACAAAAGTTTGTTCAGACATAACGATGTTTAGCTGCTTTGCTCACATACTTGTTCGTATTTTTAAACGATACATTTTCACTTTTAGTATGACGTCAGAAAAGGCTTCAGGACAAAGTTTAACTCTTGTGTTTTTGTTGATTGGGGCCGCTGGTATGTAAACTTCCCCATATTAATAAATTGCACAACAGTGCAGCTAATGTTAGCCTACAGTCTGACAGTGCCAGCTTCCACACAGGGATGAAATAACTACACAGTTGAGGTGCTATAACACTGTTGTAGTTAGCAAGCTAATAACTGAACATGCTAACATTTGCAGCTACATTGTGTACGAACACAAGGCGGGATGCTGTTCACTATGAAAGTTGCTCAGTAGCTCATCAGGCCAAAAAACGTTCACTAACGCATATAAAATTACTGGGGCTGCCCCAGAAGAGTTTTCCTGGTTGACCAATAGTCATCATTTAGGGCCATTAGTCACTAATCACCCGTCAACTAGTTACGATAATAATTTAATTATTAAATGATATATTTTGGGCGGGGCAACACAATGCTTTGAGTTGAAGGTGTGAGAAAGAATAGTCTCAGTAACATTGTTAACACTGTGCTACATTACAGAGAAATACAAACCGTACTAATGAACCTTCATTAATATAGGCCTATATTTTATCTCCAAGTGCACGTCACACACTGAGCGAGCCGCCTGTTAATGACGCTGTTGGCTAATGGGCATGTAGCTACTTCCATGTTTCACATGATACGTCATGTTTGTAGTGGACCAATGAAGATGAGTTTACATATCACCTTGGGTTGGTCCTTCACCTTCTCAAAATGATCCCACACTTTGGATTTCCTGCCCGACATGTTATTAACTATCCTGTGGAATAACCGCAGGTACCAGCCCTGGAAATTAACCTGACTCCTGTCTGACTGCTGAGCGTGGCCACTTCCTGTGTCTGTCCTATAAAATTAAAGTCCCACATGGTCCAGTCATACAGGGTTTGATTTATCCTGACAAGGCGCAGCTCCTAATAGAGTTTCACAAATTTTGTTTGTTTTGTTTTGTTTTTCTGCGACTAAGCGACCAATGAAATCTTGCCAACTAATCATCTCTCTGGTCAACTAACGTTTGGTCAACTATTAGGGGGCAGCCCTAAAATTTACCCAAAGATCCACATTGCGTCAGCATCATTGGGTCCCTGGAGCAGGTGCACAAGGTACTTTCACCCATCGAGCCGGCTACTTCCGGTTTAGCACTTCGCTAACTTGAATGTGGATAATATTATCAATCATGTGGCTCTTTATGGAATGAATGTCATTTCAGGGAGGATGTGATGCTCAAAAAAATGTATCCACATATTAACAGATGTCTCTTTCCTAATGTAAGTGTATGGAAAAAAGTATTTTTGGGCCGCAGGGCATTACATGATAGATTCCACTATTTGGGCACTATGAAAATTGGCTTCAAAACCCAATGCACTTCCTGGGAGCCTGATCTTGCAGACGAGACCATTGCTAAGACTATGATCGAACAGTCTGTTAAGGGGAGTGGCTTTGCACACTTTAAATCATCAAAGTTTTACACCGAAACTAAGCTTGGTGTTATAACTTGATGTTACTGTAATGATGATAAACCAGCTTTTGTTTTTAGGTGGGTTTTCTTTTCGTTTGTGTTTGACATCCTGTCGGAGGAAGTCTTTAATATCAGACATACAAACTAAGTGAATACCTGGATCTCTGTTTGCAAAAACTACTTATTTGATATGAAAGTGTTTTGAAAAACTGCCACAGAGTGAGAACAGAAGGCTCGGGGCGAACGTCTCCGAATGTAATTTCATTGCCGAATAAAGGTGTGAGGAGCATTCATCTGTCATGCAATTAGAGTCAGGAGCATGGAGCATAATTCAGTTAGTCCTATTGCAAATAGAGGCAGATATGAATATAGACAGACCATGTGAAAATACAAAAGGAGCTGCATGACAAATGAACACTGTCTAATTTTCCAAAAGCACATTCTGCCTCCAACGCTCGCTCAGTGAGCCTAAACCGCCTGGATGATGCAGTGAATTTTCAGCCACTGAGTGTGCAAAACCGTAATGTGCCTCTTTTGAGCGTTTATAGGGAGGAATGATGAACACCTGATGCCATATTTGAGGGTTTTTGGCTCAAATCCTGATGTTGATGAGTCATTATTATTATGCACAGTGTATCACAGACACCCCTCATACTGGTTTCTTGGCCAACTGGAGTATTTCCAGCAGTCTGGTTTATGATCTCAAAGCTAAGTAGCTGCAGTTTTATGTTTCTCATATTTCCAGGCTTCCTGTTAAACAGAATATGGCCTTAGGGTTTCTTTGAGGATGACTCTTGCCCATTCCTCTCCTCCCTGCAGCCAGATGTGTCGGTACTCTTGCCCTTGGACGACCCCGCCATGCACCAGCCTCTCTCTGCTAACATGGGGGTGTCCATGCGTGGCCTGGAGATTTTCTACTAACCTCTGACCTCTACAACATCTCGCCTCTTGATCCCCCCCAACAACTCTTTGACCCCAACCACTACTACTTCCTCTTCCCCACCGTGCCCTGCCCTTCCACTTCCTGTGGCACTTCCTGTGTGTGGCAGGTTGGAGTACAGACTCTCTTTCTCTGCTCAGACCCCTTCATCCCTCCATCACGACCTCCCCCCATTCCCTTCTCCCTCCCGGCTTGTGAGAAGGCAGTGTATCCCTCCCTTATTTTTCTCTCTCAACAAGTGCCTCCATCTGCATGTTTTTTTTCGTGTTTGTCTTCCTTGTTTTGTCCTTGATGGTTTTGATTTGATGGGTTGAGAAAGAAAATCCATTGTGATGCTGTTTTTATTACGCTCCTCTGTTACCTCTCTATCACTAATGCCACTTCTTAGTTTAAGCACATTTTGTTTACCGCACCGAAAACTCAAATGTAATCATTCTTCAGCCAATTAAAGAGGTTTAAGGCAAGAAGACAAAGTAGATGATGCTAACAAGCATCGAAGCACAGCTGTTTAAAAGCAGCCATGGGGCCACCTGCAGAGACACATAACCGTCTCCAGGGCTGCGGGAGTGTTGATTACATTCCCTTTGTGTGCAAATCACATAATGGGGAAGAAGCGAAATGTATGAGTTTTTCGTCCAGCACACTCGTTCCCTATCAGTGTCGAGTCGGAAACATCCATCAACAGCAAACGCAGCATCATCAAGTGTTCAATTACACTGCCCCAAGGGACTCCCACCACACACTCTCTACAACAGAATGCATATGAACACATCCATTTGCCAAATTGCTGATGTTGTATTGAGCACCACATCAGAAGCTCATTCCATGTTTACTATGTCACGCAGGGACAGAGAAGATGCCCCCATGGCTCTTCCTTATTGTTTAACAGAAAAGAGACTCTCCCTTGATCGATTTTTATGGCTCAGATTGTCCTAGAGGACCAACAATCGGAGGGCCATAAAAACTGCTGATGCTGGGTATTAGAGATGACAGAGGTGGACATACGGACGCGCATCAAAATAATTTAGCCCTGTGGTGGCTTATCATTTTTCCAGCCTGTTTGCAAATGCTTTGACCTTGCTCTGTGAAATGTATGTTTCATTCACTGAGCGGCCTCCCATTGATTTGTGTTGCTCCTTTTTTTTTTCTTTTTGGGGCTGGATGGATTTGCTTTTACCTTGCCATCTGGGCTGAATAATCACTTGATCCATGTGTCGCAGACACGTCCGCGCTGACTCCTCTCTCTTTCTCCTCTCCATTTTTTTTTTTTTAAATCTACAGGCCTTCAACAAAAACAATCTGATTCTGGAGGAAAGAAATAAGTACTTCAACCCACAGCTTGCCGGGAAGACCTATACCAATGCATACTTCACCGACCTCAACACCTACGATGACTATTAAGCCTTGATTCGGCAGTTCAGACACCATACCATAAGCGGGGACGCCAACCCTATCATCCATTTGACTGTATTCTTTTCTTTGTGCTTTGTATTGAGATTCGTGACACCATGCGTGGGGTAGTCCCACTCTCAGACTCTATGGCAGCTGGTATGTAATGAAAACACAGATACACAGTGTTGCCAACAGAGGGAAATGCCCACTTTCTCTCAGGTGCCTTGGGGTACACTTGGAAAGCTCATCTTTGGGGGCAAAACTTGCCTTGACTCTCACTGAGAAACGGACAACTGGATTTCCCAACGTGGATTAAAAAAAAAAAAAAGGGAAAAATAAAAACTCAACGAGACTGTGGGAAATGTGATCCCCTTCTAACTTTCCTGTGACGCCTCTAAAACAGACCTGCATTTGTAATGATGGGAAATAACCACAAAATTGCTTTGCATGACTTCATCTGACGTGTTTTCTCTGCCGTTCTGTTTCGTTTTTGCATGGTTGGTCGCATTCCAGGGTGTGGGGAATCGCAAGCAGCGTTTCTTTTTTTGTTTTGTTTTCTTTTTGCTGGTCTTAAGTTCAGGACTGGTTTTGGAAGTCATAAAAACAAAGACTGTGGTGATGCCTGGTGGCTTTTACCATTTCCTGCTGCAGCAGTCTCCAGATGGATCAATATCAACCCCCATTCCTAGAATCAGGATGTAGATATTTGAAGCCGGTGGTCAGGTTTGTCCACTTTTTTTTTCTGTTACAGGCTCTCGCAGCTAGCAGTGATTGAAATTTCAATGTAACTTTTTTTTTTTTGCTTCATTTCGTTGGTTTTTTTTTAATCATTTTTTTGCTTTTAAGGTTACATATGTTTTGTACAGGATGTTAAGTTTGAAGCCTATGTCTGTAGTTTTTCTAAATACATTTATTCAGTGTCTCAAGTGTTTAAAGAACAAAGCGTTTCCTTTTGAAAAGAAAAAAAAAGTTTATGTGCATTCTGACAAGTAATCAGGATTATCCATATCCGCCTGCATCAAGTTCAGTCTTTGTCACCGTACTTTTTATATTTTTTGTAAAAAAAATAATGTTTTTGAATTTTGATAGTGTTCGCTATTCCTTTGGCTTCTGAGTTCAATATGTAATTTGTGAGAGCAGGATGTTAATGGAATTTACTGTACAGATGGAGCGTGGCAGATACTACTCTCCTGAACCCCAACTGGAGCGCTACCCATATACTGTAAGATGAAATCCATTCATCAGATTGAGATATTTCTGTTCGGAGTGTATAACCAAATATTAGGTTATTCAATGGTTCAGTTGCAACTAACTCTTTTTACATGTTTGCTTGTGTTCCTGTGCATAAATTAAAAACTGCTTCGTACACAACAGACTTGTCAGAGTGTGAGTTATACGGATTCATTTTTATAGTATCTCTTTCAGTCCAGTCGCCAGAAGAAAATGTTGGCATTGTATGTTTCTGCAAACAACATATGTTACATTTTTACATCTCATATCAACGTTTCTAAAGTGACATAGTGTAGTATACGAGCTGATCTTGTCTTCAGGAAGGGAGGGGATGGTGGATGGTGTGACACTGAGGCAAGACACTCCCAAGCTGCAAACCACTGTTCAAGACCAACAACAGAACTGGTTTGTTTTTTAAGTCATTGCTATTCTTCAGCAGCTTTTTAGGCTTTAAACTTGGGTGTTTTTTTAGCAACTTGCTGTGTTTTCACTGGGAATAGTGCTACAAAAGGTGGCTGGTTTTCACCAAGACATCGCTATGCTTCCAGTCAGGATTGTGCCACCAAAATCAGTCAGACCACTTTAGTCAAAGAAAACTTTATTTCCATTTGCAGCATTATATTTGGCGGTATGGCTCTGTTCTGGGGCCTCTCTGCCTTTTCAAGGCCTACACAGAAAGAGCTCACCTCTCTGCCCTTCCATGCACATACATGGAAAGCCTGAGGCAGAAAGAGCAAACCTCCCTGCCCTTCCATGTGCCTACATGGAAAGCCTAAGGGAGGGAGAGCAGCAGCAAAGACTCGCCTGAACTAACACTATGCTCAATATTTTAGGTCAAAATATGAACTGCTCCATCAGCTCTTGCTGTATTTTCTCTTCACGGGCAGTTGATCGTCTGAGGAACAGGGTTGCGTGCTGACATTTTCGGAACACAAAAAAGGCAGTCTGGAGTGTCTAGAGTCTCTGTCGCAAGTGATGGGATATTTAAAATTGTGGGTTTGTCAACACATTCTCACTCCGACCTCGTCACATATCGACATTTTGGTCATTGACTTTCGACATCTACATACAACGTGAAAGGTACCCTGGGTACATTGGTTGTTGATGTTCAGGGACGAACTCTGCCTGTTACATGCATTGTCTTCTTTCGAGATATACTTTCATTTTCACAAGAAATTTTAAGTTTACATCCAGTCAAAATAAACGTACTACGCCAGTACAACACAGGGCATTGACTTTTTTTCCCTCCAACAACAAATACACCTGGTTCGGTTCAGGAAAAGAACAGGGTGTGGCTTAAGAATCTTACGGGATTCAAGAGTGCACCTATCCACCTCCCCCCTGCCCGCCCTACTCAGACTTTCACTTCCTTGACTTGCGTTCTTGTCCGGCCACGTTTCCCCATGACGCCACCAGGCACTGTTAAACTATAACAGCAACCAGCCGCATATCATGCCAACATTAAAGGAGGCCTTTTTTTGTTGGTTTCTGATGCCACAAGTCACTGCCCAAGCACCAGATTGTGATGACTTCGGTTTGAGACTGGGCTCGGTTTGTGCACTGAGTCCTTGTTGAGCAAAAGTGACGATTCTTTCTATACCAAGCAACAGAGTGCAGTGTTTCTATCTCAGCTTTTTAGTATCAAATCAGCATGCTAGGTACCTCAGCAGAGGAGCTGCCAAAAAAAAATGGGACAGAGTGGAGTGGTTCAATTGGTACCATCCACTTTTCCAAACTTTTGGCAATAGAAATGCAAAAATAACTGTTTTATTGTGCAACAAACTAAACTGAACTGAACCAGACTGCTTTATGGAAATGAGGCTCAAGGGGGGTTTGTGCCTAAATCTAACCACAAGGTAACCACAGATATGTTGAAACATTGAGTTTCAACATATCTGCTACATATTAACATGCAAATGTAATGTCTCTGTGGATGGCTGAAACATACAATGCCAACATTTATTGTGACAGTTGAGTTGTCTCATTAGTAAAGATCTGGGGGTGGACTCTAACTCACCTAGTCGGGTGTGCGCCCTTTGCAGCGGCTCTGGTTCAATTCTGACTTGTGGCCCCTTGCTTCATGCCCCACCCCCCAAATCCGGCAAAATCACCCAAAACATAATCTTTAAAAAAGATTTTATCTTTGATCATGTAAAATGTTGCTTTCTCTGCAGCTCTTACAAACAACCTGAACGAGGCTTTCTTCTAGAGAGAAAGCAGCGTTATAAAGCACTCAGTGTTTGGGACTCTTCTGCCCTGTGTGGTTTACTCTGACAACTTTGGAGACTTTGATGTTCCTCGAGCAAAACACTGTAAAACCACAGCACCGTGAGCACGCACCCGCACTTCATAAATCACTCAAAAGCAGAGTAGAAGTCTCCCTCCACCCGATTTTTAAAGGAGTCTTCAGCACGGCCCCGCAGTGACAAATGGCATCTGCAGCAGTGGAAGGATACCTGAAGGATACAAATCGCGCAAGGTGGCAGAGTAAAGGTGGAGGGGGCGCTGTCTGAAGTCCAAAGTCTAATCTGTATGATGGGGTGTAACACCACACGCCGCGCTGTTCTCCATCAACCTTCAACCTGACGTCCCATCTGTGTGCTGAGGGTAATGGAGGGGGTGTTATTAATCACCCCGCTGTTTGGTCGGTTGGAGGTGATGGGAGTCGGGGGGGTTGCTGATCGAGCCCGATGTACGGCCCAGCGCTGTCTAGCTCCAGAGAATCAATCTCTTTACCTTAGGTTCACTCGTACCACCTGAGAAAGTAGCAACAGGCACACAGATGACTGTATGTGCACATATAGGGGCTAGAGGACAGTGGGTTCGTGTGTAAGTGTGTGTTAAAGGTTGAGAAAGTGGTGTGGCCGGCTGCAAGAGTGTACACATTTCTCTCTCAATATTAGTTCTCCTCAAAACACTGACCTCAACAAACCTCGACTGATGAATCATCACACATAATGTATACTTCCTGCAGCCAGCAGAGTGCTACTGAAGCTTCCTTCAGCACTTTGCCAGCAATGTGAGCTATGCAGCTTGTAGTCAGTCAGACACATGTGACATTCCACTCTGACAGCAGGGGCGAGGACAATTAATGACTTTCCCAAAGTGGCATTTAGGGACGGCTAAAGGTCACAGCTAAAGGTCAGAAGAGCAGGGCTTGTGCTTGTGTCAGAGAAACTGACTTCGTGAGCGCTTGCATGTGTATGAAGAAGTCAAAGTGTCATGAGATGTGACTCCCGGCATGAGATGGACTTCGATCTGCATATTGTTTATGTGTGTGTGTGTGTGTGTGTGTGTGTGTGTGTGTGTGTAGAGGGTTTCATTGAAATGGTGACAGCGGTGTAGGTCAGACTCCCACATTGTGAAATATGAAATATCCCAGCAGCTATTGGATGGATTGTCGGAGAATTTTGTGCTGACGGTCATGTTCCCTAGAGCAGTGGTTCCCAGATGGTTCAGATTTCTCTGTGGTCATTAGTTCAAGGTCCACACAGTTTAATATATTCAGCATCATGCTTGTGTTTGGCCATGTCCTCGAGGTAGTCTGCTGTCTCTGGACAGAAGCTGTCCATCTGTCAATTACTCGACCGCAGGAAATGGCACTTCAAAATAAAAGCTATGTACCAGAAATTCAACTTGACATGTTCACAAGTCACTTGCAGGTCATCCAGAATGGACCCTCAACCCACTTTTGTATCTTGATCCACTAGTTGGGAACCATTGCCCTTGGGGATAAATCCTGCAGATTTTGCTGATCCCTTGACTTTTCCTCTAGCACCAACAACAGGTCAAAGTTTTCTCCTACACTGTGAAATATTTCAACATTTAATGGATGGATTGGTACAGAATTTGGTGAAGACATTCATGGTTCCCAGATGATGTATCCTAATGACTGTGGCAGTCAGCTGCACTTTTTATTTATAATTAGCAAATGTTAGCATGCTAACACACTAACTAAGATGGTGGTTATGCCAAACTGAACCTTTTACTACACATATTTCTTTACTAAGGTTAGCAGCATTTTCACTACATTAATATCTCCTCCAATCTCATAATATTTTGTGAATTAAGCGTGAGTAAAATAAATAAATAAAATACAAATCTGCAATCAAAGGATTGTGTGACAGCACCATAAAATGGACACTGGTGCAGGTTTTCACCTGTTGATCAGAGACCAACAATGTCAGTTAAGATATGGTAAAATTTTGGTCTTGGAATTACAACAACTAAACTGACAATAGCTGTATGCATAAGTTTAAATTTCATAGGGCATGCAGGGGACACATTCTCCTCAATATTTAGAACATATTTGTCTCCCCCAATTCAGGAAGGTACCAGAGACCTTCTACTTAGATGAAATTAAAAACATTCCAACCGCAACCTGCATTGAAAAATTAACCAGGATGCAGGAAATTCAGTGTTTGATGCTTTGAATTTTCTGGTGAAGTACCCCTTAAATCCTCTGTTTTCATGTGCCCACCCAGTGTTTAAATGAAACATACACCCTCAGTTATATGTATTAATTGACTGCTTGATTTTTATTTGTGTCATGCAAACTTGCATGTGCCCAACCCTCATGGGTTTACAAGACACCATTACAATGACGTTGCAGTAACAATCAAAAGTACATGTTATTTAAGTCCTCAGTCCAGAAACAGAGTACTCTGCCACTGCCAGGCCTGGTGAATAAATTCAGCCACAAAAAGGTTCCCTTTCTGAAACAAAACTCAAATTTTTCATGAAGACATCAACACAGATAGAGGTCATGGGGGGTGGCGTTAAACCTTCCAGTCCCTGAGGCTACTGGTAACATCACTGAGCGTAACTGTGCACACAGGGATCTTTGTCTTTTGTTTAAATTATACTTCACATAAGGTTCCACACTGTAGCTGTTCTTTATGAGACAGTAAGTTTGTAGTTTTGGTTTATACCATACTGTATGTCAACAAACAGTTTTTCTCTAAATATGTGAAACATTTCACTCCTAATTTCCTGAATATCACAAAGTATCTGTTCTGGAAAATAAATGACAAATTGTTCAAATAAAATATTGATTTTAACTCATTAGCCCAGGGATGACAGTGGGAGGTGTCCCAATTAAAAATCTTTTTAATGAGGCTCTGATCCAAAGTCTTCACAAGTCTACTCCAAAGCCGAAGCATTTGGCATTTATGCCTGATGTTTGGCCAAAACTGAAGTAAATTTATGCCCACCCAGGAAAGATCGAATCACTCCATAATGCACTGTGTTACGATACGATACGATACGATACGATACGATACGATACGATACGATACGGTACGGTACGGTACGGTACGGTACTTTATTGTCTGCTTGCACAGAAAAAAGACAAGAGAAAAAGAAACATACAACTTGTATGTTCTTGGAAACCCCAAACACCAGCTGCATAGTCAGACACAGGGCACACACATGAATTATAGAGTTGTGTTTGAGTATGAAATCCCACATTGAACTTTGTTCAGTACAGATCCCAGTGCTGCAACAGCTAAATTACTGACAGTTCCTTGAAATGACGTGCTCGTCCAGCATCAGGCCAAGGTGTTTATACTGGTCAATATATGACAGCACTAATGAACCAAATAAAAAACCACTGAACATCTCTCCACTATATAAACATACATAAATTGGTGGTTAATATTCAAGTATTACTGGAGATACTCAAGGACTTTATCAGTGTGCTGATGTGTATAAATTAGGGATGTTCCTGGTTACAAATTTCCCTGTCA
This sequence comes from Cephalopholis sonnerati, assembly GCA_019142605.1. NCBI lineage: Eukaryota > Metazoa > Chordata > Actinopteri > Perciformes > Serranidae > Cephalopholis > Cephalopholis sonnerati. The sequence continues at coordinate 22,969,642 of JAGQAX010000021.1, read as the reverse complement.
ATGAAACGAAGATTCTAATTAAGAATAGTCGACTAGTCTAAAAAAAGGTCTCAGCATGGTGTGCTTAGGCTCAACATGTTCCATTAACTTCCTGAAGCTTTTACCTTCAACAAAGAGAAGCATGTTTTGCGAGGTCATCTCCTCTGCGTCTCGGGGTGAACGTTGTCAAATTGGTCTGTGGCTAGCACCGCTAGCAAGCAGTAGCAGCCGTCGTTCGGCGCATGTTAACATCCAAATTCTTGAGTTGAACGTGATTGCACATTACTCCAGTTTTTTCTGACACAGCCTACATGCTACCTTGTTTTTCTTTTCTAGATCAAAGTACTGCCAAACCGCGCTGGTTTTGCGAGAGGACATCTCTCCAATTTCCCACTGTGCTGTTTTAAAAATCCAGTCTACTCGAGCATTACCGCGGGGAGGGGGACTGCTCTCTGATGGCTCTGTTGCACCCACTAGTGGCAGGCGGCTGCATGACAGTTAAGCGGCCTTGTACATGAATAAAACACTAATAGGTTCAACCAACAATTCATTGTTTAGACGACTAATCGCGTGTATCCCTGGTATAAATACAACTTCTCCTTATCCTGGATTAGATCTGAAGTCCAAATATCATCTCGTTTATGTGACAATATTGACCAACAAACATCCCATCTAGAGTGTGAAAACTCCGCTGACTCATACCCGTATGATGTGATTCAAATATAAAATGTATTTACTATAAATAGCTTTTTCCAAATATGAGCAAGACGTCTCTGTGCATGTAACCATTCTGCTCATGAAGCATTCAGGAGCCCTGTTAATTAGCAGCCTGTATACAGAGGCCACTGAGTGGCAAACAAGGTGAGTGAGGGAGATTGTTCCTGTCAGACAGGTAACAGAGCGTGAACATCCCATTAAACACCTCTTTTTCCTCTCGAGACCAGATTCTCTCTCATTCACATGGATCACTGTGCTTTAGCCCGGCCTCTCAGCACCTCCCCGAGCAGATCCCCCACCCCGTCAGCACTGTAATATCAGCCGGACTAACTATACAAATGCCCCAAAAATTAAGTCCCCAGACTGCCAGCGGCAAATGCAGCTGCTGTTGTTATTCAGTGCCAGTGGTTATTGCAGCCAAACTATTCTGTCATTCATTGCGGGGGGAGTCAGAAGAAGTTATAGCTGAGCCTGGAACGAGACCCCATGCAGGCAGCGGCGCGGTGCACTCTGAAAAATGCTTTCAGGGGGAAAACCCAGTGATGAATGTATGCTGTTGCGTTATGTTTGTATGAGCTTTGAGAAGTGATTGAAGTAGATGTTGACTAAATAACCCCGGGGATGACTGAGGACTACTGAACAATTTATGAGCTGTCATGAAATGTTGTGGCTTTTTTTGTTTTTTTTTTTTGCAGTAGGAAAATAACAGTGATTACCGACGCCTGTCATGCAGTGGAATCCTTGAGCGGCGGGGGATACAGTTAGCACACGGTCATCTGTGCATACACACAGAGACACTCTGCAGCATAGCACCGAGGAGGTGTAACACACCTTATACTCACTCTGCTTCTGTTTTCACCTGAGGCCAAGGTGAAGCCCTGTGGATTTGCTGCTTTATTTGTTGTTAGGCTGTAAATAGAGCGACTCACAGAGAAGATTCTTTAACTATCCCCCAATGCATTAGAGCATCCCTTAAGTATATTTTCCCCCGTACTTGTATGTTTTGAAGTAAACATTCCTTAATGTAGCTTCAGCAGATTTACATTACTACGTATTCAAAGCACACAGATGAGAGAGATTTTTCAAAGCAGCTCTGATCTGCGTAACGCTCTTGCTGCCATGCTTAAGGATAAATATTTTTCATTCCAGTGACATCTTCTAGGAAAATGTGTTTTCGCCGCTCGTTTTAGGAATTCTGTACTCATTACATTAGCATCTGTTGTGTGTGTAACTTTTCGAGTCTCCACGTAGCAGAGCAGCCGTAGTTTCCTCCTCTTCATCCCAGACAAAAGGAAGCACAACTTCCAGCAGTGCTCACTCAGACAGATATGTGTGGGTAGATAGGAAGCTGGCTCGACGCTGCCAGTTCCGTCATGCCAGACTGAGGGATGAATGTCACCGCAGGCACTAATGCCAGTTGAGAGATGCCACCATAGATTCCACCCCAAGACATCTGGAATCCCAGGTGCCCGTCCCGCCGATCCAGGTCTCAGCTGCAGGAAGCCAAGAGCCCCTCATGGATGCCAAGAGCCTCGCTACACCGGCCAAGCCACACTGAAGCTTATCAGCTCCACCACAACCCTTTATGGGCCTATTCACCTCAATCAAAGCTGTTATTTAGGTAACGAGCCAAGATGGCGGATATCGCTGCGCTCCAATTACCCACTATGTCTCCTCCATCTTTCTCTGCCAGCTTCCCCACAAGCCCTGATTCTCCTCAGCATGCCCAGCTGCTCTGGCGCTGCACCGCTTCCTCAGTATCTGTGCAGAGGGAGACCTTTCAGAACAGAAGGGCTCTGTCAGCACTGGATTCACTCACAGGGGCTATTGATGACTGCCGTGGTGTTCGGTAAAGCAGGTCTTATCAATAGCGGGGAGGTGTTGCACAAAGTGCAAAGTCAGTGGCAAATACTTGTGTCGAATGAGCCAACTCAGAGCTGTAATCACATTGTTTCAAGTAACAAGTTGATTAAAATGATGTTTGAAACGTTTGAAATCAGAACGCTAATGATAATTTAGTCTGATTTTCTGATCATTTGCCATCGACACACAAATGTGCCTCCCTCAGACAGTGGCAGAAAAAGTATTCAAATCTTTTTGCTTAAGAAAAAGTAGTATTACCACATTCCAAAAATACTACAAGTCAAAATTTCTCTGATGTAAAAGTATAAAAGTAAAAGCAACAAAATGTACTTCAGGAGTCAAAAATAATCATCATGAGGAACAGCCTCTGAGAGTGTTGTTATTGGATCAGTGGATCACTGTTATTGACGTATCAATATATAAGCAGTACTCAGTGGTCTGGTTCATTATGGCCTGCGGGCCTTTTTCTAATTCACAATAAAAACAAATTGATTTTTATACTTTCAATGTAAATAAGGTGCTGGAGTGCATTTAAAGCATCAAAATAGAGCTTGTTTATTAAAAAAAAAAAAAAAAAAAGTGCCAGGGAAGGATCCCCTGGACTCTCTGACATCTGGCTGATTATTTATGTACTTCTTATTAATGTTTGTTTATTAACTGGCCCCTGGCCTCCTATCATTTTGCAAAAGTGGCCCCTGTGGAAAGCAAATTGGATATCCCTGGTCTAGTAGTTTAAGGTGGGGCTAATAACTACTGTATTTCATATAAAGTTGTCTTCGTCCTTCTATAATAATAAGTAATGCAACATTTTTTCTGAACTAATCATATTGGCTATGCATTTTCACAAATAAAGGCCTGTCTCAAGTTAGTATAAAGCCAGGTTGTTGGCAACCCAATGTTAGTTAGCTGTTTAGATCACACATGCAAATATGAATGTTTAAACTTTTGTCAATATAGAGATGCTACACATCGTTAGCTCAGTTAGATTCTCTACAATTCAATGGTAAGTTCATTTTATTAAAACCATGAGCACTAAAGAAGATGCTTATTCACTCAGATTTACAGGCATGATGAAAAAAAAAAGTGGTGGCTCCCTTGGGATATTTTCTTGGCACACTTTGGGCCCCTTAGTACCAACTGAGCATGGTTTAAACACCACAGCCTACCTGAGTATTGTTGCTGACCGTGTCCATCCCTTTATGACCACAGTGTACCCATCTTCTGATGGCTACTTCCAGCAGGATAACGCACCATGTCACAAAGCTCAGATCATCTCAAACATGACAATGAGTTCACTGTACTCCAATGGCCTCCACAGTCACCAGATTTCAGTCCAACAGAGCACCTTTGGGATGTGGTGGAACGGGAGATTCTCATCATGGATGTGCAGCCGACAAATCTGCAGCAACTGTGTGATGCTATCATGTCAATATGGAGCCAAATCTCTGAGGAATGTTTCCAGCACCTTGTTGAATCTATGACACGAAGACTTAAGGCAGGTCTGACAGAAAAAGGGAGTCCAACCTGGTACTGGCAAGGTGTACCTAATAAAGTGGCTGGTGAGTGTATATGAGTATGTGCTCCATAAATATAATTTCAAACTCAAAACTTGAGTTAATTGCACCTCGCTATGTTTTTTTTATTATCTTATTTTACTGTGTAGGTATTTATTTTCATATTCTGAGAATCTCTGGCACGTTTTTTTTTAATCTTGGTAAATAGAATCAAGTAAAATCTCACTAAGCGCACCTTTGATCATGTGGGCCTACAACAGTGTTTTTCATCTTGAGATGACTACATGAAAGTAATTAGAGATTTAATCCAAACAAAGCAATCCATTTTGTTGTCTTGTCTTCAATAACAGAAACAACAAAAGGATGTGTCTTTAAACTGACATGCTGTTCACACAACTTTTTAGATTAACTCTCCCTGCAGGCTGTGTAGCTCAGAACTGGGTCGTTTTAGGGTTTTTCATCAGAATAAATTGTCAAAAAAACAGTGAAATACTTCAGAAATCACCACTCAACAGATGATTATTTGGTATTTATTCATGTCTTGGTACATCAGATAAGCAAGCAGCAAAATGTGACCTCAACTCGACCGTCACTTACATACTGAAAAGTAAGAAGCCACTGAAAGTGTTGTGATTATCAACATTATCAGAAAGCCCATATGCATTGGGAAGCACCATGTAAACCAAATCTCCCTCATTTAACTGAAGAGTTAATGCATTGGAGATGTAAATTTGACCTCCGTTATCATTGTATTCCCAGTTCCACATCATTCTCTGGTTGTTGCAGTAAAGTTGAACGCCAGAAAATGTCCCACTGTGACTACCTAATGCAGTGAATCTAAAGTAGTAGACTCCTCTGACTGGTGCGACAAACATACCTGAAAAAAAAAACACAAACAAAAGAGATATGTATTAAGTAAAGCATTGTGGCAGTAAGGAAAATGTGCTTAAATCTGTTTGTTAGTTGATCTGTACCTGATATGGGATTATAAGCATCACCAAAGTTGGCAAAGATTTTGTCGTACTTCAGAACGGTGTCTATGTTGAACGGTCCCACCGGACTGCTCAAGCCAACAGAGAAAGCAATCTTGCCTGTAAGAAAAATGGCATTTTATGAATGGGTGCATTATTAAATATTATCACTTTTCAATTTTATGCTCAGTTAAACCCTGTATGGTGTGCTTTTTCTTATTCACAGAGTCACTATTGAAATTATCTGACAGATAAAAAGGCCTTAAGGCTAGAAGAGGCTGTATTATACCCAGAGGTTTTTAATTCAAATTCTACGACTTTTAATCAAGACAGAAGTAAACATACACTCATTAGCCTCTTTATTAGGTACAACTGGTCAACTGCTCATTAAAGCAAGTAGCTAATCAGTCAATCAGGTGGCAGCAACTTTACGTGCATTTGGGCATGTAGACATGGTCAAGACGACCTGCTGAAGTTCAAACTGAGCATCAGAATGGGGAAGAAAGGTGATTTAAGTGACTTTGAACGTGGCATGGTTGTTGGTGCCAGAGTATTTCAGAAACTGCTGATCTACAACCATCTCTAGTGTTTACAGAGGATGGTCCCAAAAAGAGAATATATCCAGTGATGCCGAGGTCAGAGGAGAATGGCCAGACTGGTTCAAGATGATAGAAAGGCAACAGTAACTCAAATAACCACTGGTTACAACCAAGGTCTGCAGAAGACCATCTCTGAAGCAACAACACGTCCAACCTTGAAGCAGATGGGCTACAGCAGCAGAAGACCACACCAGGTGCCACTCCTGTCAGCTAACAACAGGAAACTGAGGCTACAATTCACACAGGCTCACCAAAACTGGACAATAGAAGATTGGAGAAACGTTGCCTGGTCTGATGAGTCTGATTTCTGCTGCCACATTCAGATGGTAGGGTCAGAATTTGGTGTAAACAACATGAAAGCATGGATCCATCCTGCCTTGTATCAACGGTTCAGGCTGCTGGTGGTGGTGTAATGGTGTGGGGGAGATTTTCTTAGGACCAACTGAGCATGGTTTAAACACCACAGCCTACCTGAGTATTGTTGCTGACCGTGTCCATCCCTTTATGACCACAGTGTACCCATCTTCTGATGGCTACTTCCAGCAGGATAACGCACCATGTCACAAAGCTCAAATCATCTCAAACTGGTGTCTTTAACATGACAATGAGTTCACTGTACTCCAATGGCCTCCACAGTCACCAGATCTCAGTCCAATAGAGCACCTTTGGGATGTGGTGAAACAGGAGATTCTGATCATGGACGTGCAGCCGACAAATCTGCAGCAACTGTGTGATGCTATCATGTCAATATGGAGCAAAATCTGAGGAATGTTTCCAGCACCTTGTTGAATCTATGACACCAAGAATTAAGGCAGTTCTGAAGTAAAAAGGGGTCCAACCTGGTACTGACAAGGTGTACCTAATTAAGTGGCCAGTGAGTGTATTTCCCTTAGGCAACTCATTTGTGATGGATTATTATGTGTATGCCAAATTTATATAAAACTGAACGAGGACACACCAGTCATGGATTGGGGAGCGGTGATAACAACTTCAATCCTTAAGGTCATTTAGACTCAGAGCCTACAGGTGGATGCTGGGGTGGAGGTGGAGTATTTGTAAGGCTGTATGGATAGCAGTAGTGTTTGCAGCTGTAGCAGCGAATGGTAGGAGCACTGCAGCCCAGCTCTCAGGTGAACAGTGCTGACTTTGATGTGTAGTATCGGTGCAGCTCCTCTTCAAGAACACCACCGTTTTTAGAGGGTGAATTGGATTTATGTTGCAATGAGGAGGGTAAATCATGTCACAGTACAAGTGGTCTGAAGTTCTCTGCCTGAATTAGCCGCTTCAGTGGCTGCACCTCAGGATATTGTAATTCTACAGGTATTTGCAGTCAGAGTGCAAAAATGACAAACTGAAGTGTAATTAAAAATGGCAGCATGTGCAGTGAAATTGCTCAATTTTTTTTTTTTTTTTTGGCTTATACTGTAGCTTTAATTGTATTGTACTGATACTATCGTATTGGAAAGGAAACAAAGTGGAAGCTAAGTTTATGTCTATATTTACATCCCCGTAAAACTTCAATTAATAGCCCGGGCTATTATTCGCGTAAATCACTGAAATCAACCGGCCTATATTTGGGACAGACCTTTAATTCCTTTCACACAAAACTGTTGCTCAGCAAAGATGAGAAACATGATCAAATTGTTTACTTAAAGGAGAAGTCCAGTATTTTGCACTTTGAGCCCCATTCCTGGTTGTTTATGATGAAATAGAGTGGTTAAGACCAAAATCTTGACGATTGCTCCTTCTCTGAGAATTTGAGAGAATTTGTCTTTCCCCTGCCTGGCTTAACAATGCTGTCTATGGCCATGTGTAAATCTGTCCTAAAACCACCTTAAATGTTTGTTTTCAAAGCCATGAAACTCACCCAGTGGTCAGTGGTGTTCCTTGATGTTCCCACATAAAAATCGTAGCAAACTGTGGTTTCTGTGATGATTTATTTGACATTTTGTCCATACATTGATTTCCTATAGGAAGCCTCATTGTCCATTGGTAGTAATCCGCCACTGGAAATGGAAAGGGGGTTGTTTACGACAAGGTTGTAGTCATTGTAGTCTTTTAGCTCAGCGAAAGTGCCGGCTCGACAGTGCTGCGTGCGCTCCTCCTCTTTGGAGGAATTCTCCTGCAGTCGCTGACCACACAAAACTTGCCCATTATTACTCGCTTCGCAGTACGATGCCTTTGAACACAACGCCAGCCTTCTTCTTCTGCTTCTTTTCTGTGTCCCATTACATTGCAATGGTTTCCTGCCGGTTGGCCACACTCACGTAAAGGAGCATTATCACCATCAAGTGGGCTGGAGTGTATAACGCTTCAGGGTCAAAGGAACGATCAGGCGGAAGTTTACACACGGGTGTGAGGCAGCTGAAAAAATAGTTCCACAATCCAGATGAATAGTGAAAACACGGATGGAAACCACAGTTTGCTACCATTTTTATGTGGGAACATCAATGAACACCACTGACCACTGGGTGAGTTTCATGGCTTTGAAAACCAACGTTTAAGGTGGTTTTAGGACAGATTTACACATGGCCATAGACAGCATTGTTAAGCCAGGCAGGGAAAAGCCAAATTCTCTCAAATTCTCAAAGAAGGAGCAATTGTCAAGATTTTGGTCTTAACCACTCTATTTCATCATAAACAACCAGGAATGGAGCTCAAAGTGCAAAATACTGGACTTCTCCTTCAAACAAGTATAAATATTACTTGCATATATCAGTTATGAATAATTCATTCAACAGACAGCACATCAGACTAAGAGTGAGTTGCAGCACTCGAGGATTACGGCCCTTAAAAGGTCTGTCCTCACAAATTGGACTAATTTTCATGAAAAACCCTTCTGAGTCTTTTGATCTGATGACCCTTACGGTCTAAGGAATATCAGTAAGTTACAGGGTTATCGAAAAAGAGCTGCTTGGCAACCAGACCAGGCCTCTAATTGAGACAGGCATTTAATTGTCAATATGTGTAGCCACACCAGGCTACTAAAAGAGGCTAGGAATTTAATTGGGACTAGGCTTTTAAGCGATGTTTTATGGTATCTTCCATCTGAGATATTAAGCAGTAATATTGTGATATATAACCTTTTCATTTAAAGTCATCCGTCTGTGTTACCTGCAGTCTCTTTCTGCAGTAGCTGTATGTCTTTGTTTTGGAGCTGCAGTTCAGTCATGGTGCTGTTCAGGTCCGCTCTCAGATACACTGCTTCCACCTTACGCTCCTCTGCTCCTTTTTCATTGGCTGTCACTCTGGCGTCCATGGCATTTAATCTGGTTTCTTGCTCTAAAAACAAAAAAAGCGAGGACATATTTTAGGGTGTTGTTTGTAATAAATATAAGTACAGTAAATTTTAGCAATATTAGAGGTAGCAGTAAAAACGTTATGATGATGTTTTTGCAAAAGAAATATTAAAATTAATCCCACATTTATGTATTTTCATGAGGTTTTGGTAACGGGTGCTCCTTCCTCTTTATGTGTGAAGGACTTTGTATTCAGAAAGCTCAAATGAACTAGTTAAATAATATGATTCAGAAATTTTATCTCCCATTCGTGCCTCTAATTAAGCAATACGAGTCGTAAAATTCAGATACTCTTTTTAATATTATTGAACTTAAAAATTCATGCCTCGCTCACAGTGGCCTTAGGTGGTTATGACAGGCCCCAGTGCACACTTTTATAATTGGCCCATGTGCACACTACTGTGATGGGCCCCGGTTCACTCTAGTTACTAGTCATAAAGCAAACACACACACACACACACACACACACACACACACACACACCACTGACGACTGTTTATAAAAAAGCAAAAGAAATTTAATTTAGGGAGCTCTGCTTTCTCCTGTTTATTTCTGACTTTGTTTTCTTACTGTTGCTTTTATGTTTAAAAGACTCAACCGCTCGCTCAGCTCGCTGATGTGCTCAGCTTGTCTTCACAATCTGAAGTGCTATATGGTAGGCAGCTTGACTTGTTTGAGTTTCTTGAAGACATTTCACCTCGTATCTTCAGTTCCTTCAAGAAACTCAACCAAGTCCAGTTGCCTGCGATGTAGCGTTTAAGATTATGATGACCTGGACGACTGAGAATCTTCACCAACATGTCAGTCTTGACAGATTTTGCGTCTAAACTAGTAACTGTTGGTTAAATTGTCTTGTCACATGTTAAAATGGACTTGACATTGGATAACATTAACACACAAATTTCCCAGCATTCATCATTGCAATCCTGTAAATGACAAAAATATTAAAAAAAAAAAAAAACAAAAAAAAAAACCAAGAAATTATTTGTGTAATTGAATTGTTTATTGATTTTTTTTGTAGAATTAAATTACACTTTTTATATTTCACGTAGAATTGGCATGTAATTTTGTAACAGATTGCTACTGACTATTTTACAAAAAACAATAATTATGACAATAAAAGTTATTTGATATAGCACCTTTTACAGAAACAAAATTCACAAAATGCTTCACAAAATACAATGTAACACTCAAACATGCAATCAGTGAAAACAAAGGCAGTATAATGCAGGCTACTGAGGACCCAAAAGAAACCAGGCAACAAGCACTGGACAATTTAGGGGGAAAAAGGCCATTTTGAAAAGATGGGTCCTCAGTTGTTCCTTAAAAGTCTCTAAGGAGACCGCAGACCCCAAACCTAAAGGAAGAGAGTTCCATAGTGTCAGAGCCGCGACTTCACAGGCAGGATCACCTTTTGTTTTGAGTCCGGAGCAGGGGACAGCCAGTAGGTCCTGTTCTGAAGACCTAAGGGACGTACTGACAATAAATGGATGAAGGAGATGACAGATGTACTCAGCTGTCAGACCATGGAGGGCTCTATACGTGAGTATCTTACAGTGAATCCTGAACCTGATTGGAGGTTGACCTGTTGGACCTGGTTAACAGCCTCCCAGCAGTGTTCTGGATTATTTGAGGACGGTTCAAGGATTTTCTCAGGCACGTAAAAAGAGAGTTACAGTAGTCCAGTCAGGAGGACACAAAAGCATGGGTAATTATCTCTAGCTCAGGTCGAGACACCACAGACCTGAGCTTTGCAATATTTCTCAGCTGAATAAAACAAGTTGGGGTCAGTGGTTTAACATGATGATCAAAATGCATGGCCTGGTCAAAAATAACACCAAGACTCCTAAAATTTGAGAGTATAGCTGTGGAAAGGGATCCAATACTCTAGACAACATTTGAGGCTACACTATCTGAACCAATTACAATTGTATAATTGCAGTGGTTGTTTGATATCCAGTCCTTGATGGCAATCAAACACGATGTAGATGGGTTTGCATTTTTGAGGGTAGCCCATAGCACATGGCACCATTTTTAATTTGAGGTCTTCTGAATCATATGCAGGTGTTTTACCTAAGTAGCAGGTGTATTTTGAAAAAGACTGTGTGTATTTAACATCAGAAACTGTGCATTTCCTGTGAAAACAGAAGTTTATTTTGAAAAGACACAGTGCATGTAACAAACATAAGTTAATAGCTGCCTGGAGCATTAACAACAGATACAGGAGGTTACATAGCGCGCCATATTTAGACGTGAAAGACCACTGATATTCAGTGAGCTGGGATGAAAACGCATTGTCTATATTTATGCCCCTGCTCACTCATCATTCAGGCACGAGCCACACTGGAATAAACTTTTAGTATCCTACCTGTTTTTGCTTTCTCCAGGTCCTCCACAATTATGTTCTGCAGTTGCACTTGATTCTCAGTGGCACTTAACTATCCTCTTAGAGCGGCCACTTCTCTGCTCTGATTGTCCAGGTCCTTCTCACTGGCTGCCACTCTCTGTCCAACACCTCCCAGCTCTGCTGATATTACTAGAATAAAAAGCCACAAGCCGCTCATACACATTCAACACATCTATCAACAACAATCTCCAACCTATTGTAAATACTATCACAAAAAATCTAATGAAAATATTCAGCACAGCCTTGAGCAAGATTCATTTATTCCTGAAAATAAAAACATTTGAATCAATATTTGAAAGAACAAACAGTGATGGAAGTCATAAAAATGGATTCCTTTAAACCAAACTTCAAACAAGCCAAAATATTGACTCTGAGGAAACTTTTACATCCAAATGACTTGTATATCACCGCAGAGCTGACAGTTATGAAGCAGGAAATGTGCCCATATGCCTGTGAATCACTGTGAATATTATTTCTGCGTCCACAGAGTCAGGATCCCATTTATTGTCATCCTCAGAAGAAGAAGCAATTCCTCTACGCTGGTGTGAATCATCTGTTGGTAATGTTTGTGGCAGGGTGTGTGAGATGTGCCCGCTTCACCTCAGTCTTGCATTTGTACTTTTACTTTTGATCGTCATACGTTAGGTAAGCCTCTAAAATATAATGACTTATTAAAGATGAATCAGTGTTTCTAACCTTATTGGCTTGTAACAAAAAAGCAGTTTCTAGCAGGGGCCTCTTGTCACATATTATTTGTCTGTGAGTTGTAAGCAGTTCCACCTGACACATTTCCTCATGTCAGTACACTCAAATAAAATATGTGTACCTGCATTTTCCTTCTCCAGCTCAGCCATCTTGTTCCTGGCGACCACCAGCTCTGCTCCCTGCTCCTCCACTTCCTTTAACACGTTCCTCAGTTCAGCTGACAGAAGCACGACTTTGGTCCTCTCCTCCTCCGCCTGAAGCTCGGCGTCTCTCACTCTGGTCACCAGGCTCCTCAGCTCTACCCTCTGCTCCACCACCACGGTGCCCAGGTCGTGAACCATGTCTCTGAGCGTTTTCAGTTCATTCCACATAGCGGCGATGGCTGGGTCGGTCGTTTGAGCCATCGCTGTTGACAAGCAGAACAGCAGCGCTATCTGACCCACTGGACCCCTCATTCTGAGCAAATCTGAGAGATGATTAAATGTCATCTGGGCACCTCACTTGCCTTATATACAACCAGTATGATGCTGTACGCCACTGGATGAGAATGTTGCAGGTGTCCAGCAGAAATATAAATTTCATGCCGGCAGAGTCACTGATAGAGAACCGCTGTAAACGAGTTTAATCTCTCAAGTCACGGGAAGAACACAACCTGCTTTATGTGGCACAGTTTCAATGTCAAACTGCAGTTCAAAAATGCTCTCCATGTTAAAACATATTGCTTTACTCCATTGAACAAATATACAAAACTCTAATCTTATCTAAATAGATGGTGGTGTTTACCTAAAATTCCCTTTAATTCTTGGTGTTTTTCTCTCTGTATTGTGAGCTGTTTCCACCGTTTTCAGTCTTTATACGAGGCTAACCAGAGGCCAGATCAATGAAGCCAGTTCAGCTTACCCAGGATATCTTGTCGTTATCTGGCTTAACTGACTCTAACATTGTCCGTCTAGATAACCAGTACTTACAAAGCTGGTTATCAACTAGCTCAGTCAACTGTGGGTTTTCCTATCCAGCCATGAGTGCGTTCATGCGAGAGAGGCGAGGGTGTTAATTACGAGCGACATCATCATGAACCATGAATGAAGTAGGCTGCTTCACATGCTATGAGATGAAACGGTACCAAAAGTGTCTGCTACCATGAGACAGTAAAATGTCAATGATGCGGGATGTAAACGACACTCTGTAATCTTATAACAGAAACGTAGAAATATTGAAAACAATATCCAAAAATACATCAGCGGCCAAGACTTGAATGACCGAACGAACTTGTAAACAACTGTCCCAAATTAATATACAACCACTGATATAGATAAATAAACAACAGTCTTAGATATTAAATATACAAACCCCATCTCAACTGAGCCCAGATAAATAAATAAATAAACCAACCCATCAGCATCACCCCTCTTCATCTGCGTACCTCCTAAAAATACTGTGTCTCTACACCTTTTTAAAGTGTAGCTGTAGCTCCTCACCTAACCCGTTCCATAAATCCACACTGAAATACACACTTCTCAAAGTTGTACGAACACAATTTTAGATTTCATTTTCCTCTTAAATTACATCCAGGAAGTAGATTCTGTCTGTGTATTTCTTGCTTTGTACATTATTTATACTGTTTTAAATTTAACCAAGTCCCCGAATTTTAATTCATGTGACTTTAGAAACAGTGTGTTAGTGTGCTCCCTACATCCAACTTGACGTGCGATGTAATGTAGATAAATTGCTTTTATAGGTGTTATCCCAGACCTCCACACAGTAATTAAGATGCAGCAAAACAAGAGAACAGTAAATGATATATAGTGATTCATGGTCCTAAATTACGTGCAGGTATCAAAGGGGTTTGTGTGATATTAGCATAAGGTATTTTTTGCTATTTAATTGAAGGATGATTAAACAACTTTGAATATGTCACATGAAACACTTTAAAGTAACACCAGACTGTTCCTGCTGCTGAGGTAAAGGGTGTAAAAATAGTTGATGACTGATAAGGTCCACCTGACTGAAATGTTGCATTTATAATAACAGGAGCCAATTAACAGTGTGTGAATTATTTTACAAATAAAATATCATCTTTTTTTCCCAGTTCGAAATAACATGAAACACCTGTGGGGTGAGAACTTGGAGAAAGATAGTCATTAACTACATTCCACCCTTTATTTTAGAAGCAGAAACAGTCTGGTCTTACTTTAAAGTATTTTATGTGACGAATTCAGCCGACATCGTTTACCTCCCACGCCACTGACACTTTCGTGTACATATATGAGAGTGGTTTCAGTTTTCGGATCTAACTCTAAACAAAATGTAACACTATCCCTTTAAATAACATGAGAACATGAGATGAGGACTCCTCGGCCCTCATCTTTCTTAGGTGGCCCTCAAACCTACAGCCATGAGTTTACAGTAAAGCCTGTAAATTTAAATCCTGTGTCAAGTGACATGGGAACATGCACTGTTTCCCTGCCAGCTGTTGTCCAAACAAAGCTAATTGCACACTCACAGCACTCGGCTGTAACTAAACCCCGCTTATGTCCAGTGGTGAAAAAGAGCTGATTACATACTTCATGTCTTTGTTTATTTGAGCCTGCAAATGTGATGTCATTTGATATTTCTGAAAGTCACCAAACCTGAACCAACTCCTCCCTCAGTCTCAGACACAGACAGAGACTGGCTGGTAAACAGAGTGAAGCATTAAAGAGCTAAAGAGGCAGATATTTCCCTCAGGAGTTGGTGGAGACCAAAAACAGAGCAAAAAGGAGAGTGAATAGAACATATGTAAAAATAAATGATGAAGTTCCTCCATAACCATTGACTGTGTAAATAAACAACTGTTTGCTTACAAGTTTGCTATATCAGTGGGTCCAACCATGAGGTCCAAATTTATCCTTAGTCATTAGCCCCTTTTACACTGCCAGATTTTCCACAAATGTTGGGCCGTTTTGCCGGCAAGCTGCAAGCGTTTACACACACAGAGCCGGATTGGCAAGTTGATCCAAGGTGCCCAATTTTCCGCCTCGTAGGGTAGTCATATTGGCAGAATGGTTTTGATCTAAACAGAGCGAGGCGGCTTTCCGCCTCGGGAGGGTCTGTTGATGACTTGTGGGAGGGGCTGTTGATGACGCCGCACGTTCGACCCACTGGCGTGGACTTCAAACCAGGAAACAGCTGACAGCAGGAATGAGTATCTGGCAGCACTAAGGAGACGCAAAGCAGAAGATGAGCAACTGGAGAGATAAAGAATTGTGCGCCCTCCTTGCCCTCACTAACGAGGAGGCCATTAACCGTCAGATGACGGGAACCGTGAAGGATGGGCTGATGTATAAGAGAATCGCCGAAGGACTGACCAGCCGCGGCTTTCCTCAGTACGTCACTGTTTACGTCACACGCTGAGCTACACCTTTTGTTACTTGCTCACGCCCCCCTCGAAAAAGGCGCATTCTGTATAAACAAAAGTGGGCAGGCGGCAATTTGCTGCACTCCCCGATTTTGTTTTTATACTGCCAATGCTGAAAAAAGACAGATTGGGCTTTCCTGCAAATTTGCACAATTCCTGTGTAAATCTGGCTATTAGCTCAAGGTCCACAGAGTTGAATCAGTTCAGCATCATGCTTGTATTTGTCCATGTCATCGAGCTAGTTTGCTGTCTCTTTAAAGTAGCTGCCTATTAGTCACTCACTCTACAGCAGGAAACGGCACTTAAAAATAAAAGCTCTGGGCCAGAAATTCACTGTACTTCAAAATAAATTGTGTTCCTTACAAACTTGACACATTCGTGAGTCACTTGCCCTTTCAGAATGGACTCTTGACCCACTTTTGGACCGCGACCCACCAGTTGGGAGCCATTGTGCTATATCATTGTATCAGTGTTGTTTACAACTTGTCTCCGCTGCCCCCAAGTGGCCAAAAAATATGTGTTATTGCAGGTTGAAGTGATTATACTAGCATCTCAAACGTGTTCTCACTGCACATGAGTAAATGTATTACCTTCCACCACTGGAGACATGTGAGATAATGACATGGATATGTTTTCATGACATCATTCCCTGCACAAACACATTTTCCTGTTTCAGGGGAGACTTGATTTCAACCCTAAAGGGATAAATTATTACTTTTGTAAGTAATATGCTCCTGCTGTACACGTGATCTTTGTTCAGGCCTATTTGGAGGTTGTATTTCATCTGACATGTTCCCATAATCCCCTGTCACAGACCTACATTATTTTCAAGATAAGGCTTTTTCCATTAGAGTTTATTTGCACAGGTTTAATAAAGAAGAAAAAAAAACCTTTTCACATGTTCTGAAAGGACACAGATGGCCTTGTTGGTATTAATGTGTGCACCTGCAGTCCTTTTTAGAAAGACTTTGAATGTTTGAAAGTTCAAGTTAAATTTCCATTGACACTGATGATACCACAATATATATATATATATATATATATATATATATATATATATATATATCCTTTTTTTAATTTCTCCAAAGGGCTGCTATTCATTTTTTATTCCATTGTAGCATCTGCTGTCCTGCTGGTTTGCTTTCTGCTGTGATCGGTCAAGCAAAGAGAGTGAATGACTAAAACCATGACACCTGACAGCGACAGGTTAGCTAAGACTTTTAACAAAAGACATGACTTGCGTCAGGATGATAGGCGGTGACGTCTGACGGCGAAGGCTTGAGGTGTGATATAAAAGTTTTTTGACCGACAGACACTGATTTCCAGACACCGATATCAGGGCCAAGGAGACGTAATGTGTGTGAGGAGTAGGTGGTGAATATGCATGTTCTCAGACAAATGTAGCTGCTGTTTAATAACTCATAAATGTGTGTAACACTGTTGGTGTGACTGTATCAAACTGGAATAAATTTTGCATAATTAGCTCCAAGTGTGTTTGTTTTCACCTGTTTGACTCACCGCATGGATGAAGTTTACCGCATTAAGACATTTATATTGTGTCAGGTAAGTTGTCAATTACACAAACTTATTTTCTGTCACATGCTTTATTGTCTGTGTGACAGCCTTAAATGTTTACCATTCACTACAGCTTCAAATGTGGAAACTCAAGCACAGCCAGCAGGCTTGAACAAACTGAAAGAGTGTTTTCATATATTATTTTGACCCAGGTCTCAGTCTTGGTTGTGGGAGCATGAAGCAGCATAGCTGATATCTCATTAGAGACAGAGTAGAGGTCAGGTTGAAAAACATCGCACTCATCACCTGCTGGATGACAAATGAAGCCCTTCATGAGTCACAGGACGGGAGGATATGTGAGAGAGAATGGGAAGTTGGAGGAAGACAGAAGTCGACACGTGGAGGAGAGGCGACGGCGGAGATGGATACAGGCTTGAGACAAAACAAGGCAGAGGGAGTTCCTTCTATTATTGCCTCTTCTGGTGCTGAAACATCTTTCATTTTTACACATTATAAAGTTTTTTTGTGGTACTGCCATTTTCAGGATTTACAGCAGAGGACCGAGCATCCCTCCAAGGTATGGTTTGTCTGCTTGATTAATGAAAGCACTCAGCATAGGCTGTGAAACACTTAAGGGATTCATGCTCATAAGAAAATTGATTACCTTTAACTAGAAAACAATGGAGAATGAGGAAGTGTAATGACTGGGCACCTGTTTTACTTCACGATCATTACTGGGTCCAGGAAAGCAATCACCATGTTTTGTAAAACTCTGGTATTAATGGTTCTTATGTGTGAGAGGATAACATCACAATAAAAAAAACACTCATTTACTCCTTAGAAGACTGATTACCTGCATCATACAACAAAATGAAATATTAATATCACAAAGACGGAGTCTAGCTCTGTTTCGATTAAAACAGACCTTCTTGCTTACAGCTATCTTTTGCTTTCAAACTCTGATTACTTTGCAATCACACTGAAAATAACATAAGTCAGTCACAGAGGCTGTATAGGGGATTAATCAGTGTTAATTTGTACCCTGCTTCAAAAAAATCCAGTAACCCATCCTTCTATACTTCTTTACAACTAACAATCAGAATCAGGCTTTACTGCTTTGGATTAAACCAACTCTTCATTTCACCACCCCATTAGATTCATCCTCTCTGCTAATGGGCCCTGTGATGAGCTATTGATCTACAGCAAAGTGTCTCAGGAAGTAAGAGAGAAGACTATACCAGCGATTCTCAAAGTTTTGATGACTGAGTGCTAATTTAGTGAGCCAATATATTATTGAGGGCAGCACAAGAAAAGGGATCATATAAAACATTTAACTTTTCCCAGCTCACTTTTTACATTAAACGGTCAAGTTGCCCACCTAAAGCTGACAACTTTAGCTGACAGCTGTATATCTCATGACAGAACATAATTCCTGCTATGTGGATGTGGTAACTTGGTGTGACTTTTTTACACCAGACAACACTCTGGCATGGTCATGACACAGCATAAATGGCTATACTATTTTTACTTCATTATTTTATGAAATTCCATACGGACGCTTTTTATGACAAACTTGTACTTTCACATTTTGAGGATTTTTTTTTGACATTCTATATTATGACAAGTTTTCACATACAAAAACAATATTTTGGACATTCTATACTATGAAGTTTTTTTGACGAACTATGCTATGATATTTTTTATGCTATACTACAACAATATTTTTGACAAACTATACTATGAGCTTTTTTAAAAATGCTTTTCTATAACAGTTTTTTTTTTACATACTATACTATGACATTTTTTGACAAACTATACTATAACGATTTTTTTTTTTTTTTTTTTTTGACGTACTTTTTTAAAAACTATACTATGACGATGTATTTGGCATACTTTACGATGATGTTTTGTGACACACCATACAATGACGATTTTGTGACATGCTTCACTTAAACATTTTTGGACATACTATACTATAATGATTTTTTTTCTCGAACTTTAATATGATATTTTTGGACACAGTATGCTATGACAATTTTGTTGACCTACTATACAATTATATTTTTTGACATACAATACACAATTTGACAATTTTTTTGACACACTATACTTTGACGATTTTTTTTTTTTTAAAACTATACTGCGACTCTTTTATTGACATACTGTGACATTTTTTTACATGCTATACTATGATTTTTTTACATACTATACTATGACATTTGTTTACATGCTATACTATGATGATTTTTTTCACATACTATACTATGACATTTTTTTACATACTATACTATGACATTTGTTTACATGCTATACTATGATGATTTTTTTCACATACAATACTATGACATTTTTTTACAAACTATACTGTGACATTTTTTTACATGCTATACTATGATGATTTTTTTTCACATACTATACTATGACTTTTTTTAAATACAATACTATGACATTTTTTTTACATGCTATACTATGATGATTTTTTCACATACTATACTATATTTTTTTAACATATTATACTATGACATTTTTTTTACATACTATACTATGATGATTTTTTTCAAATACTATACTATGACATTTTTTTACATGCTATACTATGACATTTTTTACATGCTATACTGTGGTGATTTTTTTCACATACTATACTATGACATTTTTTTACGTGCTCTACTATGATGATTTTTCACATACTATACTATGACATTTTTTTACATACTATACTGTGACATTTTTTTACATGCTATACAATGATGATTTTTTTCACATGCTATACTATGACATTTTTTTACATGCTATACTGTGGTGATTATTTTCACATGCTATACTATGATGATTTTTTTCACATACTATACTATGACATTTTTTTTACAAACTATACTGTGACATTTTTTTACATGCTATACTATGATGATTTTTTTCACATACTATACTATGACATTTTTTTTACAAACTATACTGTGACATTTTTTTACATGCCATACTATGATGATTTTTTTTCACATACTATACTATGACTTTTTTTACATACAATACTATGACATTTTATAGATGCTATACTATGATTTTTTTCACAAACTATACTATGACATTTTTTTACATACTATACCATGACATTTTTTAACATGCTATACTATGATGATTTTTTTCACATACTATACTATGACATTTTTTCACATGCTGTACTATATTTTTTTACATGCTATACTATGACATTTTTTTACATACTATACTATGATGATTTTTTTCACACACTATACTATGACATTTTTTTTACATACTATACAATGATGATTTTTTTCACAAACTATACTATGACATTTTTTTTACATACTATACAATGATGATTTTTTTTCACATACTATACTATATTTTTTTACATGCTATACTATGACATTTTTTTTACATACTATACTATGATGATTTTTTTCACATACTATACTATGACATTTTTTTACATACTATACTATGATGATTTTTATACATACTATACTATGACATTTTTTTACATGCTATACTATGACATTTTTTACATGCTATACTGTGGTGATTTTTTTCACATGCTATACTATGACATTTTTCTACATACTATGCTATGACATTTTTTTACGTGCTCTACTATGATGATTTTTTTCACATACTATACTATGACATTTTTTTACATACTATACTGTGACATTTTTTTACATGCTATACTATGACATTTTTTTACATACTATACTATGACATTTTTTTACATGCTATACTATGATGATTTTTTTCACATACTATACTATGACATTTTTTTACATGCTATACTATGATGATTTTTTTGACATGCTCTACTATGACATTTTTTTACATGCTATACTATTATGATTTTTTTCACATACTATACTATGACTTTTTTTAGATACTATACTATGACATTTTTATACATACTATACTATGACATTTTTTACATACTATACTATGACATTTTTTTACGTGCTCTACTATGATGATTTTTTTACATACTATACTATGATTTTTTTTGACATACTATACTATGACATTTTTTTACATACTATACTATGACTTTTTTTATATGCTATCCTATGATAATTTTTTTCGCATACTATACTATGACATTTTTATACATACTATACTATGACATTTTTTTACATGCTATACTATGATTTTTTTGACATACTATACTATGACATTTTTTTACACGCTAGACTATGATAATTTTTTTACATGCTATACTATGATGATTTTTTTCACACACTATACTATGACATTTTTATACATACTATACTATGACATTTTTTACATGCTATACTATGATTTTTTTGACATACTATACTATGACATTTTTTTACATGCCAGACTATGATAATTTTTTTACATGCTATACTATGATTTTTTTGACATACTATACTATGACATTTTTTTACATGCCAGACTATGATAATTTTTTTACATACTATACTATGACTTTTTTTACATGCTATACTGACTTTTTTTTACATGCTTTACTATGACTTTTTTTAACATACCATACTATGACATTTTATACATGCTATACTATGATTTTTTTCACATACTATACTATGACATTTTTTTACATACTACACCATGACATTTTTTCACATGCTATACTATATTTTTTTACATGCTATACTATGACATTTTTTTACATACTATACTATGATGATTTTTTTCACATACTATACTATGACATTTTTATTACATACTATACTATGACATTTTTTTACATGCTATACTATGATTTTTTTACATGCTATACTATTATGATTTTTTTTGACATACTATGCTATGACATTTTTTTACATACTATACTGTGACATTTTTTTACATGCTATACTATGATGATTTTTTTCACATGCTATACTATGACATTTCTTTACATGTTATACTATGATGATTTTTTTTAACATACTATACTATGACTTTATTTACATACTATACTATGACATTTTTTTACATGCTATACTGTGGTGATTTTTTTCACATACTATACTATGACATTTTTATGCAGACTATACTATGACATTTTTTTACATGCCAGACTATGATAATTTTTTTACATGCTATACTATGATGATTATTTTGACATACTATACTATGACTTTTTTTACATGCTATACTATGATGATTTTTTTCACATACTATGACTTTTTTTACATACTACACTATGACATTTTTTTTCATACTATACTATAACATTTTTTGACATGCTATACTATGATTTTTTTCACATACTATACTATGATATTTTTTTACATACTATACCATGACATTCTTTAACATGCTATACTATGATGATTTTTTTCACATACTATACTATGACATTTTTTTACATACTATACTATGACATTTTTTTACATGCTATACTATGATGATTTTTTGACATACGATACTATGATTTTTTTTACATACTATACAATGACATTTTTTTACAAGCTATACTATTATGATTTTTTTTGACATACTATACCATGACATTTTTTTACATACTATACTATGACTTTTTTTTACATACTATCGTATGATGATTTTTTTCGCATACTATACTATGACATTTTTATACATACTATACTATGACATTTTTTACATGTTATACTATGACGATTTTTTTCGCATACTATACTATGACATTTTCATACATACTATACTATGACATTTTTATACATACTATACTATGACATTTTTTTACATGCTAGACTATAATTTTTTTACATGCTATACTATGATGATTTTTTTCACATACTATACTATGACATTTTTTTACATGCTAGACTATGATAATTTTTTTACATGCTATACTATGATGATTTTTTTCACATACCATACTATGACATTTTTTTACATGCGAGACTATGATAATTTTTTTACATGCTATACTATGATGATTTTTTTCACATACTATACTATGACATTTTTTTACATGCTAGACTATGATAATTTTTTTACATACTATACTATGACATTTTTTCACATGCTATACTATATTTTTTTACATGCTATACTATGACATTTTTTTACATACTATACTATGATAATTTTTTTACATACTATACTATGACATTTTTTCACATGCTATACTATATTTTTTTACATGCTATACTATGACATTTTTTTACATGCTATACTGTGGTGATTTTTTTCACATGCTATACTATGACATTTTTCTACATACTATGCTATGACATTTTTTTACGTGCTCTACTATGATGATTTTTTTCACATACTATACTATGACATTTTTTTACATACTATACTGTGACATTTTTTTACATGCTATACTATGACATTTTTTTACATACTATACTATGACATTTTTTTACATGCTATACTATGATGATTTTTTTCACATACTATACTATGACATTTTTTTACATGCTATACTATTATGATTTTTTTCACATACTATACTATGACTTTTTTTAGATACTATACTATGACATTTTTATACATACTATACTATGACATTTTTTACATACTATACTATGACATTTTTTTACGTGCTCTACTATGATGATTTTTTTACATACTATACTATGATTTTTTTTGACATACTATACTATGACATTTTTTTACATACTATACTATGACTTTTTTTATATGCTATCCTATGATAATTTTTTTCGCATACTATACTATGACATTTTTATACATACTATACTATGACATTTTTTTACATGCTATACTATGATTTTTTTGACATACTATACTATGACATTTTTTTACACGCTAGACTATGATAATTTTTTTACATGCTATACTATGATGATTTTTTTCACACACTATACTATGACATTTTTATACATACTATACTATGACATTTTTTACATGCTATACTATGATTTTTTTGACATACTATACTATGACATTTTTTTACATGCCAGACTATGATAATTTTTTTACATGCTATACTATGATTTTTTTTGACATACTATACTATGACATTTTTTTACATGCCAGACTATGATAATTTTTTTACATACTATACTATGACATTTTTTACATGCTATACTGACTTTTTTTTACATGCTTTACTATGACTTTTTTTAACATACCATACTATGACATTTTATACATGCTATACTATGATTTTTTTCACATACTATACTATGACATTTTTTTACATACTACACCATGACATTTTTTCACATGCTATACTATATTTTTTTACATGCTATACTATGACATTTTTTTACATGCTATACTATGATGATTTTTTTCACATACTATACTATGACATTTTTATTACATACTATACTATGACATTTTTTTACATGCTATACTATGATTTTTTTACATGCTATACTATTATGATTTTTTTTGACATACTATGCTATGACATTTTTTTACATACTATACTGTGACATTTTTTTACATGCTATACTATGATGATTTTTTTCACATGCTATACTATGACATTTCTTCACATGTTATACTATGATGATTTTTTTTAACATACTATACTATGACTTTATTTACATACTATACTATGACATTTTTTTACATGCTATACTGTGGTGATTTTTTTCACATACTATACTATGACATTTTTATGCAGACTATACTATGACATTTTTTTACATGCCAGACTATGATAATTTTTTTACATGCTATACTATGATGATTATTTTGACATACTATACTATGACTTTTTTTACATGCTATACTATGATGATTTTTTTCACATACTATGACTTTTTTTACATACTACACTATGACATTTTTTTTCATACTATACTATAACATTTTTTGACATGCTATACTATGATTTTTTTCACATACTATACTATGATATTTTTTTACATACTAAACCATGACATTCTTTAACATGCTATACTATGATGATTTTTTTCACATACTATACTATGACATTTTTTTACATACTATACTATGACATTTTTTTACATGCTATACTATGATGATTTTTTGACATACGATACTATGATTTTTTTTACATACTATACAATGACATTTTTTTACAAGCTATACTATTATGATTTTTTTTGACATACTATACCATGACATTTTTTTACATACTATACTATGACTTTTTTTTACATACTATCGTATGATGATTTTTTTCGCATACTATACTATGACATTTTTATACATACTATACTATGACATTTTTTACATGTTATACTATGACGATTTTTTTCGCATACTATACTATGACATTTTCATACATACTATACTATGACATTTTTATACATACTATACTATGACATTTTTTTACATGCTAGACTATAATTTTTTTACATGCTATACTATGATGATTTTTTTCACATACTATACTATGACATTTTTTTACATGCTAGACTATGATAATTTTTTTACATGCTATACTATGATGATTTTTTTCACATACCATACTATGACATTTTTTTACATGCGAGACTATGATAATTTTTTTACATGCTATACTATGATGATTTTTTTCACATACTATACTATGACATTTTTTTACATGCTAGACTATGATAATTTTTTTACATACTATACTATGATGATTTTTTTCACATACTATACATGCTAGACTATGATAATTTTTTTACATGCTATACTATGATGATTTTTTTCACATACTATACTATGACATTTTTATACATACTATACTATGACATTTTTTTACATGCTAGACTAATTTTTTTACATGCTATACTATGATGATTTTTTTCACATACTATACTATGACATTTTTTTACATGCTAGACTATGATAATTTTTTTACATGCCATACTATTATTTTTTTCACATACTATACTATGACATTTTTTACATGCTATACTATGATGATTTTTTTCGCATACTATACTATGACATTTTTATACATACTATAGTATGAAATTTTTTTACATGCTAGACTATGATAATTTTTTTACATACTATACTATTATGATTTTTTTCACATACTATACTATGACATTTTTATACATACTATACTATGACATTTTTTTACATGCTAGACTATGATAATTTTTTTACATGCTAGACTATGATAATTTTTTTACATGCCATACTATTATTTTTTTCACATACTATACTATGACATTTTTTTTACAGACTATACAATGATGATATTTTTCACATACTATACTATAACATTTTTTTACATGCTATACTATGATGATTTTTTGACATACTATGCCATGATTTTTTTACATACTATGCTATGACATTTTTTTACATACTATACTGTGACTTTTTTTTACATGCTATACTATGATGATTTTTTTCACATGCTATACTATGACATTTTTTTACATGCTATACTGTGGTGATTTTTTTCACATGCTATACTATGACATTTTTTTACATGCTATACTATGATGATTTTTTTAACATACTATACTATGACATTTTTTTACATGCTATACTGTGGTGATTTTTTTCACATGCTATACTATGACATTTTTTTACATGCTATACTATGATGATTTTTTTCACATACTATACTATGACATTTTTAGACATACTATACTATGACATTTTTTTACATGCTATACTATGATGATTTTTTTCACATACTATACTTTGACTTTTTTATACATACTATTCTATGACATTTTTATACATACTATACTATGACATTTTTTTACGTGCTATACTATGATGATTTTTTTCACATACTATACTATGACATTTTTATACATACTATTCTATGACATTTTTATACATACTATACTATGACATTTTTATACATACTATACTATGACATTTTTTACATGCTATACTATGATGATTTTTTTCACATACTATACTATGACATTTTTTTACATACTATACTATGACTTTTTTTACATGCTATCCTATGATGATTTTTTTCGCATACTATACTATGACATTTTTATACATACTATACTATGACATTTTTTTACATGCCAGACTATGATAATTTTTTTACATGCTATACTATGATGATTTTTTTGACATACTATACTATGACTTTTTTTACGTACTATACTATGACTTTTTTTTACATACTATACTATGATGATTTTGTTCACATACTATACTATGACATTTTTTTACATGCTATACTATGACTTTTTTTAACATGCTATACTATGATGATTTTGTTCACATACTATACTATGACTTTTTTTACGTACTATACTATGACTTCTTTTTACATACTATACTATGATGATTTTGTTCACATACTATACTATGACATTTTTTTACATGCTATACTATGACTTTTTTTAACATACCATACTATGACATTTTGTACATGCTATACTATGATTTTTTTCACATACTATACTATGACATTTTTTTAAATACTATACTATGACATTTTTTAACATGCTATACTATGATGATTTTTTTCACATACTATACTATGACATTTTTTCACATGCTATACTATATTTTTTTACATGCTATACTATGACATTTTTTTACATACTATACTATGATGATTTTTTTCACATACTATACTATGACATTTTTTTTACATACTATACAATGATGATTTTTTTCACATACTATACTATGACATTTTTTTACATACTATACTATGACATTTTTTTACATGCTATACTATTATGATTTTTTTTGACATACTATGCTATGACATTTTTTTACATACTAAACTATGACATTTTTTTACATGCTATACTATGATTTTTTTCGCATACTATACTATAACATTTTTATACATACTACACTATGACATTTTTATACATGCTATACTATGATGATTTTTTTGACATACTATACTATGACATTTTTTTACATGCTAGACTATGATGATTTTTTTCACTTACTATACTATGACATTTTTATACATACTATTCTATGACATTTTTATACATACTATACTATGACATTTTTTGACATACTATACTATGATGATTTTTTTGACATACTATACTATGACATTTTTTTTACATACTATACTATGACATGTTTATACATACTATACTATGACATTTTTTTTACATGCTAGACTATAATTTTTTTACATGCTATACTATGATGATTTTTTTTCACATACTATACTATGACATTTCTTTACATGCTAGACTATGATAATTTTTTTCACATACTATACTATGACATGTTTATACATACTATACTATGACATTTTTTTACATGCTAGACTATAATTTTTTTACATGCTATACTATGATGATTTTTTTTCACATACTATACTATGACATTTTTTTACATGCTAGACTATGATAATTTTTTTCACATACTATACTATGACTTTTTTTACATGCTAGACTATGATAATTTTTTTACATACTACACTATGATGATTTTTTTCACATACTATACTATGATATTTTTGTACATGCTATATTATGATTTTTTTCACATACTATACTATGACATTTTTATACATACTATACTATGACATTTTTTACCTACTATATTATGACATTTTTTTACATGCTATACTATGATCATTTTTGACATACTATACTATGACATTTTTTTACATGCTATACTATGACGATTTTTTTACATACTATACTATGACATTTTTTTACATGCTATACTATGACATTTTTTTACATACTATACTATGACATTTTTTTACATGCTATACTATGACATTTTTTTACATACTATACTATGACATTTTTTTACATGCTAGACTATGATAATTTTTTTACATGCTATACTATGATGATTTTTTTCACATACTATACTATGACATTTTTATACATACTATACTATGACATTTTTTTACATGATATACTATTATGATTTTTTTTGACATACTATACTATGACATTTTTTTACATGCTATACTATGATGATTTTTTTCACATACTATACTATGACATTTTTTTACATGCTATACTATTATGATTTTTTTTGACATACTATACTACGACATTTTTATACATACTACACTATGACATTTTTTACATGCTATACTATGACGATTTTTTGACATGCTATACTATGATTTTTTTACATACTATACTATGACATTTTTTTAAATGCTATACTATTATGATTTTTTTTGACATACTATACCATGACATTTTTTTACATACTATACTATGATATTTTTTTACATGCTATACTATGATGATTTTTTTCACATACTATACTATGACATTTTTTTACATGCTAGACTATAATTTTTTTACATGCTATACTATGATGATTTTTTTCACATACTATACTATGACATTTTTTTACATGCTAGACTATGATAATTTTTTTACATGCCATACTATTATGATTTTTTTCACATACTGTACTATGACATTTTTTACATACTATACTATGACTTTTTTTACATGCTATACTATTATGATTTTTTTTGACATACTATACTATGACATTTTTTTACATGCTAGACGATTATAATTTTTTTACATGCTATACTATGATGATTTTTTTCACATACTATACCATGACATTTTCATACATACTATACTATGACATTTTTTTACATGCTATACTATGATAATTTTTTTCACATACTATACTATGACATTTTTTATACATACTATACTATGACATTTTTTTACATGCTAGACTATAATTTTTTTACATGCTATACTATGATGATTTTTTTCACATACTATACTATGACATTTTTTTACATGCTAGACTATGATAATTTTTTTACATGCTATACTGTGATGATTTTTTTCACATACTATACTATGACATTTTTTTACATGCTAGACTATGATAATTTTTTTACATGCTATACTATGATGATTTTTTTCACATACTATCCTATGACATTTTTTTACATGCCAGACTATGATAATTTCTTTACATACTATACTATGATGATTTTTTTCACATACTATACTATGACATTTTTTTACATACTATACTTTGCTATTTTTGTACATGCTATACTGATTTTTTTCACATACTATACTATGACATTTTTATACATACTATACTATGACATTTTTTTACATGCTATACTATGATAATTTTTTTCACATACTATACTATGACATTTTTTTACATGCTAGACTATGACGATTTTTTTACATACTATACTATGACATTTTTTTACATGCTATACTATGACATTTTTTTACATACTATACTATGACATTTTTTTACATGCTAGACTATGATAATTTTTTTACATGCTATACTATGATGATTTTTTTCACATACTATACTATGACATTTTTATACATACTATACTATGACATTTTTTTACATGCTATACTATGACATTTTTTTACATGCTATACTATTATGATTTTTTTTTGACATACTATACTATGACATTTTTTTACATGCTATAATATGATGATTTTTTTCACATACTATACTATGACATTTTTTTACATGCTATACTATGATTATTTTTTGACATACTATACTATGATTTTTTTACATACTATACTATGACATTTTTTTACATGCTATACTATTATGATTTTTTTTGACATACTATACTACGACATTTTTATACATACTACACTATGACATTTTTTACATGCTATACTATGACGATTTTTTGACATACTATACTATGATTTTTTTACATACTATACTATGACATTTTTTAAAATGCTATACTATTATGATTTTTTTTGACATACTATACCATGACATTTTTTTACATACTATACTATGACATTTTTTTACATGCTATACTATGATAATTTTTATCACATACTATACTATGACATTTTTTTACATGCTAGACTATGATAATTTTTTTTACATACTATACTATGATGATTTTTTTTCACATACTATACTATGACATTTTTTTACATACTATACTATGATATTTTTGTACATGCTATACTATGATTTTTTTCACATACTATACTATGACATTTTTATACATACTATACTATGACATTTTTTACATACTATATTATGACATTTTTTTACATGCTATACTATGATTTTTTGACATACTATACTATGATTTTTTTTACATCCTATACTATGACATTTTTTTACATGCTATACTATGACGATTTTTTTTACATACTATACTATGACATTTTTTTACATGCTATACTATGACATTTTTTTACATACTATACTATGACATTTTTTTACATGCTATACTATGATGATTTTTTTCACATACTATACTATGACATTTTTTTACATGCTATACTATGACATTTTTTTACATGCTATACTATGATGATTTTTTTTGACATACTATACTATGACATTTTTTTACATGCTATACTGTGATGATTTTTTTCACATACTATACTATGACATTTTTTTACATGCCAGACTATGATAATTTCTTTACATACTATACTATGATGATTTTTTTCACATACTATACTATGACATTTTTTTACATACTATACTTTGATATTTTTGTACATGCTATACTGATTTTTTTCACATACTATACTATGACATTTTTATACATACTATACTATGACATTTTTTTACATGCTATACTATGATAATTTTTTTCACATACTATACTATGACATTTTTTTACATGCTAGACTATGACGATTTTTTTACATACTATACTATGACATTTTTTTACATGCTATACTATGACATTTTTTTACATACTATACTATGACATTTTTTTACATGCTAGACTATGATAATTTTTTTACATGCTATACTATGATGATTTTTTTCACATACTATACTATGACATTTTTATACATACTATACTATGACATTTTTTTACATGCTATACTATGACATTTTTTTACATGCTATTCTATTATGATTTTTTTTGACATACTATACTATGACATTTTTTTACATGCTATAATATGATGATTTTTTTCACATACTATACTATGACATTTTTTTACATGCTATACTATGATTATTTTTTGACATACTATACTATGATTTTTTTACATACTATACTATGACATTTTTTTACATGCTATACTATTATGATTTTTTTTGACATACTATACTACGACATTTTTATACATACTATACTATGACATTTTTTACATGCTATACTATGACGATTTTTTGACATACTATACTATGATTTTTTTACATACTATACTATGACATTTTTTTAAATGCTATACTATTATGATTTTTTTTGACATACTATACCATGACATTTTTTTACATACTATACTATGACATTTTTTTACATGCTAGACTATGATAATTTTTTTACATGCTATACTATGATGATTTTTTTGACATACTATACTATGACTTTTTTTACGTACTATACTATGACTTTTTTTTACATACTATACTATGATGATTTTGTTCACATACTATACTATGACATTTTTTTACATGCTATACTATGACTTTTTTTAACATGCTATACTATGATGATTTTGTTCACATACTATACTATGACTTTTTTTACGTACTATACTATGACTTCTTTTTACATACTATACTATGATGATTTTTTTTCACATACTATACTATGACATTTTTTTACATACTATACTATGATATTTTTGTACATGCTATACTATGATTTTTTTCACATACTATACTATGACATTTTTATACATACTATACTATGACATTTTTTACATACTATATTATGACATTTTTTTACATGCTATACTATGATTTTTTGACATACTATACTATGATTTTTTTTACATCCTATACTATGACATTTTTTTACATGCTATACTATGACGATTTTTTTTTACATACTATACTATGACATTTTTTTACATGCTATACTATGACATTTTTTTACATACTATACTATGACTTTTTTTACATGCTATACTATGATGATTTTTTTCACATACTATACTATGACATTTTTTTACATGCTATACTGACATTTTTTTACATGCTATACTATGATGATTTTTTTTGACATACTATACTATGACATTTTTTTACATGCCATACTATGATGATTTTTGTACATACTATACTATGACATTTTTTTACATACTATACTATGGTGATTTTTTTCACATACTATAGCATGACATTTTTTCACATGCTATACTATGATGATTTTTTTTACATGCTATACTATGACATTTTTTACATGCTATACTATGATGATTTTTTTTACATACTATACTATGACATTTTTTTAGATGCCATACTATGATGATTTTTTTTGACAAGCTATACTATGACATTTTTTTAACATGCTATACTATGATGATTTTTTTCACATACTATACTATGACTTTTTCTACATGCTATACTATGACATTTTTTTACATGCTATAGTATGACATTGTTATACATGCAATACTATGATGATTTTTTTACATACTATACTATACTATAACATTGTAGTACATGCTATAATATGATTTTTTTCACATACTATACTATGACATTTTTTTACATACTATACCATGACATTTTTTTACATGCTATACTATGATGATTTTTTTTACATGCTATACTATGATTTTTTTTACATACTATACTATAACATTCTTGTACATGCTATACTATGATGATTTTTTCACATACTATACTATGACATTTTTTTACATGCTATACTATGATTATTTTTTTCACATACTATAGTATCACATTTTTTCACATGCTATACTATGACATTTTTTTACATGCTATGCTATGATGATTTTTTTTACATACTATATTATGACTTTTTTTTACACACTATACTATGATATTTTTTTACATGATATACTATGGTGATTTTTTTCGCATACTATACTATGACATTTTTATACATACTATACTATGACATTGTTATACATGCTATACTATGACATTTTTTTTACATACTATACTATGATGATTTTTTTCACATACTATACTATGACATTTTTTTACATACTATACTATGATGATTTTTATACATACTATACTATGACATTTTTTTACATGCTATACTATGACATTTTTTACATGCTATACTGTGGTGATTTTTTTTCACATGCTATACTATGACATTTTTATACATACTATGCTATGACATTTTTTTACATACTATACTTTGACATTTTTTTACATGCTTACTATGATGATTCTTTTGACATACAATACTATATTTTTTTTACATACTATACTGTGACATTTTTTTACATGCTATACTATGACATTTTTTTACATGCTATACTATGACATTTTTTTTCGTGCTCTACTATGATGATTTTTTTCACATACTATACTATGACATTTTTTACATGCTATACTATGATTTTTTTGTACATGCTATACTATGATTTTTTTCACATACTATACTATGACATTTTTTTACATGCTATCCTATGATAATTTTTTTCGCATACTATACTATGACATTTTTATACATACTATACTATGACATTTTTTTACATGCTATACTATGATTTTTTTGACATACTATACTATGACATTTTTTTACACGCTAGAGTATGATAATTTTTTTACATGCTATACTATGATGATTTTTTTCACACACTATACTATGACATTTTTATACATACTATACTATGACATTTTTTACATGCTATACTATGATTTTTTTGACAGACTATACTATGACATTTTTTTACATGCCAGACTATGATAATTTTTTTACATGCTATACTATGATGATTTTTTTGACATACTATACTATGACTTTTTTTACATACTACACCATGACATTTTTTTCACATGCTATACTATATTTTTTTACATGCTATACTATGACATTTTTTTTACATACTATACTGTGATGATTTTTTTCACATACTATACTATGACATTTTTTTACATACTATACTATGACATTTTTTTACATGCTATACTATGATTTTTTTTTACATACTATACTATGACATTTTTTTACATGCTATACTATTATGATTTTTTTTGACATACTATGCTATGACATTTTTTTACATACTATACTGTGACATTTTTTTACATGCTATACTATGATGATTTTTTTAACATACTATACTATGACTTTTTTTACATACTATACTATGACATTTTTTTACATGCTATACTGTGGTGATTTTTTTCACATACTATACTATGACATTTTTATGCAGACTATACTATGACATTTTTTTACATGCCAGACTATGATAATTTTTTTACATGCTATACTATGATGATTATTTTGACATACTATACTATGACTTTTTTTACATGTTATACTATGATGATTTTTTTCACATACTATGACTTTTTTTTACATACTACACTATGACATTTTTTTTCATACTATACTATAACATTTTTTTACATGCTATACTATGATTTTTTTCACATACTATACTATGATTTTTTTTACATACTATACTATGACATTCTTTAACATGCTATACTATGATGATTTTTTTCACATACTATACTATGACATTTTTTTTACATACTATACTATGATTTTTTTGACATACTATACTATGACATTTTTTTTACATACTATGATGATTTTTTTTACATACTATACTATGACATTTTTTACATACTATATTATGACATTTTTTTACATGCTATACTATGATTTTTTGACATACTATACTATGATTTTTTTTACATCCTATACTATGACATTTTTTTACATGCTATACTATGACGATTTTTTTTTACATACTATACTATGACATTTTTTTACATGCTATACTATGACATTTTTTTACATACTATACTATGACTTTTTTTACATGCTATACTATGATGATTTTTTTCACATACTATACTATGACATTTTTTTACATGCTATACTGACATTTTTTTACATGCTATACTATGATGATTTTTTTTGACATACTATACTATGACATTTTTTTACATGCCATACTATGATGATTTTTGTACATACTATACTATGACATTTTTTTACATACTATACTATGGTGATTTTTTTCACATACTATAGCATGACATTTTTTCACATGCTATACTATGATGATTTTTTTTACATGCTATACTATGACATTTTTTACATGCTATACTATGATGATTTTTTTTACATACTATACTATGACATTTTTTTAGATGCCATACTATGATGATTTTTTTTGACAAGCTATACTATGACATTTTTTTAACATGCTATACTATGATGATTTTTTTCACATACTATACTATGACTTTTTCTACATGCTATACTATGACATTTTTTTACATGCTATAGTATGACATTGTTATACATGCAATACTATGATGATTTTTTTACATACTATACTATACTATAACATTGTAGTACATGCTATAATATGATTTTTTTCACATACTATACTATGACATTTTTTTACATACTATACCATGACATTTTTTTACATGCTATACTATGATGATTTTTTTTACATGCTATACTATGATTTTTTTTACATACTATACTATAACATTCTTGTACATGCTATACTATGATGATTTTTTCACATACTATACTATGACATTTTTTTACATGCTATACTATGATTATTTTTTTCACATACTATAGTATCACATTTTTTCACATGCTATACTATGACATTTTTTTACATGCTATGCTATGATGATTTTTTTTACATACTATATTATGACTTTTTTTTACACACTATACTATGATATTTTTTTACATGATATACTATGGTGATTTTTTTCGCATACTATACTATGACATTTTTATACATACTATACTATGACATTGTTATACATGCTATACTATGACATTTTTTTTACATACTATACTATGATGATTTTTTTCACATACTATACTATGACATTTTTTTACATACTATACTATGATGATTTTTATACATACTATACTATGACATTTTTTTACATGCTATACTATGACATTTTTTACATGCTATACTGTGGTGATTTTTTTTCACATGCTATACTATGACATTTTTATACATACTATGCTATGACATTTTTTTACATACTATACTTTGACATTTTTTTACATGCTTACTATGATGATTCTTTTGACATACAATACTATATTTTTTTTACATACTATACTGTGACATTTTTTTACATGCTATACTATGACATTTTTTTACATGCTATACTATGACATTTTTTTTCGTGCTCTACTATGATGATTTTTTTCACATACTATACTATGACATTTTTTACATGCTATACTATGATTTTTTTGTACATGCTATACTATGATTTTTTTCACATACTATACTATGACATTTTTTTACATGCTATCCTATGATAATTTTTTTCGCATACTATACTATGACATTTTTATACATACTATACTATGACATTTTTTTACATGCTATACTATGATTTTTTTGACATACTATACTATGACATTTTTTTACACGCTAGAGTATGATAATTTTTTTACATGCTATACTATGATGATTTTTTTCACACACTATACTATGACATTTTTATACATACTATACTATGACATTTTTTACATGCTATACTATGATTTTTTTGACAGACTATACTATGACATTTTTTTACATGCCAGACTATGATAATTTTTTTACATGCTATACTATGATGATTTTTTTGACATACTATACTATGACTTTTTTTACATACTACACCATGACATTTTTTTCACATGCTATACTATATTTTTTTACATGCTATACTATGACATTTTTTTTACATACTATACTGTGATGATTTTTTTCACATACTATACTATGACATTTTTTTACATACTATACTATGACATTTTTTTACATGCTATACTATGATTTTTTTTTACATACTATACTATGACATTTTTTTACATGCTATACTATTATGATTTTTTTTGACATACTATGCTATGACATTTTTTTACATACTATACTGTGACATTTTTTTACATGCTATACTATGATGATTTTTTTAACATACTATACTATGACTTTTTTTACATACTATACTATGACATTTTTTTACATGCTATACTGTGGTGATTTTTTTCACATACTATACTATGACATTTTTATGCAGACTATACTATGACATTTTTTTACATGCCAGACTATGATAATTTTTTTACATGCTATACTATGATGATTATTTTGACATACTATACTATGACTTTTTTTACATGTTATACTATGATGATTTTTTTCACATACTATGACTTTTTTTACATACTACACTATGACATTTTTTTTCATACTATACTATAACATTTTTTTACATGCTATACTATGATTTTTTTCACATACTATACTATGATTTTTTTTACATACTATACTATGACATTCTTTAACATGCTATACTATGATGATTTTTTTCACATACTATACTATGACATTTTTTTTACATACTATACTATGATTTTTTTGACATACTATACTATGACATTTTTTTTACATACTATGATGATTTTTTTTACATACTATACTATGACATTTTTTTACATACTATACTATGACATTTTTTTACATGCTATACTATGATGATTTTTAGACATACGATACTATGATTTTTTGACATACTATACAATGACATTTTTTTACATACTATACTATGACTTTTTTTTACATACTATCGTATGATGATTTTTTTCGCATACTATACTATGACATTTTTATACATACTATACTATGACATTTTTTACATGCTATACTATGACGATTTTTTTTTCGCATACTATACTATGACATTTTCATACATACTATACTATGACATTTTTATACATACTATACTATGACATTTTTTTACATGCTAGACTATAATTTTTTTACATGCTATACTATGATGATTTTTTTCACATACTATACTATGACATTTTTTTACATGCTAGACTATGATAATTTTTGTACATGCTATATTATGATGATTTTTTTCACATACTATACTATGACATTTTTTTAAATGCGAGACAATGATAATTTTTTTACATGCTATACTATGATGATTTTTTTCACATACTATACTATGACATTTTTTTACATGCTAGACTATGATAATTTTTTTATATACTATACTATGATGATTTTTTTCACATACTATACTATGACATTTTTGTACATACTATACTATGACATTTTTTTACATGCTAGACCAATTTTTTTACATGCTATACTATGATGATTTTTTTCACATACTATACTATGACATTTTTTTACATGCTAGACTATGATAATTTTTTTTACATGCCATACTATTATTTTTTTCACATACTATACTATGACATTTTTTTTTACATACTATACAATGATGTTTTTTTTCACATACTATACTATGACATTTTTTTACATGCTATACTATGATGATTTTTTGACATACTATACCATGATTTTTTTTGACATACTATGCTATGACATTTTTTTGCATACCATACTGTGACATTTTTTTACATACTATACTATGATGATTTTTTTCACATGCTATACTATGACATTTTTTTACATGCTATACTGTGGTGATTTTTTTCACATGCTATACTATGACATTTTTTTACATGCTATACTATGATGATTTTTTTAACATACTATACTATGACATTTTTAACATACTATACTATGACATTTTTTTACATGCTATACTGTGGTGATTTTTTTCACATACTATACTATGACATTTTTTTACATGCTATACTATGATGATTTTTTTCAC
The DNA here is from genome assembly GCA_019142605.1 of Cephalopholis sonnerati. Taxonomy (NCBI): domain Eukaryota; kingdom Metazoa; phylum Chordata; class Actinopteri; order Perciformes; family Serranidae; genus Cephalopholis; species Cephalopholis sonnerati. Next base: position 22,930,263 of record JAGQAX010000021.1, on the reverse strand, counting down.
ATACTATACTATGACATTTTTTTACATGCTATACTATGATGATTTTTTTGACATGCTCTACTATGACATTTTTTTACATGCTATACTATGATGATTTTTTTCACATACTATACTATGACTTTTTTTAGATACTATACTATGACATTTTTTTACATGCTATACTATGATGATTTTTTTCACATACTATACTATGACATTTTTATACATACTATTCTATGACATTTTTATACATACTATACTATGACATTTTTATACATACTATACTATGACATTTTTTATATGCTATACTATGATGATTTTTTGACATACTATACTGTGACATTTTTTTACATACTATACTATGACTTTTTTTACATGCTATCCTATGATGATTTTTTTCGCATACTATACTATGACATTTTTATACATACTATACTATGACATTTTTTTACATGCTATACTATCATTTTTTTTACATACTATACTATGACATTTTTTTACATGCCAGACTGTGATAATTTTTTTACATGCTATACTATGATGATTTTTTTGACATACTATACTATGACTTTTTTTACGTACTATACTATGATTTTTTTTTACATACTATACTATGATGATGTTGTTCACATACTATACTATGACATTTTTTTACATGCTATACTATGACTTTTTTTTAACATACCATACTATGACATTTTATACATGCTATACTATGATTTTTTTCACATACTATACTATGACATTTTTTAACATACTATACTATGACATTTTTTTAACATGCTATACTATGATGATTTTTTTCACATACTATACTATGACATTTTTTCACATGCTACACTATATTTTTTTTACATACTATACTATGACATTTTTTTACATACTATACTATGATGATTTTTTTCACATACTATACTATGACTTTTTTTTTACATACTATACAATGATGATTTTTTTTCACATACTATATTATGACATTTTTTTACATACTATGCTATGACATTTTTTTACATGCTATACTATTATGATTTTTTTTGACATACTATGCTATGACATTTTTTTACATACTATACTATGACATTTTTTTACATGCTATACTATGATGATTTTTTTCGCATACTATACTATGACATTTTTATACATACTACACCATGACATTTTTTTACATGCTATACTATGATGATTTTTTTGACATACTATACTATGACATTTTTTTACATGCTAGACTATGATAATTTTTTTACACGCTACACTATGATGATTTTTTTCACATACTATACTATGACATTTTTATACATACTATACTATGATTTTTTTACATACTATACTATGACATTTTTTTACATGCTATACTATGATGATTTTTTTTGACATACTATACTATGACATTTTTTGACATACTATACTATGATGATTTTTTTGACATACTATACTATGACATTTTTTTACATACTATACTATGACTTTTTTTGCATGCTATCCTATGACGATTTTTGTCGCATACTATACTATGACATTTTTTTACATGCTATACTATGATGATTTTTTTGACATACGATGCTATGACATTTTTTTACATGCTATACTATGATGATTTTTTTCACATACTATACTATGACATTTTTATACATACTATTCTATGACATTTTTATACATACTATACTATGACATTTTTATACATACTATACTATGACATTTTTTACATGCTATACTATGATTTTTTTCACATACTATACTATGACATTTTTTTACATGCTATACTATGATGATTTTTTTCACATACTATACTATGACATTTTTTTACATGCTATACTATGATGATTTTTTGACATACTATACTGTGACATTTTTTTACATACTATACTATGACTTTTTTTACATGCTATCCTATGATGATTTTTTTCGCATACTATACTATGACATTTTTATACATACTATACTATGACATTTTTTTACATGCTATACTATGATTTTTTTTAAATACTATACTATGACATTTTTATACATACTATACTATGACATTTTTTTACATGCCAGACTATGATAATTTTTTTACATGCTATACTATGATGATTTTTTTCACATACTATACTATGACATTTTTTTTACATACTATACAGTGATGATTTTTTTCACATACTATACTATGACATTTTTTTACATACTATACTATGATATTTTTGTACATGCTATACTATGATTTTTTTCACATACTATACTATGACATTTTTATACATACTATACTATGACATTTTTTACATACTATATTATGACATTTTTTTACATGCTATACTATGATTTTTTGACATACTATACTATGATTTTTTTTACATCCTATACTATGACATTTTTTTACATGCTATACTATGACGATTTTTTTTTACATACTATACTATGACATTTTTTTACATGCTATACTATGACATTTTTTTACATACTATACTATGACATTTTTTTACATGCTATACTATGATGATTTTTTTCACATACTATACTATGACATTTTTTTACATGCTATACTGACATTTTTTTACATGCTATACTATGATGATTTTTTTTGACATACTATACTATGACATTTTTTTACATGCCATACTATGATGATTTTTGTACATACTATACTATGACATTTTTTTACATACTATACTATGGTGATTTTTTTCACATACTATAGCATGACATTTTTTCACATGCTATACTATGATGATTTTTTTTACATGCTATACTATGACATTTTTTACATGCTATACTATGATGATTTTTTTTACATACTATACTATGACATTTTTTTAGATGCCATACTATGATGATTTTTTTTGACAAGCTATACTATGACATTTTTTTAACATGCTATACTATGATGATTTTTTTCACATACTATACTATGACTTTTTCTACATGCTATACTATGACATTTTTTTACATGCTATAGTATGACATTGTTATACATGCAATACTATGATGATTTTTTTACATACTATACTATACTATAACATTGTAGTACATGCTATAATATGATTTTTTTCACATACTATACTATGACATTTTTTTACATACTATACCATGACATTTTTTTACATGCTATACTATGATGATTTTTTTTACATGCTATACTATGATTTTTTTTACATACTATACTATAACATTCTTGTACATGCTATACTATGATGATTTTTTCACATACTATACTATGACATTTTTTTACATGCTATACTATGATTATTTTTTTCACATACTATAGTATCACATTTTTTCACATGCTATACTATGACATTTTTTTACATGCTATGCTATGATGATTTTTTTTACATACTATATTATGACTTTTTTTTACACACTATACTATGATATTTTTTTACATGATATACTATGGTGATTTTTTTCGCATACTATACTATGACATTTTTATACATACTATACTATGACATTGTTATACATGCTATACTATGACATTTTTTTTACATACTATACTATGATGATTTTTTTCACATACTATACTATGACATTTTTTTACATACTATACTATGATGATTTTTATACATACTATACTATGACATTTTTTTACATGCTATACTATGACATTTTTTACATGCTATACTGTGGTGATTTTTTTTTCACATGCTATACTATGACATTTTTATACATACTATGCTATGACATTTTTTTACATACTATACTTTGACATTTTTTTACATGCTTACTATGATGATTCTTTTGACATACAATACTATATTTTTTTTACATACTATACTGTGACATTTTTTTACATGCTATACTATGACATTTTTTTACATGCTATACTATGACATTTTTTTTCGTGCTCTACTATGATGATTTTTTTCACATACTATACTATGACATTTTTTACATGCTATACTATGATTTTTTTGTACATGCTATACTATGATTTTTTTCACATACTATACTATGACATTTTTTTACATGCTATCCTATGATAATTTTTTTCGCATACTATACTATGACATTTTTATACATACTATACTATGACATTTTTTTACATGCTATACTATGATTTTTTTGACATACTATACTATGACATTTTTTTACACGCTAGAGTATGATAATTTTTTTACATGCTATACTATGATGATTTTTTTCACACACTATACTATGACATTTTTATACATACTATACTATGACATTTTTTACATGCTATACTATGATTTTTTTGACAGACTATACTATGACATTTTTTTACATGCCAGACTATGATAATTTTTTTACATGCTATACTATGATGATTTTTTTGACATACTATACTATGACTTTTTTTACATACTACACCATGACATTTTTTCACATGCTATACTATATTTTTTTACATGCTATACTATGACATTTTTTTTACATACTATACTATGATGATTTTTTTCACATACTATACTATGACATTTTTTTACATACTATACTATGACATTTTTTTACATGCTATACTATGATTTTTTTTTACATACTATACTATGACATTTTTTTACATGCTATACTATGATGATTTTTTTTACATGCTATACTATGATTTTTTTTACATACTATACTATAACATTCTTGTACATGCTATACTATGATGATTTTTTCACATACTATACTATGACATTTTTTTACATGCTATACTATGATTATTTTTTTCACATACTATAGTATCACATTTTTTCACATGCTATACTATGACATTTTTTTACATGCTATGCTATGATGATTTTTTTTACATACTATATTATGACTTTTTTTTACACACTATACTATGATATTTTTTTACATGATATACTATGGTGATTTTTTTCGCATACTATACTATGACATTTTTATACATACTATACTATGACATTGTTATACATGCTATACTATGACATTTTTTTTACATACTATACTATGATGATTTTTTTCACATACTATACTATGACATTTTTTTACATACTATACTATGATGATTTTTATACATACTATACTATGACATTTTTTTACATGCTATACTATGACATTTTTTACATGCTATACTGTGGTGATTTTTTTTCACATGCTATACTATGACATTTTTATACATACTATGCTATGACATTTTTTTACATACTATACTTTGACATTTTTTTACATGCTTACTATGATGATTCTTTTGACATACAATACTATATTTTTTTTACATACTATACTGTGACATTTTTTTACATGCTATACTATGACATTTTTTTACATGCTATACTATGACATTTTTTTTCGTGCTCTACTATGATGATTTTTTTCACATACTATACTATGACATTTTTTACATGCTATACTATGATTTTTTTGTACATGCTATACTATGATTTTTTTCACATACTATACTATGACATTTTTTTACATGCTATCCTATGATAATTTTTTTCGCATACTATACTATGACATTTTTATACATACTATACTATGACATTTTTTTACATGCTATACTATGATTTTTTTGACATACTATACTATGACATTTTTTTACACGCTAGAGTATGATAATTTTTTTACATGCTATACTATGATGATTTTTTTCACACACTATACTATGACATTTTTATACATACTATACTATGACATTTTTTACATGCTATACTATGATTTTTTTGACAGACTATACTATGACATTTTTTTACATGCCAGACTATGATAATTTTTTTACATGCTATACTATGATGATTTTTTTGACATACTATACTATGACTTTTTTTACATACTACACCATGACATTTTTTTCACATGCTATACTATATTTTTTTACATGCTATACTATGACATTTTTTTTACATACTATACTGTGATGATTTTTTTCACATACTATACTATGACATTTTTTTACATACTATACTATGACATTTTTTTACATGCTATACTATGATTTTTTTTTACATACTATACTATGACATTTTTTTACATGCTATACTATTATGATTTTTTTTGACATACTATGCTATGACATTTTTTTACATACTATACTGTGACATTTTTTTACATGCTATACTATGATGATTTTTTTAACATACTATACTATGACTTTTTTTACATACTATACTATGACATTTTTTTACATGCTATACTGTGGTGATTTTTTTCACATACTATACTATGACATTTTTATGCAGACTATACTATGACATTTTTTTACATGCCAGACTATGATAATTTTTTTACATGCTATACTATGATGATTATTTTGACATACTATACTATGACTTTTTTTACATGTTATACTATGATGATTTTTTTCACATACTATGACTTTTTTTACATACTACACTATGACATTTTTTTTCATACTATACTATAACATTTTTTTACATGCTATACTATGATTTTTTTCACATACTATACTATGATTTTTTTTACATACTATACTATGACATTCTTTAACATGCTATACTATGATGATTTTTTTCACATACTATACTATGACATTTTTTTTACATACTATACTATGATTTTTTTGACATACTATACTATGACATTTTTTTTACATACTATGATGATTTTTTTTACATACTATACTATGACATTTTTTTACATACTATACTATGACATTTTTTTACATGCTATACTATGATGATTTTTAGACATACGATACTATGATTTTTTGACATACTATACAATGACATTTTTTTACATACTATACTATGACTTTTTTTTACATACTATCGTATGATGATTTTTTTCGCATACTATACTATGACATTTTTATACATACTATACTATGACATTTTTTACATGCTATACTATGACGATTTTTTTTTCGCATACTATACTATGACATTTTCATACATACTATACTATGACATTTTTTTAAATGCGAGACAATGATAATTTTTTTACATGCTATACTATGATGATTTTTTTCACATACTATACTATGACATTTTTTTACATGCTGGACTATGATAATTTTTTTATATACTATACTATGATGATTTTTTTCACATACTATACTATGACATTTTTGTACATACTATACTATGACATTTTTTTACATGCTAGACCAATTTTTTTACATGCTATACTATGATGATTTTTTTCACATACTATACTATGACATTTTTTTACATGCTAGACTATGATAATTTTTTTACATGCCATACTATTATTTTTTTCACATACTATACTATGACATTTTTTTTACATACTATACAATGATGTTTTTTTTCACATACTATACTATGACATTTTTTTACATGCTATACTATGATGATTTTTTGACATACTATACCATGATTTTTTTTGACATACTATGCTATGACATTTTTTTGCATACCATACTGTGACATTTTTTTACATACTATACTATGATGATTTTTTTCACATGCTATACTATGACATTTTTTTACATGCTATACTGTGGTGATTTTTTTCACATGCTATACTATGACATTTTTTTACATGCTATACTATGATGATTTTTTTAACATACTATACTATGACATTTTTAACATACTATAGTATGACATTTTTTTACATGCTATACTGTGGTGATTTTTTTCACATACTATACTATGACATTTTTTTACATGCTATACTATGATGATTTTTTTCACATACTATACTATGACATTTTTTTACATGCTATACTATGATGATTTTTTTGACATGCTCTACTATGACATTTTTTTACATGCTATACGATGATGATTTTTTTCACATACTATACTATGACTTTTTTTAGATACTATACTCTGACATTTTTTTACATGCTATACTATGATGATTTTTTTCACATACTATACTATGACATTTTTATACATACTATTCTATGACATTTTTATACATACTATACTATGACATTTTTATACATACTATACTATGACATTTTTTATATGCTATACTATGATGATTTTTTGACATACTATACTGTGACATTTTTTTACATACTATACTATGACTTTTTTTACATGCTATCCTATGATGATTTTTTTCGCATACTATACTATGACATTTTTATACATACTATACTATGACATTTTTTTACATGCTATACTATCATTTTTTTTACATACTATACTATGACATTTTTTTACATGCCAGACTGTGATAATTTTTTTACATGCTATACTATGATGATTTTTTTGACATACTATACTATGACTTTTTTTACGTACTATACTATGATTTTTTTTTACATACTATACTATGATGATGTTGTTCACATACTATACTATGACATTTTTTTACATGCTATACTATGACTTTTTTTTAACATACCATACTATGACATTTTATACATGCTATACTATGATTTTTTTCACATACTATACTATGACATTTTTTTACATACTATACTATGACATTTTTTTAACATGCTATACTATGATGATTTTTTTCACATACTATACTATGACATTTTTTCACATGCTATACTATATTTTTTTACATACTATACTATGACATTTTTTTACATACTATACTATGATGATTTTTTTCACATACTATACTATGACTTTTTTTTTACATACTATACAATGATGATTTTTTTTCACATACTATATTATGACATTTTTTTACATACTATGCTATGACATTTTTTTACATGCTATACTATTATGATTTTTTTTGACATACTATGCTATGACATTTTTTTACATACTATACTATGACATTTTTTTACATGCTATACTATGATGATTTTTTTCGCATACTATACTATGACATTTTTATACATACTACACCATGACATTTTTTTACATGCTATACTATGATGATTTTTTTGACATACTATACTATGACATTTTTTTACATGCTAGACTATGATAATTTTTTTACACGCTACACTATGATGATTTTTTTCACGTACTATACTATGACATTTTTATACATACTATACTATGATTTTTTTACATACTATACTATGACATTTTTTTACATGCTATACTATGATGATTTTTTTTGACATACTATACTATGACATTTTTTGACATACTATACTATGATGATTTTTTTGACATACTATACTATGACATTTTTTTACATACTATACTATGACTTTTTTTGCATGCTATCCTATGACGATTTTTGTCGCATATTATACTATGACATTTTTTTACATGCTATACTATGATGATTTTTTTGACATACGATGCTATGACATTTTTTTACATGCTATACTATGATGATTTTTTTCACATACTATACTATGACATTTTTATACATACTATTCTATGACATTTTTATACATACTATACTATGACATTTTTATACATACTATACTATGACATTTTTTACATGCTATACTATGATTTTTTTCACATACTATACTATGACATTTTTTTACATGGTATACTATGATGATTTTTTTCACATACTATACTATGACATTTTTTTACATGCTATACTATGATGATTTTTTGACATACTATACTGTGACATTTTTTTACATACCATACTATGACTTTTTTTACATGCTATCCTATGATGATTTTTTTCGCATACTATACTATGACATTTTTATACATACTATACTATGACATTTTTTTACATGCTATACTATGATTTTTTTTAAATACTATACTATGACATTTTTATACATACTATACTATGACATTTTTTTACATGCCAGACTATGATAATTTTTTTACATGCTATACTATGATGATTTTTTTCACATACTATACTATGACATTTTTTTTACATACTATACAGTGATGATTTTTTTCACATACTATACTATGACATTTTTTTACATACTATACTAAGACATTTTTTCACATGCTATACTATGATGATTTTTTGTCATACTATACTATGATTTTTTTACATGCTATACTATGACATTTTTTTACATGCTATACTATTATGATTTTTTTTGACATACTATACTATGACATTTTTTTACATGCTATACTATGATGATTTTTTTCGCATACTATACTATGACATTTTTTTACATGCTATACTATGATGATTTTTTTCGCATACTATACTATGACATTTTTTTACATGCTAGACTATGATAATTTTTTTACACGCTACACTATGATGATTTTTTTCACATACTATACTATGACATTTTTATACATACTATACTATGACATTTTTTTATATGCTAGACTATGATAATTTTTTTACATACTATACTATGATGATTTTTTTCACATATTATACTATGACATTTTTTTACATGCTATACTATGATGATTTTTTTCACATACTATAGTATGACATTTTTTTACATGCTATACTATGACTTTTTTTTACATACTATACTATGACATTTTTTTACATACTATACTATGACTTTTTTTACATGCTATACTATGATGATTTTTTGACATACTATACTACGATTTTTTTACATACTATACTATGACATTTTTTTACATGCTATACTATGATGATTTTTTTGACATACTATACTATGACTTTTTTTGCATGCTATACTGTGGTGATTTTTTTCACATGCTATACTATGACATTTTTATACATACTATGCTATGACATTGTTATACATGCTATACTATGATGATTTTTTGACATACTATACTACGATTTTTTTACATACTATACTATGACATTTTTTTACATACTATACTGTGACTTTTTTTACATGCTATACTATGATGATTTTTTGACATACTATACTACGATTTTTTTACATACTATACTATGACATTTTTTTACATGCTATACTATGATGATTTTTTTGACATACTATACTATGACATTTTTTTACATACTATACTATGATTTTTTTACATACTATACTATGACATTTTTTTACATGCTATCCTATGACGATTTTTTTCGCATACTATACTATGACATTTTTTTTACATGCTATACTATGATGATTTTTTTGACAAACTATACTATGAAATTTTTTAACATACTATACTATGACATTTTTTTACATTCTATACTATGATTTTTTTCACATACTATACTATGACATTTTTTTACATGCCAGACTATGATAATTTTTTTACATGCTATACTATGATTATTTTGACATACTATACTATGACTTTTTTTACATGCTATACTATGATGATTTTTTTCACATACTATGACTTTTTTTACATACTACACTATGACATTTTTTTTCATACTATACTATAACATTTTTTTACATGCTATACTATGATTTTTTTCACATACTATACTATGATATTTTTTTACATACTATACCATGACTTTCTTTAACATGCTATACTATGATGATTTTTTTCATATACTATACTATGACATTTTTTTACATACTATACTATGATTTTTTTCACATACTATACTATGACATGTTTTTTTACATACTATGATGATTTTTTTCACGTACTATACTATGACATTTTTTTACATACTATGACATTTTTTTACATGCTATACTATGATGATTTTTTGACATACTATACTATGATTTTTTTACATACTATACTATGACATTTTTTTACATGCTATACTATTATGATTTTTTTTGACATACTATACCATGACATTTTTTTACATACTATACTATGACTTTTTTTTTACATACTATCGTATGATGATTTTTTTCGCATACTATACTATGAAATTTTTCGCATACTATACCATGACATTTTCATACATACTATACTATGACATTTTTGTACATGCTATACTATGATCATTTTTTTCACATACTATACTATGACATTTTTATACATACAATACTATGACATTTTTTTACATGCTAGACTATGATAATTTTTTTACATGCTATACTATGATGATTTTTTTCACATACTTTACTATGACATTTCTTTACATGCTAGACTATGATAATTTTTTTACATGCTATACTATGATGATTTTTTTCACATACTATACTATGACATTTTTTTTACATGCTAGACTATGATAATTTTTTTACATACTATACTATGATGATTTTTTTTACATACTATACTATGACATTTTTTTACATACTATACTATGATATTTTTGTACATGCTATACTATGATTTTTTTCACATACTATACTATGACATTTTTATACATACTATACTATGACATTTTTTACCTACTATATTATGACATTTTTTAACATGCTATACTATGATGATTTTTGACATACTATACTATGACATTTTTTTACATGCTATACAATGACGATTTTTTTACATACTATACTATGACATTTTTTTACATGCTAGACTATGATAATTTTTTTCACATACTATACTATGACATTTTTATACATGCTATACTATTATGATTTTTTGACATACTATACTATGATTTTTTTACATACTATACTATGACATTTTTTTACATGCTATACTATGACATTTTTTTACATGCTATACTATTATGATTTTTTTTGACATACTATACTATGACATTTTTTTACATGCTATACTATGATGATTTTTTTCACATACTATACTATGACATTTTTTTACATGCTATACTATGATGATTTTTTGACATACTATACTATGATTTTTTTACATACTATACTATGACATTTTTTTACATGCTATACTATTATGATTTTTTTTGACATACTATACTACGACATTTTTATACATACTATACTATGACATTTTTTACATGCTATACTATGACGATTTTTTGACATACTATACTATGATTTTTTTACATACTATACTATGACATTTTTTTACATGCTATACTATAATTTTTTTACATGCTATACTATGATGATTTTTTTCACATACTATACTATGACATTTTTTTACATGCTAGACTATGATAATTTTTTTACATGCCATACTATTATGATTTTTTTCACATACTATACTATGACATTTTTTACATGCTATACTATGATGATTTTTTTCGCATTCTATACTATGACATTTTTATACATACTATACTATGACATTTTTTTTACATGCCAGACTTTGATAATTTTTTTACATGCTATACTATTATGATTTTTTTTGACATACTATACTATGACATTTTTTTACATGCTAGACGATTATAATTTTTTTACATGCTATACTATGATGATTTTTTCACATACTATACTATGACATTTTTATACATACTATACTATGACATTTTTTTACATGCTAGACTATAATTGTTTTACATGCTATACTAAGATGATTTTTTTCACATACTATACTATGACATTTTTTTACATGCTAGACTATGATAATTTTTTTACATGCTATACTGTGATGATTTTTTTCACATACCATACTATGACATTTTTTTACATGCTAGACTATGATAATTTTTTTACATGCTATACTATGATGATTTTTTTCACATACTATACTATGATATTTTTTTACATGCTAGACTATGATAATTTTTTTACATACTATACTATGATGATTTTTTTCACATACTATACTATGACATTTTTTTACATACTATACTATATTTTTGTACATGCTATACTATGATTTTTTTCACATACTATACTATGACATTTTTATACATACTATACTATGACATTTTTGTACATGCTATACTATGATTTTTTTCACATACTATACTATGACATTTTTATACATACTATACTATGACATTTTTTACATACTATATTATGACATTTTTTTACATGCTATACTATGATGATTTTTTGACATACTATACTATGATTTTTTTTACATCCTATACTATGACATTTTTTTACATGCTATACTATGACGATTTTTTTACATACTATACTATGACATTTTTTTACATACTATACTATGACATTTTTTTACATGCTATACTATGATGATTTTTTTCACATACTATACTATGACATTTTTTTACATGCTATACTATGATATTTTTTTACATGCTATACTATGATGAGTTTTTTTGACATACTATACTATGACATTTTTTTACATGCTATACTATGATGATTTTTTTTACATACTATACTATGACATTTTTTTCACATGCTATACTATGATGATTTTTTTTACATGCTATACTATGATATTTTTTACATGCTATACTATGGTGATTTTTTTCCGCATACTATACTTTGACATTTTTATACATACTATACTATGACATTTTTTAACATGCTATACTATGATGATTTTTATACATACTATATTATGACATTTTTTTAGATGCTATACTATGATGATTTTTTTTGACATGCTATACTATGACATTTTTTTAACATGCTATACTATGATGATTTTTTTCACATACTATACTATGACTTTTTCTACATGCTATACTATGACATTTTTTTACATGCTATAGTATGACATTGTTATACATGCAATACTATGATGATTTTTTTACATACTATACTATACTATAACATTGTTGTACATGCTATACTATGATTTTTTTCACATACTATACTATGACATTTTTTTACATACTATACCATGACATTTTTTAACATGCTATACTATGATGATTTTTTTCACATACTATACTATGGCATTTTTTTACATGCTATACTATGATGATTTTTTTTACATGCTATACTATGATTTTTTTTTACATACTATACTATAACATTCTTGTACATGCTATACTATGATGATTTTTTCACATACTATACTATGACATTTTTTTACATGCTATACTATGATTATTTTTTTCAAATACTATAGTATCACATTTTTTCACATGCTATACTATGATTTTTTTCACATACTATACTATGACATTTTTTTACATGCTATACTATGACATTTTTTTACATGCTATATTATGATGATTTTTTTTACATACTATACTATGACATTTTTTTACATGCTATGCTATGATGATTTTTTTTACATACTATACTATGACTTTTTTTTAAATACTATACTATGATATTTTTTTACATGATATACTATGGTGATTTTTTTCGCATACTATACTATGACATTTTTATACATACTATACTATGACATTTTTTTTACATACTATACTATGATGATTTTATACATACTATACTTTGACATTGTTATACATGCTATACTATGATGATTTTTTTGACATGCTATACTATGATGATTTTTTTACATACTATACTATGACATTTTTTTTACATGCCATACTATAACGATTTTTTTCACATACTATACTATGATGATTTTTTTACATGCTATACTATGACATTTTTTTACATGCTATACTATGATGAATTTCTTTCACATACTATGACATTTTTTACATACTACACCATGAAATTTTTTACATCCTATATTATGACATTTTTTACATGTTATACTATGATGATTTTTTTTCACATACTATACTATGACATTTTTTTACATATTAAACTATGACATTTTTTCACATGCTATACTATGATTTTTTTCACATACTATACTATGACATTTTTTTACATGCTATACTATGACATTTTTTTACATGCTATATTATGATGATTTTTTTTACATACTATACTATGACATTTTTTTACATGCCATACTATAACGATTTTTTTCACATACTATACTATGATGATTTTTTTACATGCTATACTATGACATTTTTTTACATGCTATACTATGATGAATTTTTTTCACATACTATGACATTTTTTACATACTACACTATGAAATTTTTTACATCCTATATTATGACATTTTTTACATGTTATACTATGATGATTTTTTTTCACATACTATACTATGACATTTTTTTACATATTAAACTATGACATTTTTTCACATGCTATACTATGATTTTTTTCACATACTATACTATGACATTTTTTTACATGCTATACTATGACATTTTTTCACATACTATACTATGACATTTTTTTAGATGCTATACTATGACATTTTTTTACATGCTATATTATGATGATTTTTTTTACATACTATACTATGACATTTTTTTTCATGCTATGCTATGATGATTTTTTTTACATACTATACTATGACTTTTTTTTAAATACTATACTATGATATTTTTTTACATACTATACTATGACATTTTTTTTACATGCCATACTATAACGATTTTTTTCACATACTATACTATGATGATTTTTTTACATGCTATACTATGACATTTTTTTACATGCTATACTATGATGAATTTTTTTGACATACGATGACATTTTTTACATACTACACTATGAAATTTTTTACATCCTATATTATGACATTTTTTACATGCTATACTATGATGATTTTTTTCACATACTATACTAAGACTTTTTCTACATGCTATACTATGACATTTTTTCATATGCTATACTATCATGACTTTTTTCACATACTATACTATGACTTTTCCTACATGCTATACTATGAAATTTTTTTACATACTATACTATAATGATTTTTTTGACATGCTATGCTATGACATTTTTTTACATGCTATACTATGATTTTTTTCACATACTATACTATGACTTTTTCCACATGCTATACTATGACTTTATTTACATACTATACTATGACATTTTTTTACATGCTATACTATGATGATTTTTTTCACATACTATACTATGACATTTTTTTACATACTAGACTATGACACTTTTTAACATGCTATACTATGATGATTTTTTTCACATACTATACTATGACTTTTTTTACATGCTATACTATGATGATTTTTTCACATACTATACTATGACTTTTTTTACATGCTATACTATGATGATTTTTTTACATACTATACTATAACATTCTTGTACATGCTATACTATGATGATTTTTTCACATACTATACTATGACTTTTTTTACATGCCATACTATGATGATTTTTTTCACATACTATACTATGACATTTTTTTTTACATACTATACTATGACATTGTCAGACATGCTATACTATGATGAATTTTTCACATACTATACTATGATTTTTTTGACATACTATACTATGATGATTTTTTACATACTATACTATGACCTTTTTTACATCCTATACTATGATTTTTTTTACATACTATACTATGACTTTTTTTTCACATGCTATACTATGAAATTTTTTTACATACTATACTATGACATTTTTTTACATGCTGTACTATGATGATTTTTTTCACATACTATACTATGACTTTTTTTACATACTATACTATGGCATTTTTTTTACATGCTATACTATGATTTTTTTCGCATACTATACTATGACATTTTTATACATACTATACTATGACAGTTTTTTACATGCTATACTACGATTTTTTTTACATACTATACTATTACATTTTTTTACATGCTATACTATGACATTTTTTTACATGCTATACTATGATTTTTTTCACATACTATACTATTACTTTTTTTACATACTATACTTTAACATTCTTGTACCTGCTATACTATGATGATTTTTTTACATACTATACTATGATATTTTTTTACATGCTATACTATTTTTCTACATGCTATACTATGATGATTTTTTTGACATGCTATACTATGATTTTTTTACATACTATACTATGACATTTTTTTTACATACTATACTATGACATTTTTTTTACATGCTATACTATGACATTTTTTTTACATACTATACTATGATGATTTTTTTGACATGCTATACTATGATTTTTTTGACATGCTATACTATGATGATGTTTTTTGACATGCTATACTATGACATTTTTTGACATGCTATACTATGATGATTTTTTTACATGCTATACTATGATGATTTTTTTTGACACGCTATACTATGACATTTTTTTACATGCTATACTATGATGATTTTTTTCACACAGCTATACTATGACATTTTTTACATGCTCTACTATGATGATTTTTTTCATTTACTACACTATGACATTTTTTTACATACTATACAATGATGATTTTTTTTTTACATAGTATACTATGAAATTTTTTCAATGTTATACTATTATGATTTTTTTTTACATACTATAGTATGACATTTTTTACATGCTATACTATTTTTTTGACATGCTATACTATGATGATTTTTTTTACATACTATACTATAATGACTTTTTTCACATACTATACTATGACATTTTTTTACATGCTATACTATGACATTTTTTTACATACTATATTATGATTTTTTTGACATGCTATACTATGATGATTTTTTTTACATGCTATACTATGATGATTTTTTTGACATGCTATACTATGATGATTTTTTTCACATGCTATACTATGATGATTTTTTTGACATGCTATACTATGATGATTTTTTTGACATGCTATACTATGATTTTTTGACATGCTATACTATGACTTTTTTTGACATGCTATACTATGACATTTTTTTACATGCTATACTATGATGATTTTTTTACATGCTATACTATGATGATTTTTTTTGACATCCTATTCTATGATGATTTTTTTGACATCCTATTCTATGATGATTTTTTTTGACATACTATAGTATGACATTTTTTTTACATGCTAAACTATGATGACTTTTTTACATACTTTAGTATGACATGTTTTTACATGCTATACAACGATGATTTTTTTTACATAGTATACTATGAAATTTTTTCGATGCTATACTATGATGATTTTTTTTACATACTATACTATATTTTTTTTTACATATTATACTATGATGATTTTTTGACATACTACACCATGATCATTTTTTTGACATACTATACTATGACATTTTTTACATATTATACTATGATGATTTTTTTTACATACTATACTATTATATGTTTTTTTACGTACTATACCATGACGATTTTTTTTGACATTCTATACTATGACGATTTTGTTTTACATACAAACTATTATTATTTTTTGAGATACTATACTATGAAGATTTTTTATTTTGACATACTCTACTATTTTTTTTTTTTGATACACTATCCTATGACAATTTTTTTGACATACTATGATGATTTTTTTTTTTTTTTAAAGTCTATACTATGACCTTTTTTTTTAAAAACTATACTGTGATATCTTCCGAAAAAAATATACTGTAATGTTTTTCTTGACATACTATAGTATTTTTTTTTTTTAAACTATACTATGACGATTTATTTGGCATACTTTACTATGATATTTTTGGACATACTACACTATGACAATTTTTAGACATCCATCCATTTTCTAACGGATTATCCTCTTGAGGGCTGCGGGGGGGCTGGAGCCTATCCCAGCTGACATTTGGTGAGAGGCAGGGTACACCCTGGACAGGTCACCAGATTATCACAGGGTTGACACATAGAGACAGACAACCATTCACACTCACATTCACATCTATGGAAAAAAAATTTTGAGTCACCAATTAACCTGCATGTCTTTGGACTGTGCAAACTCCGCACAGACGGGTTCTTGCACCTGGGATCGAACCAGGAACCCTCTTGCTGTGAGGTGACAGTGCTAACCACCACACCACTGTGCCGCCCCATTTTTAACATACTATTCAATTTTTTTTTAAGTACTATACTAGAACATTTTTTTGGCATACCATACAATGACATTTTTTGACAAACTATACAATGACATTTTTTAACATACTACACAATGACTTTTTTGGACATACAATATTATGATTATTTTTTGAGATAATATGTAATTACATTTATGGACATACTATACTCAATCAATCAATCAATCAATCAATTTTATTTATAAAGCCCAATATCACAAATCACAATTTGCCTCAGAGGGCTTTACAGCATACAACATCCCTCTGTCCTTAGGACCCTCACAGCGGCTAAGGAAAAACTCCCCCCAAAAAACCCCTTTAACGGGGAGAAAAAAATGGTAGAAACCTCAGGAAGAGCGACTGAAGGAGGGATCCCTCTTCCAGGACGGACAGACGAGCAATAGATGTTGTACAGAACAGATCAATATAATGAATTAACAGTAATCCGTATGACAGATATGTGATATGTTTTGACGTACTAACTATATATATATATATGAAGAAGATTTTTTTTTTGACATACTCTACTATATTTTTTGATACACTACCCTATGACCTTTTTTTTTTGACATACTATACTATTACTACTAATCTCTGAAATCAATTTCATTCACTACTCCCTGTTCACCATGTAGGGAGTTACATGTAGAGGACTACATAGTGAGCTCATCTGTGACATTAAAGATCACTTTAGGATTCTACTTAGGCTTTTAATTACGTCATTGCTGTCGCACAATTAAAACATGTTATATCAATGTCAGCTGGTGAAGCATCCATAACATATACTGACATGCATATTTGTGATAAAAACATCTTCTTCCAGCCATCTTTCATGTCATTGGTTGTCCTAGTCCATATTCTACAACTACAGAGAAAAAACAGGGTCTTCTGGCCTCCATGATGATAATCCTGGTTCTCTTCACGTAGTGCATTAATGTCCCTGCATCTGACATCACGTCTTCAGTTTGGTTACACAACTGAGAATGAAAAAAAAAAACACATCTGATAAGAACACTTTGTTGGTGCATTTAAAAATCTCTCTCATGTTCTGGACTTGTGTGAAGGATGTGACGGTGCTGTCCTCGTACCTGTCTTGTAAAACAGGATAAAAGCACCCTTCTCCTGCTGCTCACAAATGAACTCGCCAGTCATCTCAAAGACCATTGAATCACCGAAGGTGAGCCCACGGTTGTCGGGCTCGTCTGGATTGTTGTCAGGGTGAATGCTGTCACAGATGTAGTGTCCTTAAAAGAGAGAGATCTCAGTTAACATCTTAAAACATAGTGGAGGTCATGAAGGTTAACTGATTACAGACAGCTGTGATTCTTCAAAATCACGATAGTTACTAAAATTATTAAACAAAATAGGAAAAAAAACATAAATTTCACACAAAAAAAGGATGACGTTCCATTAAAACTATTCAGAATAAATAAGGTGAGCAATTATAACTGGCCATTTCCAACAGCACTTGAAACTTTTCTATCTACAACATGATAGAGGACGACAGAAGGTCACATTCAGCCTTCAGTGTGTGCTTCTTTTACCTGCTTCAGTGGAGCCGAAATGGCTGATGGCACTGACCAAACTGTAGCAGCCGCCACCCTGAGAAGGAACACAGTTTGAAAGAGTTAGCCTCACACCTACACACACACAAAACAACGCCACACACTGTCCACGTTTACTTTCACATGAGCGTGGTTTTTGTGTTTCTGTTTTTCTCTACCTGCTTGGAGGAGACCTCAGCAGCCTCACAGGGTCATCAGCCCTCTCAAGTTCGAAGGAGGGAGAGAAGCGAGATCGCTTTAGTAGCAGGAAGAGCACTCTGATGGAAAAGATAGGAAAATATAAAAGGATAAACGCTGAGCTGAAAGACAAAGTGGAGCAACACGTTCTCATCCTAACTTGTCAAATACCTACACTTTGTCAGTGGACCCAATGCATCAAAATATGACGCTCTAGGAACCCCTCCTGCATCAGCTTCTGACATTCACAGACAGCACGATAATTTACGCTCTTTACATGTATTGTCTCTTCTGAAAATACACTTCTGTCTTCACAGGAAATGTACAGTTTCTGCTCATTACGTGCATACTTTTTTTTTTTTTCAAAATAAACTTACAACATAGGTAAAACACTTTGTTTTGTGTTTACTTACTTTCTATATTTACTTCCTAAGGTTTAGGCAGCTAAAGCTAGATCTAGAAAAAAAACCCAACATGGTTTGGCTTAAAATAGGTACAGTTGTTACCAATGTCATATCAGGTCATGTGACATACATCAGTAGCATAGCGTATGCCATTATTAAAATAACTCCACTGACTTTAACATAACCATGGTGTAGCCAGATTCACAGAGTATAGGTGTAGCATTAGCTATCGCTGCTTCAGTTTAACATCATGAAAGTTAATTTTAAAGTTTTGGTCACTTACAAAAAGTTTTGTTCAAAAAACCAAAACAAAAACACTCCTCGAAAAGAGTTTGATGTTCACTTTTCATTTTCTGGTAATTACATTTTGTTTTAATGATTTTAAGCTTGTTTTTGGCTAGCGAAAAATTTGCATTAGCATTATTACTGTTAAGCAAAGACTGTAATTGTACTGTGCTAGCCAAGCTAGCATCTAATGTCAGGGTCAAAAGCCAAGATGGCTTCAAAATGGGAGTCCACAAACCCATGGGTGACATCATGATGGCTATGTCCATTATTTGTAGTTATTTTATACAGTATTATGGTCAGATTTTTTTTTTCTAATGCTTGTAAACATCAGTGGTGTCATGACAACACAAATTTATTTTCTATTATGGTTAGTTAAAAAACACAAAGTCAAAATTCAGTTTTAATATAAATAATGTAGTGAAAAAGTAATGAACAGGGCTGTTTAAGATGAACTTTTGTAGTCTAGGACTGAGATTTAGAAGGTAAGAAAATGTAGTGGTAGCTTTTCACTAACCAGTTGAGTCACTCTATGAGCAGCACCTCCATGAGGGCAGTGAAGTCCGTTAAATTTGCCTGCATACAGTCATCCAGTGAGCACAATGGTGTCCACCTTGTGCTGGTGTAAAAATGAGCTGGAGTGCCCACGTTCATCCTGCTTATCTATCTTGTTCACTTTTGCAGAGCTGTTGGCGGAAGAAGAAATTGTCATTGACAAGAGAGGCAGAACATTAATATCAGCTTTTTATGTTCCTGACAGACACTGAAAGCAGCGTTAAATTAATGTCTTTACCTCTTGTTGTCGTCAACTGGTGCGACCTGATGTCTTCTCTGTTGGAGGAAAGACAAACTTTCATTGTTCAGTAATGAAAACAGAACAATTAACTACATCAGTACTCTCTGACTGGTGAACATCTGGTTACATTGGCTCTTTCTGTGAAACATACCCTGCAGCAGTTACACAGCGGACGCCACCAATCAGTCTTCTTGGCCGTGTGCTTTGGTGCTGTAGTTTGGGCATCTGAGGTGGTGTCAGTAGGTCTAAAGAGAAACATGGTTTTATATGTCATAAATCATACAGACACTCTTGCACTTTTGGTCACCTCTTGGGTATTGTGGGAAAAAATCAAAGAGTTAGCAATCAACATGTCTGTAGAAACAAAAACATATTGTGAATCAGTGTCTTACCTTTCCTGAGGGGCAGAAGGCTTCTTATCAGGAAGACTTTCCTTCGTCTGTAGAGTAAAAACCAAAACAATATTGTGAGAAAACTATGTCAAACATCTTTTTTTTATCAGTCATTTTCAACTATTGTTGTAGAATAAAGGGACTCAAAACACAGGATTGGACACTTACATCTGATCACAATTTATACTGTCTGACAAACCAGCAGTATCAGTCGAGACATCTATGGCTTTCCAGTACACATCAAAAGGTGTTTCCTGTCACTTAAGCTGCTGTTTCCCTATTATTCAGACAACCGGCTCTAAGAACAGTTGCTCATTGCACATCATCATTTAGCTGAAGTCACATCAGAATAATAAGTCTATGTCAGGTCACATACTCCATACTAGAAGGTTTAAAAAGAAATATTACAGTCTACTAAAATGAGGTTAACATGAAGCTCTGACACTTTACATCAAACATACCTTAAGGTAACCAAAGAGGCGATTCCTCCATTTTGTCTTCTTTGACTTGTTACCTTCTCCAGCCTCAGCTGGCTTTACTGAGACTGGAGTAGCAGTTACATCCTGGACACCGATACTGGGTGCAAAAAGAAACACAGTTAGTTTTTCTACTTTCGAGGCATTTTTAGCTAGAAATAAATTAAAGATCACTGACGAGAAAATCTTTCACTCACAATTAACACAATCACAAACATTTTGCCTCAAACTTAAATACCTGACACTTAAAAAACTTTTCAAACAGTTTGCATGTGTCGCCTGGACAGTTGTTTTTCACTCCGAGATTTTAACAGTTCAAAAATATTGAAAAATTTCCCTTCAAATCTCAGGTCTGCAGCTGGGGCACTAACTCTAAAGGTTTGGGTTCTACTAAGAAACCACATACTAAAAAATAATGTAAATACTTGCATTAATTCTACTTTACTTTTGGTAAAATCCCTCTAAAACACTAAATAAGGCAGCAAATGAAACTGACTGTTGAAGTACATTTTGTATTGAAGTGTATGTCCTTACCTTGTCTGAGGGCTGGAGTGCTGTTTCTACAACCTTTTTTTGAGATGGTTGTTTTTTCTGTTCAGAATAAAGAAAAATAAGATGAACACTGACGGATAGTTGATTAAATTGACTTTATAGAGTGGTCCGGGAATGAGTCCAAAAACTCGGAAATGAGTTAGCATCTTTGCAGTCCTGGTTTCTTTGTCTCAAAGTCAATGAGTTTTTTTTAATCTGTTTTTGTTAGATGCCTTTAATAAGGTTTGTGGTTAACACCAGCTTAACAGATGTCCACTTGTGAAATTTTAAGCCAGTAGGTGTCTTAAAAAGGTGGTTGCTAATAGCTGGCTAAATGAGACCAAAGAAGTTCCAGCGTTCTTCACATTGACACTAGGAGTTGGTGACATGGAGTTTAAACATGGTGTTGTTGTTAAATACTTGGTCTTGACAGGGCAAAGGACTGCTGCTGTGAGTTTTTAGGCACCATGACAATTTCAACAGCTGTTTTGCTTTGTTTTTTGTTGTACTATTCAACAATACAATGTACAGAAAACATCAGGGTATAAAACCAGAACATGACAATACATGAGAGCTGGAAACTTCAATGAGTGTCGCTCTACAAAAGCTGAAAGTTAAATAATTATAATATTGATAGACATATGTTTAGAATTCTTACAAGAAGTTTGGCTGATATTCCTAGAATGTTGCCAGAAAGCCCACAAAAGAATATAATAAGCTCATTATATACCTCCTGCTTTTGGTTCTCTGCCGGAAACAGGTGGATTGTCCCCTCCGGGTTGGGGGTGAGAGTTACTGCCCCAAGCGAGGGAGTTCAAGTATCTCGGGGTCTTGTTCACGAGTGAGGGTAGAATGGAGCGTGAGATGGATCGGCGGTTTGGGGCGGCTTCTGCAGTGATGCCGGCGCTGCACCAGGCTGTCGTGATGAAGAAGGAGCTGAGCCGGAAGGCGAAGCTCTCGATTTACTGGTCCATCTACGTCCCAACCCTCACCTATGGCCACGAGCTCTGGGTAGTGACCGAAAGAATGAGATCGCGGATACAAGCGGCCGAAATGAGTTTTCTCCGTGGGGTGGCTGGGCTCAGCCTTAGAGATAGGGTAAGGAGCTCGGACATCCGGAGGGAGCTCAGAGTAGAGCCGCTGCTCCTTCGCATCGAAAGGGGTCAGTTGAGGTGGTTCGGGCATCTGACTAGGATGCCTCCTGGGCGCCTCCCATGGGAGGTGTTCCAGGCACGTCCCACTGGTAGGAGGCCCCGGGGCAGACCCAGAACACGCTGGAGGGATTATAAATCTCATCTGGACTAGGAATGCCTTGGGGTCCCCCAGGAGGAGCTGGAAAGCGTGCTGGGGAGAGGGATGTCTGGGGTGCTTTGCTCGGCCTGCTGCTCCCCGCGACCCGGCCCCGGATAAGAGGATGAAAATGGATGGATGGATGCTTTTAGAAATAAGCTACATAGTAAGCTAGTTAGCCACACATGCTAACGTTTGCAGCCTACTTGAAAGCTGACACACTGCTTCCACTTTTCCACCCCTTGTATGTCACCAGTGGTGAGTAGCTTTCCTACTACAAGAATAATTCAACACCAAACTGGCCATGTGAAACCAAAGGTCACAATATGAACAGCTTACCTTTTTAAATGAATGTTAATCAGTCATTAACCCTTCTGACTTAAAACCTGGTTTGTCAACATGCCCTTTACTTTCTGCAAACAAATGCTGATTAATTTCACCTCTGACCACCTTGAGGGGAAAAAAAAAGTGATAAAATATCCACAAGAAATTGTCTCGCTTGGTAAAACTCCACCTCAGCTAGGTGATATCAGTTATTAGTGATGAGGTTTTTCATTTCCTGAAGAGTATCAGATACATTAGGGGAAAGAGTGAGTGATGACGGTAATTAGGATAGAGTTGTCCTTTCTCAACCTCTGCTCTTCAACCTTCTCCAGACCTTTAAGGACTTTATCCTTTTCTGTCTCAGGTCGCTTCTGAATGAAAGATTAATAACATCCATCTCCATCAGGAGGTTGTGATTTTTAATAAGGCTTCAGACGTGTACTAACTGTCATCGTGGAGGAGAAGAAAGTTTTATTATTCACCTGCACAAAGATGTTTACAGCGAATGTGCCTTTCATCTACAAAGAGATGTGAATATCATAAGCAATTTTGCATGATATTCAGCCTGTAATTATCCTGAATCTCATTGATTTATTTCACATTCAGCCCGGCCAGACTCCCCACAGATAGTTTATGGATACAGATACCCAGGCTCCGGTTGGATTCTAGTGGTTCAAACACGGCTCTATTATATTTCCTACCGTTCTCCATTTATTCATTGTGTGCTTCGCCCGCTGCTTGCTAAGATTTGCAAGGCAGTAGAATTTGATCCCTCCCAGAACAAATTGAGATGTACTGTACTTGCAGTGCTCAGCAGTAGGGCTATCCAGCAGCTCGGCGAAGCCATGTTGTGCTGACTAGACTTGAGCGCTCACCTCACCTCACACACCTACACAATGGACCTTTATTCCCATGCGCTGCAGAGAAAACCAAAAAGTGTGCATGTGCATGCCTCTGTGTGTGTTCTGTGCATGTGCTGCTGTGCTGTAGGGTTTAAAGGGTACATATAATTTCACTGGGTGAAAGTGTGGGTCTGTGTAAGCACACCTTTATAGATGCACTACATATGCAGGAGCTATATGCAAAAAGGAAGATGCCCATATTGCAAGGCTGGAACACAGGAGAGGTTTAAGAGTGGGCTGGTAAAAAGCAGCATCTCCCACAGTTTTTCTCTCAGACAGTGAGAGCAGTGGACAGGATGATTCTGGGTTTTAGACACATAAACACCTCTGAGAGCCAGGCAGGGGCCTCTAAGTTCATAGGATTGATGTAGCAAAGCCCGAGCTCCCACTCACTCTCTCCCTCTCATGCACAGATGCACACATACACAGAAAGGCTTTCTCTGCCTCCCTCCATCCCTTTCTTTCTCCTGCCCTCCCCACTCACCTTTTCTCATGATTAGATTGACTGGCTTTGTTTTGGACCTAGCAGCTCAGGGCTAGAGAACCACTATGAAGGGGAATTGCCTTTAACCGAGATGGGGCTGCTGTCGGCTCCTGTTTTAAGCCACAGGGTATTCAGCCGCAGCGTGCATTGCAGCACACCGCCTGTATGCATTATCCTTGGCCAGGCGAGGCAGATCGCTTTTATCGGGCTGACTTTACTCGCCTTTATTTGTATTTCATACCCCTTTTTAAGTCCACTATGGAGACATCAGTCAGAGCCGCAGAGCTTTGAGGAGCCACTGAGGCGAAATTAAATTGCCGCTATCATTTTATTGGGAATTTATATTGATGGTGAATTCAAAATCAAAGGTGATCCACAGCATCTGACGCTGGCGTGTGACATTGGGTTGTCCTAGAAGTTCTTCCCATTATGGGCATCATAATGAGGAATGGACACACTTACAGAGTGAACACCACAGCAGTATATCAGTGGATTTATGCTTACAGTTGCCTTGCAGACGGGCGCCGCTACATTTCTTTCTTCCCATTTTTTTTTTACCCCCTGGCTTCTTTTCCTGGGGATTCATATCAATTTGTCCTCATTTTGCCTCATCCTGTGGTTGTGGTGTGAAAGCTGAGATGCAGACAAGGGAAGAAATTGTGTGTATATCCGTGTGTGTGTGTGTGTGTGTGTTTGTTTCTGTCAGACAAAGTGAGAGAGAAAGAGTCGAGGAGAAAGAAAAGGAAAAGAGAAATAGTGGAGAGGATGGCAGGTGGAGAGGAGAGGGGGGGTAGTGTGGGTTTCTTTCCGTGTCACAGGAAGAGTGTCTGGCCCGTAACGAAATGCCAACCAAATGAGGACGGATCAGGGGGCCGAGCGCAAGCCACTCCGAGCCCCCATTACTGAGCGCAGAAGACGGATGGGACTGCTCGTCCTGAGAGAGAGAAGAGAAACACATACGCATTAATACACACCCTCACATTTACACTCAGGTCCACAGCCCTCAAGGACACAGTCATTCACACAAACGCACACATACTACATACAAAGGCACAGGGATGGGAATAAATAAATGAAAGTAAGTGAATAAAGCACCACAGTCCTCAGAGAGGACACATACATGTTTGCTCCATTCATACTGACAGTCTGCATTCAGAGTAAAACTCTCCATTGAGGATGCAAATCCAAAGATATCAGACAGTAAATACAAGCTCAGACACTGACTCACAGACTAAGACACACATACTTAACACAGCAAATGTCTCACTGCTAACAGAAGCTGGCTATGTTAATTTGCAGATGGCAGATCATCAACCATGCAGCCAGCGCTGTACCCGATCATGATGAACGATGAAAGATAATGTGATAAATTTGTACGTCAAAAGACAAAAACTAATTTCAAATATATATTCTGGCATCTCAGAACACTTGAGAGCCCAAATTGTTTGCTTGTCTTGTCTTTCATCAGACTCTGTGTTGTCTTTGAGAGACTTCACATCAAAAACACGACAAATGATTTCCTCCCAGTGTTTTCTAACGACTGCAAAGTGTAACTTTATGGGGCGTGACTAAAGCACTTCTTCTTATTAATGTGTCTGGTCAATGGCTTCCATCAAAAGGAGAACAGAGGATCAGAGGAGCAGAAGCAGCTGAACGAGGGAGATTTATGGAGCAACCCTGGCGGTAGTAGACCCATATTAAACGGCACGACAGCAATCAAGCCTTTTACAATGGCTGAGCATCAGGCAGTTCTCACAGTGTAATACAATACTAATATCACCCCTGCTGAGGGGAAAGGAGGTCGGAGGGGTTTCAACTTATTCAGTGACTGTTCAAGAGCACTTAGACCAACTGCTGTTTATATCAAGTTTTTAATGGACGTGGGCGATGGGCGTTTAATGGACGCACACGAAGCTTTGCATCAATTCAGTCAGTAAGTTGCTATTCTTTACGAAATTCTTACATAACCTGTCTGTGTTACTACATGTAAATTATTCTAAGTGGTATATGATGATGATTACGGAATTTGGCTGTCGAGATGAAATTAATAGAATAAGTATAAAAATAACATCACAGCTAAACCAGAGCTACTGCGTATTAACTTATGATTTCATAAACCCATTTCCCATCATGAAGATTAAGGCCTTGCTAATTGAGTAAGACCCCCGCTAAGCAACGAGGCACGGCAGGTCAAGCTCTTGATTACTCCACACGGTGAAGTGATGTTCACTGGGCTGTAGTAAAAGTAATACCCTGTACATAAGAGATCAGAAGATGGTGTATTTTTTTAACCTTTCAAAAGCCAAAACATACAAGACCCACATTGTAAGGAATGGATTAAAGCAGTGGTTCCCGACTGCTGGGTCGACTCGTGGCTCCATTCTGAATGGACCAGAGTGACTCGTGAATGTGTCTACAATACACTTTATTTTGAAGTACAGTGAATTTCCAGCACAGAGCTTTCATTTTGAAGTGCTGTTTCCTGCTGTAGAGTGAGTGACTAACAGACAGCTACTTAACAGGGACAGCAAACCAGTTGGACGACATGGCCAAACGCAAGTGTGACCCTGAATGTATTAAACAGTGTGGACCTTGAACTAAAGACTAAGGAGAGATCTGGACCTTGTGGCTGCACCAGTTGGGAACCACTGGATTAAAGGGACACCCTCAAAACAAGAGATACATACTGTAGTATTTATCAGTCTAGATTATTTTTGAGTGAGTTAAAAAATGTTTAGCCTTTTGTCCATGAGTAGATACACGCTTCCTTCTGCTCAGTGATATGACTGGTGAATGTAGTTCTGTTACAAATTATTTCCAGACATAGACTTGAAAGTTAGTGACTACTGTAGACGCTAGTTAGCCAGACATGCTGTGAGTGCACTGGGACAGACACTTTAAGGGGACAGTTTACCCAAGCATCAAGAATACAGATTTTTCCTCTTAGCTGTGGAGCTATTTATCAGTCTAAATTGTTTTGCCATGAGTTGCTGAATGTTGGAGATATTGGCTGTAGAGATGTCTGCCGTCGCTCCAAGTTAATTAAACTAGTTGGCACTCAGCTTGTGGTGCTCAACGTGCAAAAAATACTTTTGACAAACTTAACAGCAGTGTGTCTTTACAAAAATCACAACCCAGTTATTCAGGATAATCCACAGATTCTACTATTTTCTTTCCACTGAACAACAAATGCAAATGAAGGCCATGCCACTGTGACTTTAGGGCTCGGCCAGGAGGACACCAAAGCTTATGTGGTGAAACCATCTGCTGCATCTGACAAGGCCGTCATTGTCATACAGGACATCTACGGGTGGCAGCTTCCCAACACCAGATACATGGCTGATATGCTGGCTGCCAATGGATACATGTGAGTAGGAATCAATATTCTCCACACTACAGAGAGAGCAGACAGTGATAGACTTCTAGAGGCAGGTACAGGACATACAGGCTGTAGGGTCCACATTTCAGGAGTGGCTTAAAGACAGAAGTCCAACAAACATAAACAAGAGACTAAGTTAATGTCCATGTTGAAAATGAATGCAGCTTTAGTGGGTGTCCTGCATTTAAAGGGAGAAGTTCTACCCAAAATCTAAGTGCATACTATTCCTCATACCTGTAGGGCAATTTATTAATCTAGATTGTTTTGGTGTGAGTTGCCATAGCTAAACAGCAGTGTCTCTTTCCAGAAATCATGACCCTTAAACACTAAATATTCCACAGACCTTCTAAGCAGTTTCGTGTAGGAACTATTTTCTACGCCCGCCAACTGTATCACCACGCAAAAGGAAACGTGCATCTACTGCTAGCTCACCTAGCACCACTGAGCTAGCAAACCGCCATTAATGTTTATATCTTGTGCTATCACGAGCACAAGCCTCTTGAGTAGATGCACACTTCCTTCGGCGCAGGGATACGGTTGGTGGTCGTAGTTCAGTAGAGAGAAAATAGTCCCTACATGAAACTGCTCACAACAAGGTCTGTGGATTATCTTGAGTAACTAGGTCATGATTTCTGGAAAGAGACATTGCTGTTGAGTTTTGATGCTTTGAGCACTACAAGCTGAGTGCCATCTAGTACTAATATTTGCGAGAATGGACAACTCACACCAAAACAATCTAGATTGATTAATAGCACTAGAGCTAAGAGGAAATATCTAAACTGTGTGTTTCAGTGGTCCAACATAACCTGCAGCGTGTCCATCTTACTCACTAATACAGTAGTAAGCCACTTTTAAGTCTCCCTCTGAAAATCTTTTTTTTTCTGTGCAACTTTGAACCTGGCAACAAGTTGATGATGAGATTATTTCCATAATTTCAAAACAAATCATCTTTGTTTTAAGGCTAAGACGCCCCTGCATCTCTATTGTCCCCGTTAAGGTCAGGCCGTGCTATATGAAGCACAGAGATAAATAAACATACAGACACTGAAGTCGACCAAATGTTGGATATTTTAAGAGAGCCAGCAGCATATTAATATGAGCAATTAGTATGGATGACTATGCATGAGAGTTGTTTTGTTCTTCCATCTTTGATGAGAGTGTGTTAGGGCGGGATAGCCAAACCAAAGATAGCAATAAAGCAAGACAGAGAGGGAGGTGAAGTGTGTGTGGGGCTTTGTAACCCTTGTTATTTCCATGCGACTCCCAGGAGGCTTGGTTCCTATTTCAATTAATCCCTAATCAAACTGGGAGCGGCAAACATGATCTGATTTGGCCTCTTCACATAGGGATGCTCTAATCAGTTTCTCCATCCAAACAGGATTTGGAGGGAGGCCAGAGGACACACACCTCCTCTGTTGTTGAGATTGTCCTCTGAGATATTATCAAACGCTGTGACACGTCCTACGCAGCGACTCCCAGCGTGTCTTCCAGAGGGCGGTGTCACCACGCATAGTTAGGCGACTGTAAACTTGAATGCAAGGTGATAGAGAACACTGGAAGCATTCTGGCAGTGTTATCTGTCCTCAGGCGAGTTGGTGGCTCTTGAGTTTGTACAGCGCCAGATAGTGGAAGTCTGGTACCGACTGCTTAATGTCTGAGGAGAGAGGAGCCTGTAAACAAAATCTGATATATTATTCACACTCTGGCAAAAAGGTGTCCACCGGTACCTGATGCTGTGATATGCAGTGACACCTCACATCTGCTAGCTAATGAGTCTGAGTGCAACAGGGCCATCTCATCAAGGGCATCAGTCGTTGCCCCACTGCGGGATAAGAGAAGGAACTACATCGCCTTAAGGCCAAGCCTCTGCTGCAATAAAGAACAACAAGCAGCTGCAAAGCACCGGGAGAGCACTTAGATCAATCCATTAAGAGGCTGAGACGCAGCACGAGTGAGGAAATAAACACAGTGTACAGAGAAAAGTGGAGTACAAGACGGAATTAAAAGTAAACTGAAAGAGACACACCAGAGAGGAGGAGGAAGCGATGATGAACACAAGCCTATGAGGCAAAACAAGAAGCTGAAGGAAGATTGGGCCAAAAAATGTCGGCACATTGATTGACCTAAACTCCCACTCACACACTTTCCAGACTCCAAGTTTTAAAGGCAGCCGGATTTTCAACGAATATTTCCTGCAAGGACACAGAGAGAGGACAGAGACGGTAGCTGCTGTTGTAGCAGGACTCATACCAGAAAATATGAAATAAAGCAACCTTGGTGAGACGAGCGTTGGAATGACAAGAGAGTGTCTGGGATCTGCGCACCCTGTCTCGTAAATTATGTTGACCTGAGGTTAATTTGGTAGTTCAGTGCCCCCTGGAGGTCATTTCTTTACGTCCGCATTCCTACAGTATTAATTACTTTGTCCATTAGTGGGAAGACAAATTTTGACATACAACTGACCCAATCCTAGTGCACCGAAGTTCTCTAAACCTGCCTCGTCTACTGCTGCTCAAAAGCCCTGACAGCATAGTTTCAAATCTTAAATATGTGTTTATACTTTTCAGTCCTCAAAAGTCAGATGAAATGTTTTGAAAAAAAACATTGTCAGGTTTTAAATTAAAAGTTTACGATTCAAAACCTCAGCTTGTTCATCTGGTTCTGCTGTTAGATCAGATTTATTTGACAGTGCTGCCAACCTGTTTTAATTTTGTTCATAAAAACTATGACTAAATCTGTTCATCACCTTAACACCATACATTAGAAATTAAAGTATTATTAAATTCTGTCTTTATTTTGTTGACAAAAAAGAGGAGACAAAACACTACAGACTGATTTTTGTCAGCGCAGCAGATGGGTGTCCTGTGGAACACGCAATGAGCCCGGAGAGGCTTACTAACTTAAGTTAATTTCATTTATTCATCCTGTTAGGGGTCCCCAGGGTGCTGGAGCCTATCCCAGGTGACATTGGGCGAGAGGCAGTGTACACCCTGGACACAGGGCTGACACATAGAGACAGACAACCATTCACACCTATGGTCAATTTAGAGTCACTAATTAACCGGCATGTCTTTGGACTGTGGGAGTACTGGAGACCCTGGAGAAAACCCACGCTGACACAGGATGAACATGCAAACTCTGCACAGTGGGGCTCCTCCACCCCTGGGTTTGAACCAGGAACCTTCTTGCTGTGAGGGGACAGTGCTAACCTCTGCATTACCGTGCCTTAAGTCAATGTATTTCATTAATTTATTAATCATTTATTTAACCAGGAAGTCCCACTGAGATTGAAAATCTCTTTAACAAGAGACCTGGCCGAGGTAGCAGCCAATCAAAACACATTTAATGTGCAACAAATACAACATATAATACAAAAATCCTCAATAAAACAACAACCATTCAAACATAGTGGCCTCTCAAGAGAAACAAGCACATGTCTCTATCACCACATTCTTTATGATGCCCTTAAATTCATCAATGGATATAAGTATTTCTAATTTTTGAAGATTGTTCTGTGTCCAAGGTGCACAGCAGGAGAATGCAGTTTTCCCCAGATCTGTTAAAGGTTCATTCAACATTCAGATCATTGTTGTAGCAGCAAGCCACCATTTGCTATGATGTAATGGCGTCCTGAGTGGAGAATAAAGTCATGCTACTGCAGCAGGCTCGTCCTATATTTCTCCCATTTACACCTGCATAGTCCCTGCCTGGCCGGTCACTCCCACCTCACACATCACTTCCTGCTCTGTTTAGCTTCACTCACCTTATAAGGAAGACAGCAGCACTGCAGTCCAGCAGCGTTAATTGCCATATCTGGCTAATCTGACTTTGATTACTCAACTGGACGCACACTCTAAAAAAAAAAAGCCATTCTCACATGTGCATGGTCGCTGCCATCTCCATCACCATTCCACTTGCAGACAGGAAGTTTTGATTTCCCTTAGAGATGCACGTAACCCCAGTGTTGAGCATTTGAAGTAGTGGATTGAGTGTCCAAGTTGCAGGTTGCCTGGTTGCAGCTACAGAGTGAGTGTTTGGAGCTGCAGGACACGGGGTAAATCCTACCTGCAGAGGTGTCTTGTGAGGCGGTTTGCGTTGCGTCGTAGTTGGTGGTGGTCTGCCCAGAGAAGAGGACAGTTTGCTACTGTTTTGCCTTACCTTATTTGGCTTAGTATGTTTTGCCTATAGCGTCTTTTGCCTCCTGTTTTTTTCTTTGAGGGGGCGTCATCTTTTTTTTCAACCAGGATGTTTTAATGCTGTTTCTGTGATTTAATTATTTAGTGTTCTTTTTATCCAGGCTGTAGCTGGTGACACATGCATGCAGATGGGTGTTTGTTTGCAGTGACTGTGCGCCTGTGTGTGTGCATGATTTGAGAAGGGCACATGGAAGAGTAGAATTGGATAAGGACTAGTTCACATACAGACAGCCTGTTTTATTAAATGCACTTTTTTTTGTTGCCCAGAACCAGCACTATAATATTGCTGTCTTAAATCTGAGTATCTGGGTTTGCATTTTGTTAAATTTTATAACAATAAAACTGCTATTTTACAGTGATTCTTAGCATCTTTTAAAAATAAGTCTTGCACAGTTGCACTTGAAGCCACGTCTCTCTCCTAAAGATTATAATCAGTCTTGGGGAACCTGTCTTGAGGGTGGGTTTAAACAGCACCCTTATCCCCTTACCCTTATTTGAGAGCCATGTGCAAACAATTACACCCCAGACTCTGAATCATAAATATGCTCCTTTTGAGTTAACAGTGACAGCAGCAGGGCCTGAGAGAGAGAAACAAGGTGATATTTGGGCCCATTTGTTTTACAACAGGCTTAGAAAAAATACTAATGCATTGCTTTATCATAAGGAAGCCAACGTGGTTGTAAAATCGCTGGTAAGAACATGACAAACCTGAGGACACACATGAAGGCTCACCACAGAGAAACTGAGTAGATTAATGACATGTTGGGCTGTTTTTTATTTTGCTACCTTAAGCCAACCCAGTCTCAGTGACTTGTGGTGCCAGACACCACCGAAGAAAGCCGTCCTTTAACGTCAGGATGATACGCGGCCAGTTGTCGCTATAGTTTCATGATGCCCGGTGACATCAGGGGGATGTGGCCAGACAAGAACAAAAGTTAAGGTGGTAAAAGTTCAAGTAACGTGGGTGGGAGCATTTGTGGATGGGTCCAACAAACACCAACCTACAGCCAAGAGAGTGGTGTTCGCGTCCCGTAAGATTCTAAAGTCAAACCCTGTTCTTTTTTCTTAAACTTAACCACATGCTTCAAAAAAAATCAATTTATTTTGAAAGAGACTGTGTAAACGTTAAATATCCTGTGAAAACAGAAGTGTATTTTGAAAGAACACAATGCATGTAACAGGCAGAACTTGACACGGTATCCCAGAACCTCAGCAACCAATGAACTGAGGGCACCTTTCACATCGTATCTGGATGCGGAAAGTCCATAACCAAACGTTGAGATGTAACAAGGTTGGAGTGAGAATGCGCTGGTTAAGTCAACTAGTATAGGCGGCGGTGTTACATTATGTTAATGGCAAATTTAACAAGATTAAAATTTTTTTTTTTTTTTGACTAAAATAAAACTAAGATGATCAAGCTTTAAGTCAACTAAAATTTGACAGAAAAATAGGTTGAGGTTGATTTAACATCATAAAATCTAACAAGGACAATTGACACAGGACTAAGACTAGATAATAATTTTTTTAAAATATGGGGTTGTTTTAGCTAATACCAACTGTAACTGTCTGAGAGACATTTTTTTACTGAAATTTAATTGAAATGCTTTTCATATTTTGTCATAAATTTCATTAACATTTCAATAATTTTTCATTAAAAACTGATTAAAAAGGTAAATAATAGGTAGTTTAAAAGGTACCTTTAATTTCAAAATGATTTAAATACACCACCTTTAAAAAATATTGCTCAGTTAAAAAAATGTATTGACCTTTATGTAAGTTGATTTTGATCGATAGTAACAGGTCACATGACTAGAGGTCAGGGGTCGCACCTGTTGCATTATGGGCTGAGACAGTACAGCAGCAGAGAGCGTCAACATGGTTGCAGAGGAAGTACATACGGCCCCAAAATAACTTTTTGGGACTGTCTTTCATCAGAAAACTTGGGCACGTCTAAATAAAAAAGACTCTAAAAGTAAGTTATGTCTTTTGTTTTTGTAGTTTTCACGGTGTCTGCGGAGGATTGAAGGATGGAAATAAAACTTAAAAAGACATCTGTATGATGCATGGCCATTACTTCCTTGGACCGGTGTAGTTACACCAACATAAGGGGAAAAAAACCCCACAACTGTCGTCGTATTTGGTTTTCAATATTGCTAAATCATGATTAGTAGACAGACCTAGATGTCATCAAAAATACAGACAATTCTGCATGTAATTTAATAAAAACTCTTCAGACATTGGCAGAAAATGTTGTGTTCAGTAGGATCCATTACTCACAGTAAGGAGATATGAGAAAGTAGGTTGTTCGAGCCTTTAAGTTTTGGTTTTCTACATTTCCCAGAGTGAAACATAACGGCGTAAAAAATAAAAGTAGTGCGAGAAACTTTTGGTTTGCTATGTAGGTCAGGTAAGAAGTGTGAGAGCTTTGGGCACATTGCATTCTGGTCCATCAAGGCTTACTGACGGTGGAGAAACTGTTATCCCTGACTCTTTTGTGATGGACTTGTCCTCGGATGATTGCTGAATGTAAGCGCAAAATGTTGAGCCTTGGAAAAGCACCTGGCATTTACCACTGATGCTTCATATGACTGGGAAATATTCTGCTATCGAACCTTGATTATCTTATATTGTGCACATCTGACCTTCTAAGACGAGTATACACCACGAAT
Source organism: Cephalopholis sonnerati (assembly GCA_019142605.1). Lineage (NCBI taxonomy): Eukaryota > Metazoa > Chordata > Actinopteri > Perciformes > Serranidae > Cephalopholis > Cephalopholis sonnerati. The sequence continues at coordinate 22,893,144 of JAGQAX010000021.1, read as the reverse complement.
GATAAAATAGGCCCAGGAATCCAGAGGTATTTGGCTTAAGTGTTAAATCGTTTTAAGGTGGGTTTTCCTTTAAGTACAGGGAGCTCACAAACAAACAAGCATTGTTCTTCGTGCAGGTCTTATAAGTGGTCGTGTGCATCAAAGCGTACATCGCCTTTCATAAAGCGCTATGGCAAACAAACACCCACTTCACTCAACTCTCAAAACATGAAGCATGGAGGGAGCGCAAGTAAAGTGAGCACCTCATTTATCAAACCCCAGTTGGCCACCAGTGGGTGGGCATCACTGTCAAAAGGCCAATTAACAAGAAGCCCATTGTGAGCACCACAGAGCAGCACAGGAGAGACTAACCATTAGCAGAAATTCATCATTAGGATATAATAGGTCCAGAACAGGAAACAAGTCCTCAGCTTCAAATAGTGCCAGACGCTTCTGCCTTCTGAGAATAGGTGTGAGGATGGTGTGTCTATTTGTCCTTGTAATGATTATCTACTTCTCTAAAAACATCTCAATTTCAAGAACACCGTCCAGAGATCAGCCGGAGCAGCTGCTTGAGATCAACGTGGAGCTGAGGCGTGTCCACTCTTTCTCCCTGTCTTCAGCCCAACGTGTCAATTGTGGAGAAAGATCTCCAAAGACAGATATGAACACAGGCAGGAGGAGAAGCCGGGAGATTTCCTGCAGCGAGCGATCAATACAGCACAGAGAATATCTGAGGAGAACAGAGATGGGCTCTGGTGTTCAGGAGCAGACTGGGATTTTTAGTGTTTTGGGAGACATTTATTTCATACAAAGATTCTTTTGTTCAGTGTTGGTAAAAATGAACCCAGACGCAGAGGAGGGGGATTCTGTGTATACAGTCCAGTAACGTAAGCACTGACTGTACTCTCAGATGAAGTTTGTGAACTTGTTTTGAGGACCTTGTGAAATTCTGCGTCTTATCATTTTGAACTTATCGCTGTAATATTGCTGACTAAACAAAGAGTTCACAACAAACAGCTTTTCAGTGAACTTCAGACAGTTATTGATGGAGGGAAGAAAAGCTATACACATTGGGTTTTTTCTTAAAAGTTTTTATTTCGACAATGAAAAGCCATATGGTGAAGAAATGATTGTCTGCAGGGGAAGAGGGAAGCCAAGGCGCTTATACAAAGTCCTGTTCAAAACAAAACAAATGAATGAAGTGTAATCATAAACATCAGACTGATAAACAAGATCAAGCAAACAACAAATAAAATATGAAATAAAAGAGAGATAAAGAATTATTAAAGGGGAAACTAGAAACATAAAAGGGGGAGCTGGATTTTCCTTAAAGGGAAGCTAAAAAAAAAGATAGGGAACTAAAACAGAAAAAGAAAACTTTGAATGGGAACTAGACATACAAAAGGAACTGGAATTTCTTTTAAAGGGAACTAGAAAAACAACAGTGGAAACTTAAAGGAGGCAAAACATGAAAACAGAACATCTAAAGGGGAAGTGAGACATAAAAAGAGAACAGGACACATAAAAAGGAAAACTTAAAGTGAGGGAACTAGAAACATAAAAGGGAAAAACTAAAAAAGGGAACTATATAGAACTATATAGACGAAAAAGGGGGGAAAAAAACACAATAAACATAAATAGGGAACTTAAAACAGAAAATGAAAACCTTAAAAGGGAACTAGAAAAAAAGTGAACAGGGAACACAAAAGGGAACAATTAACAAAGAGAGCAAGAGACATGAAAAGGGAACATGTAGAAGGGGAAGTATAAACACAAAACAAAAGAAGGTAACAGGAAACATAAAAAAATAACATAAAATCAGGGAACTAGAATCATAAAAAAGAAAAACTAAAAAGGGAACCAGATAGACAAAAAAACAAGCAAGAAACACAAAAGGAAAGCCTAAAAATGGAAACTACAACTATTAAAAAGGAAAGAAACATAAAGAGGAACACATAAAAAGGGAAGTAGAATCATGAAAAAAGGGAACTAGCAACATAAAAAGGAAAGCCTAAGGAAGGGAACTTAAAAAAGGAACCTCTAAAAGGGAAGTACAAACATTAAAAAAGGGAACAGGAAAACTTAAAATAAGGGAACAATGAACACAAAAAGGACAAACTAATAAAGGGAACTAGATAGATGAAAAGGGAAACAAGAAACTTAAAACACATAAACATTGAACTAAAAAGAGGAAAAAGAAAACTTTGAAAGGGAACTAGGAATAAAACAGGGAAAACTTAAAAAGAGGAGCAAGAGACATGAAAAAATGGAACAAGACATAAAAAGGAAGGAAAAACATAAAAAAGAGAGGAAACATAAAAAAGGACAGCTTTAAATAAGGTAACTAGAAACATAAAAGGGAAAACTAAAAAAGGGAACTAGACAAACAAAAAATGGAGCTAGCAACATAAAAAAGAAACCCTTATAAACGTGAAAAAGGGAACTAGAATTCTTTTAAAGGGAACTCGAAACACAAAATGGAAAACTTAAAATAAGGACATAAGAGACATCAAAAGGTGAGCTAAAAACGTAAAAAGGGAACATGAGGAACCAACAGTGATGAAGACTCATGACAACAAAAGCAACTGAAAAGATAAAACTCAAACCTGTCGTAGGAAACTCACTACAATTCTTCATATACAGATTAGGACCATAACACACCTTCACACTTTATCACATACATTCTCAGAATCAGAAACTTTCTGTCCACAAGGCAGTAGAAACTTTGAAATGACTCACACAGTACCACATCAATAAAATTTGAACTCCACAGCAGTGCCTCCAGTTTCTAAATTGGTGATGACGGTGGGAAGCCATTGAGGGATCATTCCGTTGCCTCTGCTCTTGTGACCCCTGGTGGTTGGTCGTGCACAGTCGGCGTCGTGATCTGAGCTAAAAAAGTGAATCAGCGGAACAATTTGTCACTCTAAACTGAAAGAAAAAGGGGAATCATTTGACCAGTCATCTTACAATAAAGCACCGGTGGGTTCAGATTCAGAGCTGATGAAACCGCTCGCCATATTTATTCAAAAACCCCTTAATAATTAATTCAAGTGAAACCTCAAAGTAAATGTCAACCAGCTGACCCCACAGCCCCGAACATAAGGACAAAAAAAGCATCGTCCTTCGAAACTTTGTGTTCTCTCTGCTCTCACCTTGACTCAACTCGCTGGCTTTTCTTCAGGTTCACTTTGAAAATGAGCTTTTCAGTTAGTGCGTGGGTGCATGTGTGTGTGTGTGTGTGTGTGTGTGTGTGTGTGTGTGTGTGTGTGTGTGTGTGTGTGTGTTTGTGTTGCACTGACTGGGCTTTGATGGCGCTCCAGGTCGAGGTTACATGTTTTGTCCCCTGGAGACACAGGCTGATTAAGAGGCTTTGTAGTGTTTAATGGCTCTGTGGGCCAGTGGCTCCACACCGGCTATTCAGCCAGTGACCACAGACGTCCCATTCTCCTCTGAGGAGCCCCACTCCTGAACCAACAACTCCTGAGCACACTCTCGCCTCGACTGCACCAGCCAACGCACACAGCTTGAAATTCACCGCACATAGCAGCCAATGTACTCGTTACAATGCACACTCAATCCTCTCTGTCTCACTTCTTATCCGTCTCCTTCCCTTTTTCTTCCGCTCTCTTGTTGTGTCTGCTCGTCTTTCTCTCTCACACACTTTTGCGTCACACTCCGTGTTTCTCTTGTCTGCCTCTCTTTCTGTTTTTCTTCATCTCTGCCTGTTTCTCAGCGGTTGTATCAGTCTCTAATATACACACACACGCCGATTTCTTTCTCTCTGTCAGACTCTGTCAGAAAAATAACCCGCCAAGGTCAGTCACAGTGATCAGCTGTCAATCAACCTGGCATGGGCAGGGCGGCACGCACGCAGAGGATCGAGCGGATGATGAGTCGGGTGCATAAATGTGTGTGGTGCAATGGGAGGGTGGGGTCTGCCAGTGTGGGGGCCTACAAAGATAAATAAAGGTGGTGGTGCCGGTAGGGGTGACCTTGCTACACAGCAGCAACATCTGAGTGGCTCTGAAGTAAAAAAGCGACGTGAGACAAAAAGTGAGCACAGAAGTTTGGGACGGGTGTAACAGAAAAAGAACACTCCCGCAGCTGAAAGTGTGTTTGGGGAAAGTTTGGGGGGAAGTTTTATGTCTGGTAACTTTTCAGGCACAACTCCCATGTGTAAAGTGTAAAGACGATAACACTATAAATACACTCCCCCCCCCGACACAAACACAAACGAACATAATGCTGTCATCATGTGGGAACTCTCATTGCAGCTCTGCCACCTTAAGAACTCCTCAAAACAAGCTCAGTAAATTCAACGATATATTATGCTCGGGCTAAAAACTTCCTAAAAAGCCACGCTTTTGAAGGACACTTTTTTCTGTGCATGTGTATAAAATAAAACAAAACCTCTGAACCTCAATTACTGGTTAGTTTGCAGTGCTGTTCATTGTTTTGCCCACACTCGTTTTTAATTGAAAGGAGCTCCATAGCTTTTCATAGCATATAGTTCCAATGGAGTTTAAAATGAAGTCATCCAGTGCTCAAGTGGTGCAAATTAGCCTCCCTCTCACACATACACACGTCGTGTCACCTCACCACTGTTTGTTTGCCTTTATTGCATTGGAGCCTCTATGGGATATATACACCATGTTAGGCGAGGAGGGAAGAAAGCTCTTTATCTCCTTCCCTCTCTCCTTCACACACATAAACACACACAGACACGCACAAAGAGAAATCAGCCTTCAAGGGGCGTTGCAGTGGATATCAGTGTTAACACAAGTAATTGCCTTCCTGCTTGGGAGCTTGTGAGTGTTAATCCAGCTTGACAAAGTTTGCTCTACAGTGCGTGACTCGGAGCATGGTGTCTTGGTTCTGCTTCTTGCCAGGACTACATCAATGGACGTGCGCTGCGCCTTGTCTCGCAGCTGATAGGACTATGCAGGGCAACAAATGAAGTGAATTTATCATCTTTGGGAATAGAAGAATAGGAAGTCCCAAAACTGCCTAACATTTAGACAAATTCTCCTCCGAGTGTGCGAGATAAGGAGTACAGTGAACCTTTTTAAAAAGCCCAAATCTCATCAAATAAATACATTATCACATTCCCCTGTTGGAGGCAGACAATGGCGGAATTACTATGCCTACAGCAGCTGCAAGGTTCCTTATCTTTTATCCTTGTGATAAGATAAAACATTTTCTCATTTCCTTTGTTTTACATTTCACACATCGGAGACAAGGTGATCTCTCCCGCAGGTGTGAGTCCCCATGTTAAGCAGCCTGTTACTGACAGGAAAGATGTCATTCATTATGAAAAATGCTTAATGAGATCTTCCCCGATGAAACTCGACTATCCCCGCCTCTGAATTTTTTATGGCAATTTTAAATATTTAAGATATGAATAAAGACTGAGTTGACAAAGCAATTAGATATTGACTGACCTTTTCAGAGTGTTTAGTATTCTGTATCCCTCACTCAAGATTCATTTTACTGCCGCGCCGAGCGGTAAGGAGAGGAAGCAGTGGTAAAAGTGCCACAGATCTATTCCAATCAATCAGCGCCTGAGGAGTCCGGGGGACAATCTCAAAGTTTTCATGTGTAAGGCAAAGCTTATGCAACAAGACACGGCGATAGGAGATGGAGCCGTGCTACCTATGAAAAGTAATAGAAGAGCAATTTCTGCAGCGCTCAAGTGGAAAGGATGGCGCTAGGTAATTTTGATCAAGAACACTCTCAACATAAATTTCAGTGTGAGAGGCTGGAGGGAAAATGCCAGGCTCATTATTTCACATGTCTTCATCATGTCATGCTTCCTAAGACAATAACAGTGGTGTGAATTTCGAGTTCTGGCTTTGTATTAAAAAGGTTGCAGCGCGAGGAGTGCAGAGATAGTACATTCACGCATAAAAAAAACTTTTATGGCTTTGTACCAAAGTACTGAAATAAAATAGCAATAAAACGCTGCTATATATTGTCTGCCATTTAAAGTATAATTCCTACTGATTTACTGCAGTCTTTTTTAAAATATGGTAGGAAACGAGCATAAAAGGCATGTCTCACTCTGGGGTGTTTCATATCCTCTCGGTTCTGGTTTTAGCAGCATTATTTTCTCTTACAGATAATGTCACAGACAAACCTCGTACCAAACAAAGGGTGAGCCATGTTCATCCCACTTAATGCCATCAAGAGCCTTTCCAGCCATTGACTGACGGACATGGGAAGCAACTAGATTGGCAGCTCTCCAATTTCTCTTCTATAGCAATTACAGTAAAGTCCCATCATCTCCTCCACCCTCAAGATAAAGAACTGAAGGGGATAAAATAGTGAAGAAGCCAGAGTAATTTCTGAAGGTCCTTACACACTAGCCTGCTCCACAGGGAGAGGACCAGCTCTGCACTCTTTGACCTGGTCTTGAGATGGGATCTGTTAGATAAGGGAGAAAGGGGGCAGACTTATTACCACTGACATGAAGTAGACACATTTGGGCCTGTGTAACTGCCCATGACGCCAAAGCTCCTCACACTAAATGCCATCTCGCCAAGTATGTGACAATTTGAAGATGATATTCATGCAGCAGCATGGACTTTGACACACCACCAGCTTATAGACCCTTTGAGGGCCAAGGTTACGATGACGTCATTTCATTAGCTGGAGGTAAAACACGACTCTCCACCACAGGGTTGTAGGCTACAGAGGAGTCTTGAAATGTCGTCTGTTGTGTTATTGGGAGCCAGAATAGAAGGAGTCATGGCGCGAAACCTAAATTTTATCACATACCAGCCGCCACTGCCTGTCAACGAAAGACAGCTATAGTTAAATGTGATAAGACGAAAGGACTGGACGGAGGTGATCATCAAAAGTGCTCGCATGCTGCTTACTTCATATCAGGTTAGGGAAAAAGTATTTCCTGTTGTAGAATAACGTTATGTGTATTAAGGCTTATCATGTCCACCTGATCGGACATTGGGGAGGTATTAAGAGGAATATTGGATTTCTCCATAACGCTAACTTTTTAGCACATTAGTTAACGTTAGCTTCGATAGCAAAACAAACTGGAGGGAACTGGTCAACTGTCATCCTCCTTTGTAAGACTGGCACAGTAATAAGACACAAAGCTTCCTGTGACGTCATCCATCCACTGAGTGAGAGCATACGGGTCGGCCAGTCTGGTCCCACTGGTCAGTGTTTACTTTTTCAATTAACACTCGTGGTCCCAGAGAGTGACCTGACATGGTGCATTCATTAATTTAGTCTGACACTCCACACTAACAGCCCATCCACATGAGCCTTGTCAGGATGAATTCGCCAAAGTTTTTAATCGGTTCAGCCTTTCATCCATACGAAACCGGCGATCAAACCACATCTTTTTGAAGCGCTGTTCCAGCGTGCACAAATCTGAAGATGCTGCCTTTGCGTCTTCCTGTGTACAGCCAATGCGCGACTTTTGGCCGGCAATGACGTCATAGCCCCACCTGCTTCGACTGACACAACTCCCAATCAACGTTTTGTTGAAGTTTACTGGCTTTCTAATCCAGCATGACTCGAAATGGCAGCTTGACTTCGTCATCAGTCCAAGCCAAGGTCTACGTTTTCCCTCGTGTTCCCCCATGTTGTGCTTGTTCTGGATCTTCTTCTTCCATTTGTATACACCGCGCCTCTTCTTCCCTAGTTCAGAGCTGTATGCTTTTTAGTGGAGTGCCATCTCCTGGCTGGCATATATACTGCAGCCTTTTAATGTGGTTTCAGTGGCTTGAACCAGCTTAATTTTGACGCCTGCACTCTTGAAGTCGGCGCCGTGTTTAAAGAACACTATTAAATCCGATCATTTTATTTGGCGGTTTCAAAAAGACAAGTCTTCGTGTGGGTATAGCCTCAAATGAGAGCCCTGTAGGCCCTCACATACCCAATGAGCAGGTCCACACCATCAGCCTATAACACAAAAACTGTTGCATGAATTTCTCCCCAGAGAGAGAGTGAGAATAAAAAGCATCCATCTGTACCTTAAAGAGCTCCAAACGCCTTTAGGGACCGGAGCATGCAGTCTGGATGATGAACCAAGAGAGCACAAAGGTCGCTCAGCCTCTTGGCTGACGTTATAGGGAAGACTTCATAGACAGTAGCCTGAGGGGGATTTGGCTGATGGGTTTGAAAGGTTCCCCAGAGAGTGCCTCGAGGACCACAAGTAGCTCCGACTGAGGGCCGGCTGCATGTGTCACTGATCCTAACCACCTGAACCCTGGCAGGAAGTGTTCCAGGAGGCGATGGCTGAAGATGAGCTCTCTCCAAAGCTAAAGGATAGCTGAGGCTTGAGGCAAATGCTTTTTTATCTTTAGCAACACTTTTTATTTTGCTGTGCAACATGAATGGCAGGATGGCAGAGGAGATATCCAAACACCAATGCAACTGGGCTGGACAGCCACAAAAAGGTACACAGGCTGAGATCAATGCAAACAATGCCAATTTATTTAGGACATCAATACACAAAAAGAGGGGTGCTCAAAGTGCAAAAAATAATAAAAAAAGTGAATAAAAACAGCAGCAAATGTTTCAGTCCTTGACTATGATCAGTGCTACTGACATGAGTACTAGACAGAGCAGATAGAGACTCAGACAGATTCCAACCAGGTGTGATGAATCAGTCAGCTGGTGCCACTAATTAGATGACAGCAAGTCTGAGGAGCAGAAGCCTGACTACTGAATCACAATGACCTGTCCTATGAATATTGTACCATTCACAACATCCTCAAACACCAATGTATGATAGCAGCACATGTACAAATGTACAAAAAACACAACTACATACAGAAAAATCATATGCAAGAGGGCCATGCTGGTAAATACAGATGTCTCTAAAAAAACAGTACAAATTGGTGTTTCATTCAGTTTCAAGAAGAAAGATCCACTTTCACACTGCAGGAGTTTAGTTTCCACATCTGTATGTCTGTGGCTAGGGTTAAGAACATCACAGCCACAGAAACTGAGTGCAGTAGCTGGATGTTTGGCCTCCTGGAAGTGTCTAGTTACAGGGGATTTTAGAAGGTAAATAACGTTAGTGGAACAACAAATAATAAATTAATTTATCTTGGTTTGTCTTTGATGATATGACTGACAAAAGTATTGGCTTTCTTGTTGTTATGGCAGGAAGTGCAAGGAATGAAGTCCATTGCGCCTTCCATACTACCTCATGTGCAGTATGAGAGGTCTCTTTGTGGACCAGCATGTCACGGAGATTGCAGCCTCTGGAATGGACGAAAAGGGGGAAATTTCCACTAAACGCTTTCAGTATGGTAACTTTGGAACCAAAAGTAACCCTTCAGACATGGTACCTAGACCCTAGTGTTTCCACTGCAAACAGTACTCTTAAATGTGGGCGGGGTTGTTGTCACTCACTGTATTTCCTCATCACCAGTGACACAGATGGAAGTCTGCACCTCGTTTATCGTCCACAGAACGAGGCTGCACGCCGACATTTTCAGAACAAAATAAAACAGGCTGCAGTGAGAGTCTCTCTCCATGCGATATTCAAAAATAGCGGGTTTGTGCATTTAGTCCTTCTCAGGCAAGCTCAGGGGTTTAGTGTTGCTGTAGCCCACAGGAACAACACTCCACGACACTTTTTTTTTTTCTCTAAGTGAGGATTAGAACACCTCTAATCCACATACCCCGGTCGAAATTAATATATATAAACGCTTAAAGATCCACACATTACTATAACTGTATGGCATATAGGTGATGGTCACAGTGAAATTTAAGATGTGCTGATGGATTCATGTCGTCAACTCACGCACTGAGTAACATTACAAGTAAATGTTCCACCTTAAAAGGCACTGGCAGTCGGCCCAGTAAATTATTTTTTATCCAACTACAGCTTCTGCAAGAGGCAGCAAAAATTTCATTTTATCATTACAGCTTACTAATAAAACTCTCCACAGTGTGAACAGTGGTTACATGAGCCTCAAAACCACCCACAACTCAGCCCTGAGCAGAGTGACCGTCCTCTACTGACTAATCAACAGACTGCAGTGTTCACAGCTCCACCTTTTAGTACCAGATCTGTGTGCTAGGTACCCCAACAGAGGGGGGACCAAAAATGTGGACGGTATGAACGGGTCCATTGGTACCATCCACAACTTTTCACAGTGGAAACAAGAAAAAAGCGTACTGAACTGAACCATACCGTACTGCTCAGTGGAAACAGGGCTTTAGAAAACAAGTTCTTACCTCACAGCAGCCCTAAGACTCAACATGAATGTCACACATCTTCCTACATTGGCACTGAATTCATCTGTCAAAGACCAGCTGTGGCACTGCAGTTACAGTGCATAAAAGATGTGGGTGCTGGTCTGCTTCTTAAAGACTCTTTACAGTGTGTCACGGTGGGAAAGTGGTCTGAAAGTGGCAGTAAATTGAGACCTGTGGTAGAGCTTGAAACCAGCTCTGAACCTGAGGGATTCATAAATGCAAACAAACAAGTACAAGGTTGGACGTTCTCTTTGTTAAATTGATGATAACCTGCATACCTGCTGAAATGATGTTGGCAAGACTCTTTGTCTCTATCACACACACACACACACACACACACATGCACCCTCCCACACACATGCTATGGCAGGTGAAAGTAGAAAGGCCAGTGACACCGGTAGCTAATTAGTGACTTGCCTCATTAGTCGCCTAGTCTCCATCTCTGGCCCCAGCAATTATCCCTCTCAGGACCACACCAAGGTTGAGCCTCCCTGTCTTCATCTCTCTCCTGCACACACCCCTCACGCTCTCTCCCCCTCTTCCTCTCTCCAGTGAAGACAGGAATGTGTGCAGGGAGGCAGGATGTCAAGGTTGAGATATATTTAGATTTTTCACATTTCCTTGAACCATTTCTATTTGGTTTGTTACAATATTTGTACGCTGCAGTATACTTTAGAACGATCCTATAAGCATTTGGAGATGAGGTTTATGTGTTTGCAGTATTGTCATCATAGGCTTATGTTTTATTATTTTGAAGGTCAGGACACATTGTTTTATAACATTAAACAAGTATATGTATTTAGCCATGCTTGTGGCTGACTTTTCATCTTGTGCTATCATCTAATCTAAATTTATATTAGTCTATATTTGCAATGAATAAATACCTAAATGTTAAGGCTCATCATGCACACCTTCAGTTCCTTGTAGACAGGTGCGTAGGAGAAATGTAAATAAAGAGGTGCAAGAGCCACTTAGGCACATATTACTGTTTAGTAAGAATATCCGTGCTGATGTGATGTCATATAGGTTATGATGGTATTTAAGTTTACACAACAGTTTCTGTATATTTTGAGTAGTGTATGGTGGACTGTGCTAAAGTTATGTTTATATTTACTTTACTTATGCGTTAGAACACAGGCACGAGTTATTTATGCCAGGTGTGGTGCCATGAGGCAGTTTAGTGTGAATGACAGCTGGAGATTGTGGACAGCGTCATGCGTAAAGACATAATGAAGTTTGTGTTGACTTGGACCGTATTAAGTTTTTGATTGTGTTATAATAACGGGAATACAATGAGAATATGTGTAGCAGGTGGACTCTAGTGATGTTGGCGTTGTGTAGATATGAAGAGGCCCAGACTGTGGATATCTTCGGAGTCGATCTCCGTTTATTCCTGACAGCAAGTGACAAAAACAAAATCCTCCGTAATACACAACCACACAAACTCCAGCCCCTCTCCCACAGAGCTAAACAGCAAAAGTGCGCCAGTTTACGTTCAAATAAGCACAATGAAGCGCAGAAAACATACCTGACAACAAGTGGCAAAACAAAATCCTCCGTCATACACGACCACACAAACTCCAGCCCTGACACAAATTAAGCAACACAAGCTTATGTTAGCATAAAATGAACTTAGCTAAACAGCGCTAACACACGGAAATTACTACAAGAGCAATGTTGCTTACCTCTCCCATGGAGCAGCAAAAGGGGAGAGGCAAGGTGGGAGACACTCTTTTATAGGTAGGGTACCCCCAAAGGTGAGCATAGGGTTACAGAAACTGGGCATCATACGTTCCACATATTGAGTACGGAGGCCTAAGCATGTCAGGTAATAACAACTGAACCACATTTTGTGGCATAATAACACATTACTGCTGTATAACTGACCCTGTTACATATATAGAAATATGACATTGAGTCGGTAGTGTACGGTAAAAGATGTGATTTTGGCTGTTTTGTTTTTCTTTTTTTGGATTCTCAGTAAACTCATTCAGCTTTTTCCCTGCCTCATGCGAGTACTGTGGATCTCCAGAAAAGGAACAGAAACACAAGTCAAAACCGAACAAATTAAGTGGCCTAGGAACTTTGGTATGCTACAAAAAGAGAGGAGAGAATTACGACACACTGTCCTTTAACTTGCAATAAATTTATTTTAAAATACATCCCTAATAACAGAGCACTTGCAATGACTTTGCCATCATCCACAGTCAAAGTTAACTCGTATTAAACCTCATTGACACGCTCATAAAAACAAAGGAAAGAATCCATGTTGTGGATACATTCTTAAATATGAAAGTATGTTCATGTCATCATACATAATAATAACTGTATGAAGGTGTATGATTCATCTTTGGTAATGGTTTAGGTATTTCCATAGTCCTTCATTGTCTGCACACAGCGTGTGAAGAGGCTCAGGCTGTCTGAAGGTTAAGATACTGTACGATGAAGACCTTGTAGATGTTCAGACTCCAGTGTTGAACAGAGCTGCATGACGTAGGGAATATACTACATAAGGCTGAATCATTGTTCTGTTACCTTGAGCTTTTGCTATGTCTTTATCAATGCAAGCATGCTGCGGTAAAAGCTTCTCTGATCAGATTTGTTTGGTAATAAACATACATTCAAGTAAGATCAACACAGGCTCGCTGAGTTTATTCTATTATCCATCAAAATGAAAAGTGACGAGAGTGCAAGATTTTCTCCTTCAATCAATGTACAAATTATAACATGATGAAGACAAGGACTGGGTCCTTGGGGTGAGGGCACCTTTCTCCATTAACCAACCCCAGCGAGCATTTTTCTGTGGAAAAGACATTTAAAAAACGACTATGGTCACTATGGAAAGATGTTCAGAATTGGATCTAAAGTGAAAGCTTTTTCACTGACTATCTGAAGAGGTTGATTGTGCAAATAATAGTCTATCATCATTTTGGAGCCTTACGTTAAATCATCACCATCAAATAGACGGTGAGAAAAGTGTCATTTTGAATCACTTCTGAACGTCTTTCATCATCACCAACACATTTTAAACCTCAAAATGCTCACTGTATTAACTGTGCAAGTGGTTCTGGCTTTAGGATGACAACTATAGCAGCACATAGGTTACATTCTTTGCCATATTAACACATTTGCAGCTGCTCTTTAAATACAATTACAGTGACATAGAAAAATATATAATAGATGCAAGATCCCTCTGATTGGAGGATGAAGTTTGATCTGGTGGAAACCTGTAAATAAAAGAAATATGTATATTTTTTCACTGAGGAAAGGCTGACTGTCCATGAAGGGTTTGATAGATTTCTATACTGTTTGTATGTTGCTGTATGCCACACGTTTTGGCCTCTTGTTTCCACATCACTTTGCTGTAACATTACTAACTCCCTCTGCCATCCTATCTGTATGTAGCCTGCATAATCTATCTATACAGTATTTCAAATTATGATTAAATCAATACAACATTAATTAACATTTAACAGGGAGCAGCACTGCCTGATATGGAAGCAGCACCATACAGAGCGGCACCCTGCAGAGAGTGGTGCGTTAAGCTGAACAGCTGCAGGTCAGTGGCTCCAACCTTTTTCCTAAAGGGACCCTTCTTCTATCATTGAGTATACTGACGACACCTGACATTTTCTGGGGGATATTTCATGACAGTAACATGACAGAGCAATTGATAAACTGTGAAATTACCTGGTGAATGCAATAGTCCCTTTTACTGTTGGTAAAGAATGTGACATTTTTGGTGGGCGGGGCTTAGCTGGAGGCAAAACAGTTCTTCACAACAGTTCTTTGCTATCAAAGCTAACGTTAGCTAATGTGCTACAAAGTTAGTATTACAGAGAAATCCAATATTCCTCTTAATACCTCCCCAATTTCTGATTAGGCGGACATGATAACCCTTAATACACATAACGTTATTCATTCCTACAACAGGAAATACTTTTCCCTAACCTGATATGAAGTGTGTGCTGCACATGAGCATTTTTGATGATTGACTCCGTCCAGTCCTTTTGTCTTACAAGTCTCTGTCTGTATTATGTATTTGTTTTATTTTTTAACAATCAAAAATATTCACAATGCTTCTTTTCTTCACAAACTCAGTGTTTCCTCCCTTCTGATGCTTTGCCATTGTTTTATTAGCTCTTTGGGATTTGTAACTGCACACTTATTTAATGCAGGTGGAGGCTGTTTAGCAGAGAGAGAAGGCTCTGTGAGTATAGCTGGTGTTTGGGTCTTCTGCCCTTAACCTGTGAGATTTTTTAAAGTTTACATCTGGAATAATAATCTCACCTCTGAAAAAAATCATTTAGTTTGCTTTACAGAAATGAAAGAAATGCTGAGATACAGGTCTGCCGTATATTTTTTTGAAAAGTTTTCTGGCGCCTCTTAAAATCAAGGAGGTCCTGTGACCCGCTGTGGGGCTGCGGTGACCCCTAGTGAAGGTCGCAACCCCCAGGCTGGATGCTGTTCTACCTTGCCTTAAGGTTGTTTACACCAGGCGCTGCAAAAATAAGACCAGGAGAATCATTAAAGATCCCAGCCACCTGGATAACAGCGTTTTCTCCCTGATGAGGTCAGGAAGAAGGTACCTGTTACACCAGAGGCTCAGGAGGAGCGTCTACCCTCAGGCCACAAGGATCCTAAATAAAGACCCTGACTCTAGTCAAAAGAAATCATGGCAGCATCTCTGTAAATAAGGCTGGCATTTGGAAATATGTCAGCGCTTTAAAAATTTATAAACGACAGAATATTCTCGCTTAATATGACGTAATTGCACCAGTTTTTTCCCCCGTCTGATTCAACAGACTGACGGATTTTGACAAGGGTTGGTCTAGGTTGCTTCACGGGCTGCAAGAGGTCTGTGGGTGCAGATATAAGACTGCGCATACCCTGGAAAAATGCCAAAATATTATTCCACATTATGCAGCGGGGCGCAAATGATCATTTGACCTAATTGCAGACAGGAAACCCCTATTATTATTATTTCATCCCCTCTCCTGTGGGTCTTGTATCTGTGATTCTTTATTAAAAACTCAGTCTAATTTTTACCCATTTCTGTCAGTTTGGAAGTGAAAGACAAAATTATAGTTTCAGCTGCCTGTTGCCCTCTTCTCCACCGTGACCAAACTAAAGCTGAATATTAAACTAGACTATTAAATAGGCTGCTCGGGTGGTCCAAGTTTCAGGTATTTGAGTGGCATATTATTTGGATATCACTGTATGCATACATCTGCCCTCCCATCTCATCGTCTTCGCCATCGTGAGGAATACGTAATCAGCTGCCTCTGCTCTGCATGCTTCATGGCACAACAGGAGCGACTCACACATGGTTAGATTAAGTCTATCTGTTCAGCCCAAGGTAACTGAAAACCACAGAGCTCCCCCTCGGCACCACACACTAAGCAGTACAGTCGTAGCATTCTGCCCAGCTTCTCCTTCCTGATGCTCAACTGGTTCACTTATCTTGTCAGGTTGTAGCTAACTGGTAAAGCGTCTGCAGAGGCATCTCACACCATCTCAACTTTAATTCCTCATCTGTCAGATTGCAAATTTGTGGCTCTCTGAAGCTCAAGATATTTGTCTAAAGTTACTGTCGGTGCTTTCATCCTGTCAGCGCAAACTAAACAGAAAACTCTTGTGACAAACACGGATGAGAGAGAGGGAGAAGACAGATCAAACCTCCAGGTGTGTACGAGTCAAATCAAGAAATTAGATGTACTGCTGGCTCGTGGCATGCAGAGTCAGGTGGAGCGATTTTCCCCGCTGGCTCTTACATGTGTTTTCGAGAGTTGTTTGCTTTGACAAATAATCTTGATCTGAAACTGCATGCTTTGAAACAGACTGAATGTATGTCAGCACTTTTTCTTAAAGCATGAGACACTGTGGCGGAAACAGACCTGACTTTTCTCCCTGCAGAACAGAAAACGCTCCCCTCTCTCCTCAAACTTTGCTTTCCAAGACAAAACAATTGCATTCTACGATCCCAATTAAACAGAAACAACCTGAGGGACGCTGTGAACATCAGGGAGGACAAGTAGCTGGATGTACTCTCTAATTAAAACTGGAACAAAGAGAGAGTCAAGACCTTGATAAGGGATGTTCTTTGTCTTTATCTTGTTCTGCTTTAAAGTGCAATGCTTTGCATTTTCACACGATGACTGCTACAAGGTGGTTTGTTTTATTAATCTCCAGAATTATTATGCAAATATCTGCATGGCACCGCTGTGACACATCTGGTTCTTTGGTATTCAATCAGAATAACAAAATGCTATAAAATTGCAGCTGTTTCAACAATTTAGGCAGCACATCATCTAAACCAGGCGACAAAGTCCTCTTATTTCTTATACTTTTAAGACTCAGTGGCGGATCTTCACAAGGACGGCACGGTGGTACAGTGGTTAGCACTGTTGCCTCACAGCAAGAGGTTTCCTGGTTCTGGGGGGTTTGCATGTACTCCCCCTGTCAGCGTGGGTTTTCTCCGGGTGCTCCGGTTGTCTCCGACAGTCCAAAGACATGCAGGTTAATTGGTGACTCTAAATTGTCTGTAGGTGTGAATGTGAGTGTGAATGGTTGTCTGTCTCTATGTGTCAGCCCTGTGATAGTCTGGTGACCTGTCCAGGGTGTACCCCGCCTCTCGCCCAGTGTCAGCTGGGATAGTTCACTAATTTGTCATATTGTTATCAGAAAAATACCCTGAAATATCGTGATGTTATTTTAGGGCTACCCACCCACTTCAATAATGTTACTCGCTCTGCATACTTTCATCTTCACCCATCACTTGCACCTCAGAGTGCTGCTGTCCTCGTTCACGCTTTGGTTACATCTCGTATTGATGATTGCAATTTGGTCTCCCAGTTGGTCAAGAATTCAGCCGCCCGTATCCCTACCAGAACCCCCTCCATCGATCATATCACTCCTGGTCTTCAGCAGCTTTACTGGCTTCCTGTTAAATATTGTATTGATTTCAAGATTCTGCTTCTCGCCTTTAAGGCCCTTCTTAATCAAGCCCCTTCCTACCTGTCTGAACTCCTTCATATCTGCACACCCTCCTGTACTCTTAGATCCTCTTCTGCACTCCAGCTCACATCACCATCTGTCCGCTTGACTACCGTGGGTTCTAGAGCCTTTAGCCGTTCTGCCCCCTTACCTCTGGAACTCTCTCCCCCATGACGTTCGCAATATGCTTTTAAATCCTGTCTGAAAACACATCTTTTCAAGCTTGCATATTCAATCTGATTTAATGGTGACACACATATTGAGACTTGCACTGATGATGGTTGTATATCTAATATTTATTTTTGTCTAGTCAATTTCATCCGCTTATCCAGGGCCGGGTCGCAGGGGCAGCACGCTGGGCAAAGCACCCCAGACGTCCCCCTCCCCAGCAACGCTTTCCAGCTCATCCTGTGGGACTCCAAGGCGTTCCCAGGCCAGATGAGATATGCAATCCCTCCAGCGTGTTCTGGGTCTCCTACCAGTGGGACATGCCCGAAACACCTCCAGTGGGAGGCATCTAGGAGGATCCTGATCAGATGCCCGAACCACCTCAACTGACCCCTTTCGACGTGAAGAAGCAGCAGCTCTACTCTGCCAGATGTCCGAGCTCCTCACCCTATCTCTAAGGCTGAGCCCAGACACCCCACAGTGGAAACTCATTTCAGCCGCTTGTATCCGCAATCTCATTCTTTCAGTCACTACCCAGAGCTCATGACCATAGGTTTTTTACTGTGTCTTGGATGGTGTCCTTGAGTGTTTTGAAAGATGGCTATAAATAAAATGCATTATTATTATTTGTATTATTAAAATGAAAAAGGCAAAGCCATCCTGTTTATCCAGTACAAAGTAATTATTAGTAATAAGAACACTATACTAATAATAATACCAATACTACCTCTTATACTACTAATAATAATAGTAGTAATTTTGGGGGGTGGGCAGATTGCCTAGGGCACCGAATGTCCTAGTTCCAGCCCTGATCACATTTACGTCTGCAGGTAGATATTTGTTATCTCACTCCAGACTAAACCCTTTAACACAATTCGTGTCTACTTTCTGATTCCCACCCTGCCTCCTGTGAGGTTTACGGAAAATATTCTCGGCACTCAAATGTCTCACTCAGTCGCTTCTTCTCTCAGGGCGAGGTTCATGAGCTTGCATGAAACCCCGAGATATCTGTCAGCGGCTGTGATTTATCACAGAACCGCCGCCAGTCTGCAGATAAATGGCAAAATTTAGGCTTCAGCGGTTGTCTCGGGGTGTGCGTGTGAGTGCATGGCATGTGAGTTTACACGCATTCATAAGCATGTGCCTCACTTCTTGGGGGAAATATATTGTAGACTCATACAGCAGATGACTTTTCATTATTGTGATTTTTTTAAAAGGATGGTAAGCCTTTCAATGTATTAATTTTAACAACAGGCTGTACAGGGAAGAGAGAGTGGAAAAGACTGGAAGAGTAATCTTGGATTCAGCTCTACAGGGCCCAGTGCCTGCTGGTTTTTATCCTATGCGCCTAATCAAGGACTGATTTACACCTGGAAACACAGGTGATCATAATTAACTGCAGTTAACTAGCTGGTGGGAGAGAAAATCAGCAGCATTGTTATTGTGAGCTCTGTGAGATGGAGAGACAGAATTTAAAACCACTACACTGGACAGACGAGGTCAGAATTGTAATGGAGTGTCATGATAGTATATTGTGGAAGTTAACACACAGAACCCGACATGAGCAAATGGATTGAGAGTAAAGTCACAGCAAAGTGATATATTTGTGTGGAGTCGTGGCTGCTCGTTTAAATTGGTTGCTTGAGGGGATGTTGACTAGAGAAATCAGTGTTGACTGCAGAGATCAATCATCCTGATGGGCTGGATATTGCAGCTTGCATGTTGTTGCATTCAAGTACAACCCAAAGATATTATCACTTAATACTTGCAATGGAAATCTGGTGTTAGCTCAGTTGAACCTGCACCTTTGCTATTCTAATTAGTACTAATGTAATGGGCCTTTTCATAGAAGACATTCTGACATATGACAGAGGAAAAGGCACGCATGTAAATAATAAAAATAATGACAGTTGAATTACATCCAGCTGCTCCAGTTTCTGGCACAGTCCACACAGACACAAGTATTTTTGTAAACTGGGGTTTTCCTTCCTTTGTTCTTAAAAAAAACAAGCACTGCATGTCCAACTGAACACGCAATAACACAACTGAGACGTTAAGAACATGCCAATAGGCAGTGATATAACCATAACCCAACAGCTTCACAAAAAATAAGATGTTGGCCAATTAGAAGCCTGGGAGAGAGAAGCCATTACCAGAAGGCTACCTGGAGCTGTGACCTCTGTAACGCGTTCTAGTCCTAGATATAGTGAAGTGTAAACACATAAAAAGTCCTGTTGATAAAGAGCCAGCACTATTTTGGTGAAGTCTGCCATTGCACGAAATGTCACCTCATTTGTAATGCCTCACAAAGGAGATAATGGCACATCACACTGATGTCTTCTGCCAAACACTCAGTTTTTCCCCTGTCTACACATCAACACTGAAAAGGACTGTCTGAAAACTTAAACTCTGGACAAAGTTTTACAGAAGATCAGTTTTCAGTGACCTAAAAACAATATTGCCTGTGAACAAAACATATTAAAAAAACATATCGAAGAAGCTACAATATAAATATATGAGTGTGTTCACATATGTGTGGACAAGGCCTCACCATCATGGCTTCCTGGGGCACTTTAATAGAACAGAGCCATCGTTAATGTTATTAGTAACACCTGTGCTTCTACTATATGCATGGATGGATTAATGAACAGGCCTACCAGGCACAGGCCCATGGGTCCAAAGTGTCCACCTGCAACATGTCACTCAAAGAGACACATACTGACCAGGTAGACACAAAATAACCACACACAACACAAGTTACAACACAAAATGACTAAAAAGAGACACAACACAGATATAAAGAGACTCAAAAATGACTACAGTGAAACACACACAGCTACAAAGAGACACAAATCAACTACAAAGAGACACAAAGCAACTGCAAAGAGACCCTAAGGAACTATGAAGGGACACAAAACAACTACAAAGACACACAAAGAAACTATAGAGATACACAAAACAACTACAAAGAGACACAAAGCAACTATGAAGAGACACAAAACAACTACAAAGAGATGAAAATCGACTACAAAGAGACACAAAATAACTACAAAGAGACACAAAATAACTACAAAGAGACACAAAACAACTATAAAGAGACTCAAAAAATGACTGCAATGAGACACAAAGCAACTACAAAGAGACAAAAAACAACTACAAAGAGACACAAAACAACTACAAAGACACACAAAGAAACTATAGAGATAGACAAAACAACTACAAAGAGACACAGAGAAACTATAAAGATACACAAAACAACTACAAAGAGACACAAAACAACTACAAAGAGATGCGAAATGACTACAAAGAGACACAAAGCAACTATGAAGAGACACAAAACAACTACGAAGAGATGAAAATCGACTACAAAGAGACACAAAACTATTACAAAGAGACACAAAATAACTACAAAGTGACACAAAACAACTATAAAGAGACTCAAAAAATAACTGCAATGAGACACAAAGCAACTACAAAGAGACACAAAATAACTACAAAGAGACACAAAACAACGATAAAGAGACTAAAAAAATGACTGCAATGAGACACAAAACAACTACAAAGAGACACAAAGCAACTACAAAGAGACACAAAACAACTATAAAGAGACTCAAAAAATGACTGCAATGAGACACAAAGCAACTACAAAGAGACATAAAACAACTACAAAAAGATGCAAAATGACTACAATGAGACACAAACCGAGCCACCAAAAAAAACACAAAACCACAAAAAGATGTGTTACAGCTACAAAGAGACACAAAACAACAACAAAAAGAGGCTAAATAACTTTAGAGTCTGTGTGTCTTGCTCTTGTGTGGGAGAGGTGGTGGTGCCTTTTGCATGCCCAGGGTCCATCATCTCATAATCCGGCTATACCCGTATGACAAGTCAAAATTTCAGCTGTGACAGAGGCCTTGATGAAACTACGTGAGTCATACTTCTTTCTTTAGTCAAAAAAATCATATTACTTCATAATAACATGTAAAGTTCTTCTGCAATGTATTTTAGACATCATGTTTTTGTAGCAGAAGCAAGGCACCGTTTTTAAGTATTAAGGACGAGTCTTCAAAAACATGTTTGTTAAACCACAGATTCTTTTTTTCAAGTTTCACTCCTGTTTATTTTTGCAGCTTAATCATCAATACAGAAATTTGAAATGCATGAACAATGAGGTGTTAGAGTGCAGGGATTAAATTAATCAGAACTTGCACATTTCATCTCGCTGCTTTTGTCGAACAGTGTTTTTTGCTCATGCACATAAAGCTTTTTCTATATTTCTCTCACTGCTTTTAATATGCAGAGCACAGATGTGCGATGTGAGAGGCAATTAAAGCTAAAACCATGATATATTCTGTTGAGTGAACTTATAATAATTGCACGCATCAAATGAAAAATGGAACTCCGCTTTCTTTTGTATGCTGATTGGTGTTTTCTAATGTAAGAGTGCCCCATAGTTTACCTATTTAATTGTAGCCTTTGATAAAAACCATCCTCCTGAGCTACAAGTGTCACTTAATGTTGGCTGACACGCTTCACTCAAGTGTCAGGGAGGTACCTGTTTCCTTCAAAATAACATCACACTTGTGTCTTGTTGTTGCCACTACTTTAAAACTAAGATGTGTTGACTGAGTTTTCAAGCTCTCTCTAATATTAGTGCAATGATGAAAAGATTAGTTGCCGCACCAGTTACTTAGCAACAGCCATGGACGGGTTTTGTAGCACCATTATGGGCTCCAAAAGGAAACTGCCATGTATAAGCTCTTTTTAATCACTGGCTCTGGATCAAACTCCAGTGTAATGATTCTCTGGAAAAATGAGATCCTTAACTGAGTGTGTGGGTGGGCAATTGTTTGGTCCTTTGATGTAATGCACTCTGTAATATGATGCTCAAATGGTTTTCTCATAGCGTTGCTCTCACAGAGGGAAGGTGCTTAGTTGGTCAGTCTGGACAGCGTACCTGAGTTAAACTCCAAAAAAAGTTTTAGTGTCATCCTATGTAGTCACTGACTTTCCAGTTGTTTTAGGGCCAAATGCAAATTTTGAATAATGAAACGAGTCATTTTGTTGCTGTTGTGACACTCAAAAAAATGAACCATTGATATCTAGACGTCTCTTTCGCCATGTAGACATGTACACATGACAGGTGTAATTACATTGTTTGGCCACTACAAAAAATTGACTTCAAAGCCCAGCACACTTCCTGAGGGGTCGAAGTGGTGCAGGAAGCCAAAAAAGTTCAACTTCATGTGTACAAAATTACCCACGCCGTCCACATCCATGGGCTCATGGAGCAAGAGCACCACAGATTTCCTTCTGTTTTAGTGCTCTGCTTACTTGAATGGGGATAATATGATTTAATCATGCAGCTCTTTTAGACTTTCAATGTGTTATTAGACTGAGTGATCAAAAATCGCATAGTAAAGTCATTTCACACAGATTGTGACACTCAAAAAAATTATTTACAGACGTCTCTTTCACAATGTAAGTCTATGGTAAAAGTCTTTCCAGGCATCACTGTTGCTGGGGGCTTGGGAGGGAACAGTTAGCAAAATCTGTTTACCGGCCCCTCTACAGCAGTACCAGGGTTTATTTTTTTAATTTACTGTAAAAGTTATTATTTGCTTAAATCACTGAACTCAACAGGCTTATATTTGGGACAGGCCTTTGATTCCTTTTACACAAATTTGTTTGTTTGGCACCTGATAATAACACTACTTTATACCATTTTAACAATATTCATAACATGGATTAATTTTTAGGACAAACACCTTTAATTATAAATATATATAATACAAATATATTACAAATCTTTCATCTAATCTAGCTCTGAAAGACAAGGCATCAGAGAGAGAGCATTATGACACTCTTTTTATGGCACTTGAGGATTACGGCACCCGACATACTGACCCAAACACCACCATATCCTGTTAAGACAATATACGTTGCGATGCGATACGATGCGATACGATACGATACGATACGATACGATATCAGTGGACCCTTGTGGACTAAAGGAATATAAATAACTCACAGGGTAATCAAGGGATGGACACATGTTCTGACTTTATGACAGCCTTAAAGGTAGGAAGTCACCACTTGTTTTTTCATCATGCTGGTGCTCATGTCAGTAACATGAAATCAACCGAGCTGACAATGTGTAGCATCTTCAATTTGACAAAAGTTTAAACATTTATATTTGTATGTGAGCTCTAAGCAGCTAACTAGCGTTAGCTAAAGTGGGTAGTCAACAATGCAGTTTTATACATCCAAAGAAGTTGATGATAAAAATAACTGCTTGGCAACCAGACCAGGCTTCTAATAGAGACAGGCCTAAATTGGTCTAAATGTGTAGCTACAGCGGCTATTAAAAGAGACTGGGTGTTTAACTGGTTCGAGGCTTTTAATTTAAGTTTGACCATAATCTGTACAAAAAAAAAACAGAAGTTAAAAACCGCAACTTGTGGTTGTACGGGGGATATTTATAAGACTATTTCTTGGCCTGCAGCAGTGACTTCCTGAAGTCTTGTTGTCACTGAGGTTGCCAGGAAACCAGCGAAGAGCCAAACACGATACAACTTGACTCTCAAAGAGGCCAAATGTATCCAAGCTGTTTAAAACTTTACATTTCAGGTGAAGCAAAAGTTTGTTTTTTTAATAGTACTTATTCTTTTTGTTTGTTTTCCCAGCAGTGTTATGCAGTTTTTAATCCCCTTTTAATACGCGTGTATATCTCTGCGTATCAAATTCATTTAGCGGCCAATCTCTCAAATGAGCAGAAAACATAATTCCTATGTTGATGCATTGATAACACTGATATACTGCAATACAAACAGTTTATGCTGTAACCTGTAATTGTTCTTTGTACGTATAGATTTTTCAATAAAACAGTAATTACTGAGCGAAATCCCAGTTGTCCCATTACATGTGCAAGAGTTGTCACGTTATGGGAAGATGATTAATCACACAAACAGCTGCTCATTTTTAAATACATCCTTAATGCTTTCCCTCGCCTCAGGGGCCATATATCACCCCTGTTCCACGTTCTGTGTTTGATGAAGGTATAAACTTTTTACATTGCTCTTGGACCCTTGTTACGCAAGAGAACCGCCAGTTTGTGGTGTATTTTTATTAATGTCCTAAAGTGTGCGCGCATGTTGTGGGGTGACTCTGAGGCCGTCTCTGCAGGAGTCAAATCTGAAATAGGGTCAGGCGATGTTGTAACTCACCCTGGTTCACCCCCGACTGCACAGAAAGCACGGTAATAAATTCAGAGTCAGGGACCTCTTACATTGTGCTGTTGCACTCCTACCTGTACCTGATGTCAGTCACTATTTTATCCTCACCAACCCTTATCTGTTCATCCCGCTCTCCACACAGGAAAATTGTTTTTGTATGCCTCTCTCAATCTCGGCTCCTTCTCTATATTTTACCCAATTTCCAGGCACTAACAGTCAATCTTTCCCTCTTTACAATGTCATTCTACTTTCTCCTACCTCCCTTTGTTCATCTCTTTCGCAGCGTGGTGCAGGGACTATAGCCGGACATTAATCTGCCACTGATGAGCCCCACTCACCAGACAGCTCATGGCTGCTTATCAGGCGGTGGGTTAGATTAGGACAGTCACTGGTGCCACGGTGAAGCTTCAGCAAGAGGACGATGGAGAGATTTTGGGTTTAAAAAAAAAAACATAGTTATTACCTTTCACATGTCTCTGGAAAGCCAGAGGTGTGGAATTCAAGTCACGTGACTTGAACTCGAGTCAGACTACAGTCACAATTTTAATGACTTTAGACTTGACAAAATTGAAGACTTGTGTCTTTATGTGATCATTATCTGTCTCTTTGAGGTAATTTGGTGTCTTTCTGAAGTCATTATGTATCTCTTTTTAATTGTTTTGTGTCTCTTTAAAGTAATTTTGTGTCTCTTTGAGGTAAATTGTGTCTCTTCAAAGTCATTTTATATCTCTGAGATAATTTTGTGTATTTTGGAGTCATTTTATATCTCTTTTTGGTTGTTATGTGTCAGTTTGAGATAATTTCATATCCCATTTTGGTCATTTTCTGTCTCTTTGAAGTAATTTTTTGTCTCCTTGTGGTCATTATCTTTCTCTTTGAGGTAATTTTGTGTATTTCTGAAGTCATTATGTATCTCTTTTTAATTGCTTTGTGTCTCTTTGTAGTCATTTTCTGTTTCTTTGAGGTAATTTGTGTCTCTTTGCAGTCATTTTGTGTCTCTTTGTAGTCATTTTGTGTCTCTGAGATAATTTTGTGTCTCTTTAAAACCACTTTATATCTATTTTTGGTCATTTTGCGTCTCTTTAGCCCCTTTTACACTGCCAGATTTTCGGTGAATGTTGGGCTGTTTTGCAGGCAAGCTGCGAGTTAATCCAAGGTGCCCAATTTTCTGCCGCGTAGGGGTAAACATATTGGCGGAACCTTTTTGGTTTAAAAGAATCAGGCGCCCTTCCGCCACGGGAGGGGCTGTTGATGACGCTGCACATGCGACCCACTGGCGGTGGACCTAAAAACAGGAAACAGCTGATATTAGGAATGAGCAGCTAGTAGCAAGAGGGAAATGCAAACAACGTCGACACCAACCTGAAACTGTAGAGACGAGCGACTGGGGAGACAAGGAATTGCGCGCCCTCCTTGCCCTCGCAAACAAAGAGGCCATTAACGGGAACGGTGAAGGACTGGCCAACTTAGGAGAGAATCGCCAAAGGACTGACCAGCTGCGGCTTCCCTTGGAGCAAGGCGCAAGATGTCACTGTTTACGTCACATGCTGAGCTATACGTTCTGTTACTTGCTCACGCCCCCCATTGCCCCGAAAAATGCACATTCTGTATGAACAAAAGTAGGCAGGCGGCATTTCGCTGCACTCCCCGATTTTGTTTTTATACTGCCAATGCTGAACGAAGACTGATTGGGCTTTGCTGCAAATATGCACAATTCCTATTTAAAAAGGGCTACTGTAGTTGTTTTGTGTCTGAGGTGATTTTGTATCTCTGGAGTCACTTTTTAACTCCTTCTGGTCATTGTGCATCTCTTTGACAAAACACAAAACAACTTGTGACTTCACTTTGACTTGAGCCTTTGGACTTAAAAAGTTGATTCATTGGACACATATTCTGCCTTGACGACAGCTTCAGAGGTAGGGAGTCACCACTGCTTCATGCCAGTAAATCTGAATGAATTACAGTCTTCTCTGGTGCTCATGGTTTCAGTAAAAATGGACTGAACGATTGAATTGTGGAGAATCAAATTGAGCTAACGATGTGCAGCATCTCCATAATGACCAAAGTTTAAAAATATATATATGTTTGGATGTGTGATCTAAACAGCTAACTAACGTTAGCCAACAACCTGGCTTTATACATCCAAAGAACTTCTATGAAAATGACCTTCTTGGCAACCGGACCAGGCCTCTAATTAAGACAGTCTTTAATTTGTTAGAATGTGTAGCTACACCGGGCCAGTAAAAGGGATGGGGTGTTTAATTGGGACTAGTCTTCTAATTGAAGTTTCACGATACAACGACTCTGTCACATCTCTGCTGAAACCCCATTCACACTGACACAATGACTGAAATGCCTTCTCTATTTCATACTACAATGACACCTTTGATAAATACCTTAAAAATAAAGCAGCACTACAGCAGCTCTCTAAATCCCCCGGGTTGCTTTCTTTCTCAGAACTTCATTTTGATCTCTACTCCTTGACGTCTTGTTGTCTCTTTTTATATCACTGTCAGATCAAACCAAATGTACTGTGACAGCTCACACCCACGTCCTTTTCATATTTAACTTCACAGTTATTGTACAGATGCACTGCGATAAACAAAGCACACGGACAATCTTTTTAATTTCCTCTTTCATATGCACTTTCAGATATTTTCAGTTGGACTCATTGCCGGAGCTCCATGGTAACACACGTTCGGCGTATCCAACACAACAAATAAAGACAAATGTCGAGTGCGCGCTGTTTATTCTTCCATCCGTCCTTAGTTTGCACATACATCCTTTATTTTTTTTTGCTGAACAGTCTCATCTCAGCACTTAACCTCCAATTTGCATAAGTCATTATGGCTGTGAGGACTGAGGAAGCTATAAATTCTGCTAAGTGTTCATCCATCGTTGTACGTTTTTTAAAAAAAGCCCAACCAATTTTTACATTTCTTTGACTAATGAAGACAGAAAGAGCATCCATCGCTGAAACATCATTAATACATTTGATGAGCCAAGCAGTTTCTACTTAATTTATCTGGACAAACAGTACCTGACTGGTGTGGGGAATCAGTCTTAGATGTGGCACATGTAATGTGAGTGATTATATATTTATTCTGATAATTTTTACAGTGCTCTCCCCTTGGCCTGTTTAATCTTATACAGAAATACTTCTTTAAACCTTTTGGGAGAACAATACTTTCTTATTGAATACTTTCTGCTCCTGCCAGCATCAATTACAGCGAATGTTTGTTCTGCCGAATGGGAAGCAGGGGTATCTCTCCCGCTCCATCAATAAACACAGACCAGAACAACACTGGTATCTCACAGTGAAAACAGGAAACTCAATAGAAGTGCTGCAGCCTTTTTAGAAAAACATAGATTTTCCTCCCGCACTCCTGACAGATGCTGAAGTTAAAGTGTTTGTGCACAGCTGGGACTCTGGAGAGCCGGCCGACTGTGGCTCTCAGTGTGTATCTGTGTATGTTTGTGTGTGTGTGTGTGTGTGTGCGCGAGCAGACCTGTCATCGACGCCACATCAAAGAGCTGAGTTGGCGTTCCTGGGTCATTGACAGCAGACATGAGAACAACAGAGATGGAGTGGAAGTGTCCTTTTAAATGATAAAACACGGGTGAGGCGAAGAGCTTGGAGAAGATGAAGCTTTCTGCTGACTGAACTAATGCCAGAGGACTTCTCCATGAGAGCACAGTTTTCAAACTGAGAGAAAACTTCATCTTTCCAACGGAAACCGTATGTTGTTGTCTGTGGTCAAATTTCATGGAAACTGAGCCATCCCACTCTTTGGAAACTTAAATTTAGTAGATAACCTGAAAGACATTGCCTTCCCTGTCTCTGCAACGTGCACACACACTGGTGCATTATTAGACAATGAGTTCCTGGGCACAGATACACAAAGGGCCCCAACACCTCTCCTATGTAGGAGCAAGAAACACAGACTTCGTGGTGGTGTCTTTTTTTGTTGTTGTTGTCTCCTTGTAGTCTTTTTGTGTCTCTGAGGTATTTTTGTGCCTCTTTGGGTAGTGAAGTGTCTCTCTGAAGTAATTTTGTGTTCTTTGTAGTCATTCTCTCTTTTAGAGGTAATTTTGTGTCTCTGGGGTAATTTCCATCTCTTTTGCTGTCATTTTGCATCTCTTTGTAGTCATTTTGTGTCTCTTTATATTCTTTGTGTCTTTAAGGGTTGTTTTTTTCTCTCTTTTATGTCTCATATTTTGCATCTCATTTTGGTTTGTTTTGTGTCTTAGTTGTCATTTTATGTCTCTTATTCATTCATTTTGTGTCTCTTTGTAGTCGTTTTTATCTCTTTGAGGTAATTTTGCATCTCTTCCAGGTAGTTTAGTGTCTCTTTGAAGTCATTGTGTGTCTTCTTGAGGTAGTTTTATGTCTCTCTGAAGCTGTTTTATTTCTGTTATTGGTTTGTTTTGTGTTCTTTGTAGTCATGCTCTGTCTTTAGGAGGTAATTTTGTGTCTCTGGGGTAATTTCTTATCTCTTTTATTGTCATTTTGCATCTCTTTTTAGTCATTTTGTGTCTCTTTAAAGTCTATTTATATTTTGTGTTTCTTTGAGGGTTATTCTTTTTCTCTCTTTTATGTCTCATATTCTATCCATCTCATTTTGGTTTGTTTTGTGTCTCTTGGTTGTCATTTTTTGCCTTTTTGGGGTAATTTTGTCTCTCTTTAAGGTCGTTGTTATCTCTTTGAGGTAATTTTGCATCTCTTCGAGGTAGTTTAGTGTCTCTTTGAAGTCATTTTATATCTATTTTTGGTTGTTTTGCATCTTTTTAGACAGTTAATTGGTGACAAGTTGGTGACATTGAGGTAATTTTGTCTCTTTATAGTCATTCTCTGTCTTTACAGGTAATTTTGTGTCTCTTTATATTTTGTGTTTGTCTTTAAGGATTATTTTTTTCTCTCTTCTATGTCTCTCATATTTTGTATCTCATTTTGGTTTGTTTTGTGTTGCTTTGTAGTCATTTTAATCTGAGGTAATTTTGCATCTCTTCGAGGTAGTTTAGTGTCTCTTTGAAGTCATTGTGTGTCTTCTTGCGGTAATTTTATGTCTCCTTAAAGACATTGTGTGTCTCTTTTTTGTAATTTTTCTGTCTATCTGAAGTCATTTTGTATCTATTTTTGGTTGTTTTGCGTCTCTTTGTGGTCATTTCTGTCTCTTTGAAGCAATTTTGTGTCTCTTTGTAGCAATTTTGCATCTTGTTTTGCATCTCCTTGTAGTCGTTTCGTGTCTCTTTGAAGTAATTTCGTATATCTTTTTGGTCATTTTGCATCTCTTTGTGGTCATTTTGTGTGTCTCTCAGGTCATTCTGTGTCTCTTTAAAGCAATTTTGTGTCTCATTTTGGTTTGTTTTGTGTCTCTTTGAAGTTATTTTGTATGTCTTTTGGTCGTTTTATGTTTCTCTGAGGTAATTTTCTGTCTCTTTGAAGACATTTTGTATCTCTTTTTGGTAGTTTTGCATCTCTCTGTAGTCATTTTCTGTGTCTCTGAGGTAATATTGCATCTCTTTAATGTCATTGTGTGTCCCCTTAAGATAATTTTGTGTCTCTTTAAAGTCATTTTGTAACTCTTATTGGTTCGCTGTGTCCCTTTGTAGTCATTTTCTGTCTCTTAGAGGTAATTTTGTGTCTCTTTGTAGTCATTGTGTGTCTCTGAGCTAATTTTGTGTCCTGAAAGTAATTTCTGTATCTATTTTTGGCTTTTTGCATTCCTTTGTTGTTGTTCTGTGTCTGAGGTGATTTTGTGTCTCTGAAGTCCTTATTTAGCTCTTTTTGGTCATTTTACATTTATTAGTTGCCATTTGTGTCTCTTTGTGGTCATTTTGTGTCTGAAGATATTTATATATTTTGGGGTCTTTTTTTCTCTTTGTGGTCATTTTGTCTCCTTTAGTGGTTGTTTAGCTTCTCTGTGTGTTCTTTTGTGTATTTAAATGGCCATTTTGAGTCTCTTCCTGGTCAGTGCGTGTTCATTTGTGTGACATTTTGAAGGTGAAGGCCAGGGGGAGCACATACATGCACGCTTGCAGATTTGAATCTTCCAAAGTTTTGTCATAAGAGAGAAAACTTCTGGCTTCTACTTGCTGTTTACTCCTAAAACTAGCACTGCGTTGTTTGAACTGCAGTCATATCCACACACCTAAGCCAGCTGAATTGAACATATTGTCACTCGCCTAATTAAAGCGCACTCTTTGCCGAGCTCAGGGAGGGAGAGTGTGGGAGGTTCCACTTACTCTCCTCATCATCACTACTTGTACTTTCTGCACCAAGAAGTCGAATGCTAAGCAGACCTTTCTAAAATCTCTGAGCTCGTCGACATAAAGTGCATCTCCCCACTTGGCTCACTCAACACTTCCATAATAACAGTCATTATCTTCAGCACACATCTTTCTGCTTCATTTAAGCCAATCTTAACAAGGGGTATCTATCACGGAGGTGCTACTATTCCGCGGTCGCTCTGACCTCCAGCGCTCTGATTTATTTCCGACAATCTCCTCAGCTCTGTCTTTCGCCTTCGCTGCGGGACAAAACCGCCACTGTGAACCTTTTTAATTATGAAGACATAATTTAAAACTTCATCAGTCCTGGGTGGTTGCTGGACAGGGTGACATAAGCAGCCGGCAGGCTCTCCGTCTTATGGTGGGGGTCATTTTTTACCTGGAGATGAGGGCATGTTAATAGTGTAGGTAAATAAGGGCAGTACAGCTCAGAGTGTACTTCCAAAATTATTCACTCATAATGATCACACGTCACTTTGATGAAACTTTGCCCCTTGTTACAGCATCCATGCAAGTTGTTGTCATTTCTCCAACAACAAATTGCATTAAATGGAGGCCATGTATCATCATGCCTGTGTGTGTGTGTGAGATGAGATTGGTGGTGCCGTTGGAGGCGCACAGCATCATTATTTTGATTTTGTCCTCTGCTCCTGTGACTTGGCGCAGCAGCAGGACACTGAGAGATGAGGGCGAGGAGGTGCAGCCAGCTGCGCCTGGACAAACACAAGGACAGCTCTACCTTCGACAACACTGTATTAAACCAATTATTCACTATCAGGGATTGTTTTCTGCGACAGTGAATGTTTTGTTTACTCGGCTCAAAAATGTAGCGAATGGGGGTGTCATCCACGGCGCAGGCGGCAGAGATTGTAAACATGTTTTTCTCTCCCCTCCCTACAAGAGGATAAATAAAAAGACTGCTGTTAGAAGATTTAATTCTGAGAAGCCTCTCTCTGGGGCTCTGTGCTGCGCTAAGAAGCCCATTGCGAAAAGCCTTCAATTAGCAGAGTACGCCTTCATCTTCTGACCAAAGTCACCTTCAGCAATCAAATTAGATCTAAATTCATATAAAACAATCACTCCCAATCAATCACAGTTTATTCCCAAATGATTCCCATTGCCTTTTGAACCTGCCGCGGAAACCTCCCCTTCATGCTCATTCAAACCCACACCTGCACTTCAGATAAGGTCATCTACAAACACACCTGTGTGCACAACAAAAGAAAACTGCAGACTGCAATAATTTATGCTGAAATATTTTTTAATTCCTGATCACACAAGGCACAGTTGTGTTTGTTTCTACCACAGTTTGGGAGATTTTACTCGGGTTTGCAGGACTTAGAAAAGTTGGAGTTCAGTGTCTCCAAACTGGCAGTCTGCTGGGTATGTGGGGGCAGACAGGCACAAACAAAATTAGTTAGATGAATTGCTCTGGTCAGAGCTGCATATTACTATTGAGATTCACGCCCTCTGCACTTAAAATTCAACACAGTATAATGATAAATATGATAACCGTGCTCACCTCCGAGGACTTCATTTAGGAAAACGTGACTTTTTTAGGATCACATACATTAAAATCTGTCTTCATTACCTTAAAAGAGGATGAAAAGGCAGCTATAATCACAGTGTTCTGGGTGAAAATATGATTTTAGATAATACTGGAGCGAACCACAACCTGTTTTTGGAAATAATATTCATCCTCACATCATCAGTTATTTAAAAAAAATCAAAGAATTGCTGCTGATTATGACTCCAGAGGTAATCAGTGGTGGTTTGGCACATTCTAAAAATAAAAAATAACTTGTGGAAAAAATGACTTCTCTCCCCCTGAATGACAATAAACAATTTACTGTGTGTGTGTGCTGTTAAAGAACTACAGATTGCTGTGTTGTTTCCATCTAGGTTGGAGCACTCCCGCTCTCATCAAAATCTCTCCATCACAGCCGACGGAAGTAAATGCCTTTTCCCCAGACAGGACGAACGGAGGAGACTTGTCGACACTAAAAGCATTTTCACACTGCAGGACCAATCTCCAGCACTATTGCCCTGACCAAGATCATTTCTGTTCAAACAGCAAAGCCCAGGATGATGTAGTGAACCGATATCCCCGGGTCAGCATGGCCTATTCCATCTTGGTAGCATTGGGTGGTGTAAACTACCTCCGGGCTTCAGCATCCACAATTTTATGGTTCTAGAGGTTACAGCTGAGCGTGCTGATTTTTTTTTTTTGAAGGTGTAAAAAGGCCCAGCGGATTCTGCAAATGCCCTTATCTGGTCATCCGCTGTCAGCCCCAGATGTCCTGTAAGTAGCGTTTCTCCTCTCTCAGCCCTGCCAGTCTCTTCATGGCCTCTAGCTGGTCCACTTGAAGCTCTGTTTTGATCATCTCCATCAGGGTGTCGTTCACGTCTTTAGCCATGTTCTTAGCATCTCTGGTGAGGAGAAGAGGATGAATATATTAAGTGAAAAGGGCAGCACAATCAATAGACACAGATCTGATACGGTCCTATTTGTGTCTACGCACAGTGGCCAATATTTTGTAAAAACCATAAAGTGCTGCCGGTCCAGGAGTGCATCCTGGGAGGAAATTGCTGAAATCTCTATCTTGCTGTTGCAGCATATTGGAGAAGATTCATCATCCTGTGGACCTGTAGTGATATTTTTTTTGACTCCGAGGATTTCACACAGTAATGATGTTTCAAAGATCATTTACTCAGAGGTGAGTTAAGCCGCCTGGCAGTGATGACAGAGGAGAAACTCAAGACAAGAAAGGTGATATTGAGCGATACAAGCGTTGACATGCCTTGTTATATGCCTGTGTGTGTCTTGTTTGTTGTCTTTGTACTGTCCAAAACAATGTGTTGTCATATGGAAAAGGGGGAGCTGGTACGGATACTGTACACCACAAGCGCTACAGACTGTAACAGATGTTGCGTCAGTATGAGGTCAGCAGCAGCAAAGGATTTAGAGAAAGGAGTTGTGAGCAGAAAATTCACAAAATGTGAGGCGCTTCAGCACCTTTTGTTAATTTTTTATGGATGCTCCAAAGCAGAGTCAGTCAGTGGCCGACAGGTAAGGTCGGCAGCTGTACTTGGCACTGGATGCAGCCTGTTTGCTTCACGGCTACATCATGTCTCCTCTGCATCATTTCACAGGCAACATGTCTTCAAGCAGTTTATTCTTCACAGCAACATACAGGTTTTTCTCTGACGCTCTCTTATAAGCAATAACTGACTCCTGCTTTGATAGTCTGAGCAATATTTGCTCAAATAGAGATTATATATTTATGTCATGGTTAATTGCCTGTATTTGTATGTTGTTGTGAAGCAGCGTGCCTCGGCTGTCTTTACTGTGATTTGCATATGTTAAAGCTACAGTTGGCCACTTTTATAAAAAATAAGTGTCACTGCGTTCACACAGCAGTACATGAGACAGTCTGTGAAAAAGAAATGTTCCTCCTCCTTGTCGTGCTTCTAATTAGGGCTGGGTACATGGACAAAAATTCATATCTCAGTATTTACAGGCTGACTAGAGACACATGATAAGTATCTCTGTATTTTCTATGAAATAGGCTACATGTTCAGCTGCAAGTCAAAGCCACATTTGAGATGTCACAAGCAGTTTTATAAAGACAAACTGTGATCAAAATAAAATGCAAAGACATGTAAATAAAAAATAATATAAAATAAATAGCAGTTGTACGTTAGCTTTTTGCACAGAGCACTGTAGCTGTAGAGGTTTAAAGGTTTGCAGCACAGGACACTAAACTATAACATGACTATAAAGGTATCAAGAGTTTGGAACAATTAAAAATCTGCTTTAAAATGATTTAAATATTTTTATTTATTTGAGCCATTAATCTTATTTATGAGAGGCCAAGGGAGGGAAGGAGCGAGAGACACCGTGTCCGTGTTATATACGTCTTGTACATGCAACGTCTGTGTTGTCACTGCATTTTTTAAACCCATCTGTCGCCTGCATCTAGGCGCTGTCTCAATGTTACACATCAGACTATTACTACAAGAAGAACGGCGATGTGCTATGATCCACCTCACACACAAACTAGCAAACAAACGCTCACCTGACACAATCAAGCAGCTCTGTCTCACACACATGAGGCGTAGCGCTGGATTACAGGTGTGCTCCTGCTGTCATTTCATTCATCTCACAGACTGATTCAGCGTAACACATGCAACATGTAGACTGATGTCGCCTGTAGACTAATTAACAGATTAAACACAGGAGCAGCTCTGTGTCTCTCTGAGTGTTGCTTGTAAGAGACAGAGTGAGGCGAAGAGTGTGAGGAGGAGAGATGCACACTGGTACGGCCTTTCAAAAGAACAGCGCTATGTAACTTAACTTGACCCTATATCAATATAAACAGTATTGTCTAAATTTATATCGATGTATTGTACATTTCGCTCAGCCCTACTTCTAATAGCATTTGTTCGAATCTACAACACCTCAGATAAAATACCAATCAGAGCAGAGGAGTCTCTCACACAGCTGTCGATCATGTCAGTCGCTGCTCGTGAGCTGCGGTCAAACCGTCAAACTATGCAGCGCTGCTCAAATATGAAACAAAAATTCTAAATATTTTAGTACACTGTTAAACTCTAAAATGAGAAAGCTGGTCTGGCCGGTGGGCTGTGCTTTGTTTTGGCTTGACTGTTTCCAACATGGCTGTCGGGTCACAAACTTTCTCAGTTTACAGCTAAACAGTACACTAAAATATGTTTCTGTGAACATTTGAGGTGAGAAATAGGACGTCCAGTCACAGAATCTTGATTTATATGTGATCAGCGCTGCCTAGTTTGACAGTTTGACCTCAGTTCATGAGCAGTGATTGTTGCGACTGACAGCTGCGTTAGAGACTGTGATCTGATTGGTTGTTTTCATTCATGTGCGGTGCATTCTAACAAATGCTGTTAAAAGTATTATGAGGAGAAGGAACTTTTTTTTCACAGATTATCTGAGAATATCAGTTTCAGCAAAAAATGGCATTAAGTTATTTTTATAAAAGTGACGAACTACAGCTTTAACACTGAAATGTAGACGAGGACGTGTTTGTGCTTTTAATCTTTAAAGCCATTCTTGGTAAACGTCCTTTCTCTCGCTGTACAATGGTGTCAATAGACGATGAGACCTGATCGTCAGGATGGATAATCTTCAGTATTTTCAGTCTGTTTCGAACTTGGCAAAACAGCATTTCTGTGCTACACAATCTTAACTGCAAAACACTGCATTCATATCAGACCTTCTAACGACACATTCATAACACGTCTTTAAAAAAAAATCCATGTTTTAAATAGTCAAGGTCTTTCCTTTATGACTCTTAGGTGCTGCGTTATTGTGCTACGCGCTGGATGTGAATGTTGTAAATGAATCTTTATTTGACTCTGTGTAACTACTCTACGCTGCCATGTCGGCCAGGCCTCTCTTGTAAAAGAGATAATGTATTTCCAGAGACCCTCCTGGTTAAATAAAGGTTTTTAAAAATGCCTCCATGCAGATTTACAAGTAATTTTTAAGCCTTCAGAGACGCACGGTGATCTGGCATAAAACAGAGGAGGCAAAGATAGAGCTGTGAGTGAGACACAGTGAATACAAGTGCAGTTGGAACATGACACAACCATCCCAGGTGGCCTTTGGAATAAATGTAAATATCACTCAAAATAAAATTAACAACTGAAATATTACTATCAGTGTCAGTCTTACCCGCACACGTAGAGGTAACCGTTCTGTTTGAGCAGGATATCAGTGATGTGTCGGCTGTTCAGCAGCAGGTTGTGCTGCACGTATCTGGGTCGTGCTGCGACAGAGGTGGTGGCCTCGTCCTCCTGGTCATCTCTGGAGAAACACACCTTGAGTTGGCTCAGTGTACCGCTGGACACAAAGCCCTCCAGCTCCTCTCTGGGACCAGAAGAAAGATTGCAGAGAAGCATCCAAACGTTAAAGGCCATTGTAAATCCAATTTCCTACAAGAGGTATTCCTGTAATCTTGAACAGGTTGTTCCTGATTTGTGAAAAGTCTCTCCAAAGCTAGAAATCAGGAGAGCCAAGATTCAGTTGCTGAGGTGGAGAAAAAACAGAAAGCAGTCCAACTTTGTGGGATAGCGCCCGTACATGATTTTCTGTCCAAAAAAATGCATGCATATTTTTACTGTAACCTAGAAAAAATGTATAAACTGGTGGCCTGATAATGCCAAGTATTCAACACAGTTTACATACTGACTGTTTATCCTTTCACTTCCAACACTCTCCTAAGATATTTAGCAAGAGCTTCAACCGCCTCACGAGACGTATACAGCCCCCGAATGTTTCCTAAGAACAAAAAAAACCTGTCAAGCTTGATAAAACAGAACACTGATGGGCAAAAGGTCTGAGCACAACCGTGCCAGACAACCAATTTATCTTGTTTAACGAGAGAAGTGCAAAAAAAATATGGATTTCATAAGCAAGGTCGAGTCACTGTTATAAGCATCTTTTTACAATCAATCCTCCCAGCCTTGCAGTTGGGTGTAACCTTGCTCCCTATCGGTGGTTCGCTTGCCAACTACTCCTTCTTCTGCCTCATTGTTTTTACAGGGCCTGGGGTGCTATTGGAAGGGAAGGAAAGAGGAAGGTGGTGAGGGAGCGAGGTTTGCTGTGGCTCAGAGCATCTCGTTTAAAGTTAAGCACTCGGAATGAGCAGAAACACACACAGACGCAGCCGCACTCACATTCATAACAAGCCGTGGCTCCGAGATCAGGGGTTAAGGTCTGCGCCTCAGGGGTCTGTGTTTTGCAGCAACCCCTGGACTAAAATAAGACATCTTCCAATAACACGAAGACACTGCGATGTATATACTGAAGGGAGATATAAGCACTGCTGCCTTTGTTGTATGTGGAACATCTTGAAGTGTTTACTGTCTAACCTCTGATTGGAGACGGAGTCATTAAAAGAAATCTATTGTTTTGACCAAAATGTGTCATTACAGAGTCTGTTTGAACAAGAGAGCAACAGCAAGAATAACAAGGCCGGCGGAGTCTTGTTTGTTTGACGTGCGAATATGAATTATCACAGATTGATAACTGTGTGAGCAGAAAGTGAAAGACGACAAAGGACAGTTCACTTTTTAGACTAACAAAACAGTTGAAGAGTTTCTGAGAGCCAAAACCTGCCAGACTCCTCTGTGTGTTTATACACACACTCGCACACACACAACAGCCTGTGGCAATATCCCGGACCCTAACATGAACCCAGCGGGCCTTCCAGTTATGTTTCCCCTACAGCATGAAATCACTTGCCATGAAGCGTCTGAGGAGTCGAGGGGAGGGGAATAGGATAAGTGCAGCAGAGGAGAGGACAAGTTTGATGTGACAAGCAGGGAGATTGGCATCAACCTCTCACAGGGATGTTAAGTGCTGCGGCTGATTGAGGCGCATCGCGAGCCGTGTTTGCTTTTTGCTGAAAATTCAGAACACGATCAGAGAGGCGGTCACATCCCGTCTCGACATTTTGCAATATTTATAAGCCTAAAAAGCCGTTTATGCTATATTTATGCAAGTTCAAATTTGTAACCCCTACTTAGGACTTCGGATGAACTTTTCTTTTAAAAATATGGGAGGTTGAAAAAAAAAAAAAAAAGCTACCAACTATGCTAAGCAGAGTTCTCCATTCCCAGGCAAAGTCACACATCAAATTGCATTTACTTTGAGAGAAATCCAACAGAGATGAATACAGGCAGGCAATTCAGCTGCAGGAATGTTGTTCTTATTCTGCTAACCTATTTAAATTGAGTACAACTCTTCACGGGTGGCTCATAAAACACGGACTAATCGCTTTGGTCAACACTGTGGGGGTGTTCATCAGAGAAGCCCACACTGTGAACAAACCACCGCCTACTACCTGGCTGTGAGTTTGTATTTAACAAAGGGATAGAGGAAGCAAAGGGGAACAAACAACATCCTCTGTGATCTATTCTTGTGTGATTAAGGATGCTAATCCGCGCACACTATTTAATCCTGAAAAAGAACTCGATCAGTGCACCAGCACTGAGTACACGCGTGCTGCTGATACCAGCAAGAGCCGATCAATTAGCGTGTAGTCAGGGGAGAGCGAAGCCAAAACAAACTGATCAGAGCAAAGATCTACTTCCAGGCTGATGTCACTTTACAATGCTTTGACAAAACAAGAGGTCAGTCCAAGAAAAGTAGCAGAACATTAGTACAAGTTAGTTAGAAAACCAGACCCCTGACACTTTGTAAGGATAGAAAACGTTAATTTGGTAATAAAACAGCAGGGTTGCATTTTAGCACATCTGCTCGTCAGCTTGTTTAGATTTAACTTCATCTTAAGCTTTAAAAAAACATGATGTGAGCACAACATTGACACAGCATCACCTTTTCAGTTTGCATGGCAAACTTGTTAGCAAACAGTAGCTTTATTTACACATGTAGCAACGTTAGCATTCATTTGGAGTGAGCTGACAAACCCAGTGTTCACTCTTAGCTCTATTTGGTCTCCACCATCTCATGAGGAAAATATTTAGCACGGTAGCTGCTAAACGCTACACGTTCACCAGCTAGCCTTGTCTGTCTTCTGTCTGAGGCTGAGCAGGTCGCATGTATTGGGCTTTTAGACCTTGTTTCCTTTTCAAAAAAGCTGCAAAATGACGCTGATGAGAATAGCGAGAGTGAATCAAAACAGTAAAGTTTCGGGCCTTAAAACCAAAACGATAAGCTAAAAGTTGCTTAAATTCTCTGTACATCTGAGGAAAGCTTGAGGTGTGCGAAGTCTCTGTTGTTTCATTACTACTACTGACTCCTTTTAGATTACACAGTCATTTGATCCCTTTTTATATATAAAAAAAAGCTTTCATTTGACATATTTGCTATGTAGCTGGTTATTTGAGATGTTTTGAATATTACTCCCCTGTTGACTATTTGCCTCCAAGAACTCTGTGATCATCTGCTGCTGGTTTATTGGAGGCTCCCAGAAACATCCAGAAGAAGATCGGGGATGCAGCCTTTGTCAATTACGCCCCAAAGCTATGGAACACACTACCTATAGATAACAGGGAAGCTAGCGCGCTAATTATTTTTAAAAGAAAGCTAAAAATGTATCTGTTAACTTTAGCCTTTAACTAGCTCTGACTTCCTGATACAGGTCTGAAACTCTTTCTCTTAACGCTTCACGCTGCTGCAACTCTTTTAAAATCTTATTTGATTTTATGATTTATAGTTTTACAGCTCTATGATTTTATGAATCAGTTAATCCATGTTTGGAACTGTTTTAATGTCCCTTTATATTGAATTGCCTTGTCTGTTTTATGTTCATGTGA
Source organism: Cephalopholis sonnerati (assembly GCA_019142605.1). Taxonomy (NCBI): domain Eukaryota; kingdom Metazoa; phylum Chordata; class Actinopteri; order Perciformes; family Serranidae; genus Cephalopholis; species Cephalopholis sonnerati. The sequence goes on along the minus strand of JAGQAX010000021.1, from coordinate 22,852,900 downwards.
AGCACTCAGTGCTTATACTGCCCTTACTGTAAAGCACTCTGTGCTGCATTTCTTGTATGAAAGGTGTTATATATATAAAGTTTATTATTATTATTATTACCATTACTCTCAACTAATAAATTAAAAAAGGGGATGAGTGAAGATTTCATGAGACATTTGTTAGCGTCCGAGCTTAGCAAATCCGGATATTCTATCAACTTGAAACTGGATTTCCTTTCAGAACATAACCATAATAAAAAGTCACATAACCTTTACATAACTACCTGCCTTGAATCATAATTACGTGCCACTATGACAAGATGCTCGTATTCTTATTCCCTTTCACTCATAGGTGAAAAAAATATGGCCTTGGCTAGCCTGGCTCTGACGTCTCTTTTCTTCCCATACATCCAACAACACACCTTACATGAGCATTGTGGAGCTGTGTGTTCACAATGCTCATGTGTGGAAGTGAAGGAAGAACACCCACATTATGTATACATACAGCGAGATGTTCATTATGCAGGTCAACCATTTCAATATGGAATATTCTGTGGCAAGGTGAAGAGGAATGTGGGTATGGAAAACAGTTCATCTGACGCAAAAAAGGTTAAGAAAATTATGTACGGTGTGTGACAATGTAGGACTGTATGGGATTTCTGAATAACCACTGAACTGCAAATAAGAAACACAGCTTACCTGAACAGGTAGTCTCTGTCTCTGTGGCGGCACCCAAAGAACAGCCAGGTCTCGCCAAATGTGGCCTCGGGGTTCTCCTTCCTCTCCTCCTCTCTGAAAGTCAAACAGCGGATGTTAGCGGTCAATCAATAGCAACAGACGACCAGACCAGATGGAGGAGAGGGAGTCCTTCCCCACAGCAGAGGTTAAAGAAGAGTAGTGACACCATTAAGCACTGTCTGCAATGACAGTACACCGAGTGCCACAATTGCCTAATGCACGGAAACGACTATGCGTGCTGCAGCGAGGACATTATATGTATTATTAAATTTCACCCAAACAGAAGGATAGATCGCATCACTATAAACAGCACTGAAAATAAAACTAGGGCTCGTGCTTTGTGTGTGGGTGTGCGTTTCGCTCGCTTGTGTGTCCAACTGTGCTTGAGTGCAAAAGAACTGCTCCTGCAAAAGTGATTCCTCTTGTGGCTTGGGAGTTTGGCAAAGCTCCCAGAATCCTTTGCAGGCGGTGGCAACGCAGCGGCACAAAGCAGGGCTCTGAAGATGCCGGTATCTGTGCCGCACACCTGCTGCAAAGGTGACAGCTCTCTCCCAGATAACAACAGTTGACCCCCAACCTTTCATGATGCCATCAGTCAGTTGACTCTCCAAAGAGCCCCGCATTATCTGTTACCCCCGTCTGGAGGGAGTGGGGACGAGGAGGGAGGCGACGGGGATGAGAAAAGAGAGAGGGGTGTTGAGGTGACCGACCACAACGAGGGGCTGAGGAATACCACAGAGAGGCATTGAGACTGGGCTCTTTGTGCTGCGCTGCTGCACTCCGAGGATAAGGTGCTGCTTTCCCTAAACACCACCCTTTGCTATTCACCAACAGACTGAATCGTGCTTTGTGTTTCCCAGCAGTAACAAAATTAAAATGGCAGCCAACTCTTATACTTAGTGGAACTATATGGTGCATAAAAAGTGTAAACACACAACTTTATTCCTGAAATTATAAGTCATTTAATCAATAACGTAAAAAAAAAGGTGGTGTTTAATGTTCTGACGATGTGTTTCAACACATATAAAATACTCTGCTTTGAATAATGAGTTGTATCGGGTATAGCTTTTACATAAAAACTGTGAAATTGCCTTGTTAAAAATTCTAAACATTACATTTACTCCTTCCAGAATAAATGAATAGACAATGATTTTTTGGTTTAAAAGTAAAACTAGTGGACATAAGACTTTTCCTGCATCACTGGAATCTCATTCTCAGTGTATGTACGCACTGGACGACATTTTCCCATTACACTTGATTAAGTTGCTTGTGCAGATACACACACATCTTGAACTCAGATTTAAGGAAAGTACAGAGACGATCCCCCTTCAGCAAAAATGCAAGGAGAAACTAAAGCTGAATTAATTGTTTCATTCGGGAGCAATAAGCAAACAAGATTGCATTCACACTAGCAAGGCTATCAGAATTCATGTCGGTGCGTTCCTTTTTTTTTTCCTGACAGAATGATGAAATGTACAAGGACGAGGAAGAAAGATCTTTGGCAAAACAGGTGATGTCTATCAAGCAAACGTCAGTCAAAACCAAAGTCAGGATAAAAGAAATGTAAAAGGAGAAACCTTTTCTGCCTTTGATAAAAAGCTGAACTCGATCACAAAAATATTACTTCAATAAAACATTAAATTAAAAAACGTTTGGTTACCAGTTCCCGCACACTGTTAATGGCTGATAAAAAATGAAACTGGTTTGTCATGGCATGAAGGGCAGGACAATTTTTGTCTGCATCTAAACAGAGGCTTGACAAAAAGTTTGTTGGGGCAGCTGTGGCTCAGGAGGTAGAGTGATCGTCTCCTAATTGGAAGGCACCTGCAGTTTACATGTTGAAGCGTCCTTGGGCAAGATACTGAATCCAAAAATGCTCCCTAGTGAATGTTTCAATGATGAGCATGTGGCACCTTGCATGGTAGCTTCAGCCAGCAGTGTGTAAATGGTGCCTTTACTGTAAAGCACTGTGAGTGGTCGCTACAGCCTCGTTGTATACCCCCGCTATAGCGTTTCCAGTGTGACAAGTTGTGCATGGTACTGATGAAACTGTTTGGTACTGTCCCCATTTTTGGTCCCCCCTCTGTTGGGGTACCTAGCACAGATCTGGTACTAAAAGGTGGAGCTGTGAACATAGTAACCTATAAATATAACATAAAGGATGTTTTTCTGCCTCTTGCAGCAGCTGTAGTCAGAGAGAAATTCATTCACTGGGCCGACTGCCAGCAAGTATTAAGGTGGGACGTTAACTTGTTATGTTACTTACTGTATTAGTGAACCCATTAGCAGATCCTAAATTTTGATGACCACTTTGACCATTAGTTCTTACCGTCTCTCTTGGATGACATATACTTTTAGTAATGAGAGGATCTTCTAGCATTTAGAAATATATATTAATTTTGACCAGATTATGTGAACTGCATATATTCTAATCCTTACTCATAAAATAAAAAAAAGTGTTGTGGAGCGTTGTTCCTGTGGGCTCCGGCAACACTAAACCCCTGAGCTTGCCTGAGAAGGACTAAATGCACAAACCCACTATTTTTGAATATCCCATGGAGAGAGACTCTCACTGCAGCCTGTTTTATGTTCTGAAAATGTCGGCGTGCAGCCTCGTTCTTGGGTTGGTGAATGATGTGCAGACTGGCAGAGCAGGAAATACAGTGAGTGCTGGACGGAGCAGTGAGTGACAACAACCCCGCCCAGATTTAAGAGTACTGTTTGCAGTGGAAACACTAGGGTCTAGGTACCATGTCTGAAGGGTTACTTTTGGTTCCAATGGTACCATACTGAAAGTGTTTGCTGGAAACAGAGCTTATGAGTAGAAAAGTCTATTTACTATTTAACTGCTCATTGAAATAGTTCATCAAGCAAAGATGTAATTTGCTCCTCAAATGTTTTTTGATTTGTTTTAGGTTATTGTAAATTCAATAGCATTTGGATTATTGGTTAGACAAAAGAAGCAGTGTGAAGACGTTACGTTGGGCTTCAGTTTTCAAAGAATTCATAGACAAAAGGATTATTATGGAAGCTGAATGGCCATGTGTGCATTTTTTAAAAATGTTTTAATACGTTATCTTGATATAACAAAGTTTGTTTTCTTGTGATGACAGGATAATTAATGTCGAAAACTTGATCTCACCCCTTCATCACAAGAAAACAAAAGATGTTTTCCAGTGATAAATTATCTCATCATCTTGAGAAATCTGCCTTTTGTTTTCTTGACAGAAAATAAACCCATTATCAAAAGAAAACAAGCTTTGTTATGTCGAGATAACAAAATAATCAACTCATGATCTCAAGGTAACAGCATTAAAAAAATAATTGCAAGCATCGCCGTTCTAGGTTTCAGCAGGTTAAATTTACTTTAATAAACTTTAACAGATTAATCAATCGTTAGCTGCAGCGCTACACTACTTAGCCTTAGAGCAACAAAATCAATACAAAAGTCTGTAAATACTAAAACAAAGGTTTGTCCTCATTAATTAGATGAGAAGCTGACCAGTTAATAAATGCTTTGGAGACACAGTTTGTTTGAACTTTCTGTCTGTGACTGTGGCCCTAGTAACAGAGCTGTCTTGATCCAAACGCTCAGATCCCATCCATTAGCATCCTGGACGAGATTCTTCTGATCTGCAAACAGCCTCAAGTAAACTCATTTTAGTGGGCTCGTCTCTCTCCTCTCGCCGCCTGCCCTAAAGGGATCAATACCAATATGAAAAACCTGGATTCCATTCTGAGTAGACCACACCGGCGCCTTTCTCTGAATACAAATCACATCACATCACATGCCCACACTATAACAGCCTGCAATACAATCCCAGGGGGAAGGCAGCGTCTACAGAGCACTCCATTTGGGGTCGAAATCAGAGGCAGTTGCCTTTCAGTGCCATTCAGACGATCAGCAGGAGGGGGAAACTGCAAGGAAAGCTAGGGTGAAGACTTGGTAAACATCCCAATTATCTCATATCTTTCATCCGTTTTCCTTTCAGCTCCGTGCGTGAGGTGTTGAGTGGCTTTTTATGCATAAAAATACAAAAAGAACAAAAGCAAAAGCCTAAATACGCCAACAGCTCGAGGCTTAATCACTGAAATTACATTGCGGAATTACACCCATATACATCCAACGTGTTAAATTCAGAATGTTTTCATAATACAGGACAATGCTGAGTAGCAGGATGCCGTAGCCTAATTGTAATCAGCTGTCTGGTTAGACTGATAAATGGAGGCTCAATATTTGTTCACAGAAACTTTAATAAAAGTTGTCATATTGAATGTGCCAAGTATGCCTGCTGGCAAACGTAAAAATTAAACCGTGCAAAGTGATTTTTTTTTCTAAAAGAAAAGTTTGTCAGAGCTGTTAAGGCGATTAAGGCTAACCACTCTGTTAAAATACGATATTTGCTTAACTGTCACTGCTCCCAGCTAAACAGAGAGACACTGAAAATCACATTCTCCATAAAATCCTTCAACGCAAACCACAGCAATCAATACCAGACTACTGGAGGGGCCTTATTAAAATCTCCCTCTACCACCAAGTGAGCCTCTGACCTTTAGACAAGCTTCTTCCACTTGTTACGAGCAGGTACAAACTCACACAAAGTTCTTTTGAAAACAGCCATCGATTAACAGTAGGGGTGGGAGAGGGGGAGCGGGAGGAAGATCGAAGTGTCCCCTTGTCGTTTTGTTGCTAACAGGACCCTTCTCAGGCCTCGAGGCAGATACAGCGTCCCGTTGACAAACTGGTGATTGTTATCTCCTATCAGAGTGCAGCGTCAGCCGGCGAGGCTTTGTTTGGAATCTCAAGTTAGATTCTGTACAGCGCTGCGCACCATGACAGATTTTTACAATCCTCCAGCACAATGCGCAGCTGGCAGGGGAGAGGATGAGAGACACAGAGAGGGAGAGGGGACTGAGGAGGCAGTCGAGCTGGTTCACGAGTTTATACTCGAACAGTGAAGAGCCTCTTGAAAGAAAAACCTAAAGAAATATTTGAAATTAATGAACAACATTTTAAAATTAAAATAAAAATCTCAAGGATGCATTTGATGTTTGGTTGCAGGTGTTGTATTATGGCTTTTAAAGTCAATCAAGTTCTGACAAGAGGGTCTGCAAGGACAGAACATTAGTAACTCTTTTTAAATTGTGTGTTTTCTTTTCTCAGATTTATAGAGTGCAATGTTTGGGTACCACTGCAAGGATCAAAGTGAGACTGATATGTTCATAGCACTGCCTTCCACCAGAGGACTGTCCCTCTGGCTCAGCCTTGATCATCAAGAAGAGGAGTCTGTCTGCCAGTCAGTCCGAAAACGTGTGCCATCTTCAGTGCTCCTGCATCCCGAAGGCGCAAACACCTCTCAACCCAGATGACCACTCATCCTCCCCAGAATCTGCAGCAGACAATTCACCGCCGCCGCCATCACTTCAGTCAGTGCCGAGTCACCTCTCAGAGCAATCACCCGCTGACTCCGCCCGCCACAACAGAGCAGACGTCCGGGGAATTTAGAGACAATTGGAGTTGACTGGGGCATAACCTCATTTACACAAAGCCACCCAAGAGTTAGACATGTCAGTCTGGCTAAAAAGGCTTACTCCGCTTTCTAACAAGTCATGGTGGCTGCGGGCCTGGTTCAACAGACAGGCCAGCCGCCCGGATAGAGAAGCCTCAGTCACATTAAATCCTTCTGACAGGTCATCTTGCAATCTTGATTTAGCTATCAATTCCTAGCCTCAGAAAAATTAGACAAAATGTCAGGTTTTCAACCACCCCTCGAGGATTTAGACTTACAGAAATGGTTTAACAAGCTGGTGAGAACTACGGCTAACGGTCAATATCCTCACACCACCTCATCAGCAATTACAAGCGATGATTTACTCCAACATCGCGGCCACCACCTACTGGACTTTTTACTTTCAAATCAATAACGCTCCATTTGCTTTGCTTTGACTCCTGGCTCTTCATTACAGATCGAGTCATAAACTTGTGCATCTGAGAGAGAGGGCTTAATTTATTCCTGTTGAGACGAGTGAAGCATCTGAAATAATCCCTGACGTGATCACAGCCCTCGCTGATAGATTTATTATGCCTTATGAGTTGTACATGACGTCGACTTTTATCGGCTTTGAGCAGGGTCTGATTTAATTGTCTCTGCAGATTACTCGAAAATATGCATGGACGATGTGCACTTAACATCATCTGAACGATGTGAATATTCATTACTGGGTGTAGAATTTTAGCAGGAATAATCCATGTCGCACGGCACACCAATCAGCATATAACCTGCACGCTTCTGATGCTTGACATGAACATTTAGCTGACCTTTTCCAGCAGCATATCTTGTAACGTGTACAACACTGGCAGGATCAAGTACATTGCCACACGCACTTGATCCTCTTGATGGAGACATTTGCAAAACGGGGAATCTCGATACACACCACGTCTCTCTGACTTTATAAAAATGTCATTTATAAGGGTGAAAGATAATATTATAATGCGATATCAAATTTGCCATACCTTTGCTGGAGGAAGCCGATGAAGGGGGCGACTCCTGTCCCCGGTCCGACCATTATGAAGGGCGCCGACAGGTCAGAGGGAGGCCGAAAGAAGCAGTTGGGTCTCAAACTCACATGGATCTGGGGTCAGAGGCCATTAGCAAGCATTTAAAATAATGAGAGTAATTACAACAAAGCTGAGAAGCCGCTGAGGGCTTACCAATCTATTAATTGATCTACTTAATATTCTTAGACATACTAATAGGAAAACTCATGAGCTCCAACTGAAATCCACAGAGTCTGTCGTAGAGAGGATTTACTTGCTTTAATTTAAATTTATTTTTTAATTAACCACACACATAACTGGCCCAAAGCTTGTTCTTTTTTTTCTAGTGTCTCCCGCATTCAAATTGAGTTTCCAGAGCTGCCTAAAACATGCAGTAGGAACAGGTTAAATCCCCAACGCCTTGAGTTCTGCACTTTCTCGGAGACACTGCACAAATTTCTGATATTCTGCTCCATACTTGTCTTCTATTTCCCTCAACAACCTCTTGAACTGTAATATTTGAAGGAGAAGGGGCAGTCCAGCTTTCCTGGTGTTTTTATTGAAACAAAACTAAAGACAAAGACAAAGAAGGGACAGCAAAGTAAGGTGTAGCAGGATTTTAACCTCGCCAGGAGGTGTACGTGTGTTTGTTTTCTCCCTGTGTGTGGGGGGTCGCGGGTAATGCAGCACCTGAACATTTGTACTTGCAAATAAGAGCACTTATCAGCCAAGACCAGGAAATACATCAGCCAAGACCAAGAGTTCACAGTTTCGCAGAATCTAGCTTCAGCTCTCGTTTTCCAGTGTACTCATTACCTTTGGCACAGGCGGGCAGCCGGAGGATTCAGCCTTCTCAGGGAAAACCAGGACAGGATTGATGAGGTCAAACAGCCAACCGGTACACAAGCCTCGCCTTCCCGCAGGGCGCCCAGGGCATGCTGGGAACTCTACCACGTTGAAGACAAAATGCAGCTTTCCTGGGTACCTGAGACAGGAGCTGTAGAGATGGGACCGCGGAGAGTTTAAGATGCAGGCAGACAGAGATGGAGGGAAACAATAGTGTGTGTGCAAGGCATACAGACAGTGACAAGCAGGGAGATGTGCAGAGATTAAGTGAAAAATAGAGTGAAATACAGAGAGAAGCCGAGGGAGAACAGGAAGGTACAAGCATTACGAGGGAGGATGAATTCTCAAGAACAGACAACAATGCTCCTACAAATGATTCACACAAACACCTTTAGAAAACTCTTGTTAAACAACAGCTGATGAAAATAACAAGGACACACACAATAAATGCAATGACAATGACATGGACATGACATTGAAAGATGCTTAATCATGATCATCCATGAACCACCACGGTCCTGTTTGATGAGCTTAAAGGGACAGTTCACCCCCAAATCAACAATATACATTTCCCTCTTGCCTGTAGAGCTATTCATCAATCTAAATTGTTTTGGTGTGAGTTGCTGTGTGTTGGAGATATCAGCTGTAGAGATGGTATAATTCACCTAGATGACACTCAGTTTGTGGTGCTCCAAGCACCAACAAATATATTTGAAAAACTCAACAGCAATGTCTCTTTCCAGAAATCATGATCTGGTTACTCAAGATAATCCACAGACCTTGTTGTGAGCAGTTTCATGTAGGAACTATTTTCTTACCATCAAACTACACCCACCAACTGTATCATGGCGAAATCGGAAATGTGCATCTGCTGCTAGCTCACCTAGCACCACTGAGCTAGCTAAAGTGGGATTTACACCTCTGCATCAAATCGACAGCGTAACTATGGCGAGGCCTGACGTGCACCTTCCTAGAAATATAATTTTGCTTTGCAGCAACACAGACCTCCTGTCTATTTTTGTAAGCTGAAACCATTTCCCTCAGTGGAAACAAAGCTTTTATTTACTGAAATTTCACAGATAAGAAACAGTAAATTGTGGAGACAATAAAGCCTCCACAAATATAGCATTTTAAGTCTTTAAGTCTAGCTTTATATGAGCAAAGGAAATCTCTGGTAGCTGCTAGGCTAATTTATACATTGTAAAATGCCATAGGCTTGTGCTAAGAAACATTAGCATGTTGTATTTGTGGGGAAAATGTGTCGCGCAAAAGACAGATGCTTTGTCTGTGAATGCTGCAAGTTATAATGAAGCTGGTTTGTGTACTTGTGTTTAAAATTGTCACTGTTAAGCCATGTTTAATGTGTGTTTAGAATCAACAAAACTTTACAACACTTCACAGAAACCCCACTGTCAACTGATGTTTTGGAGGTGTAACTGAAGAGTGACACAGACACACCACCGCACAAGTATGAATGCTCACTACAGCATAGGCCACGTGGGTAAGCTACACACATGTATAAATCCACCATTTATGTTATCATCCCGCACTGGCACGAGCTTCCCTTCCATAAGTAGTTGCACGCTTCCTTTGCGTGATTTTACAGTTCTAGTTCGGTAGAAAGAAAGTAGTTCCTACATGAAACTGCTCACAACAAGGTCTGTGGATTATCTTGAGTAATCAGGTCATGATTTCTGGAAAGAGACATTGCTGTTGAGTTTTTCAAATGTATATTTTGGCACTTTAACACCACAAGCCGAGTGCCATCTAGTTCCATTATATGCGAGAGAAGGCAGACATCTCTACAGCTGATATCTCCAACACACAGCAGCTCACACCAAAACAATCTAGACTGATAAATAGCCCTACAGGTAAGAGAGACAAATATATATTTTGATTTTGGGGTGAACTGTCTCTTTAAGTTTGCCTTCTTTTTTTTTTTTTTTAATTTAATTTATTCCAAATATGCAAATAGAATCAATCAGTCACGTTCTAGATATGTTAGAATTATATTTTAAACTGGATGTCATTCGCGTAATTATATAAAAGAGGATATTTTTAACAGTGTCGTTTCATACAACTGAATTGTCTGTGTTTATGTTGGTTCATCACACCTAGTTGCAATCATATTTGTGTTTATCATCAGCCTATTTGTTTGTTTTCCGTCTTTATATAAACACGTAGATATATACGAAATCACAATTTCATTTATTTTTAAATTAGTCAAACTCCTCTGAATTCTTTCCACATCACCCCTGGCAACCACACTAGCACACCCTCGGATAAAAGTACCCCTGGTCGGGAATAAGACAATGACGTGCTTCATTCTAGGCAAAAAAAAGAAATACTCCTAGGGAGTGAGAAAAAAATAACTTCCTGTCTGGCTTGCTTCAATAAAACTGCCTCTCCCTCCTCTCCTTCCAGTCCTCACTGCCGACTGAAGAACTCTCACGCTCTCTCATCCTTCACTCTCCAGTTCCTGTGGGCCACTGGAGACCTCTATTGACCACAGCATCAATAATGCAGGCCTCTAATGTCTCTGCACCATCTGATAAACTACAGCCACCATCTCTCTTGTCCGTTCCCTGTCTCTGTGCACAAACATACACACACACACACACACACACACACACACACACACACACACACACACACACACACACACACACACACACACACACACAGAGAAGCAGCTAAATGAGGGACTAATGAGAGGAGCGGAGAAGTTTTGACATAGCTTTAGATGTTGCTGTTGAACATGAGCTTTAAGGCAAACCTAATGGGTACTATCTTAACAGGAAGCGCAAATCAATGACTGGCTAAGTGAGGCAAAAAGAAGGAGCACTTGGGCCTATTCAAACTAAGCTCAACTAGCTAAAGGCTACACAGTATTTAAAGTGCATTCCTCTGCGCGCGTTTTTCCCTCAGCGTTGAACAAAAGCACACATTACATGGACAACAGTGTTCAAGGTTAGACAAAAGGACACACATACATAAATAATTTCTAAATGACTCCAAATATAGTACAAAAATGCTACACTTAATAAATTCACAGAGCTGTCCTTGGTGTTATAATAAACCCTACCAAATGCCCCATCATTTGAAAGCTCAACCCACCACTGTAAAGGAGTTGGCAAAATAGTAGAGGAAAGCAATGAATTTCCTCACCGCCAACAGTGTGGGATCAATATGTGTTATAATGCAAACTGTCTTGTCTGGTAGTACCTAATAAACAAAGTGAGATTAGAGGGTTTCCAGATGAAAATACATGCATAAAACTACCTCTTTTCTTCTTACAACGTCAACATAAAAATGATATTTCACCCTCAATCTTCTCTGTGGTATAATACATCCTATGCAAGTCATAAATTCCATCAACATTTATTAACTCTGACACAAAAAACATATCCAGGCCTCTTTGTCAGCTTCTATTTGCATTGTCTGGATTTTCAGATGTTTTTAAATCCAATTTGATTTTCAGAAAATTCTCTCTATCCTTCCCATCATCAACAATACAATCCGGTGTGAAAGGAGGCAGCTGTGTCAGAGATGCCGAGCAGAATTAATCAGGGGTATTTAAAAATATCTAAACAAATGAGCGGGGGAGAGAGTTCATATTTCTGTTGCAGTTGTGCAAATGATAAAAGAGATCCATCTTCAAATACATGAGATGAATCAATTATTCCCTTAGCATGCCATAATTTAAATATCATCAGCATTACAAAAAGATAGAATAGAAGAGTCAGTCGATGTACCGCACCGCTTGTTGTGAACATTTCAATATCTAAACACTGTTTAGAACCACTGGAGACGTGGACAGCTTCATGCTTAGACTCTTTAACTTTAAAGTTAGGCAGAGGTTTTAATGTACACATAAACACATCCAAGGATTTAATGTCTCTCCATGAACTGTCAATGTATTTGTCTTTTTGTGCAGCCAGTTGAAACTGGACAGCCGGCAGGATTATGTGGTGAGAATAACAGAGACAAACGTCCTCATGGATACTTCTTATTCCACATGAATAATGCTATACAAGAGCATATTTGTACGCAGTTTCATGCAGTACAATATGTAACATCTATTCTTATTTTTCTGTCACCTTACCTGGCTGCTGAATAAGGCCTGGGCTGCAGTTTCGGCAAATGCTCTGAAAGGCAAGCACAACTGTCAATCACCCCGCTGCATCGCTAAGATTTTGTTACACAGACAGACACCCAAGACAGAGAGCAGACAAAATAAGTGAAAGTCATCTCGGTCCTTGGAGACGTCCTACCTACCGATCTATCCACAGTAACCCCCACCCAGGTTACAGACTTGTTTCTAGGACACACTTCTATATTTATGAAATTACAAACTCAGGGTTATGGAATCCCAAGTGTCCAGATGTGGAGCCAGTAGGAAACAGATTGCTTATGCAGACCTTATTTCAATGCCAGCCATGAAGGTGCCCTCTTTTGGGTAATATGTAGTGTGCATTACAACTGTGAGGATGTGTCAGAAAAATCAGGGAAACTTTTGAGGGAACTTTTCACCCCGTAGCACCAAGATCTGCCTATCACTATTCTATGACCAGCACCGAGGACTAGATGTGGGCAAAAAGAGCGAATGAGAGTTGCGTGATGTGGTTGCGGTGTGCTCGCTTACAAATAATTTGCATCTCAGTAATAGAGGAACCTGGAAAAGTAAAGCTGCTCCATATGCACCAGCTGAGGCCTTACAATAACACATTTTTCTGCTAAATTGCTTGGAAAGACAAACAGCTGGACTAAATCTGCTCTCTCCTCTTCTTCTGACATCTTAACAGCTCAGGGTGTTAGCAAGACAGCTCCGCACTTTGACGTCCATTTCATCTCTTTGAGCTGGGATTTTTTTTTTTTTTTTTTTTTTTTTTAAATGGTGATGCATGAAGCACTTAAAAGTTTGATAGAAGGGTTTGTACAAAAACACAGGCCAAAACAGCAGACTTATACTAAAGATTCATCTAGATTCCTTCAGATACTGAAAGAAAAAACAACAGACTCAAGGGCTAACACACGGGCTGATAACATATGGACTAAACCAAGACTGCATTCCTGTAAGATACAGTATGAATATGGTGCAGGAAATTATGTTTTTTATAACTGATCTGAATAATGAGACCTTTCTGTTATGTTGCTGAAACTCAACCATATGTCGGACTAGAAGAAGAGAAGTAGATTTGTTAAATGTCTCATCTCATTGATACAGAAAATAACTTTCATTATGTTTGATGTTTTCAAAGGCAGTGTTCATATATAAAACATTTAAAGATTTAATATGCAGAATTTTAAAAAAGGTATAGACTCACACAGAAGTAATCGTTCTAATTCATCACTAATGACCCACTAGAAGTGTGTGGCGCTGCATTTTTCTGCAGAGACTCTGCCCTCTGCCTGTATTTTCTCACATTCTGTGTTCAGGGCACGTATGGGCGTGTATCCCCACAGCGCTCAGGTGAGGTCGGGCTTTGTAAAAAGGTAGCAACCAGGTGCCAGCAGGGATCCAAGAGACACAGCGTTAAGCCAACACAAATATAGCGAGGCAAAATGACAGACAAGAGTGAGTCAGGGGTTGGCTTTTCACTTTTGTTTGCGAGCGTACGGTGTGTGCCATATCATTTTGTTCATGCTAATACCAGTATAATTTTTTAATCATATGAAAAATTCATAGTGTGATACTCCCAGTATTTCAGCTTGTTGACATATTGACGGCATACTCTTACCCACGGCAACAACAAGCATGGCTGAAAGCTAAATTATTACCGACTCTGTGGTGGCTCCAAAAAGAGGAGCAGCTTCAGTAGTGTGGAATAAACTGTGGCGTCCTGAATGTTTTATAAACAGCCCCGGACTTCTCAGACTCTTTTAGCAAGTTACAGCTCAGAGGGAACTCATTCAGCGGCTCCTCTGGCAGCAGCACAGCGTCTCTCCCTCTCCTCTCTCGCCGTGCGCACATGGGAGTTGGTGTTTTTAGTCATTTTGTCAAAAACCTTTGGTAATGTAAACCTATGTGACGCTCCTGGCTCGACAAAAAACTCCATACATGTGAATGTGTGATAGTTATGTTATCATAACAGCCTGTCACAGGTTACAGCGTGATGATTAGAGGAGAAATGGCAGAGCATAAAGGTCCAGGTGGAAAAAAACAACCAAAAGAGAAGGAAAATCAGCTGTTGATTTATATATATATAGATCCCAGGGTACATTTCTTGTATTTGGGAGCTTTTTAAATGTGTAATTTGTGGTAGACTTTATTTTATTTTACTGAATATTTGAAGGCAAACTGTTCGGTTGACATGTAAAATTATATCACGTATTTTGTTGCAATTATGTGTTCTATATATTTTGTTTTATTTTGTCATATTGTCAACAATATCGTTATCGCAAAAATACCCTGAAATATCGTGATATTATTTAAGGGCCAGATCGCCCACCCCTAGTGAGCGTGCTTACAAACTGTAACCAACAGTCCTACAAGTTTGAAATAAACTAAAGAAACTTGTGCTCCAGAAAAGAGATCAGCACCCAGTGAAAACAGCCTATGGCGCAGCTTACCTACGTAGACCAGTCAGCAGTGATAACTAACATGTCTTCGGGGTCATCAGGTGGGAACCTCCCTTAATCTGTATTTCATCTAGTTGGTCCCACAACACGTTCAGGAGGCTTGACCGTGATCTCTGGCATCCCAGAGCCACGACACAACAATCCTCTTTTCCCTACCTATACTACCACTGCTACCGCAGCCAAAACAGCATGCCACCTTCAACAAACCTCATCTTACATTTCCCTTCCAGCATGGTATTTCAAATATACGGTCAATAACAAAGAGAGGGGGGGGAAAGGACAAAGAAACTGTAACTTACAAGCAAATAAACTCACCTAAGATGCCCAAAGAGACTCAAACAGGCCACACCCACCTTATATAAGCTGAATATCTGCCTATTGGGAGAGGGAAAATGGCCGGGGAAAGCCTTTAATTTGGCCAACTACTTATAGAAAGCCTGGAAAATGAAGAAAAGCCCTTATTATGTTTTTCTTTTGTACACGTTACCTGAAGATATCTTGTTGTTTTTTATGTTTGATCAGGGGTGTCATGGTATACCGGTATTGGCGATAACCGTGGTATTTAACAATGAAATACTGTTATTGTGTTAATGATAAACTTATAATGTTGTGTGAATAATCCAGTGCCTCTTAAATCATTTCTGTTTCTTTCTGTTCTTGCTTTGTCTCACTCCCCCAACGCCATCTGGTTACCTTTTCACTATACACTAACTGTGATTGCTCCTTTTTGTGCACTTTTGTACAGTTACAGTTGCAGACTCTTTCCACCTCCCGACACTTGTACTTTGGGTGTAAATCATTTGCCAAAAAAAAAAGCACAATAAAGAAAGTTAAAGATGAATTTTACAGTATTTTGTTTTTTCAAATTTTCTATAGATATCGCAATAATACTGCTACAGTGAAATCTTTTGGCCACGATAATGATTTAGGGAAAATCTGATATCATGCAAGTCCTATGTTAAATGTAATGTTAGATAAGTGTTTATCATACGATATTAAAACTTTAGTGAAGGGGTGTTTTGTTCTGAAAAAGAAGCTCAAATGTTTAGACTTGGAGGCTGAAAACGTATTACTGAGCCAAGACTACAGGCAGGCCTTGTTATAATCAATATGCTTTTACTGTAGATGCAACTCACAGTAATTATTTTAATAATTAAAAAGACTAAGCTGCAACAGAGCGGATTAAAAAAATCATTTACATTTTCAGTGTTTCTCAAAAAGAAACAGAGCAGAAAGCAAGGGCAAAATCTGTTTGGACAAATCATCACATACAACATATCCTGATGGAAACACACACCTCTCCATCAGGCGGTGTATCATGTACGTTAACACAATCCTCTGCTGCCGCACGCCGCTCGAGTTGCTGCCTTTCTATCACGGAGTGACAGCACATGTCCGAAACAGAGGACAATCAATCCATCATCTCACATCGCTGCACCATGATGATACTGCTGGTAGATACAAAGGATATATCACTTTTAAAACCTCTGGGTGCAAGGCGACTTTTTCTTTTTTTTTCAGTTGCAGTGAGTGGCTTGAGGATACATCTTAGAATATGTATTTCAAAAAAAGATCTCTGTTCCAAAGAATACAGTCCCAGGGTCCCCGCTATGTTTTCAGAAATGATCATTTTCAGGGGTATCATCGATCATACTGCACAACAATATAATCTATTCCATCTCAAAAGTCTCTGCGCTGCAATTTATATGCAGAGGTACCATTTTAGTGGGGGAAAAATGATATAGCAATGTGGTTGAACATAAAAGTTATACCTCTTAAGATATATGGATGGTTTCTTTGGCTGCAGATGAAATTAGGGAGGTTGTTAGCGTTAAAGCATTAAGAAGAATTCTCCTTGGGAAGATTTCTTCTTTTTTTAATAGCCTACAAATGCTAATTTCAAGTTACTTCTGAGAAAAAGACCTGCAAGCTCATGGTTTTCCAAACCATTTAAAGGTTTTCCCTGGCATTTCATTATATCGTAAATGAATAAAGTGGGAATATATGTGATGCGGTGCGTTCTCTGTGACCGGGAAACTTCATTTTAGATTTCAAGCTTTTCTGGAGATAGAAGGAGTATCGGCCTTTTGGGATACAGACATATTCTCTTTACTTTACTTCACTTTCTTCCACAGGTCACAATCAAGCCAAAGAGAGAAAAAAAAGAATAAAACTGCACCCCTGTACAATTTATTTGAGCCCTGCGGTAAAGTAAATTGAAAAAGATGCTCATGGACAGCATTCAGCTCCCTGGGGCAATGACCCCAAAGTTTTCATCTGACACACTATGTGAAACAATGGACCATATAACAGGAGCGCTGACTCTGGGAAGCAGGTATCTTTCTCAATTTATATCCAGCATTTACTTTTATACCCAGCCTGCACTTGGCCAAAGACATCTGTGCTTAGATGCATCCCTCCTCATTATTTATAGTTAGTGTATAACAGCATAAACTCTGATCAGCAAACACCTCCCCTTCGCTCGGGGTAATGAACCGAGAACAGTGCAAAAATGCAGCCGTGTGCTTTACAAGTGACATCCTGAGTCAGAGATGACCATTAACCCCTGATCCAAACTGACCCCTCGCGTTTGTGTCCTTGCAAAGCTCAGTGGCTCGATGGTAAACGGCCCCCTGTCCCCCAAATAACAGCTGTTGCCCCGAAGGCCCTCCAACACCACATTTTTCACGAGGGCACGATCGGCCCGATTCCCAATTTCTGCATCAGTTCACCACTGAAAAAAGGTGCTGTGGTTGGCAAGTAGGCCAAAAATAACTGACATTGGGGAAGGCCAAGAGCTGTGACACAGCTGTTTTAGAGGACAGCTCAACTTGTATGTAAAGCTGTGGCCAACTAATTTCACTGTCTGGTAAGTTTCAGTCAACGCTTATTAGATCTATACTGAATGACCGGCCAACTATCTTAATGAGCTGGGAGAAAATGTTAGCTTTCTAGCAACAGTTGGCTCAAAGGGTCAAAGGAGGGAAGGTATGGATGCCAGGCAGCAGCAAAAAATGATCAATATTATTAGCACGGAGGGAAATTCAGTATTAGCTGAGAAAATATATCTCTTGACTTGAAGCTATAATACTGCCATTATATTCACAGAAACTGCGACACAAAAACCATATTGGAGCTACATGGACTTAAAAATGAGACAAGGAAATGAGTGTTGATCCTTTGGGGAGCCCTCTGATGTACACGGTCTGACCATTCAGTATAATTAAATGCTCTCACAAAATCAGCCTTGAGACTTGGCTCACGACACCTGCTTTGCTGGGGCTACAGTGACCCCTACTGGGTGAAAGACATCCAGATGGATGAACCTGCACAGCTGAAGAATAATTGTGCATCTCTGTACAGGTGCAGTCTAAATCCCAATCTCGTGTCAATCACTGTAATTCCCCACTTGCTTCAGGCAACATGAAAGCCTGCATTTAATTAAACATGCATCTATTATAATAATAAAATTGTACAAAAAAAAAACAAGAAAAACAAACAAAGTGAAATCATTTTTAAAATATGCCAGAATGTTAGTGTTTTCTCATGTCGCTGAATAAATGCTATGCATAAAATGTACTTATCTGCTATGTGACATAAAGAGCATGATAAAAAAAAGTGGTGTTTGATTAGATTTTGTACTTCAGAGCGGTTCTCACGCAACTTGACGTGCATTACATCTGGCAAGCATGATTTTCACTAAATAACCCCTGAATCTTATGGGCTCAGAGAGCTGCGGACCTTATGGCTGACTAAGATAAATAACAGCAGGCGCTCTGACCTATGAGGAGGCTGAGGGGAGGTGAGCACGATGGGAAGGCTGTGAGAAGCTCCAAGACGCTGAGGCTCGGGTCTCTCACATACAGGTTGTAGTCTGCGGTGCCTTGTTTGCTGCAGAGCTCCTGCAGTCTCCTCCTCTGCACACTGTCCCCCGTATGCTCCACCAGCGCTCGTAGGAATGCCTGACAGAGACACAGAAATTGGATGTTAAGTCACTCGAAGATGTTCTGCACCTACGTAAGCAGCAGTGGTTGAGATTTTTTGCAGCTTTTATGACTTAGGTTTCCATTCACAGCTGTAAGAAGAGGCGTTTAATTCATTTTATAGCACAGTAGTAGGACAGACTTTGATGCCACACTGCACAAAGATCATATAGAATGTAAGTCCTTGTCATTTTTTTTAGGTAAATGAAAACTGCGGAAGTAAACCTTGATGAAAAGAAGAAAAAATTAACGCCTGCACACTTTATCCTTGCCAAAAAAATCAAGTTTAATCAAGACGTCAATCAAACATGGATCTACATCAGGTCAAAATGTTCGAAACCACAGCGTTATTAATACATAATGCACATCAAGACTGACAAGCTCTATGATTACAGGTGTGTTTAACCATTTAAAATACTCAGGGTGGTAGAACAACAAAATATCAAAGTCATTTCATTCATTCATTTTTCGCAACCGCTTATCCTGTTGGGGGTTGCGGAGGGCTGGAGCCTATCCCAGTTGACGTTGGGCGAGAGGCAGGGTACACCCTGGACAGGTCTCCAGACTGTCGCAGGGCTGACACATAGAGACAGACAACCATTCACACTCACATTGACACCTACGGACAATTTAGAGTCACCAGTTAACCTGCATGTCTTTGGACTGTGGGAGGAAACCGGAGCACCCGGAGAAAACCCACGCTGAGGTGCTCCCTCACCCAAGGGTTCGAACAAGGAACCCCCTAACATCAAACATATATCTTAATTTGTAACACCTTCAATTTCAAATTCATAATCCTATATATCGGTCAACATCACCTACATTCACGAGGCAAAACAGAAAAAATCTTAAATCCCTGTGAACCTACCACAGAATTTTGTGCTAAGAAGTAATTGTGCAGACAATACTTTCTTCTTCATGAATGCTGTTTTATTGAAAGCCTTGCACGTACGTGATGTGCCTAAAATTACTCTCCCTCGGCTCGAGGTAAGCCTTGACACCAGCCCAGTTGGTAAAACACAGCCATTTTATAATTCGCAATGCACCTTCAGCCCTCATAAAATTGTCATTTAGTTTTCAAATGCTTTTAAAGCTACTGAGAAATTAGCAGAAGCCAAGCATTCTCTTAATCCTTAAAACAAATCCATCAAAATCAATTAATGCAATCAAATTACTATGTTAAATTTGCCGAGGACGAGGTGCTGTTTAACTGCTGTTTCATCGCTGATTGTTAATCTTTTTGTAAGCTCTGATGCAAATTGCAGGATTAAAAAAAGGATCATGAAGAAATATTAAAATGCAACTCCTGAACAACTTTTGGAGTGATTTTACTTTATTCAGAGACCATTAATCACTCTGATACAGTAATCACAACTTCTGAATATTTGTCATGCCTAAGTGTTCTGTATAATCTCAGTGATTCATTATAGTTCATAAGTGCATGTATGGAGAGATTAGTGGCATTAGTTGCACTGAAACACTCACTATCCCCATCTTCCAATCCGTCCTGTGTAGACAGCACTTCACCATTATTTGCCTAGTGTTGAAAAAAAAACATTGTATCTGGTGCAGTGTCTGAGTAGCTGCAGTAATAACATTCAAATTTGTCTCAGTAGAAATGGCGAGCCAAGATATGCCAAGTATGTCTTACTGTATTTGATGCCGTTATAAATATTCCTGGGAATTGTACTTAACAAGAGGCTGAGGTAATTATCTTTCACTATCCTAAAAATCATGAAGTATAAAACTTATAGGTGTTGTAACTGCTTTAGTAAAACAGATTAACTGCTTGGGTTACACAGACAGGCGCTGTAAAATAAAACTCTTACAGCCTTGTAAGTCTGTAGACAACAGTTTGACCCGAGACGATCAATTTCTGTGCAGGAATTTTATGACACAGGGGGAGAAAATGAGTCTGTGCACATGTCTTATATACAGCAGGCCACTGAACTGATGGTGGCTGTTACAATTAGGATGTCTTTATCACACATTACAGATTTGACTGGGATAGTTGAGAAGATTCTCTAATAGAAAATCACTGCAGAAATCATGTTTCCCTAATGTCTCTTGATTCATCACACAGACTGAGCAGCATCTTAATGCATATCTTTTTAATGCTTCAAAACAGAAATATATTTTAAAAAATGTTAGTCTGCAGTGTGCTATGAGCTCGTTCATTCTCTGCTTATCCTGTTATTGGGCGAGAGGCAGGGTACACCCTGGACAGGTCACCAGACTATCACAGGGCTGACACATAAAGACAGACAACCATTCACACTCACATTCACACCTACGGGCAATTTAGAGTCACCAATTAACCTGCATGTCTTTGGACTGTGGGAGGAAGCTGGAGTACCCGGAGAAACCATGCTGACATGGGTAGCAAATGCAAACTCACATCCCAAGTTTGAGGGGCTCAAACCAGGAACCCTCTTGCTGTGAGGCAACAATGCTAACCACTGCACCACCATGCCGCCGCTATACGCTCATATATGGGATACCGTCCTATAAGTGCTGTGTCATTTTGTGCCTCAAACAACACAGCATGATGAGCAGTACTTAAAATGTTGTACTTATTAAAGGAGCAATTGAATTGTTGCCATATTTTGACAGTTTTATAAATCGTCTCCCTTTTGTCATTCAGCGTGCTGTTTACACAGAGCAGTAAACTACTGATGCAGCTCATGCCAGGGGGAAATTAATGGCTTTCATTTTGTTTAGACTATTATGTTTTTATTAAATAATGAATTTAACTTGCCTAGTAAAACTCAGGATGAGGGCGTAAATAACATGAGAGATGCAAATTAGATGAGGAGTGCAGCAAGATACACAAGTTAGCTACTGTCACTACAGTAATAGTGTTTTAAAGAATGTTGCAAGAGTCGGAAAATCAGGTGACATTCATGCAGGTCACATCACCAGCCAAATGTGAAGCACTGCCAAAGCTCCACACAGTGGCCATTTGACATTTCTACATATTAACTGTGTTAAACGAATGCTTCGCCCACAAAATGACCATTTGCAAGTCAATTATTCCTGTTGTGTTACCTTGAATTTGTTTTCTTGCCTCCATGGGAAACTGCCTCCATATTGATTTATTGATTGATTGGGGACCACATTTAACAACAGCCAAACTATATCAAAACATCCACTTACAAACTCACACACGACTTGTTCAGTATAATCAAAGTCTCATTTATCTAGTTGTATGCTCAGTGCTTCCCAAACAGATGTAGTTTCACTAAAAAACTTTAGTATTGGAGTCTGGCTTTGAAGAAGCATAGGTAAGTGTGAGTTTCAGTTGAGTTTTAAATCGTTAGGTTTTAGTAAAATGCATGTGTCTGGGAAGTACTGAGGATACGACTGAGTAATTGAAACTTGGATTATACTGCACAAGTTGTGTCAGAGTTTGTAAACAGATGTTTCTGGTTCTAAATCATTCAATAAATCAATATGTTTGTCGTTTTCCATGGAGGCATGTGGGAAAAAGAAGGTTTTCTTCAATTCAAGGTAACACTGCATGACTAATTGATTTGCAAATGTTCATTTTGAGGGTGAGGTATTCCTTTAATCTCACGTGCCACTGAGGCCCAGGGAGTTTAATTATTCTTTCAGGCTACCTACACTCATGGTGAATTCAGTCATGCCTGAGCTTTTTAAACCAAACTATGAACCTAAGCAAATCTTCCAGGTCCAGACTCTGTTCTGAATAGACTATTTTAGTACTCGCTTGCCTGTTCGATGAGTAATTCGCCTAAAATAAGTGGGAACATCTGTGTCATATATAATTGTACTTCTTCACAGGAGAAGGTAATGAACCGAGAGCGGTGCAAAATGCAGCACTGTGCTTAACAAGTGACATCCTGAGTCAGAGATGACCATTAACCTCTGATCCAAACTGACCCTGTGCGTTTGTGTCCTTGCAAAGCTCAGTGGCTCCACAGTAAATGGCCCCCTGTCCCCCAGATAACAGCTGTTGCCCCAAAGGCCCTCCAACACCACATTTTTAACGAGGGCACGATCGGCCAGATTCCCAATTTCTGCATCAGTTCACCACTGAAAAAAGGTGCTGCGGTTGGCAAGTGGGCCAGTTCAGTGAGTAAATCGTCCTAAAATAAATGGGAACATCTGTGTCACGTATAATTGCACTTCTTCATAAAATATAATACATTTTTTCTCCAAGCTTTGACAACTGCGATAAAAGCAGTGTGCTCTAGCTGGAGAAAACATGACACTTAAAAAATGTCTTCCCTCTTATTATGCTGATATCCTACTTGTTGTTTTAGTGTGCCACATCCAAAAGCGGCTTGGCCGATGCAATTTACAAAGTAAGCAGCTGCAGAGAAATGTCTGCACATGCAGTACCTTCTTAGGCACGCTTCTGATCTCTAAACACCATGTGAGCAGGAACAGCAGAGAAATGTTCTGGGAGATGTAGGATGGCACCTGGGCACCTATAGTCAGGGAGGAAAGAACATTTGGAAGTTATTATAGATATGAACATCACAAACACGAGAATCTTTTTAAAAATGCAAACATGAGTTGACAACGTGCCATAGTCACTGAGATGCTCTGTCGTCAGTGCTGTGTTGGTAATTGTAATGCTATGTTACCATGTGTCTTTTCTGGAGTACACTGGGTGCATATTGAAATAATTTATCAGGCACACTTTACCTTTTTTCTTAGTGTCTTTGCGTAGAGAAATGTGTACTTGCTGGTTCCTCTGGTCATGCAGGCCCAATCTGTGGAGCAAGTCCTCCACCTCAGCTGCCTGATTTGGGCAGAATACATCAAACGAATCCCCGGGCTGATACTTCATCATCGCATGAGCCTGAGAATGAAACAAAAGCATCTAAACTCCAAACTGGATCTAAATCTAAATTCATACTGAAGGTTTAGAAAATGTTCAAAACTAAACATTATTCTGTCAGGCTTACAGAGGTGTCCAGCTCTAAGAGAAGAGCTGTCTTGACTGAATCTCCTCTGGTCAGCTGAACAGCCTTAGATACAGGAACCTCATGGAGAGTCTCTTTGTTTAACGGTCCAACAACCTGAAAGAAAACATTTATGAGATGAAGGGTGAAATATGGCACAAATACTGGTTTTATCAGCATCATCGTTCCTCACCTGTTCCACAGCGTCTGCCTCCTGAAGATAGACATCGAGGTAGGGAGGAGGCAGAGCAGGAACATTAAGGGAGGACTCTGAAAGTGGCGGCAGGGAGCGCGTCAGTGAGGCTGCCAACGCAACATGGGGAACTCCAGCGTCCCCGGTCTGTGTCTCCTGTGCTGATGTAGAAACACTGGCAGTACCATGAGACTGGGCTGCCAACCCAGGACTCCCTGCAGGAAAAGCTGGGCTGAGATCAGAAACAGCAGTCTGTGTAGCAGAAGCTGAAGATGAAGCAGCAGTTGGAGATTTGGAAACCGTTTCTACAGATGCTCTGGTCGACTCGCAGTTCTGGTGGTCAGTTATGCTCAAGAGGTTTAGTTGGACATCTGGTATGGATGAATCAGGAGTTTTCTTTGGTGAACCCCCTGCCTCTCCTTTTAAGTAACCAGTCCTATCAGAAGCCATTTTTGATAAGGCCTCTTTGATTGCTTTCCACAGTCCTTCAATCCAGGGATCCACAACCACGTCCAGCCTGGAGAGAACACAGTCTGCACGATTATACACAGCAGCGTAATAAATAAATATGAAAGAAAGAGAATGGGTGACTTAAAAGTCAAATGCTTAAAGTTGGATGTCTATACTGCAAAACTTACCCTACACCATCATCTGCATATCCTGTCGGGTAGAACTGTTTGGCTCCAAGTTCCTGCAGACGACGCTCAATTGTCTTCCCGCAGTTGCAGAAATTTGCATAATTTGTGTCTCCTAAAGCTGGAGCAGACAGAGGAAAACAGATGAAGATTTCTCAAGCCAGCAACTGCTCAGAAAGTAAACACAGTGCAGTGCTCTGCATTATAATGATTTACACAAATATGTTTTGCATATCAAGCTCCCCATATTCACATATGGGCTATTAAAAAAAAAGCTACCTCAGACTTTCATCATAGAATTTACCTAAAAGTGCATAGCAAAGGTGTTTATAGTGGTCAGCGGAGAGGGCCTTGTTCTTGATGCGCTTTACAAATTGGAGGGCATTGTCTGGCGGTTCCCCATCTCCAGTAGTAGACACAATAAAGACCACTGGGGCATGCTCCTTCTCCAGATTGTACTGGAACCAGTTATATGATTAATCAGTGAGTGGTGTTTCCACTAATCAGTGTGAAAACTCATTATATTAATATCCACAAAACCATCAGGCAACAAATACACAAAGATATTATTGATGTGTTACTGTGTCAGCAGCAATGAACTAGTAAAAAACTTGTAATGTGCAACGCTACCTTCTCATTTTGATTCAAGCAACAGAGCTCAGCAACCAGTCCGTGCTCCTCTGCCGCCTCGGCTACTCCTTCTGCTAGAGACTCAGCTTGGCCCTTTTGAGACCCGTAGAGAACCACAAACCGAGGCTTCGCTTGACTGGGCATGCTAGAGAGTCCAAGAAAACAACGTGATTTGTTGATGCACATACACTGATTGGCTCAAATATTCAAACCACTGACTAGTGAAGTGAATAACATCTATCATTTTGTTACAATACAATGCTCTTCTGAGGAACCTTGGCTCCTGCCATTATTGCAGGTGTCACTTGACATGCACTTGATACAAACCAATACACCCCCCATGGCAATGGAACTCCATGATGGCAGGCAGGACAATGCACCATGCCACACCACAAAAACTGCTCAGGAATGGCCCCGGGGACGTAACTAAGAGCTCAGGGTGTCCAAATTCCCCAGATCCCAATCCCATTGAGCATCCACTGGACATGCCAGTAACTTACCTTGCAACCAACAGGACTCAAAAGGATCCATCAACAACGCCTTGGTGGCAGACAAAACAGGACACTCCCAGAGGTCCTGTCTCCGTGCCTCAACAGATCAGAGGCCCCACTGCATATTGGACTTGGCTCTGACCTGTCCAGGCCTGGATGGAGCACCTCTGAGGTACCAGTTTGTCCCACAGATGCTAAATCAGATTGGGATCTGGGGAATTTGAAAGCTAGATCGATGCCTAAAGCTCTTTGTCACGTTCCTTGGACCATTCCTGAGTAGTTTTTGCAGTGTGGCATGGTGCTCTGCCTTGCTGGGGGGCTACTGCCATTGGGGGTACTGCTGCAATAAGTTGGGGTACTTGGTCTATAACAATGTTTAGGTGGGCATCCACATGAATGCGAGGACCAAAGATTTGCCAGCAGAATATGAATTATAATGAAATGATCAACGTTATTCATTTCACCTGTCAGTAGTTTTAATGTTTTGGCTGATCGATTTATGACTAAATTATATTTCTTGAAAGCCCTTTTCACAGCACTCTCAGTTTTGACTTGTCATAATGGAAAAGGCATAGGTGATAATAATAATAATAATAATATCATTACAGATGGCTTAGTTACTTAGACATTGATGCAGCTAAATGGAATTCAGCCATATGTGTCTTAATGTGCTGCCAAAATACTGTTACAGACTTATTAAACCATTGCTTTTGCTGTGTTTAATATCACACCTTATATTCAGGCAAAGAAGGAGAATATATGCAGGCTACTGCAAGGTGAATAGCCACCGTATTAATTTAGTTTTAAGAGTCAAATTGACATTCGTGCTGATTCAAAAGCAGCCAAGTATTCCTAATCCCTTGTAATCTCCAAGTCCCTGACACTTCCCACAAAAACGTTGATAAACTGTTGTTTGAGAGGCCCTGAAAGAAATGTGCAAAACACACGACGGTGTAAACAACACAGTGCTGGACTAATTCAACGTAACTACTATAAACGTTATTTTAAAAACAAATATTTAGTGGTCGAGCTGTGTTTTCAAAGATATGTCATCTTACCGACATACTCCAAGTTTTGACAGCTGCCACAGAAAAGCCTTCAAAACGCTGCGGACCACAACAGCCCTGAACACCACCATGAAGTACCCGGACGTTGCGTCAGTTTCTAACGTAGCATTACCAAAGTACACGTGGATTCAAGCATTTTATTTATCTTTACATATCTAACGCTAAATTAAAGTAATGTGTTAGCTAACATTAAGTGTTAGCAGCCTATGACTGTGACTGTGACAACTTCTGTTACCCGGATAGTGTGTCTTTTCGAGTTAACCTTACCCTTTTATAAAAACTAAGTTCACATATTATTAAATATAAGTATAATATATTTAGAAGCGGTTACAAATGCTATGAGAATATCTCAGGTAATGTTTTTACCTTTACAGAACAGCTGCCAAAATCCTCTCAGTTCAGTCCCTCTCATTGAATTATATCACATCTGGTACTCTCGCGAGATCAGAGTTTGACGTGATCGGAAGAAACCATATTACAAGAAAAACATCTTTTTAGTTCTAAGCCTAAATTATCCTTTCTGAAAAGCTTGTAATTGTAAAAATAATTCGAAACATTTCCTTAGTTATTGTTGTCAATTTATGTAAGAGTGTATTTGAATGTGTAAGAAGACAGACTTAAGGCTACTTGGTTCCGCCCTCCCCGCCCGTGGATCCTTCCAGAAGTCGCCGGCAGACCCGTGCGGCTCGCACTTCAGCCACACTCCAGATTTCCATTTTAAAAACCTCTTATTTTAACCGGTGAACACTTACTAAGTGTCCCAATCCCTCAGTCAACATGTCCGCTCTGGGGACACTAGCTTTCGATGAGTATGGAAGGCCTTTCATCATCATTAAAGACCAGGACAAGAAGACACGGTTATCGGGCATTGACGCACTGAAGGTACAATGGGCTAGCTAACGGGAAAATGCGGCATGGCAGTTAGCAAGATGCTACTTTGCTTTTAGTTGCATGGCGTTGGTTACACCAAGCCAACACGATATGCGTGTAGATATAAAAGGTTATTATCCATAATCATACACGCGACTGACAAGCTGAGCTGTTGGTGCAATAGCAACAGAATAGCATTATGCAAAGGATTAGCCAGTCATGCTAGCATCAAGGCCCATGTGCTTTCTGTAAGGCGTTTAGCTGATGGGTGATGTTAGAAAGGGCTGTGCCCAAAATGGACCTGGTTGATGCACATCATTTTCATATTAGAAGTTCAGCTCTTTTTTTGCGGATGTCAGCCTTAATGTGTTTTGGGATAGGGACCAATAAGGAGTTCTTACTGAAAATGCGAGCTGACATTAAATTGTTTTTGTGTTTTGCAGTCTCATATTATGGCAGCCAAGGCTGTCGCGTCAACTCTGAAGACGTCTTTGGGACCTAATGGTGAGTACAGATCAGTGCAGTGTAGTCACATCTGACTCCCTCAGACTAAATTATCAAACCGTTATTCAATTAAGAGGATTGGATGAGTGCATATATGCTTAAGATAAAGAGCTGCTACTCTTTCTCATACAATTGTGACAGCTTTTTCTTTCCTCTTAAGCCAAGATCACACTTCCCCTAAACTATTTTCTCCATTTTTGCATGCAGGTCTTGACAAGATGATGGTTGACAGGGATGGAGAGGTGACTGTAACCAACGATGGAGCCACTATTCTCAGCATGATGGATGTGGACCACCAGATTGCCAAGCTTATGGTGGAGCTTTCGAAGTCCCAGGATGATGAGATTGGTGATGGAACCACTGGAGTTGTTGGTAAGGGAAGGGAAGATGAGGGGTCTGGAGTGATTTGGCTGTAAAGGTGGATTTATACAGTCAGGCTAGGTGTTATGCCGGTCCTAATGTAGATGCATAAGGCACAGGAATTGATTTGGGATTATCTTAACGACATCATGCAACCCTAGATGGGTGCTACTGGAAAGGAGACAATAATTGTAACTGTACAGGAGAGATTATTGGGTCCTCCTTCATCTGGACTTATTTGGCGTGAATTTTTTACAGTGCAGTAATTGGTGCAATCATTCAACTGTGCAATAGTCTTAAGTATTCAACTTTACTCTCACTAACACCTCTTGAATTTATATATATCTTCAATATCCAATGCACATAACTGTAGATGTTTATGTTTATTCTTATTCTTGTTTTTATTAGACCAATGTATATACTGTGCTAACCATTATAGCATAATACATATTTTTTATTTCTTGATATAACTCTAGTTTATACTGCATAACGTGGCACAGTGCACATATTTGTATACTTATACACTTCCAGACTCAGCACACTGAATATATGTAATTTATTCTTCATATCTTAAGTACTAGTGTTATGCATTGTAGCTTAATGCACATTTTATTTCTATTTTATTTTACTACCTTATATTTACATACTTGCATTTCATACTCTTATTCTTACTTCATTTAATTCTCTTTTCTTTACATTGGAGCGACTGTAACAAATCATTTTTCCCTGGGGATCAAAGTAGTTCTGATTCTGATCTCTAAATGCTGCAGGGTTTTGTATGAATGCGTTATATCCAGGTTCTTTGTCTTCAGTGGTGTGCCACACTGGAAAAAAAAAAATCACATTTATGAGTTCATGTTAATACTGTCTCTAAATCTTGATGTGTATTGTGCTGACTATATCATTGCACTGAAACCTTTAAGCATTCTGCAGCCATATCAAACAGAATACCGTGCATTAGCAGTTTGCTATATCATGTTCACAGTAGTGGTGTAGTGTATTTGATATCAGCTAAATTGTTACAGCTCTGATCAAGACAACCTGACATCTTTCAAGCATACTCCAGCTATCGTTAACTTATTGTATTTTTCTTATTCTCCTCAGTGCTGGCTGGGGCTCTGCTTGAGCAGGCTGAGCAGCTGCTGGACCGTGGAATCCACCCCATCAGGATCTCCGACGGTTATGACCAGGCCGCACGCATTGCCATCGAGCAGCTCGACAAAATTGCTGAAACCTTACCCTGCGATCCCAACAACACAGAACCGCTCATTGAGACAGCCATGACAACGCTGGGATCCAAAATGTGAGTCCTGGAGACACAGTAGTGTTATTGTTATGATTATAATGTTGTCCACCTCATTTATAATGAATTAAATGGGGTACAGTTCAACAGCACCACAACCTGCAGCCTCGAAAATGATCCTACAATTAAACCAGCACCACTCTGAAACAGTTCCAATATAACTTGAAAGTTACAACCTTCATTAAGGGAGGGTTTATTGCAGGAAGGTTGCATTGGACTGCATTAGTCTGAGGTTGATGACCTTAAAAAACTGGCAACTGAGTGCACATATCTATGTGCCCTCTTGACTATTTTTTACTTCAAGTGTAAAACAAAACTATTAAATCATGTTTGCACTCAGAAGCTACATTTATTTATCATAATTATGTCATTGCAGGAGACCATTATTCAGTTATAACTGTACTGTGTGACATCAGCTAAGATATCAGCATCTTAAAGTTCTACTGTTGTCTTTCAGTATCAACCGGTGTCACAGGCAGATGGCAGAGATCGCAGTGAATGCCATCCTCACTGTGGCCGACATGGAGAGGAAGGACGTAGACTTTGAGCTCATCAAGATGGAGGGCAAAGTGGGAGGCAAGCTGGAGGACACACAGCTCATCAAGGGAGTCATAGTTGACAAGGAGTTCAGCCACCCTCAGATGCCCAAGGTACGAACAAGGGGAATATCACTCTCAGACGATGTCAACAGCTCTATCTCGAATTTTGTCTTTGAACGCATGGAATCAAACAGTCAACAGTGCATAGGACAAATGAAATGTGTGTGTCTGACCTCCATCTGTGTAACTGTCACAAAATATCCCAGCATTTCAACATGTTTGATGGAAATAGTTTAGGGATTGTTTGTTAAGGTCAATTAGAACTCATAAGGACAGTTATTTGCTTTGTAGTGCGCTAGCCAAACATGTTATATTGCTTTTTTATTTTTTCTGACCATTATAAGATAACGATGCTGACATTGATTATACTTTGTCGCCACTCAGGTACTGAAAGATGCCAAAATTGCCATCCTTACCTGCCCGTTCGAGCCACCTAAGCCCAAGACCAAGCATAAGTTGGATGTGACCTCTGTGGAGGACTACAAAGCTCTCCAGAAATATGAAAAGGAGAAGTTTGAGGAGATGATCCAGCAGGTTCGTGCTGCAGCGTCTCAGGCACTATACCTGAATTTTTAATGTCTCCTTTGGCACATGTTAAAAATGTAAACTTGTATCTCTCTTTTAGGTCAAAAGCAATGGTGCTAACCTGGCCATCTGCCAGTGGGGCTTTGATGATGAAGCCAACCACCTTCTGCTGCAGAATGAGCTGCCAGCAGTGCGCTGGGTCGGCGGGCCCGAGATCGAGGTGAGAGATGTTTGTTACGTGACAGAACACCCTGATGTAAAGTTAGGTTTAAACAAAATACTCCTCCGCTCATCTTCACTTCAGTTAACCATGTATTCACATTGTATGTTCATGCTGAGCTGTTTTGCTGATGAACACCAAGAATAAAGCACTCTAGTGTTTGTGTTTAACTATCCATGTCACTTGTTTTCTCTGCAGTTGATCGCCATAGCCACAGGAGGCCGCATCGTGCCACGGTTCTCTGAGCTGACACCAGAGAAGCTTGGTATCGCTGGGGTAGTGAAGGAGCTCTCCTTCGGCACTACAAAGGATCGCATGCTGGTTATCCAGGAGTGCAAAAACACCAGAGCCGTAACCATTTTCATCCGTGGAGGCAACAAAATGGTGGGCACAAATGGGACTTTTGCTCTAAAATTAACATCAGTGTACGTTAATCTATCTTATTAGCTCACCTTTTATTTCATCTGTCTGATTAGATCATTGAAGAGGCCAAGCGTGCTCTCCATGACGCTCTGTGTGTAATACGCAATCTGGTCAGAGACAACCGTGTTGTGTATGGAGGAGGAGCTTCAGAGATTGCATGTGCTCTGGCTGTCAACCAGGCTGCAGATAAGGTGAGATGCACTAAAACCCACAGATGCTTTCAGACTTGAGCAAAATTAAATTTGGTTTTCCCTGAGAATTAGAGTAAATGTGTCTCTGACACTTTTTTGGTAAGCTCTGATTCTTCAGTCAGTTTGTCTTGCTGCTCTGATCGTCTTTATTCCGGCTCCTCTTCTTTGTAGTGCCCATCATTGGAGCAGTACGCCATGAGGTCATTCGCTGATGCTCTGGAGGTTATCCCAATGGCGCTGGCTGAGAACAGTGGGCTGAACCCAATCCAGACGATGGCAGAGGTCAGAGCCAGACAGGTCAAAGAGAACAACGCCTTCCTCGGCATCGACTGTCTGCACAACAACACCAACGGTAAGGACGCAACTGTCAGACAATGTCAACACCGTACTTTAACATCAGAGCCAAACATGATATCGAACGCCTTTTTTGTTTTCCTCCGACGCAGACATGAAGCAGCAACACGTGGTCGAGACCCTGATCGGCAAGAAGCAGCAGATCTTGCTGGCCACACAGGTTGTCAAGATGATCCTAAAGATCGACGACATCCGAAGCCCGGGAGAGAGCGACGACTGAACGCCTCCTGTAACACTTTAAGATTTCTGAGCTGTTCTAGAGGTTGTAGGCACTTCCCCGAGCGTCATGTCCAAACCGCACTGCATATTGCTATTTATCATTTGATACAAAATGTTCAAGCTGTTGTAGTATCAAAGTCACCATTAAAATGTTGGTCCGTCGAAATTTCCAAGTTCTGTCGCTCTGATTTCAAGCCTTTAATAATTCTTTGTGTATTCCAGTTTCAGTGTTCATTACATGTCTTTATAAAAGTTGAGAATTTACACAAAATTTTGCCTATTCTGACAGTAACAAAACAACATACTGCATCATCCATATTTTTTTGTACAAGGCAAAAGTGACAAAATTGACATTTCAGTAACATGATCATCGTTCCTCATATTCAGACCTCCAAAATTAAAGATTCATGAAACAACTGGAATGTCACCAATCAAACTTAATTATTAACTTTAAGCTCCACCCTCAGCTCGCTGTAAAAAGGCTCCTCTACATTTTACATTTGACCTTTTCAGGTTTGCATCCTGTTTGTGTTTACTCCTCTGACTCCAGTTACATGTACTTGTTGAGCCAGTTGAGCATGTCCGTCCTGGCCTCGAGGATGCTGGGTTTGTCAGCTGGGTTGATGTCCTCTCTCTTGCGGTGGGCAAACCCGTGAGTCTGACCTGGAAAGATCTTCACCTGGTAATCCACTGTGCATTTGTCCTTTAGCTTTGCTTCAAGGGAATTCACCTGAAGAGGAAGAGGATGGTTGTCAGCGGTTATACAGCAGAGACTATGGCTCGTTGTAGATCCACTCTCCACCAAGGAAGCTCCTTGTGCCATTTCAGCTTTTATTCTGACTAAAAATGTTGAATGTTTGTTGTATTTTAAGATAAAGGCATACAGATGTTGCTTTACAGATGCCATTTACAGTACCAGAGTGAAGCATCAGGCATGTTATACCACCAAAAAAATCTAAATATTTATGAAAGCTACAAAGTTAATGTGCACTAACCTGATCCAGCGGGATAAAACTGTCGTTGTCCCCAAAGATGAACAGCGTAGGAGCCTTCAGCTCGTACCTGTCCTCTTTTTCGCGGATGATCCCTGCACAGCATCACATAAGCCCATCATTAAACTACAGCAACCATACTTAACTTGTTAACAAGGATTGCTGATTTGTAATACTTTAATCGGATAAGGAAAAGCAGATTTTGCCACAGGTTAACATAAAGTTAACTGTGACACTTCACTATCGCATGCACGTACCATAGAATGACACTCCTGCTTTGACATCTGGATACTGCAGGGCAATGTAATGTGTGGCAATCCCACCCCAGCAGAAGCCGATGACTCCAATGTGTTTGGCCCCACACTGCTCCTTTAGGAACCTCAGCACTGCGTCCACCTCTCTGGAGAAGGAAATAGTATGACCAAAATGTCTTAAGACGAATATGTATAATGGAAAAGAATGAATTCATGTCATCAGCAAGCCTTTTAAAACACCAGATCACAGAAAAAAATGGCCCCATTCAATGACTATAGAGGTGTTTTAAATTAAATTAATGACATTTTGGGTAGAACTGACCCTCTAAAGGCAGGTCAGCTGATAAAGCATGAACATCAGCTCTTTAATAAGGTGTAAATAGGCTTTTAGTTACTTGTTTATGTTTGTTGCACTTCTGTCTTTAAGCCACTCCTGAAATGTGGACCAGTCATGTGATGGACTCCATGGCTCCTTTCCCACGTAGAAATCTGGACAAACAGCACTGCTCAGAGAAAAACAATGGCAGAAGAAACCACGTCATACAGCCTGTATGTCCTGTACCTGCCTTTAGAAGACTATCACATCTAGTTGACACTACTGATTCCTACTCACATGTATCCATTGGCAGCCAGCATATCAGCCATGTATCTAGTGTTGGGAAGCTGCCACCCGTAGATGTCCTGTATGACAATGACGGCCTTGTCAGATGCAGCAGATGGTTTCACCACATAGGCTTTGGTGTGCTCTATCTGGACCTCCTGGCCGAGCCCTCCATACTCCATCCGATCCCCAATATCACAGGGGCATGGCTTGGCTTCATTTGCCATCTGGTGACAGAGGGAGAGAGAATAAGAGGGTGTATCACAGATTGACTTGGTGTCCACTACAGGGGACATGTTACAAAAAATAAATTACATTTCTGTGTAAAAAAATCTTTGTGTTGTGTTTCTTTTATCCTAATTATCTCAATTATTTTAAGACAATAATAAGAAACCAAACTATATGAGTATGTGATTCCTTAACTCTCATACTGACAGTTTTTAACTAGCCTGTACAGTAGAAACAGCATAATATTATTCATGAAATTCAAGTATGTCTTTTGGTTTTGGTTTGCTATGACACATTTCTGGGGGCGCCACTGATTTAAACTCGATTACATAATAACACAATGACAAAGCATTTTGCACGACCTTTCCCACTATTACCTTTTAGCCTCAAACACATGACTTTTATTTGTTAAAGCAGATGTGCATGTGTAAATCAGTTTGCATAAAACAGACACCTACCGTGCTGCTGTCACATATAGCACTGACAGAGGAAGTAATCTGAAGTCCTTCACGAGGTTAGAAAGTAGCAGCCAGTGTCGATGATCGTAAAGCTGGTGTGACCAAAGTCAAGTTAGATCAATCACAGAATAAAATTCCTGCCGTGACCTTCAAAATAAAAGCTGTGTGTTTCGATATTTTTAAGTGGCATATACAAAGAGCACTTGACAGGTGGAATTTACACTAAAATAAAATAGTCCCTCTTACAGCAACCAAGAAGACATTCACATCCATAAATAATATCACAATGGTTTTAAAGTAAATGTTGAACTGTAGCGAACTAGTAACTGAGATATTTTTGCTCTGGTCTTTATCTTGAACACTGCTGTGTATATACATTTTAGATCAGGGATGTCAAACATACACCCCGTGGGCCAGAACCGGCCCCCCAGAGAGTCCAACCTGGCCCACTAGATGACCAGACTAAAGGGGAATTTATACTTGTGCGGCAGAGCCTATGCCATAGCCTACGCACGTGGCTCGGGCCGTTGTGAAAATTTATACTTGTGCGGTAGTCTGTCTGCATCACTCTGCAGTTACACCTACAAAACACTAGTCTGTGGCAGACACACATTAAACACACATTAAACATGGCTTAACAGAGACAATTTCAAACACAAGTACACAAATCAGCTTCACTATAACTCGCAGCATTCACAGACAAACACTTGTCTTTATCTGGACACATTTTCCCCACAAATACAACATGCTAATGTTTTTAGCACAAGCCTATGGCATTTTACATTGTATAAATTACCCTAGCAACTAGCGGAGACTTCCTCTGCTCATATGATAAATCACACAACAAGACTTAAAATGCTATTTTTGTGGAGGCTTTATTGTCTTCACAATTTATTGTTTCTTATCTGTGAAATTAAAGTAAATAAAAGCTTCATTTCCACTGAGGGAAACGGTTTCAGCTCATGAAAATAAACAGGAGGTCTGTGTCGACATGACGCATATTTACATTTCTGAGGAGGTCAAATCAAAGTTTTTATTTACTCTCATTGATAAGAAACAATAAATTGTGAAGACAATAAAGCCTCCACAAAAATAGCATTTTAAGTCTTGTGTGTGATTTATCCTGGCTTCATATGAGCAGAGGAAATCTCTGCTAGATGCTAGGCTAATTTATACAATTTAAAATGCCATAGGGTTGTGCCAGTAAAGTTATCATGTTGTATTTGTTTGGAAAACATGTTTAGTATTAAACAGTTGTTTTGTCAGTGAACCTTGCGAGCTGTAATGGAGCCAAATTGTGTGCTGTTACCTTTGTTAAATGTTGCTGTTGTCCCTGGCTTCGCATCAGTAGAGAAAAAGTCTACTAGCCAATAGGCTAATTTATACAATGCAAAATGCCATAGCCCTGTGCTAATAACATTAGCATGTTGTATTTGTGGTGAAAATGTGTCCAGATAAAGACAAGTGTTTGTCTGTGAATGCTGCGAGTTATAGTGAGGCTGATTTGCGTACTTGTGTTTGAAACTGTCACTATTAAGCCATGTTTAATGTGTGTTTAATGTATGTTTTGAATAAACTAAACTTTACAGCACTTCACAGTGTAACTGCAGAGTGACACAGACACCACTGCACAGATATGCTCACAAAGTCACAGGCTCTGCCGCATAAATATAAATCCCCCTTTACAGTGAAGTCTTCCACTCAAGATGCAGACTTCCCTTTTGATATCCTTCTGTATTTCTGGCTGGTCAGTCCATGGACTTATAGCAACGTTTGCTGGTGTCAAACAAGTACAAGCAAATACACTTAGCGGTTCTGCTGGTCGCTTAACTACATGTAGTCAATCAGTAACGCTGTACCATGGCACGCCTCTCAAAAGGCACCGCTGGGATTCGAACCCAGGATCTCCTGTTTACTAGACAGGCGCTTTAACCAACTAAGCCACGGCGCCGCTGCTCTGCCCGATTAATAGCATGGTACCAATTCATGCCAAGCGACACGTCACGATTAAGTTTCTTTGGTTTAATGACTGATCTGTGAAGGTGAATTTGTGTTTTCCATGCAAAGCTCATGCCGATCTGCTGTCCACCCGTGTCTCCGTCGCTATGAACGTATAAACAATATAAAAATATTTAAACAAAAAGCAGGGAAACGATTGGCTTAATATAATCCATTTTCGTTCATTAAAACTGCACATACAGTGATTAAATGCAAGAAAATAAAGTAGCAATTAGTAACAATTTAACTCTCAACGAATAGGGACACATGTTTTATGTTTTTGTTATATGGTTATGCTATTGATTTATTAATAGTGCTTATGTCTTGTTGTTTTTGTTTATGTGCCTTTCTATGGGCTTTTAGCTGTGCTTTTTGGGCTTTTGTATGTTATATTAATGTCTTTTTCTTATATACACATACACCTGCCTGGAACTGCTGATGAAAATTGGCCTGTATGGATAAATTTGGCACATTTAATCTGCACTGTCCCTTTCTAAATAAAATAAACATAA
The DNA here is from genome assembly GCA_019142605.1 of Cephalopholis sonnerati. NCBI lineage: Eukaryota > Metazoa > Chordata > Actinopteri > Perciformes > Serranidae > Cephalopholis > Cephalopholis sonnerati. Next base: position 22,815,673 of record JAGQAX010000021.1, on the reverse strand, counting down.
ACATAAAGCCCAAGCTGCGTTTAAGTTTACATAACTAAGTTTCAATGTAAAATGTAATGAATAAACTAAGGTGAACAAAGGTGAAGAATTACTGTTTTTGTTGTAAAATACCAAAGTAAGACATTTCTGACAAGCTGGACCTGTTTCCTAACTCCACTCTGGTCTACGTGATGTGCAAAGGTGCAAGTTAAATGTTATATAAAAGTTGTTGGTTAAAGTAACATCCTGCAGATGTCGCTGTTCAACATGGTTTGATATTTGATACTCAGAAAGAAAGAAGGCACTTTCTTAAAGAAATTAAAGAAAGTTAAACTTCCTGTTATGTAGGCTTAAACCATCTTTTAATTGTGTTTACAAACGAGGCTCGGGTGGTTTTATAATTATAGATATAATCTGGCCTGCCTGTCACTAACCACGTGACGGTTGTTATGGAAGTCTCCCTGCCGTCGAACCTGAGCCGCTGTCGTAAAGCCAAACTGTTGTGACAGGAGCTAGCAGTGACGTTAGCGCATGCGTTAGCCAGCTCAGCTAGCCGTTTGTCTCCCATGTTTAAACTGTCATTTCAGCAAAACGGAGGATGTAACGTTATTTTACATTGAAAAAAAAGAATACACCGTAAAAATAAAAACCTTTCGTTCAGCGGCGAACACGGACTGGATGTGAGAGGACACAACGGAGCCAGCTGTGGTGTTCAGTCTGTTGGGGAAACCATTTTATGACTGTCAATGCATCCGACAAATAAGGATACACTCGTCTCGCTAGCTTAATTTAGCTAGCTAAACGATATTGTCTGTGTCGTGGATGGGTTCGCTGTACAAGTTACTCCTGGAAGAAACGGTGACCGGTGCTTAGCGAACAACATGGATACTGCCGAAGAAGGTAAATAACTGAAATAAATAAAGCCGTGGCTTGTCGTCGCTTCCCAGCCGGGGTGAAGTAGCGTTAGCTTCGCAAGTGCATCACCGCGAACCTGCTGCTGGGCTGGCCTGCTAGTGGTTAACTTAGCTGGATAGCATAGTCTTAACAGTCTGTCGGTGTAGCGTGAGGTTAATTCAGGGAGATGGGAGATGACTGCTAAACGTGTTTTAATGCAGCCGAGCTCAATATAAGATCATATGGGGACGCAGCAGTGTAATATAAGGGAGCGTAGAGAGGTCTAGAGGTTACTGGTAATGTCATCAGATTCATGATGTATGACCATATGGTTAAACGAGTGTAACTCACTTAGATGTGTGTATCCTGCTTATCTAAGTACTTATGGAGTCTCCTTCTCAAAAGCACTTGTCACAACACACTCAGTCCCCCTTACTGTCTGTGTCCTCTCTGTCTACACGGCTTTGAGTTGTTTAGCTTTGGCGATTAGTATCATATGCTAGCATACATGTAATCTGTGTTTGTTTGTGTCTGCAGCGGATATTTGTCGTGTGTGCCGCTCTGAGGGGACCCCAGACAAACCCTTGTACCACCCTTGTGTCTGCACTGGCAGTATCAAGTTCATCCACCAGGAATGGTAAGTGTGTGAGGCTCTTCAGTATTGTGACTTCCCCCTCTCTCCCCAGACCCCTCCCCACTAAACTTTCTCCCTTTATTTAACACTAGTGCCCTTTCAAAACATGCCTGTTCATTACAGCTCAAGTGCTATGTTATTGTTGCTTCGAGCTTTCTCAATAACAGCACAAACAAACAACTTCACTCTCAGCATCGCACTTCCGTGGGTCCTGACTAAAATGTCTGGACGCCCAAGAAGCTCTAGATTTGTTATGATGTTTAGATATGTTGCCATTCTATCTCATTGTCCCTTAAATAAAGTTAAAAAGTTGTAAAGCTGAAGCACTTCAAAAATATGCAACTCATCGGTACTGACTGTGTACTTGTACTCATAAGTCAGAGGAAAACATTGCTCTCAGAAAATTGACTAAAAATTTTAAAGCAGGACTTTTACTGTGTGGTACTAAGAGTATGACTATTAATAGTTGTTATTTTTACTTCAGGATATTTTGAATACTTCTTCTACCACTGCCAATTACCTACCAATATTCCCAGTTCGAGAAAGAGTGACAAGCAAAGTTTGCCCTGGACCCCCAAATCACTAAATTCGCCCTAAAAAACACACCTGTTGCAGCTACTCGTGGTCAGAAACACCAGTGAAATACACTAAGCAGATGTCTTTTTTCTAAGCAGGTGCATTAGTCGCTTTTTGACATTACTACTGCTGTCATAAAGCAGAGCATGAATTGAATTAGCGGACATATTTTGCCTGCGGAAATGTTAATAGTGTCATAAGTTAGTATGGCAAAGAAAAACATGCCCAAGTCATGGCTTCTCGTGATCAGAAATAGTGGTGAAGTGCCCCGTGACATATGTAGTGATTGATTGAGGTATTTTGCTGGAGGTAATATTATCAACGTTATAAGCTAGTATGGCAAAGAAAAACATGCCAAAGTCATGGCTACTTGGATCAGAAACATTGGTGAAATGCACCGCGAGACATCATCAATCCTCTGCAGAGCCCTGAAGCCCCATCCCTGCTGTTGCACAGAGCCATTGAGCCTTATTTAAAGTTATTAGTATTAATAGGTGTCCATTTGGGTGTCCAAATAGCACCAATTTTGACACTGCACGCCATTGGATCCCCAGCAAGAAGGACACAGATGCTTACAGTACATACAGGCACTGATTCCGTGCTTTAGAGATATACACATACACTAACAGAACATTGAGTGTATTGTAAGTAATTAGGTGAAGATTGGGCACTGTGTTGACTTGTGGCATTAGTCACTCCAAAGCTTGTTGTGATACATGCATGCATTACAATTTATTATTTCTGGCGGAATAAGGTGCAATGATTCACATACTTAAGTGTATACATGGTTGGTCCTATTTGGGCTCTATGCACATGAGCCTATTGTCTCTTTAATCTCATAGTGTAAGAAAAGAAACAAGAAACTGTATTTATATGCCCACATCGTAGTTAGGTTAATGATTTGTTATATTTCAAGATGGTTGCCAAGTAATAGGATCATTTGGTGCTTAAGTTTGGCCCTATGGTTGTTCCTGTAGTGGTGGCTTGATGGTAAATGTAACTGAAGAACCGTGAAAGGATGCAGAACAGGTTCATCCCGTGTCACATCCAGGTCGCGCAGTGTCCCAGCTTACTGACCGCTTGTGTGGTATTGACATGGTGAAAACAATACTAGCCCTGCAGGTATTTTGGAGATTGTGCTGGGTTCTCATCTGTCCTGTGTGTGAGCGTCACTGGTTACAAGAGGGTCAGGTGCATGGAAATCCCCAGGCAGAAGCAAAGGCCTGGCCTGGATTGTTCTGTGGTAATTGTACCCCCAGTGTGTATCCATATGAGCTCACGTCCAACCCCCACAAAGTTTATAATAATAGGCTATTGTGTAGTTGTGTTGAGGGTATGTAGGCCGCAGTTAACCTTAGCTACTGTATGTTTATCCTGTTTTACTGTGTTTACTTAAATAAATAAAAATCAAATAGAGACAAACTTAGGCAACTCTCAGGTAGCAGGCACACTTTTATTAGTAGATTAGTATAGATTAATGATTGTTTGGGTAAATCTGGGAATTTTAGGTTGTTTTACATTTGACTCACGTATAGACGTATGTGCTACAATGTGTTGATTTGGGGGTGGCACTCTCTTGTGAGTTTTTCTCCAGGAGTGTAAAGTGGGAACCTTGAATGATGTAAGTTGAACTGAAACTTCAGTAAACTCTGTTTGTGTAGGTCAAATGGCAGAGGTCCTTAATGCTGTTGTATGTGTTAGAATCGGATGTTGTAATGACCCTCTTACGCAATAACCCATTTGTTAATCCCTGAGTCTAACCGATGTCACAACAAGCTGGGGTGGTGTTACTATGAGCAATATACAAGCATGGATCAGATTAGAAATAACAGATACGCCCTTTTTGTTAGTTTTTAATCGGAGAGTGAGTGTTTCACTATGACTTGACATGATAAGTGCTCACAGTCAGTGTCTGTTGGGCCCAGAGATCAGGATGTGTCATCGTCACGTCATATCCGTGTGTCATATCAGGTCAACACTATGGAGCTTTGTCTTGGTTTTACAATGTTAACATCCTAGACCGTGGTTTAAAGAACCAGTGTAGGATTTAGGGGGATATATTGGCAGAAATAGATGATAGCAGTGGTTCTCAAATGGTGTGCCATGATGCCAATCCAGGTGTGCCACTGGATTTTTTGATAACCACACATTATTATTGCAATATTCAACTGGGCCTACACAAAAAGTTATGAATGAATTTTTAACTGACTGTATCAGTTTGTTGTGCACACCCGTGCCTTGAGATTGGGCACAAAAAGTTTGAAAACCACTGGATTATAGTATAATAAGTTCATGTTTTCTTGTCAGCCAACGTAGTAAGAAGTCCAACTGCAATGAGCAGCTGCGGAGTGACACTAATATGTAACGTGAAACTGCTGTATTCACCTGGTCCATTTGTTTTGAAGAGAAGGAGACCTTTGTGGATAATTCGGCTCCCAGTAAAAACCACCTTAACAATGAGCACGACAGGAATTCTAGCTGGGCGAAGCTGGTTGTAATCTGCAATTCACCGCTAGCTGCCACCAAATCACCCTAAATCTTAGGGCGCATTCACACTGGCGCTATTTGGTCCACTTTAAACAAACCCTGGTCCACTTCACGGATAGTTTGGTTCATTTGGAGTGGTGTGAACGCTCATTCGAACTCTGGTGTGGACCAAACAAGCGAACCCTGGTCTGCTTGAAAACTGGGGGTCTCGGTTCACTTGCAAGTGAACCCTGGTGCATATCGCTTACAGTGGGAAATGCAGACTTACTATCCAGCGAACCAAAGAGAGGAAGTGACGTAGTGTGCAGTGCATACTTATGATTCACAGACGTATATGTGATCGGAAAACATTTAAATCCTCGCAATGCCTCGCGCGGCGTCTGTTTAACGACAGCAGCATGTCGTAGTCTCTCACTCTCCGCCTTCTTTTTCAGTACTGCTGCTTTCGTCTCATGTACAGAGCAACATGCTGGATAGGGAATGGAAGGGGATGGATTTCCTTTTTCGGTCCTGGCCAATCAATCAATTAGCCAGGTTTTCTTCTTCCTCATGCTTTTTTCTTCCTGGTCAGTGGTCGTTTCAGGTTATACTGCCCCCAAACGAGCAGCTGTTGTAACTGCTTGACGTTGTCCAGGCGGTTTGGTCCGCTTTAAAAAAAATTTGTGAAATTTTTTGGCATTCCCCGAATCAAACCGAGTCCCCCAGACTATCCTGGTGTGAATGCGTCCTTATAGGAGTTTAGGAGTTGTCTCTAGTGACAGTATGTGGTTGGATCTTTGTGAAGGCCATTTTGGAGAGTCAAAATGTCCAGACTAGTAGGAACTAATAAAATCTACTGAAATCAGACCTTTTAAAATTTCAAATGTGACCACACACACACACACACACACACACACACACACACACACACACACAGAAATACACACAGTCAGTGTTAAATACTGTTTAAGGTTTTTAAAGGTGTAAATTCTGTGCTTTAGCTCTCCATTGCTATTGAAGCATGTAATGGAACAATACCATATAACTGTATAACCCATCACTTGTATTAACTTTGCTCCAACAAATGCCTTTTGCAAGTTGCTCACTGATAGAATTCTCCAATGACTGTCTCCCATGTAATTTAAAGATACTTACACAATTAAATACCATACAGGATTTGTTATGTTTGTTTCATTCTGTTCTGACATTTGTTCAAGGTTAAGTCGACTTGTTGACCACAGAACTGGTCCTAGCTGGTTGACCTCCTTGCAGATACACGTACCTTCTTATCAGTTTCCTCTCTAACTTGTTATAAAGGAGTCCCAGCAAGGATACCTTTTGTCTACACTCTGCAGACTGCCTGCTGCTCTGTATGATTGTCCGACCCTTTGCGCAAAGCATTAAAAGATTGAAAGACATCTCTGGTGTTTCAAGAATCTTTATTTCAGACTCTCATACCTCTCCCCAAAATCACACAGGCAAAATTTTTAGTCAGTAGTAGTTTATTTTCACCAACATAACATAAATATTCTCAACCAGCATATGTTTCATGTTGCTGATTTGGGTACTGCTTTTGACTGTCTGAATGTTGCTTCACAGTTTGGTCCAGTGGCTGAAGCACAGCAGAAAGGAGTACTGTGAATTATGCAAGCACAGATTTGCTTTCACACCAAGTAAGTGCTTGTGACATTGATGGATCATCCACTTTAACGTGTTGAACAGCCTCGGGTTTCCTAAACAAGTTTTACAAAAGAGCCATATGGTTGTTTTTCTAGTTATATCAGTCCTTTTTACATGTGATTATTCATTCAGTGAAAGTGAGTTTTAAACACGATTTTGACTAATATTTAGAACATTAAAACATAAAAGGTTATGTAAATGTCTCTAGTTCACTCTTTCCCTCTTTCCACTTCAGTCTACTCCCCAGACATGCCCTCACGTCTGCCCATCCAGGACATCTGTGCCGGCCTGCTGACCAGTGTGGGCACGGCCATCCGCTACTGGTTCCATTACACACTGGTGGCTTTTGCATGGCTGGGGGTGGTTCCTCTCACTGCATGTGAGTAGTACACGCACAGACACAAAGGAAGAGATACACAGAGAGTGTACTCAAGGCCACAGTGACCTCCTCTTTAATACAAGAGTACATCTTTCTTGCAACTGTAGTTTCATAGTTTTATCACCTTAAACATGTACTTCACCTGTTTCCTCTCTTTATAAATTGATTCATCAAAGCAATGAGGGACAATGGCTCATAATTTTGTGCACTATATTTGAAAGTAGATGATATTGTATACAGTGGCTGTGACATAAGCTCCCCATATTAGCTCATGTTCATGCTTTAACACGATCAAGAGAATTACAGCTTTAGCACCATTACATAACAGGCAGTGTGGTGCATGTTCAAATATATGTAAATCCCCCTCAGTTCGCTATGTAAAAAATGTTGGATACATCTATTTATTTTCTTGCATATTATGTAAGTAGTTTAAATGCTGCAATTTTTTAAAACATTTTAAATGTATTGAATTTGTGCAAAATGAATTTGTTCATCTGGTCTTTTCTGTCAGGTCGCATCTACAAGTGTCTGTTTACCGGCTCCGTGAGCTCACTTTTGACACTGCCGCTGGACATGCTCTCTACGTAAGTGAACCTAACAGTTCTTCTACGACACACTACACTACTTATTCTTTTCATTGCCTTGAAGTTCACTGTTAAAGGTTTATTTCAATGTGTTTGTATGTTTGTATAAACGTTTATCTTTGTGCTGCTGCAGAGAGAACCTGCTCGCAGATTGTCTACAGGGCTGCTTCGTCGTCACCTGCACGCTGTGTGCATTTATCAGCCTGGTGTGGCTCAGAGAACAAATAGTCCATGGTGGCGCTCCCCAGTGGTTAGAGCAGCACCAGCCGCCACCACCTAATGCAGCCGGACAAGCCAATGAGGTACTTTGATTAACTGATTGCCAGTTACTTAATCAAGCCAAGCCTTTCGTGCCATTTAAAAAAACAAACCAAAAAAAAGTGTTCTTCAGTTACACTAACTTCTGCGAATATGCACGCTAGTCAGCTCTTTTAGTCAGACATTAAACACACCAACTGAAGAGTGACGATATTAATGGTGCACACAGAGGTCTTTGTGTGCCTTGTATAACTGTGTGCTTAATTTAGCTGCCATATCCTACCATAATCCATACATCTACTCAGCAGTACATACTTGTACATCCAATGTTAACCACACGCATACACACACATTCACCCTCACTGCCTTTTCCTATGTTAAAGCCATGTATCCTTTCCCCTCACCCACAGGCACAAGCTGCAGGCCAGGGAGCAGCCGATGAGCCCCCTGCAGCCCAACCAGCCCCAGCTGATCCGCCAGCCCAGAATGAAGCGGAGCCTGAGCCCCCTGATGTCCCCCCAGACCAGGGTGACGACCCAGAGCTGGAGGAAGAGGAGGGAGCAGCAGCTGAAGATGCAGACCCCAATAATGGAGCACAAGGTTGGAATCAGAGTGCCCGGTTAACACTTTTTTTCGGGCAGATGCAGTTGTAATTTTGGAGTTGTCAGGCCATATAAAGTAATTTTATCAGTATATAAATATTATTCAATTCAAGACATGTATTAGCATAAACAAATAGTGATTATGACTAAGAATGGCACACTGCCTGTGTGTCCGTCACACTGCACAGTGTGCTCTGCCTGGACAGGTTTTATGGAGATGTGCTGGAATGCCTTACCTTACAAAATAACTTAACACCATAAGACACCAAGAGAGTGGTGCACAGTTCTTGCACAAATGAAACAAAGAAGGTGGTGACCAAAGTGTTCCCACAATGTTTTGTCTCTGGTAAAGCCAGCAAACAAGACTGTTATACCCTTTTTCGATTACCACTCATGGCCGCGCCGAGTAAAGCCATGACGTGCCAGTTTGTTTTTCCATTGTCAGTTCACTCGTGCCAAGCTGCGCAGGAGGTGGACCTCCTCTAGAGTAGGTCCAAAAGCCAGGTCGCCCACCCTCAAGCGGGCATAGGTGATGTCTCACTGACCACAGTCAGACGATCCCCCTTCTCCCTCCCAAACAAGTGTGTGTGTTGCAAGACTCCACTCACCTCTGTCTGCAGGAGACCAGAGAGAAAGGTGTTTTTCAAATTCTCTGTGTGTTCAGCTCTCCGGGCTTATGTGGCTTCTAAGCGAATCTCTGTGTTTTGGGGTTTAGTTTCTCTCCTGCATCCTGTTTTTACTTGAGACGTCAGTTTTATTTTACTGTTTCATGTTCGCTGTCAGCTGTATTAGGTGTTAGTTGTGTGAAGTTGCTGCTTAAATCTCAATGTTTTCTTATATTGCTGCTTCACAATAAAAGTTTATTCAAAACAAAATCATGGGAGACTTATTGTGAAGAATCTATAGGACATAAAATGTGTTATTACTGCTTTGGCAGAATTAAACGTATTTAACTTAACTTATTTAACCTGCCGTGCTGTGTGATGGAAAAACACAAGAAATTGAAATGCACTCTCACTCACTGAGAAAAGCAAATAGCACCACTAACATTAGAGCAAACAATTAATTTGAGAATGATGTAACGATATGTCAAAATGCTGCCGTAGCACTCATATCCCTCTTGTTTGTTTTGTTTCGCTGTGGTTAATGGACTCATTTTGCAGCAGGCTTGGCCAAACAGGCTCCTAATGAATTGTGATTGTATTGTACATTATTCTTGCTGTGGGGTGTCACCACAGCTAAATGAATGCAGTGGAAAACTCTCACTGTAGGTTGTTTTGCAAACAGATTTTCCCACCACAGCATTAATAATGTAATTTTAACAGTGTTTAAAGTGTTATTTTTCTAAATAATAAAACAGTAACAGTGTTGTCTGGTCTCCATATGGTGCTCTGTAATGCTGTGTGCATATCTGACAAGCAGGAAGTTGTGCATGGAATTAATTTTGGCAATGATATGGAATAATGTTTATATAGATACGTATGTGGATGTATTAATCTTCACTGTGTTTAAAGTGAATGTGTTTCTCTGTAGATGACATGAATTGGAATGCTTTGGAGTGGGACAGAGCGGCGGAGGAGCTCACCTGGGAAAGGGTAACTTTGCATGACATCACTGATCTCCAAACAACCCCGTCCTATCAGAGGTTTTTCCATTTGTGTTATACATCAAGTACGCACATGAAGCACTTACAGTCTTTTCATTTTTCTTTTAGATGCTCGGCCTGGATGGTTCATTGGTATTTTTGGTGAGTCTTTATAATCAGTAGTTGTCAGTGTCGCATTTTTCTTTTATACTTTTGTATGATGGGTCTGTAAGCTGAAATTGTACTTGGACTCCTTTGTCTTGTAGGAGCATGTTTTTTGGGTAGTGTCTCTCAACACACTCTTCATCCTGGTCTTTGGTGAGTAGACAAAAAGCCCCTCTGTGCAGAGTTTGCAGGTTCTCCCCATGTCAGCGTGGGTTTTCTCCAGGTACTCCAGTTTCCTCCCACAGTCCAAAGACATGCAGGTTAACTGGTGACTTTAAATTGCCCGTAGGTGTGAATGTGAGTGTGAATGGTTGTCTGTCTCTATGTGTCAGCCCTGTGATAGTCGGGTGACCTGTCCAGGGTGTACCCTGCCTCTCACCCAGTGTCAGCTGGGATAGGTTCCAGCCTCGCCACGACCCCTGACAGGATAAGCGGTTATGGAAAATGAACAAATGAATGAATATAACGTGACGCCAGCTTTTCTTGGCTAGTAGCAGAATGACTGTTGCAAACATTAACGAATATTAAAACTTTTTTACATAAATGAAAACAGTATTCTTTTTCAGGTAGAGATTGTCACACATTCAAAAGGCGATAAAGTGCAAGTTAAAGATAAAATAAAACTATATAATATTCTAAATTTTCAAGTAAGAAATGAGTAAAAGAAAATCAGATCAAATTAATTAGTGTTGTCGTAGACCGTAACAAAACTCGAGAATTATTTCATTCAACCAGAGCGAATGAGACGAGATGAGAGATAAGAGATGAGAAGATAGTGTTGAAAGTGAGTGAGAGGAGAGGCTATGTGACAATGCAGGTGTGTGTGTGTGTGTGTGTGTGTGTGTGTGTGTGTGTGTGTGTGTGTGAGTGACTGAACTGTTGGAAAAAAGAGGGCAAGCAAGCGCAGCTGGTAGTGGTGTATCGATACTGTAGAAAAGGAGTATTGAAACGGTTTCAAATATCCAAAATTGATATGTCTCAATCAGTCTTTTGACACCATAAAGATTAATTGATTGAATATATTAATGTATTGTAAATAATTTATTGTAATGTAAAATATTATTATTAATGATTAAAAGTACAGAATAACTTTGCTCAGCAGTAATTGCATTCATTGAGGTATAAAAGGCTTATTTCCATTGTTGTTCTCCAACATGCAACCCAAAAAAAACCCCATAAAACTAAAATACTTTACAATGATATGATCCTGATTCTTTTTGTCGTACCAATATCTCAGACATATTATGTAATTATAGCAGTGATGCAGGTTGATTGCATTTGTCTGTCTTGTTTATATACTGATGAATATATATTTAAAGGTCTTCTTTCTCCCCTTGTCCAGCATTTTGTCCCTACCACATCGGACACTTCTCCGTCGTGGGCCTCGGCTTTGAGGAATATGTAAGAAACTGTTGTCATTAACTTTGCATTATTATGCAATATTGTGTCTCTTGGACTGTAATTAACTACTTCAACGTTGTACTTTCCTCAGGTCCAAGCCTCCCACTTTGAGGGCTTAATCACAACCATTGTGGGCTACATACTGCTGGCCATGACGCTTATCCTCTGTCATGTATCCTTTTGACTAACACCGTCAAGTCCTGGTAAAGCTGCAGCAATTAGTCGATTCATTGTTTACGTGTTGACAGAAATTGGCAGCTGTTTTTGATAATGAAATACTCATTGTGGTAATTTTTTAAGCACAGAAGCTAAACATTTGCTGTTGTCATGCTTCTTAAATGTGAAAATTTGATGTATTTCTTTGATATACTTGATAATAAATTGAATAGCTTTGGATTTAAATACATTACCTGAGGCTCTGTGAAATTACACAGCTAATGTTTCACCTTTTTCTAACTAAAAATGATGGCGAAAAGGAGAAAATAATGGGCAGATTTATCAATGAGAGTAATTGTAACTTCCAGCCCTAGCAACAAACACAATCCTATTGCAAGCAGAGACGGTGCATGTGAATTTATTCTGTTAGGTCTGTGCGGGTGTAACTGTGTGTGAGCAGTGTTGATCCTTAACGGCTGTCTCAGGGACTGGCTGCTCTGGTCAGGTTCCAGCGCTCCCGACGTCTCCTGGGAGTCTGCTACATTGTTGTCAAGGTAACGCCTCTTAAGTGCATTTTCTTCTTTGTGTGTGCACCGTCCTTGGTGGAGACATGGACTGAAGTATTCACTTGCTTAAATTAACCACATGAACAGAGCATGATAACAATGCTTCAGTACAGTACGAGCAAAACATAATCACAGTGGTCAGGCTTGAGGTGGCCTTGGTCTATTTAAAAGTGAAGCTGAATGAGACAGAAGAATTTCACATTACTAAATTTCAACACAGATTTTGAGTTTTTGATTTATCTACATATGTGTTTCTGCTTCCATTACAGGTCTCTCTGCTGGTTGTTGTGGAGATTGGTGTTTTTCCACTCATCTGTGGCTGGTGGCTCGACATCTGCTCTTTAGTAAGACTTTTTTTGGTCTTTTGTCTGTCCTGACTTCCTGTTTGTCTGTTTTACTCATATTTTCTCATTCTTGTTCTTTGGCAGCCTTTTTTAAAATATATTTTATTTTAATTTCCTACAAACAAAACAAAAATACCCTCAATACAAAGACACATTTCACAAACAGTAAGCCAAAAAAACCTTTTGTATCTCAACTATTGTGCCTGGACGTTACTATTAGCTTACAATGGAGCCAGTTCAGAAAGTCCACAGTTGATAAAGGTAATGTTTCTGTATATTCTATATACTTTATTCTATACTTTTCTGAAATGTTATTCATGTTTTCTACCAGCCTCAAAGGGTTTCTCTAGTGTCAGTGACAGCTAGTCTAATTTTCTGAGTTTACCTCTCTTACCTTTGACATTTCAGTGGATGCTTACATGTTGTTTTACGGGACTACTTCACCCTCCAAAAGACCTTTTCCATATCAGTTAGTCACCATGTGTTACCTTCAATTCCTGATAAGCTGCTCCAGTAAAGAGAAAATCCAAAAACAGAGGAAATACTTGATGAATTGCAGTAAAAAAAAAAAAAAAAAAGGTCTATTTTTAACAGCAGCAAAACGATATCAAAACATCTATTGCGGCTTCAAAAATAGCTGCCTGCAGAAGCCATAATGGGAGATATGATGAACTCGCTGTCTTTGGTTTAGTTTTACTCACTGTTTGCGATGATCCAGGTGCTTCGGTTGGTTTTGGAGTTGACTGATTTGCAGGATGTAGGGAGAGTTGCAAGATGATGCTATGAACTGATTGTACAAAGACAAACTTAAAATCAGTGGGTTATTAAATGACTTCATCAGACATTAGAAACTAAGATAAACCCAAAACATGGTGGTTAAAGACTGTAACCCCATGGCGTCTTCCACACTCCACACTCAGGTGGCACATTAAAGTGATTAAACAAATAATAGGAAACTAGGACATGCTAGAAATGGCTAGTTTGTTTGTGTTATTTTGTGAAGATGGTGTTTGAAGGGTTAGTTTGGATTCAGCAAAGACACACAGTTGTTAAACTGGATTCCTTATTCTATGTTGAGACACGCAAAAAAAGGTTTTCCACACCAATTGAACCTAACACAGGGTGAGAAATGATATACAAATGATAATTTCATGTGTAAGGTATTCCTTTAAACTGGTGTAATATTAAGACTTACATTGGTAAACTGGTGATAGGAAGGTGAGTTGTATTTCTCATCCTTGACTGATGTAGCTACAGATTCATATTTTATAGTGACAGATACTCTTCTGAAATGCAACGCATGTTTTCCACCAGCCTCAAAGGGTTTCTCTAGTGTCAGTGACAGCTAGTCTAATTTTCTGCATTTACCTCTCTTCCCTGTGAGGTTTCAGAGGATGCTGACATGTTGTTTAAACACAATTTGCTAAAATGAGAGTGGTGTTCTGTACCCCGTAGAGGCGTCTGCCAAATAGCCATTGAAGTGGCTTTAAACAGAGCTCAGACAGAGACAGAAGCAGATGCTGTTGATCACACAGTTCATACATTTATTAACGCAGAAAAACAGAAACAAACTGGCTTCACCAGCTGGAGAGTGTCACATATGCCTCAGTGTTGTGGCTCTCCCTCCCTCTTGTCGTCTGCAAGTCTCTGTGTGTCAGCAAGTTTTCACTCTCTGACACCAAGCACACTCCCATGTCCTCTTCCAACTCCAGTGGCCACCTCAGCTTTCCCTCCCACTGTGTGCTACACATTGTAAAGCAGTGGGTATGTTTTCATGAGCCTGTGCTGAGTCAATCAACCTGCCTCAGAGCAGGTGGAGCCGTTTATGCAGCAGAAGGGGGCCATGCCCCTCCTGCTGGCAGCTGTTCACCTGTGAAAGGAATCTAGTTAGCCTGAAAGTGGACTGTGCGGAAAAAGCGATCTTTATCACTTTGTCCCGCATATTAAAATGAGCTAGCGGCATCTAAAATATCCATCATATTTAAAGGTAACTGGAAACACCAGCTCGTACACTCACCGACCACTTTATTAGGTACACCTTGTCAGTACCAGGTTCAGGTTTGACTTCAGAACTGCCTTAATTCTTCGTTTCATAGATTCAACAAGGTGCTGGAAACATTCCTCAGAGATTTTGGTCCATATTGACATGATAGCATCACACAGTTGCTGCAGATTTGTCGGCTGCACATCCATGATGAGAATCTCCCGTTCCACCACATCCCAAAGGTGCTCTATTGGATTGAGATCTGGTAACTGTGGAGGCCATTGGAGTACAGTGAACTCATTGTCATGTTCAAGAAACCAGTTTGAGATGATTTGAGCTTTGTGACATGGGCAGGCAACGTTTTTCCAATCTTCTGTTGTCCAGTTTTGGTGAGCCTGTGTGAACTGTAGCCTCAGTTTCCTGTGTTAGCTGACAGGAGTGGCACCTGGTGTGGTCTTCTGCTGCTGTAGCCCATCTGCTTCAAGGCTGGACGTGTTGTTGGTTCAGAGATGGTCTTCTGCAGACCTTGGTTGTAACCTGTGGTTATTTGAATTACTGTTGCCTTTCTATCATCTTGAACCAGCCTGGTCATTCTCCTCTGACCTCTGGCATTGCTGGATGTGTGTGAAAATCCCAGTAGATCAGCAGTTTCTGAAATACTCAGACCAGCCCGTCTGGCACCAACAACCATGTCACATTCAAAGTCACTTAAATCACCTTTCTTCCCCATTCTGATGCTCAGTTTGAACTTCAGCAGGTCGTCTTGACCATGTCTACATGCCTAAATGCATTGAGTTGCTGCCACCTGATTGGCTGATTAGCTATTTGCGTTAACAAGCAGTTGAACAGGTGTACCTAATAAAGTGGCTGGCGAGTGTACATAAGTGAGAAGTACCAATATAAAAAATCAGACTGTAACTTGAGCAGCAGTGGAGGAATCCTTCATCCTGCCTGTACTCTGAGAAACACATTGAGCTTTGTCTAAGTTTGATTTGTGAGCATATGGCACATGCAAATGATATTCATAGCACATTTTATCTTCTAGCCAACTGTGCATTAATTTAGCAAAGACAATTAGGATGCATCATCTTAGAGCCAGCACTGAATTTAAATCAGTCTAAATGCTGTCTTTATTTAACATTTTTCTTTCCCTCCTCCTGCAGGAGATGTTTGATGCGTCCCTGAAAGACAGAGAGTTGAGTTTTAAATCAGCCCCTGGCACCACCATGTTCCTGCACTGGCTTGTGGGAATGGTTTATGTCTTCTACTTTGCTTCTTTCATCCTCCTACTGAGAGAGGTAAGATTGTTTTTTAATGTAGCTACTCTCCTAAATTAGTTTACTGCAGGATCATTTTTGCCTATGATAAAAAGCCAAACACTAATTTGAGTTGTTTTTTGTTCGGCAGGTGCTGAGGCCGGGAGTGCTGTGGTTTCTGAGAAACCTCAATGACCCAGATTTTAATCCAGTGCAGGAGATGATTCACCTGCCAATCTACAGACACCTGCGGCGGTTCATCCTGTCCGTGGTTGTGTTTGGCTCTATTGTGTTGCTCATGCTGTGGCTGCCCATCAGGCTGATCAAACTACTGCTGCCCACCTTCCTCCCATACAACGTCATGCTCTACAGGTAACCAGCAGGCGCAACAAAATTAAAGGTCACTTAGCAGTGAGCTGTGTGAAAGCTGCAGCTTTGTCTGTCTGAAATGGTGCATGAAACCACTTCCTCCTTGGGCCAGGTAGCCAAAATATCTTACCGCAGTACATCTTGAACAAAAGCGGAAATATTGACCGTATAACAAACATAAAAGTATGACTTAAAAAAACAAGCAGCAGTGACCCTTGTGAGTATGTGCTGACTGTGAGCAGAGGTCTCGAGCTCATGAACTGCTCAGTGGAGCCGTGTGGTTCACGCCCTGGGCACACACTATTGAAATGGCATTTTCTGACCTGTCCACCTCTGTGTCCTCAGTGATGCCCCGGTCAGCGAGCTGTCTTTGGAGCTATTATTACTTCAGGTTGTGCTGCCAGCTCTCTTGGAGCAGGGACACACTCGCCAGTGGCTCAAAGGTCTGGTCAGAGCCTGGACAGTCAGTGCTGGATATTTACTGTAAGACAATAAGCACTTTTCCTTTTTTTTCTCCACACATTTTCTGTCAGATTAGCCGTCTGTAACCGCTCTCACATCTTTACCTCCACAGAGACCTCCACTCCTACCTCCTCGGGGAGCAGGAGGATAATGATGCCAACCAGCCTGTGAACAACAACAATAACAACAACCCTCCTCCTGGACACCATAACAACAATAACAACCCTGCCCCAGCTGTCGGCGAGGGGCTGCACGCAGCCCATCAGGCCATTTTGCAGCAAGGGGGACCAGTTGGATTCCAGCCTTACCACAGACCCCTTCGCTTCCCCTTCAGGGTGAGAAAGTCCTGTGGTTTTAACATTTATCCTGCAGTCTCTGGGGAAGTAGATGTTTTATTCCTGTTTTCTTTTTAGTAAAGTTTCTGTTGCGACTGACCCCGGTGTATGTGAGTGTCAGCAAGTGGGGAGCACGAGTGAAAGGATTTTGAACCGAGCGCAGAGCGTATTTCATAAAAAGTTGTAGTGTTACCTTATTTCCGGCTCCAATCTTGTTCCAGTACCGCTCACACTTAAAGCCGCAGCAATTACTAGATTAGTTGTCCCCTAACAGATTAACGGTCAACTAATTTGATTGATTTGGGGGCGCCGGTGGCTTAGTGGTTAGAGCAGGTGCCCCACGTTTTCAGCCTGTGGCTCTTTGCTGCGTGTCGCTCCCTCTCTCTCTCTCTCCCCATTTCACGCCAGTCTGTCCTATTATTAAAGGCCTGAAAAAGCCCAAAAAATAACCTTTAAAAAAATTTTATTTGATCATTTTAATCAGTTTGAGTAATTAACAAAAAACCCTCAAAATTCTCTGATTCCAGCTTCTCAACTTTGAATATTTTCTGGTTCATGACAGTAAACGTAACAGCTTTGGATTGTGGCCAAATAAGACATTTGAGGTCGTCATCTTGGGCTTTGGAAAACATTGATTGACATTTTTTCACCATTTCCAGACTTTTATAGACCAAACAACTAACCAGTCAATCAAGAAAATAATCGACAGGTTAATCACACACACTATTTTCAGTCAACAGTCGGCAGCTGCGAGCTCGACAGTGGAGTTTACAAAGTACCTCCAAAAGAAAACTGAACAAGCAGTGAGCGATTTCAGTGGAGCAGTTTGAAATCCAAGTTGAGCGCAGAGCGGTACTGAACAAATCGGCTCGTAGCGGAGGGAACAAACAGCTCTGCAAGTCAGGAGTTGAAATTCTCAACCCTCCACTTTGCTCACACGCCTTGATTGATCACATTTTATGATTTTTATTTTTATTTTTTTTTACAATTCTTGCATGTACTCCTTAAGTGATGATGCACAAAACTAAATTAACATAAGTCGAAATGTGTTATCATTCATAACTGAGTACAAGATAGAAGCTGTCGGCTTTTTCCCCACAAAGTCTCCTAAAAAAAGACATGCCAGGTAGTAATTGTGGTTTTCCGCATAACTTAAGAAGTGTGCCAATGCTGTAGGTACCACTTACTGAACATCTGAGGCCATGCAACTAAACTCCTCCTTCATGCTATTGGCCTTGATGTTTCAGTAGTAGTTTATGAAACACAGCATAGACACATTTCTATAGAGTTACAGAGAATGGGGAATCATAATCAGATATGTCCAAGCTTTGTTACTTTATTAGATCTATTTTTATTCTAAAACTGTCCTCTTTTCTCCAGATTGTGTTGCTGATAGCTTTCATGTGCATCACTCTGCTGGTGGCCAGTCTGGTGTGCTTAACCCTACCAGGTAAGATGTGGTGGCATAAAAGAAAACCAGCTATTTATTTTCTGCTTCACAGACCCACACCCAAACCATAATTAAAGGGTAAATCTATATATATATATATATATATGTGTGTGTACTATGCAGGCCTCTGCTGTTGAAGCGGTTCTTTTTTAAGTTCTAGCTCAAATAGTACTTCAGTTCTACGTCAGATAGACCTGAGGATGACTCTAAAAAGTTGACGAGAGGTCATGTTTGTTTTGTCACGTGTGTTTCAGTGTTCACTGGGCGCTGGCTGATGTCCTTCTGGACAGGAAACTCCAAAATCCACGAGCTGTACACAGCAGCGTGTGGCCTGTATGTCTGCTGGCTGTCTATCCGCGGAGTCACTGTGCTGCTGGCGTGGATGCCCCAGGGACGCACCGTCATCGCACGTAAAGTCCAGGAGTGGACGCTCATGGTAGGTATCTGTGAGCAGGCAGACACCAACTCCGAGCAGCAGAGCGGTATATTGTAATCAGTTGTTCTCTTTCCAGCTATTGGATTGTTGAGAGGTGGACCTCGATGCAGTGTTTTTGTTAATTGGTTGGTTGCTCATTACAAGATCATTAGTCGATATCCATCTGCTTAGTTGTAATACCCCAACCTTTACATTAACTCTCTTCTGTGGTGCCATCAGAGAATAACACTTAAACTACCATACTTGTTCCCTTAAGTGTTGAAGTTTTCTGATTAAACATGTTCATTGTATATTCTCACATTGTTTGTGCAGATTCTGAAGACTCTGGTTGTAGCTCTGCTGGTTGCTGGAGTCATCCCGCTGCTATTGGGCCTGCTGTTTGAACTGGTCATTGTGGCTCCGCTCAGAGTCCCCCTGGACCAAACGCCCCTCTTCTACCCTTGGCAGGTCTGTGTCGTATGTCTGTCTTTTTCATCTCTCTCTACAGAGGCTTCTTTTAGTGGCTCACAGATGTTGTTCATTTGTAGTTCCTCAACTTTGTCATATAATTCTCACTTCTTATATCAGTGTACATCCATTAATCTCTCTGTTATTGACAGGACTGGGCTCTTGGAGTGCTCCATGCCAAAATCATTGCTGCCATCACCCTCATGGGCCCTCAGTGGTGGCTGAAGACTGTTATTGAGCAGGTGAGTTTAGATGGATGTCGCTCTTTTGATTAGCAAGTTTTCACTACTGTAAATAGTTTTTAGTGTTATGATGGGAGCAGAAACAAACTGCTTTTAGTCTGTAGTTTAATTTGAGAGAATCTGGGTCATGCTTTAAGTCAGACAGTGGATCCTATCACATCCATAGGTGTTGTTTTCTACCTGACACTGCACTGTCTCCCACCTAAAGAGAGGGATAAAGCCTGATTTATGGTCGGGCAGCACAGTGTTTTCATTTTATGCTTTGACGAAAGCTTTCGTCGTTTCCATGGTAACCAGAGACCCCCTGTGTTTTTTAAGGTCTATTTAGGTCTATTTAGTGAAATGTAATCTGCACAGACAGCTGTTTAAAAATCACACGAATATCTCGCTGTATATATGGATTTGTTTCAGGGTTTTTCATGCACTGATTTATTTGTGGTCGCCCACCATCAAGGGTTGCAGCAGTATACTGGTTTCAAGGAATACTGTGATGTTAAAGTTGAAGGTTATCATGCCGTGTATATTTGCTCTATCTAAGATACTGGGGGAAAAAATACTACTGGAGGGATAGTGCCCACTTTTTTAAAGTTATTTTTAAAGGGGAGACTTTTTACATATACTTCCATTAACAAAATGGTTTCATTTTTAGTAATAAAAAGTTTGTTCAGCTAAAAATAACCTTTCCATTTTCATTCTGACCCTTAAAGGAATCAAATAAACTTCGTAATATCCGTAATACTGTGAAACTGCAATATTTTCTGAAATGGTTATCATACTGTAAAAATACTGTTGCAACCTTAGCGCCACGATAACATCTGCTGCTACGTATTGATTTTCTATTTTTGAAGCTGGACTGTTCGTCAGGAGCGCTGTTCCAGTGTATACCGTTTGGTTATCTATTGCACCACACTCTCAGAGCGCAGAGCGTACTCTGGGCACAGACGGAGCAGCAGAACATCAGGCAAAGAAATGTAACCATTATTAGCTCCGTATCTAAAATCAAATCAAATGATCAGTTATCAGACCCACGACTCAAACTGTACGCCTGTGCTGCGTTCAAGGACCCACAAAAACCTCTGTATTTAGAGAGTGAATACAGAATGATATGAAGTGACACGCATAAAAACAAAAATTAAGTTAGCTGAATGCAGGTCAGAAGCTGTGTGGCCTGAAAACTACTATCTCTAAGGCACGTTATTTACGCTACCCAATCACAATATGATGTTATCTCCAGTTGTGCGACATGAAAACGGAGAGGGACACTTTTTTTTCTGCCGAAAATACATCATTTCTATCAAGCCACACTCATCAAAAGTGCAGAGCGCCCAACCATTAATCAGGCTTAAGAGAAGGATGAATTATGCCGTAATTAGCCGCTCGATGTAACAACTGTGAACTTTCTCCTCAGGTTTATGCAAACGGAATCCGCAACATTGATCTCCAGTTCATCATCCGTAAACTGGCAGCTCCGGTCATCTCAGTCCTGCTACTGTCCTTGTGCGTGCCATATGTGATCGCTGCCGGGGTGGTCCCTGCTGTGGGTGAGTGTCTGAGCACATGTAAACACGGGAATCAACTAGAAAGTCCATTGCTTTGAAATTATTGCCAGTTTTTTCCTTCAAAACTGGAGCGCCAAACTAAGAGACAAGTATCAGTGAACACTCGTCTGTGCTGAGTAATGCAGATAATATCAGCTGCAAAAGGAGAGGAATAAAGCCCTGGCCTTGTTCACTTAAATCCACTCATAGCACTGACAGCTTCCATTAGATTAAACCTGTGAATGTGCTGCGAGCTATGAAGTTACATTAAATTACAGAGGTTTCTCTAAGATACTGTAATCCGTCTTATCTCCAGATGACGGTTTCAGTGACTACAGTGTCAGCTAATGCGACAGAAACAATTCATAACCCAAGTGCATTACTTTTGCAGGAGTCACCCCAGAGATGGAGATCCTGATGCAAAGGAGAATCTACCCGTTCCTCTTGATGGTGGTCTCGCTTATCGGCATCCTGTCCTTCCAGATCCGACAGTTCAAACGCCTTTATGAACACATCAAGAACGACAAGTGAGGATCTTTTAGTGCAGAAACCATCACGTGTTTACCAGTTTGGAGGTTATAATAATCGTGGTGATCTCTCTCTTCTTCTCGCAGGTACCTGGTGGGGCAGAGGCTTGTCAACTACGAGCGGAAAGCTGGAAGAGCTAGCTCAGTCCCGCCGCCCCCCAACCCTGTCGCAGAGTAGATTTTTGTGTCACACGTTGCCACAGTTTTGCACCTGTTACCCTGCGTACATCCTGTCCCCCCCCACCCTTTTTGATTTTCAGCTCAGTCCTCGGACCGTAATCCTTTTGAATCTCCTGTGGATCTTGGTGGATTTGATGGATGTCGTTCAATTCCTTGAATTCCCTTTTAATGCCCGTCAAAGGAGGGATGGGGAAAATGTATTATAATCACGGGGCAGCTGAGTAATCCCCCTCAGACAAACGCAGAAGGCAGAA
Source organism: Cephalopholis sonnerati (assembly GCA_019142605.1). Classification (NCBI taxonomy): domain Eukaryota; kingdom Metazoa; phylum Chordata; class Actinopteri; order Perciformes; family Serranidae; genus Cephalopholis; species Cephalopholis sonnerati. Next base: position 22,793,924 of record JAGQAX010000021.1, on the reverse strand, counting down.
GAGTGACGGTGAGAGGTTTGGTTCAAAGCTCAACATCTGTATTGTCGTTCATGCCTTGCTTTGTAAAGTGCTGCCTGATAATTGTACATGTGTAAATACTTTGAACGCAGACTTTGTCTTAAAAAAAGACAGACATGGATTAATGCAATGACCATTGTACATCTTAAAAGTGTAATGTATAATTTATTAAATCAAACTGACAATTTATCCTCCTGTGTCATGTGTGTCCTCAAGACAAGTCCTGTAACGTAGTGGTCGTTTAACAGGTTGAATCGTGTTCACGATAGCTCAAGAACACTCTCAGGGAACTTCTTCAAATGTGGCACAAACGTCCACTCAACACCAAACTGATTAGAATTTGGCAGTCAAAGGTCACTGTGACTTTGTCCGTCTCTTTCTTGCTCACATAATATCTCAAATAGGCCTTGAGATAATTTCCTCAAATTTGGCACAAATGTCCACTTGGATTCAACAATGAACTGACTACATTGTAGTGGCTGTGGGTCAAAGGTCAAGGTCACAGTGATCTTGCATACATATTTCTCATAAATGCGATATCTCAAGAACCTCTTGAAAGAAATTTCTTCAAATGTGGCACAAATGTCCACTTAACAGTGAAATGATTAGAATTTGGCACTCAAAGGTCACTGTGACCTCATCTATCTCATTCTCCTTCACGCAAATCTCAAAAACACCTCGAGATAATTTCCTCAAATTTGGCACAAATGTCCACTTGGATTTAATGATGAACTGATTACATTTTGGTGGTCAAAGGTCAATATCACGGTGATCTTGCATACATTTTTCTCGTAAATGCGATATCTCAAGAACCTCTTGAAATAAATTTCTCTTCAAATGTGGCACAAACGTCCACTTAACAGTGAACTGATTAGAATTTGGCAGTCAAAGGTCACTGTGACCTTGTCCGTCACATTCTCGTTTATGCAATATCTCAGAAATGCCTTGGGATAATTTCCTCAAATTTGGCACAAATGTCCACTTGGATTTAACGATGAACTGATTACATTTTGGTGGTCAAAGGTCAACATCACTGTGATCTTGCATACATCTTTCTCATAGTCATTGTAGTGGTTGTGGGTCACAAGTTAAGGTCACTGTGATCTGCGATCCCAATATCTCAAGAGCACCTTGAGGAAAATTTCTTCAAATGTGGCACAAACATCCACTTAACAGTAAACTGATTACAATTTGGCAGTCAAATGTCACTGTGACCTCATCTGTTACATCCTTGTTCATACAGTATCTCAAAAACACCTTGAGATAATTTTCTCAAATTTGGCACAAATGGTTGAACTGATTTTATTTTGGTAGTCATAAATGCAATACTGATAGTATTTGGCAGTCAAAGGTCACAGTAACCTTGTCCGTCTCTTTCTCGTTAATGCGATATCTCAGAAATGCCTTGAAGTAATTTCCTCAAATTTGGCACAAATGTCCACTTGGATTCAACAATGAACCAATTATACTGTAGTGGTCGTGGGTCAAAGGTCAAGGTCACTGTGATCAAATGTGGCACAAACATCCACTTAACAGTGAACTGATTAGAATTTGGCAGTCTAAGGTTACTGTGACCTCATCTGTTGCATTCTTGTTCACACAATATCTCAAACGCCTAAAGATAATTTCCTTAAATTTGGCACAAATGTCCAGGTCAAGGTCACTGTGTCCTCACAAAACATGTTTTTGGCCTAACCGCAAGACGTATTACATTAATTACAACAAAATTTAAAAGCTCTATGCTGGAAATTTACTGTACTTAAAAATAAAGTTTTTTTTTTTTTTTTACAAACTTAACATGTTTGCAGGTCACTTGTGGTCCACTCAGAATGGACCTGCGACCCAGTTTTGGATCACGACCCACCACTTGGGAACCACTGATATAGACAGGCGGTAACCCTACTTCAAACCTTTAATAATAACTTTAAAATCTTTGGATCATTTGAATCAAAGATAGTTTGCAGCCATCACAATGAGATACATTTCTACATCACTTCATGTACAGAGGTGTAAAGATGTCCCATGTTGAAGCATGATCAATACATGATTGGCGGTGGTGTGATTTCCTCATCCTTCGGTATGAGCGGAGACTTTAGTACAACTCCAAAGTGCTCCGCTAGAATACCAGGTATCTCCTCATCTTTAAGTTCCCTGGTTGTGGTTTTTACTCCGCCTGTTCCCTCTGTTGGATATGTGGTTCTGGTCAGTCGGCGGCCGGTGTAGCTGACTCGTCCACCTGGCTTTAAGATGGTGCAGAGGGACTTGCAGAAGAAGATGGAGCTGGGGGAGCTCTGATGGTACTGGCACATCTCAGCAAAGTCCTCCAGCCGTCGGGGTTCAAGGGTGAACTTGTACATCTCTGTCCAGTCTCCACGTGCCCCTCTGTTCTCCTCCTGCTGCCACTCCACAAAGTGCATCTCCTCGTCCTCTCTGATGCGGTACACTCTGTGGCCCTGCTCCTGGGGGCCACTGGTGTCCAGTGAGAGGGGAGCACTGAAACCAGAGGAACCGAACCCGACGTCACACAGCCAGCGCCGCCCATCCAGGCTCACCATGAGGACCAGGTGGTCGAAAGGTGGCCCGTAGCGACAGGTGATGGAGTTCCTCACCTGCCCTGAGAGCAGAGTCACCTGGAAGCCCAGAGAGGACAGCAGCCAGGAGAACAGGCCGTTGTTCTCAAAGCAGAACCCCCCCCGCCGCTGCGTCACTATCTTGTCATACAGCAGAGGAAGGTCGAGGTGGACCCGTCCGCCGCTGTGCACCGTCAGGTTTTCAAACGGCACCGACAGCAGGTGACACGTGTGAACCGACCGCAGCACCTCCAGGCTGGGCTCGGCTGGGTCCGCAAACCCGATGCGCGACAAATAGGTCTCCACGCGCATCTCAACGGAAGTCATTATCGCTGTTTTGTTTTGTTACAGGAAATTACTTTGAATTTAGACCTCAGTTTCCCGGTGAATCACGGTCCAGGTGACTAATAGCAAAGTGTAGAGATGACCGGAGGTTAATGGTCCAAAGTATAAAGGTTCCTGTGAGTGCTTCCTGTTGAGGAGCTGTCTTCCTCTGGCGTAGTCCTGTTAGGGGGCAGGCACTCAGTGAGTCACACCACCCCTCAGTCAGCTCCTGCTTTATACAATAAGACATAAAAATATATAGATACAGCACCATAGTATCCTCATTTTGACAAGTATAAGGTTTAGAGATTTTTTTAATATAATAGTTTATTTATATTTAGGGACCGAGCCCGTAGGGCAAGGACCCTATTGAAATTGCAGCGCACAAAATCAGGAAAAGAGCCGGTCAGAGGGTCCTACAGCGCTCCACGTCGAGAAAAGTCGTCGCCGAAGGCGACGACCTAAATCCTCATTGAATTCTGAGCGCAGGGATGTATAGTGTCGTCGCCGAAGGCGACGACACTACTGTTATTGCTGTGTTTATTAGGGACCGAGCCCGTAGGGCAAGGACCCTATTGAAATTGCACCGCACAAAATCAGGAAAAGAGCCGGTCAGAGGGTCCTACAACGCTCCACGTTGAGAAAAGTCGTCGCCGAAGGCGACGACCTAAATCCTCATTGCATTTCGAGCGCAGGGATATATAGTGTCGTCGCCGAAGGCGACGACACTATTGTTTTTGCTAAGTTTATTATTATTAGGGACCGAGCCCGTAGGGCAAGGACCCTATTGAAATTGCAGCGCACAAAATCAGGAAAAGAGCCGGTCAGAGGGTCCTACAGCGCTCCACGTCGAGAAAAGTCGTCGCCGAAGGCGACGACCTAAATCCTCATTGAATTCTGAGCGCAGGGATGTATAGTGTCGTCGCCGAAGGCGACGACACTACTGTTATTGCTGTGTTTATTATTAGGGACCGAGCCCGTAGGGCAAGGACCCTATTGAAATTGCAAAGCACAAAATCATGAAAAGAGCCGGTCAGAGGGTCCTACAGCGCTCCACGTCGAGAAAAGTCGTCGCCTAAGGCGACGACCTAAATCCTCATTGCATTTCGAGCGCAGGGATATATAGTGTCGTCGCCTAAGGCGACGACACTATTGTTTTTGCTAAGTTTATTATTATTATTATTCTTCTTCTTCCGCCGCCTCTTTGAACCCAAATTTGACCCCCTAAACATGCTCGAAAACTCACCAAAATTGGCAGGCATATCCGGCCTGGCGAAAAATTTGATAAAATGAAAAAATTAACCCCAAAAATGCCAAAATGGGCTCTCTAGCGCCACCTAGGCGTCTGGGGACACCAAAATCGCCCACTACGGCCTGTAGGAATGTCGTAGAAAGATCAAACAAAAACCGGCTTGTTCGTCTCATCAAGACCTACAAATCACGCGCTGATACCCATGACCTAAATCAAACAGGAAGTGAGCTATTTGCCCTTTCACAGTAAAATTTCGCCTGAAAATGAGCCTTTTTAAAAAAATATCTCCTCCGAGGCCGTTTATCGTAACCACCTGAATATTGCTCAGGTGACAGTTCACACCCTTATGAAAAAAAGTTATTCGTAACTTTTTCATTACTGGCCCGGTTTTCATTTTATACGCTCTCAAAGCGCCCGACGCACACACATTTTGAAAATCCTCGAAATTTCTCCCATAGGAAATGAATGGGAGAAGAGAAGAAAATCACCAACACTCGCTGTTAAACAACCCTTAATAACATTGGCATGGTTTCAGCTACAGACTCCATTAAAACTGTAAAATGTTGCCGCAGTTCTCGTCTATTCACACATGTTCTCATTTTTTTTGTATCTGTTACGGTTTTTGCTCAGTGCCTCCAAATGTACCATGAGTAAATCAGGCGAAATTTGGAGTTTATAATGGGTGTCTATGAGACGGAATGTTTGCCGCTAGAGTGCGAAGCTGCTCTGAAAACTGTCCAAAAAACTTTTTGAAACTGCTCCTACGGGCACATACTTTAAGCTAGACACACCATTTTTTCTAAAGTAGTAGAGATTTTTGTCCTGATTCATAAAAGTGTCTCCTTTTAACACTGACGGGAACAGAATTTGAACTGTGTGCCTCCAACGACAATGAGCACCCTCCTTCTCTCCCATCCGCTCCAATGCATTTTCTGACTGCTGATCTCAGGAGAAAAGCTTAACTGCCTTCATGTTTAACTCGCTAAAATATCCATATTTCTGCGTCTACGTGGAAAATAAGGACATCACAACGATCCCCACGTTCCTCCGTTCGTCACCATATGTTTCTTTCATTTGTAGCTGAAACGGTGTGGTCACCAGAGCAATTTGTTCGACGTGTCGCTTTTTGGCCACAGACTGAAGAAAATGCTGTGTCACTGACCTACTTTCAGCTGCACCTGTGTCTCTCTCCTCTGTTCTGTGTTGCTATGACGACCACTGCCTTTGATTGACAGCTGCTCATCAAGCATCACACTGTGGATTGGATACAGTCTAATGTCTATTGGCTACACCAGGGCTTCTCTCATATTAGTCCCGCCCTGAAATTTACATGGTGTGGCCTATATTTCATGTACAATCAGCTGTTAATATGTCAGCCGTCACACTTAGCTGTACCGCCATAAAACAGGAAGTAGTTTATATCTCAGGCATACATGCTCCAATCTTCCTCAAACTTCACAGGATTGCTAACTGTCCAGCTACAGGCCAAAACGGGCAACGGGCAAGGGGCTAGGGGCAACGGGGAACGGGCAACGGGTAACGGACGTGGGTGCGAGGTCCCGCAAAACGCTGCTCGCAGCTTTAATTAGGGACCGAGCCCGTAGGGCAAGGACCCTATTGAAATTGCAGAGCACAAAATCAGGAAAAGAGCCGGTCAGAGGGTCCTACAGCGGTCCACATCGAGAAAAGTCGTCGCCGAAGGCGACGACCTAAATCCTCATTGCATTTGGAGCGCAGGGATGCGAAGTGTCGTCGCCGAAGGCGACGACACTACTGTTATTGCTCCGTTTATTATTTTTCTTTTTTTTCCCGCAACTTTGGACCTAAATTTGACCCCCTAAACATGCTCAAAAACTCACCAAAATTGGCACATCTGCCTAAAAAGTGACACAAAATCAGGCTATGTAAAAATTAACCACAAAAATCCAAAAATGGGCTCTCTAGCGCCACCTAGGTACACAAAAATGCCCATTACGGCCCGTAGGAATGTCGTAGAAAGATCAAACAAAAACTGGCTTGTTCGTCTCATCAAGACCTACAAATCACGCGCTGATACCCCTGACCTAAATCAAACAGGAAGTGAGTTATTTGCCCTTTCACAATAAGATTTTGCCTGAAAATGTGCGTTTTTCAAAAAATATCTCCTCCGACGCCGTTTATCGTACCCACCTGAATGTTGCACAGGTGACAGTTCACACCCTTATGAAAAAAAGTTATTCGTAACTTTTTCATTACTGGCCCGGTTTTCATTTTATTCGCTCTCAAAGCGCCCGACGCACACACATTTTGAAAATCCTCGAAATTTCTCCCATAGGAAATGAATGGGATCGAGGGAGAAAGTCACCAACACTCGCTGTTAAACAACCCTTAATAACATTGGCATGCTTTCAGCTACAGACTCCATTAAAATTGTAAAATGTTGCCGCAGTTGTCGTCTATTCACACATGTTCTCATTTTTTTTGTATCTGTTACGGTTTTTGATCAGTGCCTCCAAAAGTACCATGAGTAAATCAGGCGAAATTTGGAGATTATAATGGGTGTCTATGAGACGGAATGTTTGCCGCTAGAGTGAGGAGCTGCTCTGAAAACTGTCCAAAAAACTTTTTGAAACTGCTCCTACGGGCACATACTTTAAGCTAGACACACCATTTTTTCTAAAGTAGTAGAGATTTTTGTCCTGATTCATAAAAGTGTCTCCTTTTCACACTGACGGGAACAGAATTTGAACTGTGCACCTCCAAAGACAATGAGCACCCTCCATGTCTCCCATCCGCTCCAATACATTTTCTGACCTCTGATCTCAGGAGAAAAGCTTAACTGCCTTCATGTTTAACTCGCTAAAATATCCATATTTCTGCGTCTACGTGGAAAATAAACACATCACAGTAATCCCCACGTTCTTCTGGTCGTCACCATATCTTTCTTTCATTCATAGCTGAAACGGTGTGATCACCAGAGCGATTTGTTCGACGTGTCGCTTTTTGGCCACAGACTGAAGAAAATGCTGTGTCACTGACCTACTTTCAGCTGCACCTGTGTCTCTCCTCTGTTCTGTGTTGCTATGACGACCACTGCCTTTGATTGACAGCTGCTCATCAAGCATCACACTGTGGATTGGATCCAGTCTAATGTCTATTGGCTACACCAGGGCTTCTCTCATATTAGTCCCGCCCTGAAATTTACATGGTGTGGCCTATATTTCATGTACAATCAGTCGTTAATATGTCAGCCGTCACACTTAGCTGTACCGCCATAAAACAGGAAGTAGTTTATAACTCCAGTTTACATGCTCCAATCTTCCCCAAACTTCACAGGATTGATGACAGCCCCGCCCTGAACACACCCATGTGTCAATAGTTGGGATTACACACAGCGCCCCCTAGTGGCAACAGGAAGTACGTCTTTTCACACACTTTTCCTTGGATTTACCCAAAATTTACATACTGTGGTCTGTACCTCGTGTACATTAAAACTTTCACATGGCGGGCGTCACACTAAGTGTACCGCCACAATACAGGAAGTAGTTTATATCTCCGGCATACATGCTCCAATCTTCCTCAAACTTCACAGGATTGCTAACTGTCCAGCTACAGGCCAAAACGGGCAACGGGCAAGGGGCTAGGGGCAACGGGGAACGGGCAACGGGTAACGGGCGTGGGTGCGAGGTCCCGCAAAACGCTGCTTGCAGCTTTAATGTTTTGTTTGTTTTTGCTGTGTTTATTATTCTTCTTTCTCCCGCCGCGACTTCTAACCCAATTTTGACCCCCTAAACATGCTCAAAAACTCACCAAAATTGGCAGGCATATCAACACCGGCAAAAAATTTTATAAAATGCAAAAATTAACCCCAAAAATGCCAAAATGGGCTCTCTAGCGCCACCTAGGTACACAAAAATGCCCATTACGGCCCGTAGGAATGTCATAGAAAGATCAAACAAAAAACGGCTTGTTCGTCTCATCAAGACCTACAAATCACGCGCTGATACCCCTGACCTAAATCAAACAGGAAGTGAGCTATTTGACCTTTCAAAATAAGATTTTGCCTGACAATGTGCGTTTTTCAAAAACTATCTCCTCCGAGGCCGTTTATCGTAGCGACCTGAATGTCGCTCAGGTGACAGTTCACACCCTTATGAAAAAAAGTTCTGCGTAACTTTTTCATTACTGGCCCGGTTTTCATTTTATTCGCTCTTTAAGCGCCCGACGCACACACATCCACAAAATCTTCGAAATTTCTCCCATAGGAAATGAATGGGAGAAGAGAAGAAAATCACCAACACTCGCTGTTAAACAAAGTTTAATAACATTGGCATGCTTTCAGCTACAGACTCCATTAAAACTGGAAAATGTTGCCGCAGTTCTCATCTATTCACACATGTTCTCATTTTTTTTGTATCCTTTACGGTTTTTGATCAGTGTCTCCAAAAGTACCATGAGCAAATCAGGCGAAATTTGGAGTTTATAATGGGTGTCTATGAGACGGAATGTTTGCCGCTAGAGTGCGGAGCTGCTGTGAAAACTGTCCAAAAAACTTTTTGAAACTGCTCCTACAGGCACATACTTTAAGCTAGACACACCATTTTTTCTAAAGTAGTAGTGATTTTTGTCCTGATTCATAAAAGTGTCTCCTTTTAACACTGACGCGAACAGAATTTGAACTGTGCTCCTCCAAAGGCAAAAAGCACCCTCCATGTCTCCCATCCGCTCCAATGCACTTTCTGACTGCTGATCTCAGGAGAAAAGCTTAACTGCCCTCATGTTTAACTCGATAAAATATCCATATTTCTGCATCTACGTGGAAAATAAGGACATCACAATGATCCCCACATTCTACCGGTCGTCACCATATCTTTCTTTCATTCGTAGCTGAAACGGTGTGGTCACCAGAGCCTTTTGTTCGACGTGTCGCATTTTGGCCACAGACTGAAGAAAATGCTGTGTCACTGACCTACTTTCAGCTGCACCTGTGTGTCTCTCCTCTGTTCTGTGTTGCTATGACGACCACTGCCTTTGATTGACAGCTGCTCATCAAGCATCACACTGTGGATTGGATACAGTCTAATGTCTATTGGCTACACCAGGGCTTCTCTCATATTAGTCCCGCCCTGAAATTTACAAGGTGTGGCCTATATTTCATGTACAATCAGCCGTTAATATGTCAGCCGTCACACTTAGCTGTACCGCCATAAAACAGGAAGTAGTTTATAACTCCCAGCATACATGCTCCAATCTTCCCCAAACTTCACAGGATTGATGACAGCCCCGCCCTGAACACACCCATGTGTCAATAGTTGGGATTACACACAGCGCCCCCTACTGGCAACAGGAAGTACGTCTTTTCACACACTTTTCCTTGGATTTACCCAAAATTTACATACTGTGGTCTGTACCTCGTGTAGATGAAAACTTTCACATGTCAGGCGTCACACTAAGTGTACCGCCACAAAACAGGAAGTAGTTTATATCTCCGGCATACATGCTCCAATCTTCCTCAAACTTCACAGGATTGCTAACCATCCATCTACAGGCCGAAACGAGCAACGGGCAAGGGGCTAGGGGCAACGGGCAATGGGCAACGGGCAACGGGCAACGCGGCGTGGGTGCGAGGTCCCGCAAAACGCTGCTTGCAGCTTTAATTCTTTATTTTTCCGCAACTTTGGGCCCAAATTTAACCCCCTAAACATGCTCGAAAACTCACCAAAATTGGCACACCTGCCTAAAAAGTGACACAAAATCAGACTATGTAAAAATTAACCCCAAAAATGCCAAAATGGGCTCTCTAGCGCCACCTAGGTACACAAAATCGCCTGTTACGGCCCGTAGGAATGTCGTAGAAAGATCAAACAAAAACCGGCTTGTTCGTCTCATCAAGACCTACAAATCACGCGCTGATACCCATGACCTAAATCCGACAGGAAGTGAGTTATTTGCCCTTTCACAATAAAATTTCACCTAATTTTGGGTGAAAATGTGCGTCTTTCAAAAACTATCTCCTCCGAGGCCGTTTATCGTAGCGACCTGAATGGCGAACAGGTGACAGTTCACACCCTTATGAAAAAAACTTATTCGTAACTTTTTCATTACTGACCCGGTTTTCATTTTATACGCTCTCAAAGCGCTCGACGCACACACATTTTGAAAATCCTCGAAATTTCTCCCATAGGAAATGAATGGGAGAAGAGAAGAAAGTCACCAACACTCAGTGTTAAACAACCCTTAATAACTCTGGCATGCTTTCAGCTACAGACTCCATTAAAACTGTAAAATGTTGCCGCAGTTCTCGTCTATTCACACATGTTCTCATTTTTTTTGTATCCTTTACGGTTTTTGATCAGTGCCTCCAAATGTACCATGAGTAAATCAGGCGAAATTTGGAGTTTATAATGGGTGTCTATGAGACGGAATGTTTGCCGCTAGAGTGTGGAGCTGCTCTGAAAACTGTCCAAAAAACTTTTTGAAACTGCTCCTACGGGCACATACTTTAAGCTAGACACACCATTTTTTCTAAAGTAGTAGAGATTTTTGTCCTGATTCATGAAAGTGTCTCCTTTTCACACTGACGGGAACAGAATTTGAACTGCGCTCCTCCAAAGACAATAAGCACCCTCCCTCTCTCCCATCCGCTCCAATGCATTTTCTGACTGCTGATCTCAGGAGAAAAGCTTAACTGCCTTCATGTTTAACTCGCTAAAATATCCATATTTCTGTGTGTACGTGGAAAATAAGCACATCACAACGATCCCCACGTTCTTCCGGTCATCACCATATCTTTCTTTCATTCGTAGCTGAAACGGTGTGGTCACCAGAGCGATTTGTTCGACGTGTCGCTTTTTGGCCACAGACTGAAGAAAATGCTGTGTCACTGACCTACTTTCAGCTGCACCTGTGTCTCTCCTCTGTTCTGTGTTGCTATGACGACCACTGCCTTTGATTGACAGCTGCTCATCAAGCATCACACTGTGGATTGGATACAGTCTAATGTCTATTGGCTACACCAGGGCTTCTCTCATATTAGTCCCGCCCTGAAATTTACATGGTGTGGCCTATATTTCATGTACAATCAGCTGTTACTATGTCAGCCGTCACACTTAGCTGTACCGCCATAAAACAGGAAGTAGTTTATAACTTCAGCATACATGCTCCAATCTTCCCCAAACTTCACAGGATTGATGACAGCCCCGCCCTGAACACACCCATGTGTCAGTAGTTGGGATTACACACAGTGCCCCCTAGTGGCAACAGGAAGTACGTCTTTTCACACACTTTTCCTTGGATTTACCCAAAATTTACATACTGTGGTCTGTACCTCGTGTACATTAAAACTTTCACATGTCAGGCGTCACACTAAGTGTACCGCCACAAAACAGGAAGTAGTTTATATCTCCGGCATACATGCTCCAATATTCCTCAAACTTCACAGGATTGCTAACTGTCCAGCTACAGGCTGAAACGGGCAATGGGCTAGGGGCTAGGGGCAACGGGCAACGGGCGTGGGTGCGAGGTCCCGCAAAACGCTGCTTGCAGCTTTAATTATTATTCTTCTTCTTCCGCCGCCTCTTTGAACCCAAATTTGACCCCCTAAACATGCTCGAAAACTCACCAAAATTGGCACGCATATCCGGTCTGGCGAAAAATTTGATAAAATGAAAAAATTAACCCCAAAAGTGCCAAAATGGGCTCTCTAGCGCCACCTAGGCATCTGGGGGCACCAAAATCGCCCACTATGGCCTGTAGGAATGTCGTAGAAAGATCAAACAAAAACCGGCTTGTTCGTCTCATCAAGATCTACAAATCACGCGCTGATACCCATGACCTAAATCAAACAGGAAGTGAGCTATTTGCCCTTTCACAGTAAAATTTCGCCTGAAAATGAGCCTTTTAAAAAAAATATCTCCTCCGAGGCCGTTTATCGTAACCACCTGAATGTTGCACAGGTGACAGTTCACACCCTGATGAAAAAAAGTTATTCGTAACTTTTTCATTACTGGCCCGGTTTTCATTTTATACGCTCTCAAAGCGTGCAACGCACACACATTTTGAAAATCCTCGAAATTTCTCCCATAGGAAATGAATGGGAGAAGAGAAGAAAATCACCAACACTCAGTGTTAAACAACCCTTAATAACTCTGGCATGCTTTCAGCTACAGACTCCATTAAAACTGTAAAATGTTGCCGCAGTTCTCGTCTATTCACACATGTTCTCATTTTTTTTGTATCCTTTACGGTTTTTGATCAGTGCCTCCAAATGTACCATGAGTAAATCAGGCGAAATTTGGAGTTTATAATGGGTGTCTATGAGACGGAATGTTTGCCGCTAGAGTGTGGAGCTGCTCTGAAAACTGTCCAAAAAACTTTTTGAAACTGCTCCTACGGGCACATACTTTAAGCTAGACACACCATTTTTTCTAAAGTAGTAGAGATTTTTGTCCTGATTCATGAAAGTGTCTCCTTTTCACACTGACGGGAACAGAATTTGAACTGCGCTCCTCCAAAGACAATAAGCACCCTCCCTCTCTCCCATCCGCTCCAATGCATTTTCTGACTGCTGATCTCAGGAGAAAAGCTTAACTGCCTTCATGTTTAACTCGCTAAAATATCCATATTTCTGTGTGTACGTGGAAAATAAGCACATCACAACGATCCCCACGTTCTTCCGGTCATCACCATATCTTTCTTTCATTCGTAGCTGAAACGGTGTGGTCACCAGAGCGATTTGTTCGACGTGTCGCTTTTTGGCCACAGACTGAAGAAAATGCTGTGTCACTGACCTACTTTCAGCTGCACCTGTGTCTCTCCTCTGTTCTGTGTTGCTATGACGACCACTGCCTTTGATTGACAGCTGCTCATCAAGCATCACACTGTGGATTGGATCAAGTCTAATGTCTATTGGCTACACCAGGGCTTCTCTCATATTAGTCCCGCCCTGAAATTTACATGGTGTGGCCTATATTTCATGTACAATCAGCTGTTACTATGTCAGCCGTCACACTTAGCTGTACCGCCATAAAACAGGAAGTAGTTTATAACTTCAGCATACATGCTCCAATCTTCCCCAAACTTCACAGGATTGATGACAGCCCCGCCCTGAACACACCCATGTGTCAGTAGTTGGGATTACACACAGTGCCCCCTAGTGGCAACAGGAAGTACGTCTTTTCACACACTTTTCCTTGGATTTACCCAAAATTTACATACTGTGGTCTGTACCTCGTGTACATTAAAACTTTCACATGTCAGGCGTCACACTAAGTGTACCGCCACAAAACAGGAAGTAGTTTATATCTCCGGCATACATGCTCCAATATTCCTCAAACTTCACAGGATTGCTAACTGTCCAGCTACAGGCTGAAACGGGCAATGGGCTAGGGGCTAGGGGCAACGGGCAACGGGCGTGGGTGCGAGGTCCCGCAAAACGCTGCTTGCAGCTTTAATTAGGGACCGAGCCCGTAGGGCAAGGACCCTATTGAAATTGCAGCACACAAAATCAGGAAAAGAGCCGGTAAGAAGGTCCTACAGCGCTCCCCCTCGAGAAAAGTCGTCGCCGAAGGCGACGACCTAAATCCTCATTGCATCCTGATCGCAGGGACGCGCAGTGTCGTCGCCGAAGGCGACGACACTACTGTTATTGCTGTGTTTATTATTCTTTATTTTTCCGCAACTTTGGACCCAAATTTGACCACCTAAACATGCTCGAAAACTCACCAAAATTGGCACACCTGCCTAAAAAGTGACACAAAATCAGACTATGTAAAAAAAAAACACAAAAATCCAAAAATGGGCTCTCTAGCGCCACCTAGGTACACAAAATCGCCCACTATGGCCCGTAGGAATGTCGTAGAAAGATCAAACAAAAACCGGTTTGTTCGTCTCATCAAGACCTACAAATCACGCACTGATACCCCTGACCTAAATCCAGCAGGAAGTGAGTTATTTGCCCTTTCACAATAAAATTTTACCTGATTTCGGGTGAAAATGAGCCTTCTTCAAAAATTATCTTCTCCGAGGGCGTTTATCGTAGCAACCTGAACAGCGCACAGGGTGATAGTTCACACCCTTGGGAAAAAAAGTTATTCGTAACTTTTTCATTACTGGCCCGGTTTTCATTTTATACGCTCTCAAAGCGCCCGACGCACACACATTTTGAAAATCCTCGAAATTTCTCCCATAGGAAATGAATGGGAGAAGAGAAGAAAGTCACCAACACTCGCTGTTAAACAACCCTTAATAACATTGGCATGCTTTCAGCTACAGACTCCATTAAAACTGTAAAATGTTGCCGCAGTTCTCGTCTATTCACACATGTTCTCATTTTTTTTGTATCTGTTACGGTTTTTGATCAGTGCCTCCAAAAGTACCATGAGTAAATCAGGCGAAATTTGGAGTTTATAATGGGTGTCTATGAGACGGAATGTTTGCCGCTAGAGTGTGGAGCTGCTGTGAAAACTGTCCAAAAAACTTTTTGAAACTGCTCCTACGGGCACATACTTTAAGCTAGACACACCATTTTTTCTAAAGTAGTAGAGATTTTTGTCCTGATTCATAAAAGTGTCTCCTTTTCACACTGACGGGAACAGAATTTGAACTGTGCGCCTCCAAAGACAATGAGAACCCTCCTTCTCTCCCATCCGCTCCAATGTATTTTGTGACTGCTGATCTCAGGAGAAAAGCTTAACTGCCTTCATGTTTAACTCGCTAAAATATCCATATTTCTGCGTCTACCTGGAAAATAAGCACATCACAACGATCCCCACGTTCTTCCGGTCGTCACCATATCTTTCTTTCATTCGTAGCTGAAACGGTGTGGTCACCAGAGCCTTTAGTTTGACGTGTCGCTTTTTGGCCACAGACTGAAGAAAATGCTGTGTCACTGACCTACTTTCAGCTGCACCTGTGTCTCTCCTCTGTTCTGTGTTGCTATGACGACCACTGCCTTTGATTGACAGCTGCTCATCAAGCATCACACTGTGGATTGGAACCAGTCTAATGTCTATTGGCTACACCAGGGCTTCTCTCATATTAGTCCCGCCCTCAAACAGGAAGTAGTTTATAACTCCAGCATACATGCTCCAATCTTCCCCAAACTTCACAGTATTGATCACAGCCCCGCCCTGAACACACCCATGTGTCAATATTTGGAGGATTACACACAGTGCCCCCTACTGGCAACAGGAAGTACGTCTTTTCACACACTTTTCCTTGGATTTACCCAAAATTTACATACTGTGGTCTGTACCTCGTGTACATTAAAACTTTCACATGTCAGGCGTCACACTAAGTGTACCGCCACAAAACAGGAAGTAGTTTATATCTCCGGCATACATGCTCCAATCTTCCTCAAACTTCACAGGATTGCTAACCATCCAGCTACAGGCCGAAACGAGCAACGGGCAAGGGGCTAGGGGTTAGGGTCAACGGGCAACGGGCAACGTGGCGTGGGTGCGAGGTCCCGCAAAACGCTGCTTGCAGCTTTAATTAGGGACCGAGCCCGTAGGGCAAGGACCCTATTGAAATTGCAAAGCACAAAATCATGAAAAGAGCCGGTCAGAGGGTCCTACAGCGCTCCACGTCGAGAAAAGTCGTCGCCTAAGGCGACGACCTAAATCCTCATTGCATTTCGAGCGCAGGGATATATAGTGTCGTCGCCGAAGGCGACGACACTATTGTTTTTGCTAAGTTTATTATTAGGGACCGAGCCCGTAGGGCAAGGACCCTATTGAAATTGCAGCGCACAAAATCACGAAAAGAGCCGGTCAGAAGGTCCTAAAACGTTCCACATCGAGAAAAGTCGTCGCCGAAGGCGACGACCTAAATCCTCATTGCATTTGGAGCGCAGGGATATATAGTGTCGTCGCCGAAGGCGACGACACTATTGTTTTTGCTAAGTTTATTATTATTAGGGACCGAGCCCGTAGGGCAAGGACCCTATTGAAATTGCAGCGCACAAAATCAGGAAAAGAGCCGGTCAGAGGGTCCTACAGCGCTCCACGTTGAGAAAAGTCGTCGCCGAAGGCGACGACCTAAATCCTCATTGCATTCTGAGCGCAGGGACGCATAGTGGCCTCGCCGAAGGCGAGGCCACTATTGTTTTTGCTAAGTTTATTATTATTCTTTCTTCCGCCGCCTCTTTGAACCCAAATTTGACCCCCTAAACATGCTCGAAAACTCACCAAAATTGGCACGCACATCCAGTCTGGCGAAAAATTTTATAAAATGCAAAAATTAACCCCAAAAATCCAAAAATGAGCTCTCTAGCGCCACCTAGGTACACAAAATCGCTGACTACGGCCCGTAGGAATGTCGTAGAAAGATCAAACAAAAACCGGCTTGTTCGTCTCATCAAGACCTACAAATCACGCGCTGATACCCCTGACCTAAATCAAACAGGAAGTGAGTTATTTGCCCTTTCACAATAAGATTTTGCCTGAAAATGTGCGTTTTTCAAAAAATATCTCCTCCGAGGCCGTTTATCGTACCCACCTGAATGTTGCACAGGTGACAGTTCACACCCTTGTGAAAAAAAGTTCTGCGTAACTTTTTCATTACTGGCCCGGTTTTCATTTTATACGCTCTCAAAGCGCCCGACGCACACACATTTTGAAAATCCTCGAAATTTCTCCCATAGGAAATGAATGGGAGAAGAGAAGAGAGTCACCAACACTCGGTGTTAAACAAAGTTTAATAACATTGGCATGCTTTCAGCTACAGACTCCATTAAAACTGTAAAATGTTGCCACAGTTCTCATCTATTCACACATGTTCTCATTTTTTTTGTATCCTTTACGGTTTTTGATCAGTACCTCCAAAAGTACCATGAGGAAATCAGGCGAAATTTGGAGTTTATAATGGGTGTCTATGAGACGGAATGTTTGCCACTAGAGTGCAGAGCTGCTCTGAAAACTGTCCAAAAAACTTTTTGAAACTGCTCCTACGGGCACATACTTTAAGCTAGACACACCATTTTTTCTAAAGTAGTAGAGATTTTTGTCCTGATTCATAAAAGTGTCTCCTTTTAACACTGACGGGAACAGAATTTGAAGTGTGCGCCTCCAAAGACAATAAGCACCCTCCATGTCTCCCATCCACTCCAATGCATTTTCTGACTGCTGATCTCAGGAGAAAAGCTTAACTGCCTTCATGTTTAACTCGCTCAAATATCCATATTTCTGCGTGTACGTGGAAAATAAGGACATCACAACGATCCCCACATTCTTGCGGTCGTCACCATATCTTTCTTTCATTCGTAGCTGAAACGGTGTGGTCACCAGAGCGATTTGTTCGACGTGTCGCTTTTTGGCCACAGACTGAAGAAAATGCTGTGTCACTGACCTACTTTCAGCTGCACCTGTGTGTCTCTCCTCTGTTCTGTGTTGCTATGACGACCACTGCCTTTGATTGACAGCTGCTCATCAAGCATCACACTGTGGATTGGATACAGTCTAATGTCTATTGGCTACACCAGGGCTTCTCTCATATTAGTTCCGCCCTGAAATTTACATGGTGTGGCCTATATTTCATGTACAATCAGCCGTTAATATATCAGCCATCACACTTAGCTGTACCGCCATAAAACAGGAAGTAGTTTATAACTCCAGCATACATGCTCCAATCGTCCCCAAACTTCACAGGATTGATCACAGCCCCGCCCTGAACACACCCATGTGTCAAAAGTTGGGATTACACACAGTGCCCCCTAGTGGCAACAGGAAGTACGTGTTTTCACACACTTTTCCTTGGATTTACCCAAAATTTACATACTGTGGTCTGTACCTCGTGTACATTAAAACTTTCACATGTCAGGCATGACACTAAGTGTACCGCCACAAAACAGGAAGTAGTTTATATCTCCGGCATACATGCTCCAATCTTCCTCAAACTTCACAGGATTGCTAACCGTCCAGCTACAGGCCGAAACGGGCAACGGGCAAGGGGCTAGGGGCTAGGGGCTATGGGCAACGGGCAACGGGCAACGCGGCGTGGGTGCGAGGTCCCGCAAAACGCTGCTTGCAGCTTTAATTAGGGACCGAGCCCGTAGGGCAAGGACCCTATTGAAATTGCAGCGCACAAAATCAGGAAAAGAGCCGGTCAGAGGGTCCTACAGCGCTCCACATCGAGAAAAGTCGTCGCCGAAGGCGACGACCTAAATCCTCATTGCTTTCTGAGCGCAGGGATATATAGTGTCGTCGCCTTCGGCGACGACACTATTGTTATTGCTAAGTTTATTCTTATTATTCTTTTTCTTTTTTCCGCCGCGACTTCGAACCCAAATTTGACCCCCTAAACATGCTCGAAAACTCACCAAAATT
This sequence comes from Cephalopholis sonnerati, assembly GCA_019142605.1. Taxonomy (NCBI): domain Eukaryota; kingdom Metazoa; phylum Chordata; class Actinopteri; order Perciformes; family Serranidae; genus Cephalopholis; species Cephalopholis sonnerati. The sequence continues at coordinate 22,775,457 of JAGQAX010000021.1, read as the reverse complement.
GGCACGCATATCCGGCCTGGCGAAAAATTTGATAAAATGAAAAAATTAACCCCAAAAATGCCAAAATGGGCTCTCTAGCGCCACCTAGGCATCTGGGGACACCAAAATCGCCCACTACGGCCCGTAGGAATGTCGTAGAGAGATCAAACAAAAACCGGCTTGTTCGTCTCATCAAGACCTACAAATCACGCGCTGATACCCCTGACCTAAATCCAACAGGAAGTGAGCTATTTGCCCTTTCACAGTAAAATTTCGCCTGAAAATGAGCCTTCTCCAAAAACTATCTCCTCTGAGGCCGTTTATCATAGCGACCTGAATGTCGCTCAGGTGACAGTTCACACCCTTATGAAAAAAAGTTCTGCGTAACTTTTTCATTACTGGCCCGGTTTTAATTTTATATGCTCTCAAAGCGCCCGACGCACACACATTTTGAAAATCCTCGAAATTTCTCCCATAGGAAATGAATGGGAGAAGAGAAGAAAATCACCAACACTCGGTGTTAAACAAAGTTTAATAACATTGGCATGGTTTCAGCTACAGACTCCATTAAAACTGGAAAATGTTGCCGCAGTTCTCGTCTATTCACACATGTTCTCATTTTTTTTGTATCTGTTACGGTTTTTGCTCAGTGCCTCCAAAAGTACCATGAGTAAATCAGGCGAAATTTGGAGTTTATAATGGGTGTCTATGAGACGGAATGTTTGCCGCTAGAGTGTGGAGCTACTCTGAAAACTGTCCAAAAAACTTTTTGAAACTGCTCCTACGGGCACATACTTTAAGCTAGACACACCATTGTCTCAAAAGTAGTAGAGATTTTTGTCCTGATTCATAAAAGTGTCTCCTTTTCACACTGACGGGAACAGAATTTGAACTGTGCACCTCCAAAGACAATGAGAACCCTCCTTCTCTCCCATCCGCTCCAATGCATTTTCTGACTGCTGATCTCAGGAGAAAAGCTTAACTGCCTTCATGTTTAACTCGCTAAAATATCCATATTTCTGCGTCTACGTGGAAAATAAGCACATCACAACGATCCCCACGTTCTTCCGGTCGTCACCATATCTTTCTTTCATTCGTAGCTGAAACGGTGTGGTCACCAGAGCGATTTGTTCGACATGTCGCTTTTTGGCCACAGACTGAAGAAAATGCTGTGTCACTGACCTACTTTCAGCTGCACCTGTGTGTCTCTCCTCTGTTCTGTGTTGCTATGACGACCACTGCCTTTGATTGACAGCTGCTCATCAAGCATCACACTGTGGATTGGATACAGTCTAATGTCTATTGGCTACACCAGGGCTTCTCTCATATTAGTCCCGCCCTGAAACTTACATGGTGTGGCTTATATTTCATGTACAATCAGCCGTTAATATGTTGGCCGTCACACTTAGCTGTAGCGCCATAAAACAGGAAGTAGTTTATAACTCCAGTATACATGCTCCAATCTTCCCCAAACTTCACAGGATTGATCACAGCCCCGCCCTGAACACACCCATGTGTCAATAGTTGGGATTACACACAGCGCCCCCTAGTGGCAACAGGAAGTACGTCTTTTCACACACTTTTCCTTGGATTTACCCAAAATTTACATACTGTGGTCTGTACCTCGTGTACATTAAAACTTTCACATGTCAGTCGTCACACTAAGTATACCGCCACAAAACAGGAAGTACTTTATATCTCTGGCATACATGCTCCAATCTTCCCCAAACTTCACAGGATTGCTAACCATCCATCTACAGGCCGAAACGAGCAAGAGGCTAGGGGCTAGGGGCAACGGGCAACGGGCAACGGGCAACGCGGCGTGGGTGCGAGGTCCCGCAAAACGCTGCTTGCAGCTTTAATTAGGGACCGAGCCCGTAGGGCAAGGACCCTATTGAAATTGCAGCACACAAAATCAGGAAAAGAGCCGGTCAGAGGGTCCTAATTGATCCACATTGAGAAAAGTCGTCGCCGAAGGCGACGACCTAAATCCTCATTGCATTTGGAGTGCATGGATATAAAGTGTCGTCGCCGAAGGCGACGACACTACTGTTATTGCTGCGTTTATTCTTCCTTATTATTATTATTCTTCTTTTTTCCGCCGCGACTTCGAACCCAAATTTGACCCCCTAAACATGCTCAAAAACTCACCAAAATTGGCACGCATATCCGGCCTGGCGAAAAATTATATAAAATGAAAAAATTAACCCCAAAAATTCAAAAATGGGCTCTCTAGCGCCACCTAGGCACAAAAATTGCCCAAAAATGCACAAAAATGCCCACTACGGGCCGTAGGAATGTGGTAGAAAGATCAAACAAAAACCGGCTTGTTCGTCTCATCAAGACCTACAAATAAACTCTGGGCGCCCAAGCCGTAAATCCAACAGGAAGTGAGTTATTTGCCCTTTCAAAGTAAGATTTCGACTGAAAATGTGCCTTCTTTGAAAACTATCTCCTCCGAGGCCGTTTATCGTAGCAACCTGAATGTTGCTCAGGTGACAGTTCACACCCTTATGAAAAAAACTTCTGCGTAATTTTTTCATTACTGGCCCGGTTTTCATTTTATACGCTCTCAAAGCGCCCGACGCACACATATTTTGAAAATCCTCGAAATTTCTCCCATAGGAAATGAATGGGAGAAGACAAGAAAATCACCAACACTCGGTGTTAAACAAAGTTTAATAACATTGGCATGCTTTCAGCTACAGACTCCATTAAAACTGTAAAATGTTGCCGCAGTTCTCGTCTATTCACACATGTTCTCATTTTTTTTGTATCCTTTACGGTTTTTGATCAGTGCCTCCAAAAGTACCATGAGCAAATCAGGCGAAATTTGGAGTTTATAATGGGTGTCTATGAGACGGAATGTTTGCCTCTAGAGTGCGGAGCTGCTCTGAAAACTGTCCAAAAAACTTTTTGAAACTGCTCCTACGGGCACATACTTTAAGCTAGACACACCATTTTTTCTAAAGTAGCAGAGATTTTTGTCCTGATTCATAAAAGTGTCTCCTTTTCACACTGACGGGAACAGAATTTGAACTGTGCGCCTCCAAAGACAATGAGAACCCTCCTTCTCTCCCATCCGCTCCAATGCATTTTCTGACTGCTGATCTCAGGAGAAAAGCTTAACTGCCTTCATGTTTAACTCGCTAAAATATCCATATTTCTGCGTCTACGTGGAAAATAAGGACATCACAACGATCCCCACATTCTTCCGGTCGTCACCATATCTTCCTTTTATTCGTAGCTGAAACGGTGTGGTCACCAGAGCGATTTGTTCGACGTGTCGCTTTTTGGCCACAGACTGAAGAAAATGCTGTCTCACTGACCTACTTTCAGCTGCACCTGTGTGTCTCTCCTCTGTTCTGTGTTGCTATGACGACCACTGCCTTTGATTGACAGCTGCTCATCAAGCATCACACTGTGATTGGATCCAGTCTAATGTCTATTGGCTACACCAGGGCTTCTCTCATATTAGTCCCGCCCTGAAATTTACATGGTGTGGCCTATATTTCATGTACAATCAGCCATTAATATGTCAGCCGTCACACTTAGCTGTACCGCCATAAAACAGGAAGTACTTTATAACTCCAGCATACATGCTCCAATCTTCCCCAAACTTCACAGGATTGATGACAGCCCCGCCCTGAACACATCCATGTGTCAATAGTTGGGATTACACACAGCGCCCCCTACTGGCAACAGGAAGTACATCTTTTCACAAACTTTGCCTTGGATTTACCCAAAATTTACATACTGTGGTCTGTACCTCGTGTAGATTCAAACTTTCACACGTCAGGCATCACACTAAGTGTACCGCCACAAAACAGGAAGTAGTTTATATCTCTGGCATACATGCTCCAATCTTCCTCAAACTTCACAGGATTGCTAACCGTCCAGCTACAGGCCGAAACGGGCAACGGGCAAGGGGCTAGGGGCGTGGGTGCGAGGTCCCGCAAAACGCTGCTTGCAGCTTTAATTAGGGACCGAGCCCGTAGGGCAAGGACCCTATTGAAATTGCAGAGCACAAAATCAGGAAAAGAGCCGGTCAGAGGGTCCTACAGCGTTCCACGTCGAGAAAAGTCGTCGCCGAAGGCGACGACCTAAATCTTCATTGCATTTTGAGCGCAGGGATATATAGTGTCGTCGCCTTCGGCGACGACACTATTGTTTTTGCTAAGTTTATTATTATTCTTTTTTCTCCCGCAACTTTGGGCCCAAATTTGACCCCCTAAACATGCTCAAAAACTCACCAAAATTGGCACACCTGCCTAAAAAGTGACACAAAATCAGGCTATGTAAAAATTAACCCCAAAAATGCCAAAATGGGCTCTCTAGCGCCACCTAGGTAAACAAAAATGCCCATTACGGCCTGTAGGAATGTCGTAGAAAGATCAAACAAAAACCGGCTTGTTCATCTCATCAAGACCTACAAATCACGCGCTGATACCCCTGACCTAAATCAAACAGGAAGTGAGTTATTTGCCCTTTCACAATAAAATTTCACCTGATTTTGGGTGAAAATGTGGGTCTTTCAAAAACTATCTCCTCCGAGGCCGTTTATCGTAGCGACCTGAATGGCGAACAGGTGACAGTTCACACCCTTATGAAAAAAAGTACTGCGTAACTTTTTCATTACTGGCCCGGTTTTCATTTTATTCGCTCTCAAAGCGCCCGACGCACACACATCCTGAAAATCTTCAAAATTTCTCCCATTGGAAATGAATGGGAGAAGAGAAGAAAGTCACCAACACTCTGTGTTAAACAAAGTTTAATAACATTGGCATGCTTTCAGCTACAGACTCCATTAAAACTGTAAAATGCTGCCGTCGTTGTCGTCTATTCACACATGTTCTCATTTTTTTTGTAGCTGTTACGGTTTTTGATCAGTGCCTCCAAAAGTACCATGAGCAAATCATGAGAAATTTGGAGTTTATAATGGGTGTCTATGAGACGGAATGTTTGCCGCTAGAGTGAGGAGCTGCTCTGAAAACTGTCCAAAAAACTTTTTGAAACTGCTCCTACGGGCACATACTTTAAGCTAGACACACCATTTTTTCTAAAGTAGTAGAGATTTTTGTCCTGATTCATAAAAGTGTCTCCTTTTACCACTGACGGGAACAGAATTTGAACTGTGCGCCTCCAAAGACAATGAGCACCCTCCATGTCTCCCATCCGCTCCAATGCATTTTCTGACTTCTGATCTCAGGAGAAAAGCTCAACTTCCTTCATGTTTAACTCGCTAAAATATCCATATTTCTGCGTGTACGTGGAAAATAAGGACATCACAATGATCCCCACGTTCTTCCGGTCGTCAACATATCTTTCTTTCATTCGTAGCTGAAAAGGTGTGGTCACCAGAGCCTTTTGTTCAACGTGTCGCTTTTTGGCCACAGACTGAAGAAAATGCTGTGTCACTGACCTACTTTCAGCTGCACCTGTGTGTCTCTCCTCTGTTCTGTGTTGCTATGACGACCACTGCCTTTGATTGACAGCTGCTCATCAAGCATCACACTGTGGATTGGATACAGTCTAATGTCTATTGGCTACACCAGGGCTTCTCTCATATTAGTCGCGCCCTGAAATTTACATGGTGTGGCCTATATTTCATGTACAATCAGCCGTTAATATGTCAGCCGTCACACTTAGCTGTACCGCCATAAAACAGGAAGTAGTTTTTAACTCCAGCATACATGGTCATATCTTCCCCAAACTTCACAGGATTGATGACAGCCCCGCCCTGAACACACCCATGTGTCAATATTTGGGATTACACGCAGTGCCCCCTAGTGGCAACAGGAAGTACGTCTTTTCACACACTTTTCCTTGGATTTACCCAAAATTTACATACTGTGGTCTGTACCTCATGTACATTCAAACTTTCACATGTCAGGCGTCACACTAAGTGTACCCCCACAAAACAGGAAGTAGTTTATATCTCCGGCATACATGCTCCAATCTTCCTCAAACTTCACAGGATTGCTAACCGTCCAGCTACAGGCCGAAACGGTCAACGGGCAAGGGGCTAGGGGCAACGGGCAACGGGTAACGGGCGTGGGTGCGAGGTCCCGCAAAACGCTGCTTGCAGCTTTAATTAGGGACCGAGCCCGTAGGGCAAGGACCCTATTGAAATTGCAGCGCACAAAATCAGGAAAAGAGCCGGTCAGAGGGTCCTACAGCGCTCCACATCGAGAAAAGTCGTCGCCGAAGGCGACGACCTAAATCCTCATTGCATTTGGAGCGCAGGGACGCATAGTGGCCTCGCCGAAGGCGAGGCCACTATTGTTTTTGCTAAGTTTATTATTATTCTTTCTTCCGCCGCCTCTTTGAACCCAAATTTGACCCCCTAAACATGCTCGAAAACTCACCAAAATTGGCACGCACATCCAGTCTGGCGAAAAATTTTATAAAATGCAAAAATTAACCCCAAAAATGCCAAAATGGGCTCTCTAGCGCCACCTAGGCATCTGGGGACACCAAAATCGCCCACTACGGCCCGTAGGAATGTCGTAGAGAGATCAAACAAAAACCGGCTTGTTCGTCTCATCAAGACCTACAAATCACGCGCTGATACCCCTGACCTAAATCCAACAGGAAGTGAGCTATTTGCCCTTTCACAGTAAAATTTCGCCTGAAAATGAGCCTTCTCCAAAAACTATCTCCTCTGAGGCCGTTTATCATAGCGACCTGAATGTCGCTCAGGTGACAGTTCACACCCTTATGAAAAAAAGTTCTGCGTAACTTTTTCATTACTGGCCCGGTTTTAATTTTATACGCTCTCAAAGCGCCCGACGCACACACATTTTGAAAATCCTCGAAATTTCTCCCATAGGAAATGAATGGGAGAAGAGAAGAAAATCACCAACACTCGGTGTTAAACAAAGTTTAATAACATTGGCATGGTTTCAGCTACCGACTCCATTAAAACTGGAAAATGTTGCCGCAGTTCTCGTCTATTCACACATGTTCTCATTTTTTTTGTATCTGTTACGGTTTTTGCTCAGTGCCTCCAAAAGTACCATGAGCAAATCAGGCGAAATTTGGAGTTTATAATGGGTGTCTATGAGACGGAATGTTTGCCGCTAGAGTGCGGAGCTACTCTGAAAACTGTCCAAAAAACTTTTTGAAACTGCTCCTACGGGCACATACTTTAAGCTAGACACACCATTTTTTCAAAAGTAGTAGAGATTTTTGTCCTGATTCATAAAAGTGTCTCCTTTTCACACTGACGGGAACAGAATTTGAACTGTGCACCTCCAAAGACAATGAGAACCCTCCTTCTCTCCCATCCGCTCCAATGCATTTTCTGACTGCTGATCTCAGGAGAAAAGCTTAACTGCCTTGATGTTTAACTCGCTAAAATATCCATATTTCTGCGTCTACGTGGAAAATAAGCACATCACAACGATCCCCACGTTCTTCCGGTCGTCACCATATCTTTCTTTCATTCGTAGCTGAAACGGTGTGGTCACCAGAGCGATTTGTTCGACATGTCGCTTTTTGGCCACAGACTGAAGAAAATGCTGTGTCACTGACCTACTTTCAGCTGCACCTGTGTGTCTCTCCTCTGTTCTGTGTTGCTATGACGACCACTGCCTTTGATTGACAGCTGCTCATCAAGCATCACACTGTGGATTGGATACAGTCTAATGTCTATTGGCTACACCAGGGCTTCTCTCATATTAGTCCCGCCCTGAAATTTACATGGTGTGGCTTATATTTCATGTACAATCAGCCGTTAATATGTCAGCCGTCACACTTAGCTGTACCGCCATAAAACAGGAAGTAGTTTATAACTCCAGTATACATGCTCCAATCTTCCCCAAACTTCACAGGATTGATGACAGCCCCGCCCTGAACACACCCATGTGTCAATAGTTGGGATTACACACAGTGCCCCCTACTGGTAACAGGAAGTACGTCTTTTCACACACTTTTCCTTGGATTTACCCAAAATTTACATACTGTGGTCTGTACCTCGTGTACATTCAAACTTTCACATGTCAGGCGTCACACTAAGTGTACCGCCACAAAACAGGAAGTAGTTTATATCTCCGGCATACATGCTCCAATCTTCCCCAAACTTTACAGGATTGCTAACCATCCATCTACAGGCCGAAACGAGCAAGAGGCAAGGGGCTAGGGGCTAGGGGCTAGGGGCAACGGGCAACGGGCAACGCGGCGTGGGTGCGAGGTCCCGCAAAACGCTGCTTGCAGCTTTAATTATTATTCTTCTTTCTTCCGCCGCGACTTCGAACCCAAATTTGACCCCCTAAACATGCTCGAAAACTCACCAAAATTGGCACGCATATCCGGCCTGGCGAAAAATTTGATAAAATGAAAAAATTAACCCAAAAAATGCCAAAATGGGCTCTCTAGCGCCACCTAGGCATCTGGGGACACCAAAATCGCCCACTACGGCCCGTAGGAATGTCGTAGAAAGATCAAACAAAAACCGGCTTGTTCGTCTCATCAAGACCTACAAATCACGCGCTGATACCCATGACCTAAATCAAACAGGAAGTGAGCTATTTGCCCTTTCACAGTAAAATTTTGCCTGAAAATGAGCTTTCTCCAAAAACTATCTTCTCCGAGGCCGTTTATCGTACCCACCTGAATGTCGCTCAGGTGACAGTTCACACCCTTATGAAAAAAAGTACTGAGTAACTTTTTCATTACTGGCCCGGTTTTCATTTTATACGCTCTCAAAGCGCCCGACGCACACACATTTTGAAAATCCTCGAAATTTCTCCCATAGGAAATGAATGGGAGAGGAGAAGACAGTCACCAACACTCGGTGTTAAACAAAGTTTAATAACATTGGCATGCTTTCAGCTACAGACTCCATTAAAACTGTAAAATGTTGCCGCAGTTGTCGTCTATTCACACATGTTCTCATTTTTTTTGTATCTGTTACGGTTTTTGCTCAGTGCCTCCAAATGTACCATGAGCAAATCAGGCAAAATTAGGAGTTTATAATGGGTGTCTATGAGACGGAATGTTTGCCGCTAGAGTGCGAAGCTGCTCTGAAAACTGTCCAAAAAACTTTTTGAAACTGCTCCTACGGGCACATACTTTAAGCTAGACACACCATTTTTTCTAAAGTAGCAGAGATTTTTGTCCTGATTCATAAAAGTGTCTCCTTTTCACACTGACGGGAACAGAATTTGAACTGTGCGCCTCCAAAGACAATGAGAACCCTCCTTCTCTCCCATCCGCTCCAATGCATTTTCTGACTGCTGATCTCAGGAGAAAAGCTTAACTGCCTTCATGTTTAACTCGCTAAAATATCCATATTTCTGCATCTACGTGGAAAATAAGGACATCACAATGATCCCCACATTCTTCCGGTCGTCACCATATCTTCCTTTTATTCGTAGCTGAAACGGTGTGGTCACCAGAGCGATTTGTTCGACGTGTCGCTTTTTGGCCACAGACTGAAGAAAATGCTGTGTCACTGACCTACTTTCAGCTGCACCTGTGTGTCTCTCCTCTGTTCTGTGTTGCTATGACGACCACTGCCTTTGATTGACAGCTGCTCATCAAGCATCACACTGTGATTGGATCCAGTCTAATGTCTATTGGCTACACCAGGGCTTCTCTCATATTAGTCCCGCCCTGAAATTTACATGGTGTGGCCTATATTTCATGTACAATCAGCCATTAACATGTCAGCCGTCACACTTAACTGTACCGCCATAAAACAGGAAGTAGTTTATTAATCCAGCATACATGCTCCAATATTCTCCAAACTTCACAGGATTGATGACAGCCCCGCCCTGAACACACCCATGTGTCAATAGTTGGGATTACACACAGCGCCCCCTACTGGCAACAGGAAGTACGTCTTTTCACACACTTTTCCTTGGATTTACCCAAAATTTACATACTGTGGTCTGTACCTCCTGTACATTAAAACTTTCACATGTCAGGCGTCACACTAAGTGTACCGCCACAAAACAGGAAGTAGTTTATATCTCCGGCATACATGCTCCAATCTTCCTCAAACTTCACAGGACTGCTAACTGTCCAGCTACAGGCCGAAACGAGCAACGGGCAAGGGGCTAGGGGCAACGGGCAATGGGCAACGGGCAACGCGGCGTGGGTGCGAGGTCCCGCAAAACGCTGCTTGCAGCTTTAATTAGGGACCGAGCCCGTAGGGCAAGGACCCTATTGAAATTGCAGCGCACAAAATCAGGAAAAGAGCCGGTCAGAGGGTCCTACAGCGCTCCACATCGAGAAAAGTCGTCGCCGAAGGCGACGACCTAAATCCTCATTGCATTTGGAGCGCAGGGACGCATAGTGGCCTCGCCGAAGGCGAGGCCACTATTGTTTTTGCTAAGTTTATTATTATTCTTTCTTCCGCCGCCTCTTTGAACCCAAATTTGACCCCCTAAACATGCTCGAAAACTCACCAAAATTGGCACGCACATCCAGTCTGGCGAAAAATTTTATAAAATGCAAAAATTAACCCCAAAAATGCCAAAATGGGCTCTCTAGCGCCACCTAGGCATCTGGGGACACCAAAATCGCCCACTACGGCCCGTAGGAATGTCGTAGAGAGATCAAACAAAAACCGGCTTGTTCGTCTCATCAAGACCTACAAATCACGCGCTGATACCCCTGACCTAAATCCAACAGGAAGTGAGCTATTTGCCCTTTCACAGTAAAATTTCGCCTGAAAATGAGCCTTCTCCAAAAACTATCTCCTCTGAGGCCGTTTATCATAGCGACCTGAATGTCGCTCAGGTGACAGTTCACACCCTTATGAAAAAAAGTTCTGCGTAACTTTTTCATTACTGGCCCGGTTTTCATTTTATACGCTCTCAAAGCGTCCGACGCACACACATTTTGAAAATCCTCGAAATTTCTCCCATAGGAAATGAATGGGAGAAGAGAAGAAAGTCACCAACACTCGCTGTTAAACAAAGTTTAATAACATTGGCATGCTTTCAGCTACAGACTCCATTAAAACTGTAAAATGTTGCCGCAGTTCTCGTCTATTCACACATGTTCTGATTTTTTTTGTAGGTGTTACGGTTTTTGATCAGTGCCTCCAAAAGTACCATGAGTAAATCAGGAGAAATTTGGAGTTTATAATGGGTGTCTATGAGACGGAATGTTTGCCGCTAGAGTGCGGAGCTGCTCAGAAAACTGTCCAAAAAACTTTTTAAAACTGCTCCTACGGGCACATACTTTAAGTTAGACACACCATTTTTTCTAAAGTAGTAGAGATTTTTGCCCTGATTCATAAAAGTGTCTCCTTTTCACACTGATGGGAACAGAATTTGAACTGTGCGCCTCCAAAGACAATGAGAATCCTCCTTCTCTCCCATCCGCTCCAATGCATTTTCTGACTGCTGATCTCAGGAGAAAAGCTTAACTGCCTTCATGTTTAACTCGCTAAAATATCCATATTTCTGCGTCTACGTGGAAAATAAGCACATCACAACGATCCCCACATTCTTCCGGTCGTCACCATATCTTTCTTTCATTCGTAGCTGAAACAATGTGGTCACCAGAGAGATTTGTTCGACGTGTCGCTTTCTGGCCACAGACTGAAGAAAATGCTGTGTCACTGACCTAATTTCAGCTGCACCTGTGTGTCTCTCCTCTGTTCTGTGTTGCTATGACGACCACTGCCTTTGATTGACAGCTGCTCATCAAGCATCACACTGTGGATTGGATACAATCTAATGTCTATTGGCTACACCAGGGCTTCTCTCATATTAGTCCCGCCCTGAAATTTACATGCTGTGGCCTATATTTCATGTACAATCAGCCGTTAATATGTCAGCCGTCACACTTAGCTGTACCGCCATAAAACAGGAAGTAGTTTATAACTCCAGCATACATGCTCCAATCTTCCCCAAACTTCACAGGATTGATCACAGCCCCGCCCTGAACACACCCATGTGTCAATAGTTGGGATTACACACAGCGCCCCCTAGTGGCAACAGGAAGTACGTCTTTTCACACACTTTTCCTTGGATTTACCCAAAATTTACATACTGTTGTCTGTACCTCGTGTACATTAAAACTTTCACATGTCAGGCGTCACACTAAGTGTACCGCCACAAAACAGGAAGTTGTTTATATCTCCGGCATACATGTTCCAATCTTCCTCAAACTTCACAGGATTGCTAACCATCCATCTACAGGCTGAAACGAGCAACGGGCAACGGGCAACGCGGCGTGGGTGCGAGGTCCCGCAAAACGCTGCTTGCAGCTTTAATTAGGGACCGAGCCCGTAGGGCAAGGACCCTATTGAAATTGCAGCGCACAAAATCACGAAAAGAGCCGGTCAGAAGGTCCTACAACATTCCACATCAAGAAAAGTCGTCGCCGAAGGCGACGACCTAAATCCTCATTGCATTTGGAGCGCAGGGATGCATAGTGTCGTCGCCGAAGGCGACGACACTATTGTTTTTGCTCCGTTTATTCTTATTTTTGTTCTTTTTCTTTCTTCCGCCGCGACTTCGAACCCAAATTTGACCCCCTAAACATGCTCGAAAACTCACCAAAATTGGCACGCATATCCGGACTGGCGAAAAATTTGATAAAATGAAAAAATTAACCCCAAAAATGCCAAAATGGGCTCTCTAGCGCCACCTAGGCATCTGGGGACACCAAAATCGCCCACTACGGCCCGTAGGAATGGCGTAGAAAGATCAAACAAAAACCGGCTTGTTCGTCTCATCAAGACCTACAAATCACGTGCTGATACCCCTGACCTAAATCCAACAGGAAGTGAGCTATTTGCCCTTTCACAGTAAAATTTTGCCTGAAAATGAACCGTTTTAAAAAAATATCTCCTCCGAGGCCGTTTATCGTAACGACATGAATGTCGCTCAGGTGACAGTTCACACCCTTATGAAAAAAAGTTATTCGTAACTTTTTCATTACTGGCCCGGTTTTCATTTTATACGCTCTCAAAGCGCCCGACGCACACACATTTTGAAAATCCTCGAAATTTCTCCCATAGGAAATGAATGGGAGAAGAGAAGAAAGTCACCAACACTCGCTGTTGAACAAAGTTTAATAACATTGGCATGCTTTCAGCTACAGACTCCATTAAAACTGGAAAATGTTGCCACAGTTCTCATCTATTCACACATGTTCTCATTTTTTTTGTATCTGTTACGGTTTTTGCTCAGTGCCTCCAAATGTACCATGAGTAAATCAGGCGAAATTTGGAGTTTATAATGGGTGTCTATGAGACGGAATGTTTGCCGCTAGAGTGCGGAGCTGCTCTGAAAACTGTCCAAAAAACTTTTTGAAACTGCTCCTACGGGCACATACTTTAAGCTAGACACACCATTTTTTCTAAAGTAGTAGAGATTTTTGTCCTGATTCATAAAAGTGTCTCCTTTTAACACTGACGGGAACAGGATTTGAACTGTGTACCTCCAACGACAATGAGCACCCTCCTTCTCTCCCATCCGCTCCAATGCATTTTCTGACTGTTGATCTCAGGAGAAAAGCTTAACTGCCTCCATGTTTAACTCGCTAAAATATCCATATTTCTGCGTCTACCTGGAAAATAAAGACATCAAAACGATCCCCACGTTCTTCCGGTCGTCACCATATCTTTCTTTCATTCGTAGCTGAAACGGTGTGGTCACCAGAGCCATTTGTTCGACGTGTCGCTTTTTGGCCACAGACTGAAGAAAATGTTGTGTCACTGACCTACTTTCAGCTGCACCTGTGTGTCTCTCCTCTGTTCTGTGCTGCTATAACGACCACTGCCTTTGATTGACAGCTGCTCATCAAGCATCACACTGTGGATTGGATCCAGTCTAATGTCTATTGGCTACACCAGGGCTTCTCTCATATTAGTCCCGCCCTGAAACAGGAAGTAGTTTATAACTCCAGCATACATGCTCCAATCTTCCCCAAACTTCACAGGATTGATGACAGCCCCGCCCTGAACACACCCATGTGTCAATATTTGGGATTACACATAGCTCTACCTACTGGTGACAGGAAATGCATTTTTTTAGACGTGTTTCTCCTGGCAGGTTGACCATATCCACTTAAGACCTTTGTGATGTCATATTCACAGATCTACCTCATGTTGAAAGGCACGCCCGCTGCGGGGGATTGAATTTTGACATCTCGCCATGCAACACGAAATTGCTATAAGTTTGCCATAAATAGTCCGATTTCCTTCAAACTTCACATGACTCATATTAGTCCCGCCCTGAACACATTTAAATGACCATATTTCATGGTTGTCATAGCGCCACCTAGTGGCGACAGGAAATGACATTTTTTAGACGTGTTTCTCCTGGCAGGTTGACCATATCCAACTCAAATGTCGTCATAAAGACCTTTAGCCCTTGGTGATGTCATGTTCACAGATCTACCTCATGTTAAGAGGCATGCCAGCTGCAGGGGTTGAATTTTGATGCTCGCCATGAAACACGAAATTGTTACAACTTTGTCGTAAATGGTTTGATTTCCTTCAAACTTGACATGACTCATATTAGTCCCACCCTGAACACAATATCACAACATACCATGATAGTCATAGCGCCACCTACTGACAAAAGGAAGCCATTCTTATCAAACACTTGTATTTGGATTATAAGGGACCGAGCCGGTAGGCAGAAAACTCCTCTACGAGGTCTTTTTTATTGTCTTTGGTGTGGTGCAGGGATTTGAAAGAAGCTTTTCCTTGAAAAAAAAAAAAAAACAAGAACCTGAAAATGGCCGCAGTCATTCGTTGTACACAAGCTCTTTAACAGGTCAAGAGCTGCTGCCGTGGTCCTGCCTGATGCCTCCCACTGCTGCTGTTACTATTAGTCATACTTGTACTATTATACACATATTATTGTCACATATACACATTATTGATATAATGTCTATCTTTTTGTGTCTCATTGTATCATATGGATTACTCTTAATTTATTATGTTTATCTGCTCTGTACAACATCTATTACTCGTCTCTCGGTCCTGGAAGAGGGATCCCTCCTCAGCTGCTCTTCCTGAGGTTTCTACCAATGTTTTTCCCCGTTAAAGGGGTTTTTTTGGGGGGAGTTTTTCCTTATTCGCTGTGAGGGTCCAAAGGACAGAGGGATGTTGTATGCTGCAAAGCCCTTTGAGGCAAGTTGTGATTTGTGATATTGGGCTTTATAAATAAACATTGATTGATTGAAGAGCTTTTAAATTTAAAATCACTTTAAAAATGACCTTCAAAGTATTTCCATGTATTCATTGTTTCTCTGAACCCAACTGAATGACCTGTAGGATTAGAGCAAATTAACCCATTTCCATAACAGGAACAAATCCAATGCTTTGACACTTTCCTGTAATTCTATTTAGTGTTACAAACATCAAGAAAGTATGCACATCTTTAAGGAAATGTTATACTATAAAATTACAAACTCCTTTAATCACTATTCTTTGTGAATAATGTTCCATTTACTCTCCTTTATATTTCATGTTTTATCCATGCTAATGTTTGTTTATCCTTTTAAAATGTGTTTTAGGTATTCATATATTCATGTACTTACATCATGTCACACAGTAAACTAGGAGTACTGTCACCACAGACCTTTGTTTTTTATAGTACATGGGAAACACTTCAATTCTTCACAGTATGACAGACACAATTTTGTAGTTAACATTATACAATTTATTTATTACTACAGAATTTCATTTGAATGAGACTGTTTTATAGATGACATTTTGTTTCCATAAATGACATCAGTTACATTTTATTAATACACTGGTTGAAAATGTGGCAAAAAAAAAAAAGTCAGGACATTCATTTACATAACGTTTCGTTTCACTTTATAGTTCATTAAGATAAAATTACCAATTAACATTCTCTCCCTGTCCATGCTCTCAAACAACAACAACTGAGAGAATTACTTTTGGAACTTTTGTCATGTCCCTCACACAGACTACTCAGACTACAGTACATCTTGGGCAGAAAACACACACACAAAAAACATTTAGAGCTTCTGTACCAAAATCCCATTGGCACATCAACATTACTTGGGAAGTGAAGAGGTTGGGACCCTCCATCACCGCAGCATTTTCAACCACCTCAGAGAGAACAAACATCAGTTAAAAAGGAAACACAACTGACCAACAGTTCAATTAACCGAGTTATAGAAAGCTTGAAAGGGAGCGAGAAAACATAAGATTGGGGGATACAAGGGGGAGGAGAAATCATGGAAACAACAACAACAGCAATAACAACATTTTTTGTTTACAAGTGTCCTGTTTGGCAGCTCAGGCATGCAGAATGAAGAGTCTGTGCCTTGTGGTACCAGAACAGATTTGATGTTAGTTCATGCACACAAACATGAACGTTTCTCATCTTAACTACTGACTGCACTTCACTTATTAAAACTAATAATACGTACATAACAATAATGCCGACAATTATATTAACAGTTAAGACATTAAATACAATTTATTTCCAGTCAAACATGCATAAATACAAATATTTACGGTTGTCAGAGACAGAAACAGAGACATGTGGCAGACAAAGACTAACACATCTACAATCACTAACAGCTGTGAAAACCATGATTAAATTAATTATCCACACAATACACACCATTAACAAAAGCTAACCTTCCACACATTCCACCTGTACCACATAATTAGATTACTCTAAAATCCCTACACAATAATCATATCCACACACTAAAAACAACATTTCCACACAATACATACACAATAACCTCAAATATCCCTACAATAATAAATACACAATATAAAATAAATACAACCACATGATTAACTATGAAAATTCTCAAAATCTTCACACAATGGAGTGGGACAGACTCTACACTAACACTACAACATTCACGCAATACCAAACCTACACACTGTCAACACAACAAACTACAAGTCAGTTTCCTCTTAAAACCCCACAGATAAACTCAACAACAACTACAGCACCACCACCTAAATTTGCACTGGGTCTTTGTACGAGTCAAATGAAGCTACATCGCAAAGCACAACACAAACCTACCTAATCTAATCCAGAATCAACTACACATCCACCTCTACATTCTCAAAGTCCTCAAACAACCAGTCTATGTCTTCTAGCTCACCCTGATCATCTCTCACACTAAAACTACACAGAATGCCTTCATGATCACTGAAGTACGTGGGCATCACTGCACATTCCACATCATACTGTGCTGTTTTAACATAAACGTGATCAATCAATGTCCCCTTCTCCGTTGTCTCTTGTGTTACATGCTGCTGAAATCCTTTTTGCCCCATGAATTTACAAATTGATGATGTTTTCAAAATGTTGTCATTAAAATCTCCCAATACTACAATTGTCTCACTAATCGGATTTAACCAATCAAGTAATTTCCCCAGGTTTTGTTTAAATAGAGAATTTGGATAACACGGTGGACGATAAATTACTGCCATCAAAATGTTAAATTTGCTACACAGGCACACCAAACACTCCAGATTCAAATCAGGTGCCTGCAGGATGCTACAGTCCAAATTGCCTGCACTGTACAAACCAACTCCACCATGTTCTAGACTCTGGAGCTCCAACAATTTGGGGTTACTGCTGCTGTAACAGAAACCTCGAGGACGACTGTGGAAAGTATATCCATCAATTTGGACACTGTCTAATGAGGACTGTGCAGTGAGCCACGTTTCTGTGACAGCAATACAGTTAGGCTGTAAATGCTGTGTGCAAGACACCAAATCTGCCAGGTGGCGACTTAAACTTTGAACGTTCATTAAATACACACAGAAACTGTGTGCACTTAATGAAGGTTGAGGCTGCTCAATTAAAAATGGAGACATGCTGTCTAAGGCCTCCTTTATGTCGACCTTGCAGTAAATGGCCTTCTCTTTAAAATCCCTGATGATCAGTCCAGACAAAGACCTAACACGACTCAAAGCTACATACGCCTGCCCAGGTGCAAAAACTTTCTCGAAAGAAACGACAGCCTCATCTACCGTTAACCCCTGCACTTTATGCACTGTACATGCCCACGCTAGCCTAAGAGGAAACTGAAATCGCAGACCACCTCGTTTCGTTGCCCTGTCCTCCTCGGGATCAATAGCAGTAGAATACCTGCATTCTACTGCCGCATGTGCACGTGTTTTCCTCCTCTGTGAACCAATTTTCTCATCATCAAATCTGACATAAACTGTTTGAGGAAATTTTTTATCATTACCAAAATCTATGTGAGTTACCGTGCCACATGCGCCATTGACCAGACCGTCTTCTACATCCACGTTCTTACACAACATGACACGCGCATTCCTCGCCAAACACAAACTCTCCGGTAAACATGTGTCCGCCGCATTACTATGATGCCCTCCCATACGTTCTAATTTGCCTGTTTTCCTGCTATGTGCAAAATCTTTTGCCTCTATCACAACATAATCCGGACACATTGCAACCAACTGATTCAAATTATGCTCACTTACTTGCACATTTGTGGGAAAAATATGCAAAGCACAGCTTTCTTCCCCTGTCTCGCGAGCCTTTAATATTCCAACATCGCTAGCTAACATGGGGGTGCCCTTTGAACGCACTCTCAACCTGTTCAGCAACTCTGCAAAAACACTATCCTTCTGCCTAACTACGGTTTTCAACTCCACTACACTGAAAGTACACCACAGGTCCACACCAACAGGACAACTATACAGAGGCTTCCCTTTAACGGGAGGCAACTGATAGAAGTCTCCAACAGCTATCACACTGACATTACCAAATGGGGAAAAGTCGCCTGTCTGCTTCACCTGCCTTAACCTGCCATGAACATATGCCAACAGATTGTGATCAACCATACTGATTTCATCTATGATTACAATTTGGACGTGACTCAATTTGGCTCTCAAAGAGTTTAGTTTATCCTCACCCAAAGGGATGTAGGGTAAACTAGCATGTGTGCCAATACTGAATGTGTGATGAACTGTTGCTGCATTTAAATTGTATGCAGCTATGCCTGTAGGTGCGGTTAACAAAACACAAATATCGTCTGGTTGATTACAAAGTGTGGACAACAATCTCCCTGCCTCATACTGAATAGCCCTAATTAAATGACTTTTCCCCGTCCCTGCACCACCTGTCACAAACACATGCAGAGGTTCTGGGTTTTTACCCATCACCTTCTGCAAACACCACTGTCTAACCTTATAAAACACAGCCATCTGTGTCTCATTCAGAGACCTAACTAAAGCTAAACCCTCACTTCTAGACATCACACTCCTCCTCCTCTCTAACTGCACTACCTGTCTACTACCAACAACCAAATCTGGGACATTTTCCAGACATTCCTGCAACTGCTCCTCTGCTAGCTCAGATTGCTGCTGCTGCTTTCTCTCCTCTACACACTCTAGCCGTTCAACTTCCTGTTCAGGGCACAGCTCCCCCCAAGCATCCTCCTCATCCACGCCATGCTGCTCCGCAATCTCCTGCGCACGCTCTAAATCTGGACAATCTACTTCAAACACCGCCCTATTCTCCTTCACCACGTCCTTAACCGCACGTACTGACCCGTCACTAAACGTCACGTTTCCATCCTCATGGAACTGTTCAAACAGCTCAAAGCCTGGAGGTTTGAGGTCTGAGTCAGTTCTATAAGGAAGGAACAACTGCAGCAAACTCTGATAATGTGCCTCGGGATACTTTTCTAAACTAAAACGCATGTACCGAACAACCGCAAACTGAGCACGTGTTCTCCTCAAAATGAAGCCCAAATCATTTTTCAATGCAATCATGTCCGCAGACATTTCGTTTCTGGCAAGAACACGATACTCCGACGCAAATGTGGCCATACACATATTTTCAAAGACGTCATCATCGGGCCTGTTCCTATACCTATCCACTAAGCTCGTCATCCACATATCTTCTGTCCTAAGATCATGTGAAGACGCTCTCTCCTTCAAAACACTGAGGGGTAAACTCATCTTCACTGTATTACTCCCTGTCGGCACAAACACAACCTTCCTAGAGCACTCCTTCAAATGCAAGTTAGTTAACCTGTACACCGCCTCCTGAGCACTAACGTCCCTATTGTGCAAATACACACTGCCTAACTGCTTCAATGCATCTTTAGCAGAGACATTTCCTTGTTTTTTAGCTTCCTTCTGGGCATTACTCAATAACAGGCCAATTTCTCTCTCTGCTTTGGTAATATATGATATTATATAGACAACAACCGCATATGCATCAGTTACAAAGCTCAGGTCAATATTGGCGTTCCAACACTTCAACAACTTCTTGCTGTACTGATTAACCCAAACTTCATTTACCCCTCTCTTATAAACTACCTTAGTCTTGTTTTGCAGTCTTCTATAAGCCTCTTCAAAGACATACTGATCAATGCCCAGACTCATAAACAACTCCTCTACACTACCATATGACTCACTTTGTACTGCTTTCTTAACTGACTCCAAGATAGACTGCGCAACATCTACTCTCATCTTATCGCTCTTGTCAAAACACTTACAGACTGGTTTGTTTTCTGACCGAGAATCCTCCCCCGTCTCCTCTGCCTTCTTCTTTTCACATTTGCATTTTTTTACTTCTACTTTACAAATGAATGTACGCAAAGACACAGGTTTTGGGAAATTAAAACGACATACCGTCTTATTTTTTCTGCATGACTTAGAATGTCGTTTGGAATGTGTTTGCACTGATGACACAATCTCCAATAATGCATCATCATCGGAGGGTAACTCACACGATACGTACTTATCAATAAACTCTACAACCTCCTCGTCTGTATTTTTATCAATTTTAGGAGCACCCTCAATCCAAAACAAACAGTGAACATGTGGAGAACCACGCTGCTGAAACTCCACCCTGTAAAAGCTATCTGTGATTTTGCCAATTGGTTGAGAAGGAGACATGAGGACCTCTCTCAGAAAACAATGCCATCTGTAATCAAACATCCTCGCTGCTGTAACCGGGTTGCGACGCAACAACTCACACCTGTCTGCCCACTCCAAATCCTCTACCGTCTGCGTTCTGCCTTCCTGCTTCAGGATGCTGGTCAGGAGATTCTGCCAGCGCAGATCTGCAGACGAAAACGAGCAAAACCACGTCGGAATCCCTAACTGACGCACACAGGCCAAGACATCCTTCTGGACTGACTGCCAGAAAGCAGGCGTACCCCGTATAGGCTTGAGAAACCTAAACCCATCATCAAACTCCAACAACCGCTTCAGAGACTCCTCGTCCTTCAACATATTCTGAGTAACCCTTTGAGATCTCTGACCTGCCTTACCTTTACGCAACGCCACAGAAACACTCGACTTCACCTGATCTATCTCAGACATGTACTGAGCAAAAAATATGTACTCTACGTTACGCGCAAAACGACCATCGGCTAGCATAATCCTATTGTTAAAGTAACGCGACAGACTCAACTTATAACACCGACTGTCATGAAAGGTCTTATCACCCAAAGGAAACAACACAGGGAAACACTTTGCTTCATTACTCTGGTCAGAAAGCATCCTAACTGGACTATTACCCTCTGCAGGCGCTACATTCACAATATCCTCAAAATACTGATCTAATGCTTCCTGACCAATATCAACAGGCATAAGACAAGTGTCCTGAAACATGCAGTGCTGCTGTCTGTCATGTAACATTTCATCTTGTGCTATGTCTGCTGATTCTGCTACATCAACCTCAGCCTCTTCTCTAACCTGACCAGTCACCTCACTTCCTCTACCAGCTTCATCCTCACCACCTGACCCAGCTTCTTCCTTCTCCCCATCTTCCTGCCTACAAAACTCATTAACCCACTCCTCATTGAACTCAATGTCTTTGTAGTGAACATTGGTTCTCTTCAAATACTCCAGCGCCTGTCTTACATGCAACGTATCCACAAACTTGTACTCATAATGTCCTTTGTACGTCAACTTTCGCTTTAACTTAACCTGCACCAAAGACCCTTCCATACTCGAACGTGGCAACAGATTACTAGTCTGTGTAATGTTGGCTGGAACACAGGTCACTGGACCATGTACTCCATTTTGCCCCCCTTTAGGCAATGCCAACATTTTCATAAAGGGAATGTGCAAGGCAATCAAATGCTGCTCTATACTATTCAAACATCCCAGTTCTGGTGGAATGGGATCTACTTGCAAGTTATTACTCCAACACTCAGCTGGCATCTCACCTGCATTAATCTTACGATGACACGTATAACAAATCCACAGCTGACCTCTACACACCACCAACTGACAGGGCGCAACACACTCATCATTACATCTGTGCAAATACTTCTCACTAATACAACTGTTTGCAATGCCAGCTGTAGCTAAACTTCTACCATAAACTTCCCTTACACAGCTCTGCACCTGATTTCTAAACAACAACCTATGACACACACAACACACAAAATCTGGACCATCTCTGACCTGTTCCAAAAACCGCTCCATAACAAAACCAAAGTCTTCTGACTTCTCCATCCTCTGCTTCCTACTCAACCTGACGCTGTCCATAACCCTCTCTCTATGCACACTACTGTCTCTATATTTACTAACACTCATCCTTTTCTTCCTCTCACGGTGCTCAACACTGTCTCTATATTTCCTAAAACTCATCCTTTTCATCCTCTCTCTATGCTCAACACTGTGTCTATATTTACATACACTCATCATTTTTACCTTTTCTCTATATTCACTAGTGTTTCTATATTTACCTACACTCATTGTTTTAACCCTCTCTCTATACTCACTACTGTCTCTATATTTCCGTACCTTCATCATTTTCTTCTTCTCTCGATACTCACTACTGTCTCTATATTTCTTAAAACTCAACCTTTTCATTCTCTCTCTATGCTCAGTACTGTCTCTATATTTCCCTTTAACTTTCTCCCTGTGCTCGATACTTCCTCTATACTTTGCCATACTCTTAGCTTTGCTGATAGCTTTAACCCTCTCTTTGTACTCAATGTTCTCTTTATATTCACTCAGCCTCCTCGCTTTAACACTATCTCTATACAAGACATTTTCCTGATACATCTTCCTAAACTTTACTTGACGTCTCTCCCTAAGCAACTCACTCGTTTTCTCCTGTGTCCCTTTTTTCTGCCTCAAATACTTTGATATCACTGACTTAATACCTACACCTTCAGACCCTACACAGTCACTATGTCCAACTGCTAACTTGTCACTATCCACAACATCTGTCACTCTAGACCTAATGCTATAACCTGACACTTCACTAACTTTACAATAACAATAACAAACCTGCAGTCCAGGCTTAAAGACACAAACCGTGTTCTCAAAATGCTGTCCCATGACATTCTCTACATAAATACACTCTTCTGACAAACACTTACTGTTACATTTGTACTTCAACCAACGTCCATCATAAAAAGTACAAACACTAACTCCTAACCAATCTGCTGTGACCTGAATTTCTACCTCTGTAGCCCAACTGTTCACATTTCTCATCCTGGACTGCTGAAGATACTCTGAAACAGACAAATACTCAGTTCTAAGCAGACTGCCATACTTAGCTGCATTACTTTCTAACTCTTTACATACAGCTAGCCTAATCTTGCGATGGTGCTTCTGTGAGCCACTCACAGCCTGAGAGATGGCTCTGAAGAAGCAGTTACCATCACCCACAATCCTCTCATTCAAACATGGAACTCCTAACAATCCCACCTCTGTTGACACCGAACCACTGACCTTCACAAAGTCTACATTTATTTTACTACACAAAGCCTTACGGACGTCTACACTAAGGGGACGGAAGAGCAGCTCTTCATTTGCCACAGCACTAACAAATTCAACATCTGCATTAACTTCACCAACATCAAATGTCTTTAATTTCTTCAACACACCAGTGCCAGAAGAAATTTTACGCCTTTTACCATCACTAACTGTAGACTCTGCCGTGGAACCACTGCTGACCTGACTGACTAAAGACACAACAGAAATGCCAGACAGTGCTGGACTTACAGCTACACCAACACCACACTCAGAAACACACTTTCCTGAAGAAATGTGTTCTACCTTGGCCTCAGAAACCTCACTACACTCTGCCACTGGAGCAGTACTCATCCCAGTGACACAGCTCTCGACAGAAACGCAAGACAACACTGGGCTTGCACACCCACTGACCCTAACACCACTCAACTCAAAGAGCTTCTCCCTAGAAGTGAGACTGTCTGCCAAACAACAGATGTACTCATACAGGTCATCCAGACAAGCAAACTGCAATGCCACACTTGTACCATCGCTCTGCAACAAGCCAATGTCACTACGCGAGTGACTGTCTACCACAGCAAACCGTCCACCCTCAAAAATTATGGCAGAACTATTCCCACACAGTGTCAGAAGACATGTACTATACTGACTGAAGATCCTCTCCAGTCCATTTCTCAGACTGATGAACACACCGCTGTCGATGTGTTCACCCTCACTCACGCCTACTTCACCTAATACCGTGTCACCGTAGCTAAAGCTAAACATCTCCTCCTCTAACACTAACTGCTGCGGCAAATCTGCAACAGACAGCAGATGTGACGCATGCGTAAAAATGTTCAGGTCACGCAAACTAGTGTACAACTCGTCACCTACAACCAACGCGCGATCCACATCACACCTAGCCCACGAGAACACACTCGACAATGTGTGTTTGGCTAAGCTGGCCAAAGCTATAGCCATACACTGCTGACCTCCATACACAAACCGCTCATCTCCCTGGTGGAACGATCCCCTCACAACTTTATCCAGCCTAAACCCTCTACGACCCTCTGCTGCCACAACATCACTGTCTGACTCTAACACAACTGTACTAACATCAGGAACACTAACAAAAGGAACAAAAACAGCCTTATCTTTGCCGATCTTCTGTGGCATCTCCTGGACGGCGGACTCCCCCATGGACTCCTGGACTGTGACCGCCACCTGGCACAAAAAACAAAACACACGCTTTTACTAAATAACACAGCCAAAAAAGACATGTTATTGCTTCCTAAAATCATCAATAACTGACAAAACATGAAACATCAAACGAACCTCCTGGACTGCTGGGCCGGGCTTGGAGGCACACTCGGTCGCAGGGGCAGGCGCAGGTGTTGCCGGAGCCTCATGAGACAGAATAAAAAAAACATTAAAACACATCATTCACTTTGTTGCAGCATGTTTTAGGAATGTATGAAAAAATTCCACGTCATTAACATCCCCCCAAAAAATCCACACTAACCTGCCGCTTTCGTCCTCTGCGTGATGTGGCAACACCTCTCGGCTGACGCTTCACACGGAAGGTCTGTAGGAAGGAAAACAAACCTTTGTAAGAACTGTCTTCCTGTTTTCACCTCAACAGTATTGACACAATGTGTAAACAGCTTACCTGGCCGGCTGGCGGATCAGCAGGGCAGTCAGAGCCAGAAGAAGGGGCAACCTTCTCCATGGCATCCAACATGCCACTGCTGAACCACACGGGGTTGGACGGGATGGCAGACTGTCCCACCGGAGGTGTTCCAGCCTTAAAAACAAAAACAACACAGTTGGTTAGAATTCATTTTTGGACACACAAAAATTTTGCACAACTTGAAGCCAAACATTTATGCCTTAAAAAAACACGTTACCTTGCCCCGCCGTCCAACCACCGCCCACTCGCAGGGGTCACTGTGACGCGGCACGCGAGCATGCCCCGTCACGACCAGAGTGGGGGACACCCTGCCCCGCGGCGATCTCCGGGGAGACACCGGGGGCGTGGGCGCCGGGGGTGCCAGCTGGAGGAACGCGGAGTTCCACAGCAGCTGCACCAGGATGGGGATGCCATCGGAGTCGCTGAGGTGCACCTTAGAGAGAGTAAAACACAACCAACATGTCAGTCCACATGTCAAACTGCCA
The DNA here is from genome assembly GCA_019142605.1 of Cephalopholis sonnerati. NCBI lineage: Eukaryota > Metazoa > Chordata > Actinopteri > Perciformes > Serranidae > Cephalopholis > Cephalopholis sonnerati. Next base: position 22,749,638 of record JAGQAX010000021.1, on the reverse strand, counting down.
TGACAAAAATATCAAACTCTTCCATGTCTTATGTCACACAAAGAAAGTATGCTGTACTTACGCCATCATGGCACCACAGCTCCAACCGATGGACCGGGAAGTGCGCTGCCACAGACACGTAGGGGAGACCTTACACACATGAGAGAAACATCATCAGTCCTTCTAATATTTACACTTTTAGAAATTCTCTTGCATTGCACATCACATCGACTACAACTGTGCTGATGACCACAACTGGAACTTACCCATGCGTGCTGCGACACGGTGGTATTCCTGACGCAGCTGCTCTTGGAGGCCCAGGTCCATGCTCAGACGGGGAGGAAAGTCCAGGACAAAGACCTTTGAAACAACATTTCTTTGTTAATGCCCTTAAATAACAACATAACTCAACACTCTGCTCACAACTACCAAATAAATACTGACAACAGTAACTGCAATTAGGAAAAAAAAACAAAAAGGACTAAAGTAAATAAAACAAACCTTGGGCCAGCGGCTGCAGACTGTGGTCAGGAGCGCACCGAAGTCCAACGCCGCCTCACCGATGGTCCTGCTGGCGGTCAGGTTGTTGCTCGGGGCGAGCACACACACGGCGTCCGGGGCCCACGGGACATCTGCATGCAGCACCTCCGTCCTCAGCTCCCTGGCCTCTGCACCTGGAACAGACAGAAAAGCAAAAGACAGGGATCCCTCGGGGATGGCCGCGAACCCGTCCACCATGGAGCGCAGATGGGAATCTCCGACGACGAGCACGAGCTGCAACAACAGAGACATCACTTTAGAACAGAGACACCAACCGTGACACCATGCAACCATCACTGTCTCACGAATAAGACAAATAATACCTTCTGGTCCGGACGCTGGGCTGGAGTGACCAACTTGAAGCTGCGCTGGGTCAGCTCCGAAGTTGGCCATCTCCGCACACGATGGCGGTACCCGGTACCGCGGCCTGGTCAGACAGATCAAAATTGAACAGCACAAGATTAACACATCTTTCAATAACATTTTATTTGTATCACTGAAACATGTAAAAAAAAAAACAACAGCAACAAAAAAAACTACTTGATACATACGAGCAACGAACTCGGAGACAGGCGGCAGGGGGGTCCACGTCTGCGCCGTCGCCCTCCTCCTCTTCATGGCCTGGGCGCGCCGGTGGGCCTTCGCACGGGGCATCTAAAAAAATACAAAAACAACCAAAAGAAATTACTTCAACATTGATACAGAATACGTACAAATCACTATGACTGTCAGCTAATCACACTCAAAAGCCATACTTTACCAGGAAGACTCTGACCTCAGACTTCAAATACATAAAATGCTCGACTTACCTTGCCAGTAGGAGATGGACACCTCAAGTGTGTGTGTGTGTGTGTGTGTATATGTATGTATGTATGTGTATGTGTGTGTGTGTGTGTGTGTGTGTCTGTCTGTCTGTGTCTGTATGGAAAGAATCAGAAATGTGTTCTTAGTTGTGTGTTGAAGATTGATGGAATGAATGAATGAATGAATAAATGTGTGTTCAGTGTAAAAGTCCTGGATCAGCAGAAAATTGCAGGTCAATAGCAGAAGGAGAGCACCAGATCACACAGCGAAGTGAGAAGGATATCTGTAGATGACAAAAAAAAAACATATTACTTTATTTAACAATGAGCTTGATATCGAAAAACTGTGCAATTAAATGCCTGCTAGACACACTGAGATAACAGATTTTAATTTAAAAGCTTTTCTCTCTACACATCCTGGATAAACTCATCCACAGTTATGTCAAAAAAAAAATCTTTACATTAAAACAGGATCTTTCATTTAAACAATATGCTCAACTAACATCTTCCATCTTAAATATATGTTGTTCTTGAAAGTAAAATGGCCGACACTGTATGTCTCTACATTACATGACTCAATATCAAACAAAACTAGCCTACATATCAGGATGACACACAAATGTACAGCATCTAATCTTTCCTCTGAACATAATAAACTATCACAGGCATCAATTTTAGAGGGCCTGTCCTTAATACAATGTGCTCAACTAACACAACAGCATCCACATTAAATACATGTTCTTACTGAAAGCAAAATGGCCGACACTACAGCTCTCTAAATAAATCAACTCAGTCTCAAGCAAAACCGGCCATCACACACACACACACACACACACACACACAAGCAGGGATCTTTCCTTTAAACAGTATGTTTAACACAAGAGCATCCACATTAAATACCATTGCATACATTAAATGCACACACACATGCACAGCATCAACTATCTCTTCTAAACATTAGCATTTAGCTAGCATTAACTAACATTAATGCTACAACTCAATCTCAACCAAAACTAGCTGACAAATCACTGGCACACACACGCACGCACACACATGCACAGCATTGAAGCTCTCCTCTCAACATTACCATTTAGCCTCACATAAAACTAACATGAATTAAAAAAACTCAACCCCAACCAAAACTACCTGACACACACACACGCACACACGCACAGCATCGAAGCTCTCCCCTCAACATTGGCATTAGCCTAGCATAAAGCTAACACGAAAGCCACAACTCGATCTAAAAAAAAAAACTAGATGACATTTCAGACACACACGCAAACACACATGCACAGCATCGAAGCTCTCCTCTCAACATAAGCATTTAGCCTAGCATAAAGCTAACATGACTGCCACAATTCAATCTCAACCAAAACTAGCTGACATATCACAGACACACAGGCAAACACGCATGCACAGCATCGACGCTCTCCTCTCAACATTAGCCTAGCATAAAGCTAACATCAATTAAAAAAACTCAACCCCAACAAAAACTAGCTCTCACACACACACACACACACACACACACACACACACACACACACAGCTGTCCTCTCAACATTAGCATTAGCCTAGCATAAAGCTAACATGAATGCCACAACTCAATCTCAACAAAAACTAGCTGACACAAACACACACACACACGCACAGCATCTAAGCTCTCCTCTCAACATTAGCATTAGCCTAGCATAAAGCTAACATGAATGCCACAACTCAATCTCAACAAAAACTAGATGTCATTTCACAGACACACAGGCAAACACACATGCACATCATCGAAGCTGTCCTCTCAACATTAGAATTAGCCTAGCATAAAACTAACATGAATGCCACAACTCAATCTCAACCAAAACTAGATTACATATCCCAAACACACACACGCACAGCACCAAGTCTTTCCTCTCAGCATTAGCATTTAGCTAGCATAAAGCTAACATGAATGCCACAACTCAATCTCAAAAAAACTAGATAACATTCACAGACACACAGGCAAACACACATGCATAGCATCGAAGGTCTCCTCTCAACGTTAGCATTTAGCCTAGCATAAAGCTAACATGAATGCCACAACTCAATCTCAATAAAAACTACATGACATTTCACACACACACACACAGGCAAACACACATCATCATCGAAGCTCTCCTCTAAACATTAGCAGTAGCCTAGCATAAAGCTAACATGAATGCCACAACTCAATCTCAACAAAAACTACATGACATTTCACACACACACAGGCAAACACACATCATCATCGAAGCTCTCCTCTCAACGTTAGCATTAGCCTAGCATAAAGCTAACATGAATGCCACAACTCAGTCTCAACAAAAACTAGATGACATTTCACAGACACACAGGCAAACACACATGCACAGCATCGAAGTTCCCCTCTCAACATTAGCATTAGCCTAGCATAAAGCTAACATGAATGCCACAACTCAATCTCAACAAAAGCTACATGACATTTCACAGACACACAGGCTAACACACATGCACATCATCGAAGCTGTCCTCTCAACATTAGCATTAGCCTAGCATGAAGCTAACATCAATTAAAAAAAACTAAATCTCAACCAAAACTAGCTGATATATCCCAAAAACACACACGCACAGCATCAAGTCTTTCCTCTCAGCATTAGCATTTATCTAGCATAGATCTAACATGAATGCCACAACTCAATCTGAACCAAAACTAGATGATATATAACAGACACACACACACGCAAACACACATGCACAGCATCGAAGCTCTCCTCTCAACATTAGCATTAGCCTAGCATAAAGCTAACATGAATGCCACAACTCAATCTCAACAAAAATTAGATGACATTTCACAGACACACAGGCAAACACACATGCATAGCATCGAAGCTCTCCTCTCAACATTAGCCTCGCATAAAGCTAACATCAATTAAAAACACTCAACCAAAACTAGCTGACACACACACACACACACACACACACACCATCTAAGCTCTACTCTCATCATTAGCATTAGCCTAGCATAAAGCCAACATGAATGCCATCATTCAATCTCAAAAAAACTAGCGGACATATCAGACACACAGGCAAACACACATTCACAGCATGGAAGCTCTCCTCTCAACATTAGCATTTAGCCTAGCATAAAGCTAACATGAATGCCACAACACAATGTCAACAAAAACTAGCTGACACACACACACACACACACACGCACAGCATCTAAGCTCTCCTCTCAACATTAGCATTAGCCTAGCATAAAGCTAACATGAATGCCACAACCCAATCTCAACAAAAACTAGTTCACAGTTCACAGACACACACACACACACACACACACACACACACACACACAGCTGTCCTCTCAACATTAGCATTAGCCTAGCATAAAGCTAACATGAATGCCACAACTCAATCTCAACCAAAACTAGCTGACATATCACTGGCACACACACGCATGCACACATATGCACAGCACTGAAGCTCTCCTTTCAACATTAGCATTTAGCCTATCATAAAGCTAACATCAATTAAAAAAAACTCAACACCAACCAAAACTAGCTGACACACACACACACACACACACACACACACAGCATCTTAGCTCTCCTCTCATCATTAGCATTAGCCTAGCATAAAGCTAACATGAATGCCACAACTCAATCTCCAACAAAACTAGATGACATATCACAGACACACACGCAAACATACATGCACAGCATCGAAGCTCTCCTCAACATTAGCATTTAGCCTAGCATAAAGCTAACATCAACTAAAAAAAACTCAACCTGAACCAAAACTAGCTGACATATCCTGAGCACACACACACACAGCATCAAGTCTTTCGTCCCAGCATTAGCATTTAGGTAGCATAAAGCTAACATGAATACTACAACTCAATCTCAACCAAAACTAGCTGATATATCACTGGCACACACACACGCATGCACACACATGCATAGCACTGAAGCTCTCCTCTCAACATTAGCATTTAGCCTAGCATAAAGCTAACATGAATGCCACAACTCAGTCTCAACCAATACTACATGACATGTCACGCAAACACACACAGGCATGGCATCAAATCTTTCTCTCAACATTAGCATTAGCCTAGCATAAAGCTAACATGAATGCCACAACCCAATCTCAACAAAAACTAGTTCACAGTTCACAGACACACACACACACACACACACACACACACACACACACACACACACACAGCTGTCCTCTCAACATTAGCATTAGCCTAGCATAAAGCTAACATGAATGCCACAACTCAATCTTAACCAAAACTAGCTGACATATCACTGGCACACACACGCATGCACACATATGCACAGCACTGAAGCTCTCCTTTCAACATTAGCATTTAGCCTATCATAAAGCTAACATCAATTAAAAAAAACTCAACACCAACCAAAACTAGCTGACACACACACACACACACACACACACACACACAGCATCTTAGCTCTCCTCTCATCATTAGCATTAGCCTAGCATAAAGCTAACATGAATGCCACAACTCAATCTCCAACAAAACTAGATGACATATCACAGACACACACGCAAACATACATGCACAGCATCGAAGCTCTCCTCGACATTAGAATTTAGCCTAGCATAAATCTAACATCAACTAAAAAAAAACTCAACCTGAACCAAAACTAGCTGACATATCCTGAGCACACACACACACAGCATCAAGTCTTTCGTCCCAGCATTAGCATTTAGGTAGCATAAAGCTAACATGAATACTACAACTCAATCTCAACCAAAACTAGCTGATATATCACTGGCACACACACACGCATGCACACACATGCATATCACTGAAGCTCTCCTCTCAACATTAGCATTTAGCCTAGCATAAAGCTAACATGAATGCCACAACTCAGTCTCAACCAATACTACATGACATGTCACGCAAACACACACAGGCATGGCATCAAATCTTTCACTCAGCATTAGCATTTAGCTAGCATAAAGCTAACATGAATGCCACAACTCAATCTCAACCAAAACTAGATGACATTTCAGACACACACACACGCACACACACGCACAGCATCTAATCTCTCCTCTCAACATGATTAACAGTCATCCATTTTAAAAGATCTGTCTTTTAAACAGTCAACTAACACAACAGCATCCATATTACATACATGTTCTTACTAAAATCAAAATGGCCGATACTACAGGTCTCTAAATAAATCCACTCAGTCTCAAGCAAAACTGGCCATCACACACACAAACACACACACAGGCAAGTTATCTTTCCTTTAAACAATATGTTTAACACAAGAGCATCTGCATTAAATACCATTACATACATTACACGCACACAGACACACACAGCATCTAATGTCTCCTCTCAACATTAGCATTAGCCTAGAATAAAGCTAACATGAATGCCACAACTCAATCTTAACCAAAACTAGATAACAAATCACATGCACAGCATCTAATTCTCTCCTCTCAACATTAGCATTTAGCTCGCATAAACCAACATGAATGCCACAACTCAATCTCAACCAAAACTACATGACATTTTACAGGCAGGCACACACACAGCGCCTTTTATCTTAACATGATTAACTAACACAGTCATCCAATTTAAGGGATCTTTCCTTTGAACAACAGATTTTACACAAGAGCATACACACTAAATACATTTATATACATTATACAAATAAATCTACACCCCAACTAGATTAGATAACATGGACAGAGACACAGAGACAAACACAGAGAGACACCTGCGCTCTGTAATATCAGTCTCAGCAGGACTGAACAGTATAACTATACAATAAACACATCACCGTACAGTCAGACAACAGCTAATCAACAGTGGGTAAATGTAGCTTAAATATAGCTGTGTTCAATAACACTGCATACCATGCGTTGCATCAAAAATCCTACTATTCAATCAAAATCCATCAATAAATTGTAAAAAGCCACCTCACATCCACTGCACTGCTTAACATTACACAGCATTTGTTTTAATCAACCACTTATACATTAGGCATCATGTTTAACACATTAAAGTTAGCTGTAGGCAGCCGAAATGCTAACACACAAAAGGCTAACGCTAAATACACACGGCTAGCGGCCATTAGCATAGATCATGCTATTTTATCAAAATCCATCAATCAAACTTTACAATCCATCTCACATCATGTGTACTGCCCTTTACATTTCACAGTGTGCCTATAAATCAACCACTTGTACACTAGACGTCGAGTGTATCCAAGGCAAGTTAGCTATAGTTAGCCGAAATGCTAACACACAAAAGGCTAACGCTAAAGACACGCAGCTAGCGGACCTCATTAGCATAAATCGCGCCACTTGACTGATCAATCAATAAATATTAAAAATCCATCACAAATCCAAAGCACAGCCTTTTACATTTCACCTTATTACTTTAAATCAACCACTTATATATTAGGCATTGAGTTTATTCAACAAAAGTTAGCTGTAGTTAGCTATACACACAGAGGCCTAGCGGATTACCATGCACATTACACAGCTAACACACATTAGCATAAACAAAAACCACCCATAAATCTTTACAATCCACCTCAAATCAGAAGCACTGCCATTAACACTTCACAGTAGTTGTTGTAATCAAACACTTATACATTAGTCATTAGTATATCCCATTAAACTTAGCTACAGATAGCAGCACAAAATCATCAAACAAAAGGCTAACAAGCTAGCAGAGAGCTAATGTAAAAAAGACGTCTCTTACCTCAGAGTCGGTGTGAAGAGGGGGGCAAGGCTCTGCAGCAGGGGGCTTTTATGTGCTCGGATGATGATGTCACATCATGCCACTGGGAGGTCCAATCACGATCATCGCGCTGTGTCACTGACCTCGGCCGACCCTCAGTTCTTTTGAATGGAACCTTCTTGAACACTGTCGACATGCACAGTAGCGGATCCCCGTACGCGCCGACGTAGGGGGGGAGCGAGGGGCGGGGGGGGGGGGAGCGAGGGGCGGGGGGCGGGCGGCCGCCATTAAACATCGATCCCTTCCTCGTTTCATGTGCCTGACGCAATACATGTACAGAACTCCAGCATACATGCTCCAATCTCCCCCAAACTTCACAGGATTGATCACAGTCCCACCCTGAACACGCCCATGTGTAGATATTTAGGGGGATTACACACAGCGCCACCTACGGGCAACAGGAAATACATCTTTTCAAACACTTTTTTTTTTTTTTTTTTTTTACCTTAAATTTACATGCTGTGGCCTACGTTTCATGTACAATCTCACGACCAATCACTGGTGGATTCTTTATTAGACTTTCACATGTCAAGTGTCACACGAAGTGTACCGCCACTAAACAGGAAGTAGTTTATAACTCCAGCATACATGCTCCAATCTCCCCCAAACTTCACAGGATTGATCACAGTCCCACCCTGAACACACCCATGTGTAGATATTTGGAGGATTACACACAGCGCCACCTACTGGCAACAGGAAGTACATCTGTTCACACACTTTTCCATGGATTTACCCAAAATTTACATACTGTGGTCTGTACCTCATGTACATTAAAACTTTCACATGTCAGGCGTCACACTAAGTGTACCGCCACAAAACAGGAAGTAGTTTATAACTCCAGCATACATGCTCCAATCTTCCCCAAACTTCACAGGATTGATGACAGCCCCGCCCTGAACACACCCATGTGTCAATATTTGGGATTACACACAGCGCCCCCTAGTGGCAACAGGAAGTACGTCTTTTCACACACTTTTCCTTGGATTCACCCAAAATTTACATACTGTGGTCTGTACCTCCTGTACATTAAAACTTTCACATGGCAGGCGTCACACTAAGTGTACCGCCACAATACAGAAAGTAGTTTATATCTCCAGCATACATGCTCCAATCTTCCTCAAACTTCACAGGATTGCTAACTGTCCAGCTACAGGCCAAAACGGGCAACGGGCAAGGGGCTAGGGGCAACGGGGAACGGGCAACGGGTAACGGGCGTGGGTGCGAGGTCCCGCAAAACGCTGCTCGCAGCTTTAATGTTTTGTTTGTTTTTGCTGTGTTTATTATTCTTCTTTCTCCCGCCGCGACTTCGAACCCAATTTTGACCCCCTAAACATGCTCGAAAACTCACCAAAATTGGCACGCATATCAAGACTGGCGAAAAATTTTAAAAAATGCAAAAATTAACAACAAAAATGCAAAAATGGGCTCTCTAGCGCCACCTAGGTACACAAAAATGCCCGTTACGGCCCGTAGGAATGTCGTAGAAAGATCAAACAAAAACTGGCTTGTTCGTCTCATCAAGACCTACAAATCACGCGCTGATACTCCTGACCTAAATCAAACAGGAAGTGAGTTATTTGCCCTTTCACAATAAGATTTTGCCTGAAAATGTGCGTTTTTCAAAAACTATCTCCTCCAAGGCCGTTTATTGTACCCACCTGAATGTTGCACGGGTGACAGTTCACACCCTTATGAAAAAAAGTTCTGCGTAACTTTTTCATTACTGGCCCGGTTTTCATTTTATACGCTCTCAAAGCGCCCGACGCACACACATTTTGAAAATCCTCGAAATTTCTCCCATAGGAAATGAATGGCAGAAGAGAAGAAAATCACCAACGCTCGGTGTTAAACAAAGTTTAATAACATTGGCATGCTTTCAGCTACAGACTCCATTAAAACTGTAAAATGTTGCCGCAGTTCTCATCTATTCACACATGTTCTCATTTTTTTTGTATCTGTTACGGTTTTTGATCAGTGCCTCCAAAAGTACCATGAGTAAATCAGGCGAAATTTGGAGTTTATAATGGGTGTCTATGAGACGGAATGTTTGCCGCTAGAGTGCGGAGCTGCTCTGAAAACTGTCCAAAAAACTTTTTGAAACTGCTCCTACGGGCACATACTTTAAGCTAGACACACCATTGTCTCAAAAGTAGTAGAGATTTTTGTCCTGATTCATAAAAGTGTCTCCTTTTCACACTGACGGGAACAGAATTTGAACTGTGCGCCTCCAAAGACAATGAGCACCCTCCATGTGTCCCATCCGCCCCCATACATTTTTGTCTGCTGATCTCAGGAGAAAAGCTCAATTTCCTTCATGTTTAACTCGTGAGCATTTCCATATTTCTGCATTTACGTGGAAAATAAGGACATCACAACGATCCCCACATTCTTCCGGTCGTCACCATATCTTTCTTTCATTCGTAGCTGAAACGGTGTGGTCACCAGAGCCATTTGTTCGACGTGTGGGTTTCTGGCCACAGACTGAAGAAAATGCTGTGTCACTGACCTACTTTCAGCTGCACCTGTGTGTCTCTCCTCTGTTCTGTGTTGCTATGACGACCACTGCCTTTGATTGACAGCTGCTCATCAAGCATCACACTGTGGATTGGATACAGTCTAATGTCTATTGGCTACACCAGGGCTTCTCTCATATTAGTCCCGCCCTGAAGTCTACATGGTGTGGCCTATATTTCATGTACAATCAGCCGTTAATATGTCAGCCGTCACACTTAGCTGTACCGCCATAAAACAGGAAGTAGTTTATAACTCCAGCATACATGCCCCAATCTTCCCCAAACGTCACAGGATTGATCACAGCCCCGCCCTGAACACACCCATGTGTCAATATTTGGAATTACACATAGCGCCCCCTAGTGGCAACAGGAAGTACATCTTTTCACACACTTTTCCTTGGATTCACCCAAAATTTACATACTGTGGTCTGTACCTCGTGTACATTAAAACTTTCACATGTCAGGCGTCACACTAAGTGTACCGCCACAAAACAGGAAGTAGTTTATATCTCTGGCATACATGCCCCAATCTTCCTCAAACTTCACAGGATTGCTAACTGTCCAGCTACAGGCCAAAACGGGCAACGGGCAAGGGGCTAGGGGCAACGGGTAACGGGCGTGGGTGCGAGGTCCCGCAAAACGCTGCTTGCAGCTTTAATTCTTTTTTTTCCCGCAACTTTGGGCCCAAATTTGACCCCCTAAACATGCTCAAAAACTCACCAAAATTGGCACACCTGCCTAAAAAGTGACACAAAATCAGGCTATGTAAAAATTAACCCCAAAAATGCCAAAATGGGCTCTCTAGCGCCACCTAGGTACACAAAAATGCCCATTACGGCCCGTAGGAATGTCGTAGAAAGATCAAACAAAAACCGGCTTGTTCGTCTCATCAAGACCTACAAATCACGTGCTGATACCCCTGACCTAAATCAAACAGGAAGTGAGTTATTTGCCCTTTCACAATAAAATTTCACCTGATTTTGGGTGAAAATGTACGTCTTTCAAAAACTATCTCCTCCGAGGCCGTTTATCGTAGCGACCTGAATGGCGAACAGGTGACAGTTCACACCCTTATGAAAAAAAGTTCTGCGTAACTTTTTCATTACTGGCCCGGTTTTCATTTTATTCTCTCTCAAAGCGCCCGACGCACACACATCCTGAAAATCTTCGAAATTTCTCCCATTGGAAATGAATGGGAGAAGAGAAGAAAGTCACCAACACTCTGTGTTAAACAAAGTTTAATAACATTGGCATGCTTTCAGCTACAGACTCCATTAAAACTGTAAAATGTTGCCGCAGTTCTCGTCTATCCACACGTTTTCATTTTTTTTGTAGCTGTTACGGTTTTTGATCAGTGCCTCCAAAAGTACCATGAGTAAATCAGGCGAAATTTGGAGTTTATAATGGGTGTCTATGAGACGGAATGTTTGCCGCTAGAGTGTGGAGCTGCTCTGAAAACTGTCCAAAAAACTTTTTGAAACTGCTCCTACGGGCACATACTTTAAGTTAGACACACCATTTTTTCTAAAGTAGTAGAGATTTTTGTCCTGATTCATAAAAGTGTCTCCTTTTCACACTGATGGGAACAGAATTTGAACTGTGCGCCTCCAAAGACAATGAGAACCCTCCTTCTCTCCCATCCGCTCCAATGCATTTTCTGACTGCTGATCTCAGGAGAAAAGCTTAACTGCCTTCATGTTTAACTCGCTGAAATATCCATATTTCTGCGTCTACGTGGAAAATAAGCATATCACAACGATCCCCACGTTCTTCCGGTCGTCACCATATCTTCCTTTTATTCGTAGCTGAAACGGTGTGGTCACCAGAGCGATTTGTTCGACGTGTCGCTTTTTGGCCACAGACTGAAGAAAATGCTGTGTCACTGACCTACTTTCAGCTGCACCTGTGTGTCTCTCCTCTGTTCTGTGTTGCTATGACGACCACTGCCTTTGATTGACAGCTGCTCATCAAGCATCACACTGTGGATTGGATCCAGTCTAATGTCTATTGGCTACTCCAGGACTTCTCTCATATTAGTCCCGCCCTGAAATTTACATGGTGTGGCCTATATTTCATGTACAATCAGCCGTTAATATGTCAGCCGTCACACTTAGCTGTACCGCCATAAAACAGGAAGTAGTTTATTAATCCAACATACATGCCCCAATCTTCCCCAAACTTCACAGGATTGATGACAGCCCCGCCCTGAACACACCCATGTGTCAATATTTGGGATTACACACAGCGCCCCCTACTGGCAACAGGAAGTACGTCTTTTCACACACTTTTCCTTGGATTTACCCAAAATTTACATACTGTGGTCTGTACCTCCTGTACATTAAAACTTTCACATGTCAGGCGTCACACTAAGTGTACCGCCACAAAACAGGAAGTAGTTTATATCTCCGGCATACATGTTCCAATCTTCCTCAAACTTCACAGGATTGCTAACCATCCATCTACAGGCTGAAACGAGCAACGGGCAACGGGCAACGCGGCGTGGGTGCGAGGTCCCGCAAAACGCTGCTTGCAGCTTTAATTAGGGACCGAGCCCGTAGGGCAAGGACCCTATTGAAATTGCAGCGTACAAAATCAGGAAAAGAGCCGGTCAGAGGGTCCTACAACGCTCCACGTCGAGAAAAGTCGTCGCCGAAGGCGACGACCTACATCCTCATTGCATTTGGAGCGCAGGGATATATAGTGTCGTCGCCGAAGGCGACGACACTACTGTTATTGCTAAGTTTATTATTTTTCTTTTTTTTCCCGCAACTTTGGGCCCAAATTTGACCCCCTAAACATGCTCGAAAACTCACCAAAATTGGCACACCTGCCTAAAAAGTGACACAAAATCAGACTATGTAAAAATTAACCCCAAAAATGCCAAAATGGGCTCTCTAGCGCCACCTAGGTACACAAAAATGCCCATTACGGCCCGTAGGAATGTCGTACAAAGATCAAACAAAAACTGGCTTGTTCGTCTCATCAAGACCTACAAATCACGCGCTGATACCCCTGACCTAAATCAAACAGGAAGTGAGTTATTTGCCCTTTCACAATAAGATTTTGCCTGAAAATGTGCGTTTTTCAAAAAATATCTCCTCCGAGGCCGTTTATTGTACCCACCTGAATGTTGCACAGGTGACAGTTCACACCCTTATGAAAAAAAGTTATTCGTAACTTTTTCATTACTGGCCCGGTTTTCATTTTATACGCTCTCAAAGCGTGCAACGCACACACATTTTGAAAATCCTCGAAATTTCTCCCATAGGAAATGAATGGGATCGAGGGAGAAAGTCACCAACACTCGCTGTTAAACAACCCTTAATAACATTGGCATGGTTTCAGCTACAGACTCCATTAAAACTGTAAAATGTTGCCGCAGTTCTCGTCTATTCACACATGTTCTCATTTTTTTTGTATCTGTTACGGTTTTTGCTCAGTGCCTCCAAATGTACCATGAGCAAATCAGGTGAAATTTGGAGTTTATAATGGGTGTCTATGAGACGGAATGTTTGCCGCTAGAGTGCGGAGCTGCTCTGAAAACTGTCCAAAAAACTTTTTGAAACTGCTCCTACGGGCACATACTTTAAGCTAGACAAACCATTTTTTCTAAAGTAGTAGTGATTTTTGTCCTGATTCATAAAAGTGTCTCCTTTTAACACTGACGGGAACCGAATTTGAACTGTGCTCCTCCAAAGACAATGAGCACCCTCCATGTCTCCCATCCGCTCCAATGCATTTTCTGACTGCTGATCTCAGGAGAAAAGCTTAACTTCCTTCATGTTTAACTCGCTACAATATCCATATTTCTGCGTTTACGTGGAAAATAAGCACATCACAAAGATCCCCACGTTTTTCCGGTCGTCACCATATCTTTCTTTCATTCGTAGCTGAAACGGTGTTGTCACCAGAGCCTTTTGTTCGACGTGTCGCTTTTTGGCCACAGACTGAAGAAAATGCTGTGTCACTGACCTACTTTCAGCTGCACCTGTGTGTCTCTCCTCTGTTTTGTGTTGCTATGACGACCACTGCCTTTGATTGACAGCTGCTCATCAAGCATCACACTGTGGATTGGATACAGTCTAATGTCTATTGGCTACACCAGGGCTTCTCTCATATTAGCCCCGCCCTCAAACAGGAAGTAATTTAAAACTCCAGCATACATGCTTCAATCTTCCCCAAACTTCACAGGATTGATCACAGCCCCACCCTGAACACATCCATGTGTCATATTTGGGATTACTCACAGCGCCACCTACTGGCAACAGGAAGTACATCTTTTCACACACTTTTCCTTGGATTTACCCAAAATTTACATACTGTGGTCTGTACCTCGTGTACATTAAAACTTTCACATGTCAGGCGTCACACTAAGTGTACTTCTATAAAACAGGAAGTAGTTTATATGTCCGGCATTCATGCTCCAATCTTCCCCAAACTTCACAGGATTTATAAAAGTCCAGCCCTGAACACATCCATGTGTAAATACTTGCAATTACACATAGCGCCACCTACGGGCTACAGGAAGTATGCTTTTTCACACACTTTTCCTTGGATTCACCCAAAATTTACATGCTGTGGCCTATATTTTATGTACATCCAAACTTAAATATGTCAGATGTCACACTTAGCGTTTCCGCCACAAAACAGGAAGTAGTTTATAACTCCAGCATACATGCTCCAAACTTCCCCAAACTTCACAGGATTGATCACAGCCCCACCCTGAACAAACCCAAGTGTCAATATTTGGGATTACACACAGTGCCCCCTACTGGCAACAGGAAGTACATCTTTTCACACAATTTTCCTTGGATTTACCCAAAATTTACATACTGTGGTCTATATTTCGTGGACATTAAAACTTTCACATGTCAGGCGTCACACTAAGTGTACCGCCACAAAACAGGAAGTAGTTTATATCTCCAGCATACATGCTCCAATCTTCCTCAAACTTCACAGGATTGCTAACTGTCCAGCTACAGGACGAAACGGGTAACGGGCAACGGGCGTGGGTGCGAGGTCCCGCAAAACGCTGCTTGCAGCTTTAATTCTTATTATTCTTTTTCTTTTTTCCGCCGCCACTTCGAACCCAAATTTGACCCCCTAAACATGCTCGAAAACTCACCAAAATTGGCACGCATATCCGGCCTGGCGAAAAATTTGATAAAATGAAAAAATTAACCCCAAAAATGCCAAAATGGGCTCTCTAGCGCCACCTAGGCATCTGGGGACAACAAAATCACCCACTACGGCCCGTAGGAAAGTCGTAGAAAGATCAAACAAAAACCGTCTTGTTCATCTCATCAAGACCTACAAATCACGCGCTGATACCCATGACCTAAATCCAACAGGAAGTGAGCTATTTGCCCTTTCACAGTAAAATTTTGCCTGAAAATGAGCCTTCTCCAAAAACTATCTCCTCAGAGGCCGTTTATCATAGCGACCTGAATGTCGCTCAGGTGACAGTTCACACCCTTATGAAAAAAAGTTCTGCGTAACTTTTTCATTACTGGCCCGGTTTTCATTTTATACGCTCTCAAAGCGCCCGACGCACACACATTTTGAAAATCCTCGAAATTTCTCCCATAGGAAATGAATGGGAGAAGAGAAGAAAATCACCAACACTCGGTGTTAAACAAAGTTTAATAACATTGGCATGCTTTCAGCTACAGACTCCATTAAAACTGTAAAATGTTGCCGCTGTTCTCATCTATTCACACATGTTCTCATTTTTTTTGTAGCTGTTACGGTTTTTGATCAGTGCCTCCAAAAGTACCATGAGTAAATCAGGCGAAATTTGGAGTTTATAATGGGTGTCTATGAGACGGAATGTTTGCCGCTAGAGTGCAGAGCTGCCGTGAAAACTGTCCAAAAAACTTTTTGAAACTGCTCCTACGGGCACATACTTTAAGCTAGACACGCCATTTTTTCTAAAGTAGTAGAGATTTTTGTCCTGATTCATAAAAGTGTCTCCTTTTCACACTGACGGGAACAGAATTTGAACTGTGCGCCTCCAAAGACAATGAGCACCCTCCATGTCTCCCATCCGCTCCAATGCATTTTCTGACTGCTGATCTCAGGAGAAAAGCTTAACTGCCTTCATGTTTAACTCGCTAAAATATCCATATTTCTGCGTGTACGTGGAAAATAAGCACATCACAACGATCCCCACGTTCTTCTGGTCGTCACCATATCTTTCTTTCATTCGTAGCTGAAACGCTGTGGTCACCAGAGCGATTTGTTCGACTTGTCGCTTTTTGGCCACAGACTGAAGAAAATGCTGTGTCACTGACCTACTTTCAGCTGCACCTGTGTGTCTCTCCTCTGTTCTGTGTTGCTATGACGACCACTGCCTTTGATTGACAGCTGCTCATCAAGCTTCACACTGTGGATTGGATACAGTCTAATGTCTATTGGCTACACCAGGGCTTCTCAAGGTGGGGACTCATATTAGTCCCATATTTCCTGATAGTCATAGCGCCACCTAGTGGCGACAGGAAATAACATGCCACACTCTTTAAAATGCAGCCCAATGACAAAAATGTCTCTTGGACCCATTGCCTAAAGCCAAAAGGAAGTCGGCCATTTTGAATTTTGTGGTCATTTTTGGCGTTTCCCACGTGTTAATGCCGTCAATGGTCCGATCTTCATCAAACTTCACATGACTCATATTAGTCCCGCCCTGAACACATTTACATTACCATATTTCCTGATAGTCATGGCACCATCTAGTGGCGACAGGAAATGACATTTTTTAGACATGTTTCTCCTGACAGGTTGACCATATCCAACTCAAATGTGGTCATACAGACCTTAAGACCTTGGTGATGTCATATTCATAGATCTACGTCACGTTAAAAGGCACGCCAGCTGCAGAGGTTGAATTTTGATGCTCGCCATGAAACACGAAATCGTTATAACTTTGGCATTAATGGTCAGATTTCCATCAAACTTCACATGACTCATATTAGTCCCGCCCTGAACACAATGATATCACAACATACCATGATAGTTATAGGGCCACCTAGTGGCAACAGGAAATGACATCATTTGCACCTGTTTCTCCTGGCAGGTTGACCATATCCAACTCAAATGTGGTCATAAAGACCCCAAGACCTTGGTAAAGTTATATTCAAAGATCTACCTCATGTTGTAAGGCATACCAGCTGCACAGGTAGAATTTTGACATCTCGCCATGCAACACGAAATTGCTGTAACTTTGGCGTAAATGGTCTGATTCCCTTCAAACTTCACATGACTCATATTAATCCTGCCCTGAACACATTTATATGACCATATTTCCTGAAAGTCATAGCACCACCTAGTGGTGACAGGAAATGACATTTTTTAGACATGTTTCTCCTGGCAGGTTGCCCATATTCACTTAAGACCTTGGTGATGTTATATTCAAAGACCTACCTCATGTTGAAAGGCATGCCAGCTGCTGGCGTTTAATTTTGATGTTCGCCATGAAACACGAAATTGTTATAACTTTGGCGTAAATGGTCTGATTTCCTTCAAACTTCGCATGACTCATATTAGTCTTGCCCTAAACACAATGGTATCACAACATACCATGATAGTCATACCGCCACCTACTGACAAAACGAAGCCATTCTTATCAGACACTTTTGGATTATTTTTTGGATTTGGATTATTAGGGACCGAGCCAGTAGGCAGAGGACTCCTCTACGCGAGGACCCCATTGTCTTCGGTGCAGTGCGAGGATTTGAGGAGTCCTCGCCAAAGGCGAGGACACTATTGTTTTTGCTGCGTTTATTATCATTATTATTATTATTAGCTTTCACTATGTCTCATTTGATCATCACATGTCAAAGTTTCACCAGGTCACATGGATTATGTCTACAACTTTCAAAATATAAGCTCACACCACCTTCAGAAGAACCCTTTAAAAAAAAAAAAATGGCTGCAGTCATTCGTTGTACACCTAAGCCCTTGAACAGGTCAGGGTCTTTTAAATGTTAAATCACTTTAAAAATGACCTTCAAAGTATTTCCATGTATTCACTGTTTCTCTGAAACCAGCTGAATGACCTGGAGAGTTAGAGCAAATTAACCCATTTCAAGTACAAGTCCATAGCAGGAACAAACCAATGCTTTGACACTTTCCTGTAATTCTTTTTAGTGTTAGAAAACATCAGGAAAGTATGCACATCTTTGAGGAAATGTTATACTAAATTACAAGCTCCTTTAATCACCACTTTATTCTTTGTAAATAATGTGTCATTTACTCTCCTTTATATTTCATGTTTTATACATGCTAATGTTTTTTTATCCTTTTGAAATGTATATTAGGTATTTATATATTCATGTACTTACATCATGTCACACAGTAAACTAGGAGTACTGTCACCACAGACCTTTGTTTTTTATAGTACATAGGAAACACTTCAATTCTTCACAGTATGACAGACAATTTTGTAGTTAACATTATACAATTTATTTATCATTATAGTGCATTTCATTTGAATGTGGATGTTTTATAGATTAAATTTTAAAAACATAAAAAAATAAATAACATCAGTTACATTTTATTAATACACTGGTTGAAAATGTGGCAAAAAAGAAGTCTGGACATTCATTTACATAACATTTCGTTTACCAGTTACCAATTAACATTCTCTCCCTGTCCATGCTCTCAGACAACAACAACTGAGAGGATTACTTTTGGAACTTTTGTCATGTCCCTCACATAGACTACTCAGACTACAGTACATCTTGGACAGAAAACACACAGAAAAAAACCCAACATGTATAGCTTCTGTCCCAAAATCCCACTGGCACATCAACATCACTTGGGGACTGGAGAGGTTGGGACCCTCCATCACCGCAGCATTTTCAACCACCTCAGAGAGAACAAACATCAGTTAAAAAGGAAACACCACTGACCAACAATTCAATTACCTGAGTTATAGAAAGCTTGAAAGGGAGAGAGAAAACTTAAGATTGGGGGATACAAGGGGGAGGAGAAATCATGGACACAACAACAGCAATAACAACATTTTTTGTTTACAAGTGTCCTGTTTGGCAGCTCAGGCATGCAGAATGAAGAGTCTGTGCCTTGTGGTACCAGAACAGATTTGCTGTTAGTTCATGCACACAAACATGAACATTTTTCATCTTAACTACTGACTGCACTTCACATATTAAAACTAATAATACATACATAACAATAATGCCGACAATTACATTAACAGTTCAGTTATTAAATACAATTTATTTCCTGCTGTGTTCATACGTAACATCATCATTTAACTGTTGCATCTTTTCCAAGTTATTGATCAGAATTTTCAACACTAGGGGCGTACAGAAAACATGCAGCATGAAGCATGTCCAATTTCTTTTAAAATGTATTAGTTTGATTCAAATGAACCTTTTTCATATTTTCATGACTGAAGACTGAAACAGTTGCACATGAACACATCAGGAGTGAAATAACCACACAGTCAAACATACATAAATACAAAAACATTTACGGTTGACAGAAACAGAGACATGTGGCAGACAGAGACTAACATCTACAATCACTAACAGCTGTAAAAAACCATGATTATATTAATTAACCGTCTACACAATACACACTGTCCACAAAGGCTAACCTTCCACACGTTCCACCTGTACCACATAATTAGTTCACTCTAAAATCCCTACACAATAATCATACCCACATACTAAAAACAACATTTCCACACAATACATACACAATAACCTCAAATCTCCCTATAATAATAAATACACAATATAAAATAAATATATCCACATGATTAACTATGAAAATTCTCACAAGCTTCACACGATGGAGTGGGACAGACTCTACACTAACACTACAACATTCACGCGATACCAAACCCACACTGTCAACACAACAAACTATAAGTCAGTTTCCTCTTAAAACCCCACAGATAAACACAACAACTACAACACCACTACCTACATTTGCACTTGGACTTTGTACGAGTCAAATGAAGCTACATCGCAAAGCATAACACAAACCAACCTAATCTAATCCACAATCAAACTACACATCCACCTCTACATTCTCAAAGTCCTCAAACAACCAGTCTATGTCCTCTAGCTCACCTTGATCATCTCTCACACTAAAACTACACAGAATGCCTTCATGATCACTGAAGTACGTGGGCATCACTGCACAGTCCACATCATACTGTGCTGTTTTAACATAAACGTGATCAATCAATGTCCCCTTCTCTGTTGTCTCTTGTGTTACATGCTGCTGATATCCTTTTTGCCCCATGAATTTACAAATTGATGATGTTTTCAAAACGTCGTCATTAAAATCTCCCACTATTACAATTGTCTCACTAATCGGTCTCAACCAATCAACTAATTTCCCCAGGTTTTGTTTAAATAGAGAATATGGATAACACGGTGGACGATAAATTACTGCCATCAAAATGTTAAATTTGCTACACAGGCAAACCAAACACTCCAGATTCAAATCAGCTGCCTGCAGGATGTTACAGTCCAAACTGCCTACACTGTACAAACCAACTCCACCATGTTCTAGATTCTGGAGCTCCAACAATTTGGGGTTACTGCTGCTGTAACACAAACCTCGAGGACGACTGTGGAAAGTATATCCATCAATTTGGACACTGTCTAATGAGGACTGTGCAGTGAGCCACGTTTCTGTGACAGCAATACAGTTAGGCTGTAAATGCTGTGTGCAAGACACCAAATCTGCCAGGTGGCGACTTAAACTTTGAACGTTCATTAAATACACACAGAAACTGTGTGCACTTAATGAAGGTTGAGGCTGCTCAATTAAAAATGGAGACATGCTGTCTAAGGCCTCCTTTATGGTGCCCTTGCAGTAAATGGCCTTCTCTTTAAAATCCCTGATGATCAGTCCAGACAAAGACCTAACACGACTCAAAGCTACATACGCCTGCCCAGGTGCAAAAACTTTCTTGAAAGAAACGACAGCCTGATCTACTGTTAACCCCTGCACTTTATGCACTGTACATGCCCACGCTAGCCTAAGAGGAAACTGAAATCGCAGACCACCTCGATTCGTTGCCCTGTCCTCCTCGGGATCAATAGCAGTAGAATACCTGCATTCTACTGCCGCATGTGCACGTGTTTTCCTCCTCTGTGAGCCAATTTTCTCATCGTCAAATCTGACATAAACTGTTTGAGGAAATTTTCTATCATCACCAAAATCTATCTGAGTTACCGTGCCACATGCGCCATTGACCAGACCGTCTTCAACATCCACGTTCTTACACAACATGACACGCGCGTTCCTTGCCAAACACAAACTCTCCGGTAAACATGTCTCCGCCGCATTACTATGATGCCCTCCCATACGTTCTAATTTGCCTGTTTTCCTGCTATGTGCAAAATCTTTTGCCTCTACCACAACATAATCCGGACACATTGCAGCCAACTGATTCAAATTATGTTCACTTACTTGCACATTTGTGGGAAAAATATGCAAAGCCGAGCTCTCTTCCCCTGTCTCACGAGCCTTTAATATTTCAACATCACTAGCTAACATGGGGGTGCCCTTTGAACGCACTCTCAACCTGTTCAGCAACTCTGCAAAAACACTATCCTTCTGCCTAACTATTGTTTTCAACTCCACTACACTGAAAGTACACCACAGGTCCACACCAACAGGACAACTATACAGAGGCTTCCCTTTAACGGGAGGCAACTGATAGAAGTCTCCAACAGCAATCACACTGACATTACCAAATGGGGAAAAGTCACCTGTCTGCTTCACCTGCCTTAACCTGCCATGAACATATGCCAACAGGTTGTGATCAACCATACTGATTTCATCTATAATTACAATTTGAACGTGACTCAATTTGGCTCTCAAAGAGTTTAGTTTATCCTCACCCAAAGGGATGTAGGGTAAACTAGCATGTTTGCCAATACTGAATGTGTGATGAACTGTTGCTGCATTTAAATTGTATGCAGCTATACCTGTAGGTGCGGTTAACAAAACACAAATATCGTCTGGTTGATTACAAAGTGTGGACAACAATCTCCCTGCCTCATATTGAATAGCCCTAATTAAATGACTTTTCCCCGTCCCTGCACCACCTGTCACAAACACATGCAAAGGTTCTGGGTTTTTACCCATCACCTTCTGCAAACACCACTGTCTGACCTTATAAAACACAGCCAACTGTGTCTCATTCAGAGACCTAACTAAAGCTAAACCCTCAATTCTAGACATCACATTCCTCCTCCTCTCTAACTGCGCTACCTGTCTACTACCAACAACCAAATCTGGAACATTCTCCAGACATTCCTGCAACTGCTCGTCTGCTATCTCAGATCCCTGCTGCTGCCTTCTCTCCTCTACACATTCAAGCCGTTCAACTTCCTGTTCAGGGCACAGCTCCCCCCAAGCATCCTCCTCATCCACGCCTTGCTGCTCTGCGATCTCCTGCGCACGCTCTAAATCTGGACAATCTACTTCAAACACTGCCCTATTCTCCTTCACCACATCCTTAACCGCATGTACCGACCCGTCACTAAACGTCACGTTTCCATCCTCATGGAACTGTTCAAACAGCTCAAAGCCTGGAGGTTTGAGGTCTGAGTCAGTTCTATAAGGAAGGAACAACTGCAGCAAACTCTGATAATGTTCCTCGGGATATTTCTCTAAACTAAAACGCATGTACCGAACAACAGCAAACTGAGCACGTGTTCTCCTCAAAATGAAGCCCAAACCATTTTTCAATTCAATCCTGTCTTGAGACATTTCGTTTCTTGTAAGAACACGATACTCCGACGCAAATGTGGCCATACACATATTTTCAAAGACGTCATCGTCGGGCCTGTTCCTATATCTATCCACTAAACTCGTCATCCACATATCTTCTGTCCTAAGATCATGTGACGACGCTCTCTCCTTCAAAACACTGAGGGGTAAACTCATCTTCACTGTATTACTTCCTGTCGGCACAAACACAACCTTCCTAGAGCACTCCTTCAAATGCAAGTTAGTTAACCTATACACCGCCTCCTGAGCACTAACGTCCCTATTGTGCAAATACACACTGCCTAACTTCTTCAATGCATCTTTAGCAGAGACATTTCCTTGTTTTTTAGCTTCTTTTTGAGCATTACTCAACAACAGGCCAATTTCTCTCTCTGCTTTTGTAATATACGATATTATATACACAACAACTGCGTACGCATCAGTTACAAAGCTCAGGTCAATATTGGCGTTCCAACACTTCAACAACTTCTTGCTGTACTGATTAACCCAAACTTCATTTACCCCTCTTTTGTAAACTACCTTAGTCTTGTTTTGCAGCCTTCTATAGGCCTCTTCAAAGACATACTGATCAATGCCCAGGCTCATAAACAACTCCTCTACACTACCATACGACTCACTTTGTACTGCTGTCTTAACTGACTCCAAGATAGACTGCGCAATCTCTGTTCGCATCTTATTGCTATTGTCAAAACACTTACAGACTGGTTTGTTTTCGGACCGAGAATCCTTCCCTGTCTCCTCTGCCTTCTTCTTGTCACATGTGCATTTTTTCACTTCTACTTTACAAATGAATGTACGCAAAGACACAGGTTTTGGGAAATTAAAACGACATACCGTCTTATTTTTTCTGCATGACTTTGAATGTCGTTTGGAATGTGTTTGCACTGATGACACAATGTCCAATAATGCGTCATCATCTGAGGGTAACTCACATGATACGTACTTATCAATAAACTCTACAACCTCCTGGTCTGTATTCTTATCAATTTTAGGAGCACCCTCAATCCAAAACAAACAGTGAACATGTGGAGAACCACGCTGCTGAAACTCCACCCTGTAAAAGCTATCTGTGATTTTGCCAATTGGTTGAGAAGGAGACATGAGAACCTCTCTCAGAAAACAATGCCATCTGTAATCAAACATCCTCGCTGCTGTAACCGGGTTGCGACGCAACAACTCACACCTGTCTGCCCACTCCAAATCCTCTACCGTCTGCGTTCTGCCTTCCTGCTTCAGGATGCTGGTTAGGAGATTCTGCCAGCGCAGATCTGCAGACGAAAACGAGCAAAACCACGTCGGAATCCCTAACTGACGCACACAGGCCAAGACATCCTTCTGGACTGACTGCCAGAAAGCAGGCGTACCCCGTATCGGCTTGAGAAACCTAAACCCATCATCAAACTCCAACAACCGCTTCAGAGACTCCTCGTCCTTCAACATATTCTGAGTAACCCTTTGAGACCTCTGACCCGCCTTACCTTTACGCAATGCCACAGAAACACTCGACATCACCTGATCTATCTCAGACATGTACTGAGCAAAAAATATGTACTCTACGTTACGCGCAAAACGACCATCGGCTAGCATAATCCTATTGTTAAAATAACGCGACAGACTCAACTTATAACACCGACTGTCATGAAAGGTCTTATAACCCAAAGGAAACAACACAGGGAAACACTTTGCTTCATTACTCTGGTCAGAAAGCATCCTAACTGGACTATTACCCTCTGCAGGCGCTACATTCACAATATCCTCAAAATACTGATCTAATGCTTCCTGACCAATATCAACAGGCATAAGACAAGTGTCCTGAAACATGCAGTGCTGCTGTCTGTCATGTAACATTTCATCTTGTGCTATGTCTGCTGATTCTTCTACATCATCCTCAGCCTCTTCTCTAACCTGACCAGTGACCTCACTTCCTCTACCAGCTTCATCCTCACCACCTGACCCAGCTTCTTCCTTCTCCCCATCTTCCTGCCTACAAAACTCATTAACCCACTCCTCATTAAACTCAATGTCTTTGTAATGAATATTCGTCCTCTTCAAATACTCCAGCGCCTGTCTTACATGCAACGTATCCACAAACTTGTACTCATAATGTCCTTTGTACGTCAACTTACGCTTTAACTTAACCTGCACCAAGGACCCTTCCATACTTGAACGTGGCAACAGATTACTAGTCTGTGTAATGTTGGCTGGAACACAGGTCACTGGACCGTGTACTCCATTTTGCCCCCCTTTAGGCAACGCCAACATTTTCATAAAGGGAATGTGCAAGGCTATCAAATGCTGCTCTATACTATTCAAACATCCCAGTTCTGGTGGAATGGGATCTACTTGCAAGTTATTACTCCAACACTCAGCTGGCATCTCACCTGCACTAATCTTCCGATGACATGAATAACAAATCCACAGCTGACCTCTACACACCACCAACTGACAGGGCGCAACACACTCATCATTACACCTGTGCAAATACTTCTCACTAATACAACTGTTTGCAATGCCAGCTGTAGCTAAACTTCTACCATAAACTTCCCTTACACAGCTCTGCACCTGATTTCTAAACAACAACCTATGGCATACACAACACACAAAATCTGGACCATCTCTGACCTGTTCCAAAAACCTCTCCATAACAAAACCAAAGTCTTCTGACTTCTCCATCCTCTGCTTCCTACTCAACCTGACGCTGTCCATAACCCTTTCTCTATGCACACTACTGTCTCTATATTTACTAACACTCATCCTTTTCTTCCTCTCTCGGTGCTCAACACTGTCTCTATATTTCCTAAAACTCATCCTTTTCATCCTCTCTCTATGCTCAACACTGTGTCTATATTTACATATGCTCATCGTTTTAACACTCTCTCTATGCACACTACTGTCTCTATATTTCCTTACACTCATCATTTTCTTCCACTCTCGGTACTCACTACTGTCTCTATATTTCCTAAAATTCATTATTTTCATTCTCTCTCTATGCTCACTACTATCTCTATATTTCCCTTTAACTTTCTCCCTGTGCTCCATACTTCCTCTATACTTTGTCATACTCCTAGCTTTACTGATAGCTTTAACCCTCTCTTTGTACTCAATGTTCTCTTTATATTCACTGACCATCCTCACTTTAACACTATCTCTATACAAGACATTTTCCTGATACATCTTCCTAAACTTTACTTGACGTCTCTCCCTAAGCAACTTACTTGTTTTCTCCTGTGTCCCTTTTTTCTGCCTCAAATACTTTGTTATCACAGACTTAACACCTACACCTTCAGACCCTACACATTCACTATGTCCAACTGCTAAGCTGTCACTATCCACAACATCTGTCACTCTAGACCTAATGCTATAACCTGACACTTCACTAACTTTACAATAACTATAACAAACCTGCAGTCCAGGCCTAAACACACAAACAACGTTCTCAAAATGCTGTCCCATGACATTCTCTACATAAATGCACTCTTCTGACAAACACTTACTGTTACATTTGTACTTCAACCAACGTCCATCATAAAAAGTACAAACACTAACTCCTAACCAATCTGCTGTGACCTGAATTTCTACCTCTGTAGCCCAACTGTTTACATTTCTCATCCTGGACTGCTGAAGATACTCTGACACAGACGAATAGTCAGTTCTAAGCAGACTGCCATACTTGGCTGCATTCCTTTCCAACTCTTTACATACAGCTAGCCTAATCTTGCGATGGTGCTTCTGCGAGCCACTCACAGCCTGAGAAATGGCTCTGAAGAAGCAGTTACCATCACCCACAATCCTCTCATTTAAACATGGAACTCCTAACAACCCCACCTCTGCTGACACCGAACCACTGACCTTCACAAAGTCTACATTTAATTTACTGCACAAAGTCTTACAGATGTCTACACTAAGGGGATGGAAGAGCAGCTCTTCATTTGTCACAGCACTGACAAATTCAACATCTGCATTAACTTCACCAACATCAAATGTCTTTAATTTCTTCAACACACCAGTGCCAGAAGAAATTTTACGCCTTCTACCATCACTAACTGTCGACTCTGCCGTTAAACCACTGCTGACCTGACTGACTAAAGACACAACAGAAATGCCAGACAGTGCTGGACTTACAGCTACACCTACACCACACTCAGACACACACTTTCCTGAAGAAATGTGTTCTACCCTGGCCTCAGAAACCTCATTACTCTCTGCCACTGGAGCAGTACTCATCTCAGTGACACAGCTCTCAATAGAAACACACGACAGCACTGGGCTTGCACACCCACTGACCCTAACGCCACTCAGCTCAAAGAGCTTCTCCCTAGAGCTAAGACTGTCTGCCAAACAACAGATGTACTGATGAAGGTCATCCAGACAAGCAAACTGCAATGCCACACTTTTACCATTGCTCTGCAACAAGCCCATGTCACTACGCGAGTGACTGTCTACCACAGCAAACCGTCCACCCTCACAAATGATGGCAGAACTATTCCCACACAGCGTTAGAAGACATGTACTGTACTGACTGAAGATCCTCTCCAGTCCATTTCTCAGACTGATGAACACACCGCTGTCGATGTGTTCACCCTCACTCACGCCTACTTCACCTAATACCGTGTCACCGTAGCTAAAGCTAAACATCTGCTCCTCTAACACTAACTGCTGCGGCAAATCTGCAACAGACAGCAGATGTGACGCATGCGTAAAAATGTTCAGGTCACGCAAACTAGTGTACAACTCGTCACCTACAACCAACGCGCGATCCACATCACACCTAGCCCACGAGAACACACTCGACAATGTGTGTTTGGCTAAGCTGGCCAAAGCTATAGCCATACACTGCTGACCTCCATACACAAACCGCTCATCTCCCTGGTGGAACGATCCCCTCACAACCTTATCCAGCCTAAACCCTCTATTACCCTCTGCTGCCACATCATCACTGTCTGACTCTAACACAACTGTACTAAGATCAAGAACACTAACAAAAGGAACAAAAACAGCCTTATCTTTGCCGATCTTCTGTGGCATCTCCTGGACGGCGGACTCCCCCATGGACTCCTGGACTGTGACCGCCACCTGGCACAAAAAACAAAACACACGCTTTTACTAAATAACACAGCCAAAAAAGACATGTTATTGCTTCCTACAATCATCAATAACTGACAAAACATGAAACATCAAACGAACCTTCTGGACTGCTGGGCCGGGCTTGGAGGTACACGCAGGGGCAGGCGCAGGTGTTGCCGGAGCCTCATGAGACAGAATAAAAAAAACAATTAAAACACATCATTCACTTTGTTGCAGCATGTTTTAGGAATGTATGAAAAAATTCCACGTCATTAACATCCCCCCAAAAAATCCACACTAACCTGCCGCTTTCGTCCTCTGCGTGATGTGGCAAAACCTCTCGGCTGACGCTTCACACGGAAGGTCTGTAGGAAGGAAAACAAACCTTTGTAAGAACTGTCTTCCTGTTTTCACCTCAACAGTATTGACACAATGTGTAAACAGCTTACCTGGCCGGCTGGCGGATCAGCAGGGCAGTCAGAGCCAGAAGAAGGGGCAACCTTCTCCATGGCATCCAACATGCCACTGCTGAACCACACGGGGTTGGACGGGATGGCAGACTGTCCCACCGGAGGTGTTCCAGCCTTAAAAACAAAAACAACACAGTTGCTTAGAATTCATTTTTGGAGACACAAAAATTTTGCACAACTTGAAGCCAAACACTGCCTTAAAAAAACACTTTACCTTGCCCCGCCGTCCAACAACCGCCCACTCGCAGGGGTCACTGTGACGAGACACGCGAGCATGCCCCGTCACGACCAGAGTGGGGGACACCCTGCCCCGCGGCGATCTCCGGGGAGACACCGGGGGCGTGGGCGCCGGTGGTGCCAGCTGAAGGAACGCGGAGTTCCACAGCAGCTGCACCAGGATGGGCATGCCATCCGAGTCGCTGAGGTGCACCTTAGAGAGAGTAAAACACAACCAACATGTCAGTCCACATGTCAAACTGCCATGACAAAAACATCAAACTCTTCCATGTGTTATGTCACACAAACAAAGTATGCTGTACTTACGCCATCATGGCACCACAGCTCCAACCGATGGACTGGGAAGTGCGCTGCCACAGACACGTAGGGGAGACCTTACACACATGAAAGAAACATCATCAGTCCTTCTAATATTTACACTTGTAGAAATGATCTTGCATTGCACATTATATCGACTACAACTGTGCTGATGACCACAACTGGAACTTACCCATGCGTGCTGCGACACGGTGGTATTCCTGACGCAGCTGCTCTTGGAGGCCCAGGTCCATGCTCAGACGGGGAGGGAAGTCCAGAACAAAGACCTTTGAAACAACATTTCTTTGTTAATGCCCTTAAATAACAACATAACTCAACACTCTGCTCATAACTACCAAATAAATACTGACAACAGTAACTGCAATTAGGAAAAAAAAACAAAAAGGACTAAAGTAAATAAAACAAACCTTGGGCCAGCGGCTGCAGACCGTGGTCAGGAGCGCACCGAAGTCCAACGCCGCCTCACCGATGGTCCTGCTGGCGGTCAGGTTGTTGCTCGGGGCGAGCACACACACGGCGTCCGGGGCCGACGGGACATCTGCGTGCAGCACCTCCGTCCTCAGCTCCCTGGCCTCTGCACCTGGAACAGACAGAAAAGAAAAAGACAGGGATCCCTCGGGGATGGCCGCGAACCCGTCCACCATGGAGCGCAGATGGGAATCTCCGACGACGAACACGAGCTGCAACAACAGAGACATCACTTTAGAACAGAGACACCAACCGTGACACCATGCAACCATCACTCTCTTACGAATAAGACAAATAATACCTTCTGGTCCGGACGCTGGGCTGGAGTGACCAACTTGAAGCTGCGCTGGGTCAGCTCCGAAGTTGGCCATCTCCGCGCACGATGGCGGTACCCGGTACCGCGGCCTGGTCAGACAGATCAAGATTGTCAGCACAAGATTAACACATCTTTCAGTAACATTTTATCTGTATCATTGAAACATGTAAAAAAAAAAAAAAAAAAAAAAAAAACTAAACTATTTGATACATACGAGCAACGAACTCGGAGACAGGCGGCAGGGGGGTCCAGGTCTGCGCCGTCGCCATCCTCCTCCTCAGGGCCTGGGCGCGCCGGTGGGACTTCGCACGGGGCATCTAAACAAACACAAAAACAACCAAAAAAAATTACTTCAACATTCATACAGAATATGTACAAATCACTATGACTGTCAGCAAATCACACTCAAAAGCCATACTTTACCACACAAACTCTGATCTCAGCCTTCAAATATATAAAATGCTCGACTTACCTTGCCAGCAGTAGATCGACACCTCAAGTGTGCGTGTGTGTGTGTGTATGTATGTATTTGTGGATGTGTGTGTGTGTGTGTGTGTCTGTCTGTCTGACTGTGTCTATGTGAAAAGAATCAGAAATGTGCTATTAGGTGTGTGTTGAAAATTGATGGAATGAATGAATGAGTGAGTGTGTGTTGAGTGTAGAGGTCCTGGATGAGCAGTAGTCGCAGGTCAATCGCAGAAGGAGAGCACCAGATCACACAGCCAAGTGAGAAGAATATCTGTAGATGAAAAAAAAAAACCATTACTTTATTTAACAATGAGCTTGACATAAAAACTGTGCAATTAAATGCCTGCTAGACACATTGAGATAACTGAGATTTTAATTTAAAAGCGTTTCTCTCTACACATCCTGGATAAACTCATCCACAGTTATGTCAAAAAAAAATCTCTAACATTAAAACAGGATCTTTCATTTAAGCAATACGCTCAACTAACAGCTTCCATCTTAAATATATGTTGTCCCTGAAAGGAAAATGGCCGACACTGTATGTCCATACATTACACAACTCAATGTCAAACAAAACTAGCCTACATATCAGGATGACACACGAATGTACAGCATCTAATCTTTCCTGTCAACACGATAAACTAACACACAGTCATCAATTTTAGAGAGTCTGTCCTTTAAAAAAATATGGTCAGCTAACACAACAGCATTCACATTAAATACATGTTCTTACTGACAGCAAAATGGCCGACACTACCACTCTCTAAATAAATCAACTAATTCTCAAGCAAAACTGACCATCACACAGACACACACACACACACACACACACACACACACACACACAGGCAGGGATCGTTCCTTTAAACAGTATGTTTAACACAAGAACATCCACATTAAATACCATTACATACATTAAATGCACACACACATGCACAGCATCAACTATCTCTTCTAAACATTAGCATTTACCTAGCATAAACTAACATGTATGCCACAACTCACTCTCAACCACGCACGCACACACTTACACAGCATTGAAGCTGTCCTCTCAACATTACCATTTAGCATAACATAAAACTAACATCAATTATAAACTAGCTGACACACACACACACGCACAGCATCTAGGCTCTCCTCTCAACATTAGCATTTAGCCTGGCAAAAAGCTAACATCAATTAAAAAAACTCAACCTCACCAAAACTAGCTGACAATTCCCAAACACACACACGCACAGCATCAAATCTTTCCTCTCAGCATTAGCATTTAGCTAGCATAAAGCTAACATGAATGCCACAACTCAATCTCAACCAAAACTAGATGATATATCACAGACACACAGACAAGCACACATGCACAGCATCGAAGCTCTCCTCTCAACAATAGCATTTAGCCTAGCATGAAGCTAACATCAATTTAAAAAACTCAACCTCAACCAAAACTAGCTGACATTTCCCAAACACACACACGCACAGCATAAAGTCTGTCCTTTCAGAATTAGCATTTAGCTAGCATAAAGCTAACATGAATGCCACAAATCAATCTCAACCAAAACTAGATGAAATATCAACAGACACACAGGCAAACACACATGCACAGCATCGAAGCTCTCCTCTCAACATTAGCATTAGCCTAGCATAAAGCTAACATCAATTTAAAAAAACTCAACCCAAACCAAAACTAGCTGACACACACACACACACACACACAGCTGTCCTCTCAACATTAGCATTAGCCTAGCATAAAGCTAACATGAATGCCACAACTCATATCAACAAAAAATAGCTGACACACACACACGCACAGCATCTAAGCTCTCCTCTCAACATTAGCATTAGCCTAGCATAAAGCTAACATGAATGCCACAACTCAATCTCAACAAAAACTACATGACATTTCACAGACACACAGGCAAACACACATGCACATCATCGAAGCTCTCCTCTCAACATTAGCATTAGCCTAGCATAAAGCTAACATGAATGCATCAACTCAATCTCAACCAAAACTAGATGACATATCCCAAACACACACACACGCACAGCATCAAGTCTTTCCTATCAGCATTAGCATTTAGCTAGCATAAAGCTAACATGAATGCCACAACTCAATCTCAACCAAAACTAGACGACATTTCACGGACACACACGCAAAAACACATGCACATCATCAAAGCTCTCCTCTCAACATTAGCATTTAGCCTAGCATAAAGCTAACATCAATTTAAAAAACTCAATCTCAACCAAAACTAGCTGACACACACACACACACACATACACACACACACACACACACAAAGAGACACACACAGCTGTCCTCTCAACATTAGCATTAGCCTAGCATAAAGCTAACATGAATGCCACAACTCAATCTCAACAAAAACTAGATGACATTGCACAGACACACAGGTAAACACGTACGCACATCATCGAAGCTTTCCTCTCAACATTAGCATTAGCCTAGCATAAAGCCAACATGAATGCCACAACTCCATCTCAACAAAAACTAGATGACATTGCACAGACACACAGGTAAACACGTACGCACATCATCGAACCTCTCCTCTCAACATTAGCATTTAGCCTAGCATAAAGCTACAACAATTAAAAAAACTCAAACTCAACCATAACTAGCTGACACACACACAGCATCTAAGCTCTCCTATCATCATTAGCATAAACCTTAGCCTAGCATGAAGCTAACATCAATTTAAAAAACTCAACCTCAACCAAAACTAGCTGACATTTCCCAAACACACACACATACACAGCATCAAGTGTTTCCTCTCAGCATTAGCATTTAGCTAGCATGAAGCTAACATGAATGCCACAACTCAATCTCAACAAAAACTAGATGACATGTCACAGACACACAGGCAAACACACATGCACAGCATCGAAGCTCTCCTCTCATCATTAGCATTTAACTTAGCATAAAGCTAACATCAATTAAAAAAAAAACTCAACCCCAACCAAAACCAGCTGACACACACACACACACACACATCATCGAAGCTCTCCTCTCAACATTAGCATTAGCCTAGCATAAACCTAACACGAATGGAACAACTCAATCTCAAAAACTAGATGACATATCACAGACATAAAGGCAAACACACATACACAGCATCGAAGCTCTCCTCTCATCATTAGCATTAGCCTTGCATAAAGCTAACATGAATGCCACAACTCAGTCTCAACAAAAACTAGATGACATATAACAGACACACAGGCAAACACACATGCACATCATTGAAGCTCTCCTCTCATCTTTAGCATTAGCCTAGCATAAAGCTAACATGAATGCCAAAACTAAATCTGAACAAAAACCAGATTACATATCACAGACACACACGCAAAGACACATGCACAGCATCGAAGCTCTCCTCTTAACATTAGCGTTTAGCCTAGCATAAAGCTAACATCAATTAAAAAAACTCAACCTCAACTAAAACTAGCTGACATTTACCAAACACACACATATACAGCATCAAGTCTTTCCTATCAACATTAGCATTTAGCCTAGCATAAAGCTAACATCAAATAAAAAAACTCAACTCCAACCAAAACTAGCTGACACACACACACACAGCATCTAAGCTCTCCTATCATCATTAGCATTAGCCAAGCATGAAGCTAACATCAATTAAAAAAACTCAACCTCAAGCAAAACTAGCTGACACACACACACACACACACACACACACACACACACTATCAACTCTTTCCTCTCAGCATTTAGCTAGCATAAAGCTAACATGAATGCCACAACTCAGTCTCAACCAAAACTACATGACATGTCACGCAAACACAAACAAGCACAGCATCAAATTTTTCTCTCAGCATTAGCATTTAGCTAGCATAAAGCTAGGATGAATGTCACAATTCAATCTCAACAAAATCTAGATGACATTTCACAGACACACAGGCAAACACACATGCACATCATCGAAGCTCTCCTCTCAACATTAGCATTAGCCTAGTGTAAAGCTAACATGAATGCCACAACTTAATCTCAACAAAAAATAGATGACATTTCACAGACACACAGGTAAACACATGCACATCATCGAAGCTCTCCTCTCAACATTAGCATTAGCCTAGCATACAGCTAACATGAATGCCACAACTCAATCTCAACAAAAACTAGATGACATTTCACAGACACACAGGCAAACACACACGCACAGCATCGAAGCTCTCCTCTCAACAATAGCATTAGCCTAGCATGAAGCTAACATGAATGCCACAACTCAATCTCAACAAAAACTAGATGACATTTCATAGACACACAGGCAAACCCACATGCATAGCATCGACGCTCTCCTCTCAACATTAGCGTTTAGCCTAGCATAAAGCTAACATCAATTAAAAAAAACTCAACCTGAACCAAAACTAGCTGACATTTACCAAACACACACATATACAGCATCAAGTCTTTCCTATCAACATTAGCATTTAGCCTAGCATAAAGCTAACATCAAATAAAAAAACTCAACTCCAACCAAAACTAGCTGACACACACACACAGCATCTAAGCTCTCCTATCATCATTAGCATTAGCCAAGCATGAAGCTAACATCAATTAAAAAAACTCAACCTCAACCAAAACTAGCTGACATTTCCCAAACACACACACATACACAGCATCAAGTCTTTCCTCTCAGCATTAGCATTTAGCCTAGCATAAAGCTAACATCAATTAAAAAAAAGTCAACCCCAACCAAAACTAGCTGACACACACACACACGCACACACACACACACACTATCAACTCTTTCCTCTCAGCATTTAGCTAGCATAAAGCTAACATGAATGCCACAACTCAGTCTCAACCAAAACTACATGACATGTCACGCAAACACAAACAAGCACAGCATCAAATTTTTCTCTCAGCATTAGCATTTAGCTAGCATAAAGCTAACATGAATGCCACAATTCAATCTCAACAAAATCTAGATGACATTTCACAGACACACAGGTAAACACATGCACATCATCGAAGCTCTCCTCTCAACATTAGCATTAGCCTAGCATAAAGCTAACACGAATGCCACAACTCAATCTCAAAAACTAGATGACATATCACAGACACACAGGCAAACACACATACACAGCATCGAAGCTCTCCTTCCAACATTAGCATTTAGCCTAGCATAAAGCTAACATCAATTAAAAAAAACTCAACCTGAACCAAAACTAGCTGACATTTACCAAACACACACATATACAGCATCAAGTCTTTCCTATCAACATTAGCATTTAGCCTAGCATAAAGCTAACATCAAATAAAAAAACTCAACTCCAACCAAAACTAGCTGACACACACACACAGCATCTAAGCTCTCCTATCATCATTAGCATTAGCCAAGCATGAAGCTAACATCAATTAAAAAAACTCAACCTCAACCAAAACTAGCTGACATTTCCCAAAGACACACACATACACAGCATCAAGTCTTTCCTCTCAGCATTAGCATTTAGCCTAGCATAAAGCTAACATCAATTAAAAAAAAGTCAACCCCAACCAAAACTAGCTGACACACACACACACACACACACACTCTATCAACTCTTTCCTCTCAGCATTTAGCTAGCATAAAGCTAACATGAATGCCACAACTCAGTCTCAACCAAAACTACATGACATGTCACGCAAACACAAATAAGCATAGCATCAAATTTTTCTCTCAGCATTAGCATTTAGCTAGCATAAAGCTAACATGAATGCCACAATTCAATCTCAACAAAATCTAGATGACATTTCACAGACACACAGGTAAACACATGCACATCATCGAAGCTCTCCTCTCAACATTAGCATTAGCCTAGCATAAAGCTAACACGAATGCCACAACTCAATCTCAAAAACTAGATGACATATCACAGACACACAGGCAAACACACATACACAGCATCGAAGCTCTCCTCTCAACATTAGCATTAGCCTAGTGTAAAGCTAACATGAATGCCACAACTTAATCTCAACAAAAACTAGATGACATATCACAGACACACAGGCAAACACACATGCACGTCATCGAAGCTCTCCTCTCAACATTAGCATTAGCCTAGTGTAAAGCTAACATGAATGCCACAACTTAATCTCAACAAAAAAGAGATGACATTTCACAGACACACAGGTAAACACATGCACATCATCGAAGCTCTCCTCTCAACATTAGCATTAGCCTAGCATAAAGCTAACACGAATGCCACAACTCAATCTCAAAAACTAGATGACATATCACAGACACACAGGCAAACACACATACACAGCATCGAAGCTCTCCTCTCAACATTAGCATTAGCCTAGCATAAAGCTAACATGAATGCCACAACTCAATCTCAACAAAAACTAGATGACATTTCACAGACACACAGGCAAACCCACATGCATAGCATCGAAGCTCTCCTCTCAACATTAGCATTAGCCTAGCATAAAGCTAACACGAATGCCACAACTCAATCTCAAAAACTAGATGACATATCACAGACACACAGGCAAACACACATACACAGCATCGAAGCTCTCCTCTCAACATTAGCATTAGCCTAGCATAAAGCTAACATGAATGCCACAACTCAATCTCAACAAAAACTAGATGACATTTCACAGACACACAGGCAAACCCACATGCATAGCATCGAAGCTCTCCTCTCAACATTAGCATTTAGCCTAGCATAAAGCTAACATCAATTAAAAAAAAACTCAACCTCAACCAAAACTAGCTGACATATCCCGTGCACACCCACGCACAGCATCAAGTCTTTCGTCCCAGCATTAGCATTTAGCTAGCATAAACCTAACAGGAATGCCACAACTCAACCTCACCAAAACCAGCTGACATGCACATGACATGCACAGCACTGAAGCTCTCCTTTCATCATTAGCATTTAGCAAAGCATAAAGTTAACATCAATTAAAAAAACTCAACCCCAAACAAAACTAGGTGACGAAAACACACACACACACCTAAGCTCTCCTCTTAACATTAGCATTAGTCTAGCATAAAGCTAACATGAATGCCACAACTTAATGTCAACAAAAACTGGATGACATTTCACACACACGCACAAACACACATGTACAGCATGGAAGCTCTCCTCTCAACATTAGCATTTAGCCTAGCATAAAGCTAACATGAATGCCACAACTCAGTCTCAACCAAAACTACATGACATGTCACGCAAACACATACAGGCATGGCATCAAATCTTTCTCTCAGCATTAGCATTTAGCTAGCATAAAGCTAACATGAATGCCACAACTCAATCTCAACCAGAACTAGATGACATTTCAGACACACACGCACACACATGCACAGCATCTAATCTCTCCTCTCAACATGATTAACAGTCATCCATTTTAAAAGATCTGTCTTTTAAACAGTCAACTAACACAACAGCATCCATCTTACATACATGTTCTTACTAAAACCAAAATGGCCGACACTACAGGTCTCTAAATAAATCCACTCAGTCTCAAGCAAAACTGGCCATCACACACACAAACACACACACAGGCAAGTTATCTTTCCTTTAAACAATATGTTTAACACAAGAGCATCTGCATTAAATACCATTACATACATTACACGCACACACACACACAGCATCTAATGTCTCCTCTCAACATTAGCATTAGCCTAGAATAAAGCTAACATGAATGCCACAACTCAATCTTAACCAAAACTAGATAACAAATCACATGCACAGCATCTAATTCTCTCCTCTCAACATTAGCATTTAGCTCGCATAAACCAACATGAATGCCACAACTCAATCTCAACCAAAACTACATGACATTTTACAGGCAGGCACACACACAGCGCCTTTTATCTTAACATGATTAACTAACACAGTCATCCAATTTAAGGGATCTTTCCTTTGAACAACAGATTTTACACAAGAGCATACACACTAAATACATTTATATACATTATACAAATAAATCTACACCCCAACTAGATTAGATAACATGCACAGAGACACAGAGACAAACACAGACAGACACCTGCGCTCTGTAATATCAGTCTCAGCAGGACTGAACAGTATAACTATACAATAAACACATCACCGTACAGTCAGACAACAGCTAATCAACAGTGGGTAAATGTAGCTTAAATATAGCTGTGTTCAATAACACTGCATACCATGCGTTGCATCAAAAATCCTACTATTCGATCAAAATCCATCAATAAATTGTAAAAAGCCACCTCACATCCACTGCACTGCTTAACATTACACAGCATTTGTTTTAATCAACCACTTATACATTAGGCATCATGTTTAACACATTAAAGTTAGCTGTAGGCAGCCGAAATGCTAACACACAAAAGGCTAACGCTAAATACACACGGCTAGCGGCCATTAGCATAGATCATGCTATTTTATCAAAATCCATCAATCAAACTTTACAATCCATCTCACATCATGTGTACTGCCCTTTACATTTCACAGTGTGCCTATAAATCAACCACTTGTACACTAGACGTCGAGTGCATCCAAGGCAAGTTAGCTATAGTTAGCCGAAATGCTAACACACAAAAGGCTAATGCTAAAGACACGCAGCTAGCGGACCTCATTAGCATAAATCGCGCCACTTGACTGATCAATCAATAAATATTAAAAATCCATCACAAATCCAAAGCACAGCCTTTTACATTTCACCTTATTACTTTAAATCAACCACTTATATATTAGGCATTGAGTTTATTCAACAAAAGTTAGCTGTAGTTAACTATACACACAGAGGCCTAGCGGATTACCATGCACATTACACAGCTAACACACATTAGCATAAACAAAAAACACCCATAAATCTTTACAATCCACCTCAAATCGGCAGCACTGCCATTAACACTTCACAGTAGTTGTTGTAATCAAACACTTATACATTAGTCATTAGTGTATCCCATTAGAGTTAGCTACAGATAGCAGCACAAAGTCATCAAACAAAAGGCTAACAAGCTAGCAGAGAGCTAATGTAAAAAAGACGTCTCTTACCTCAGAGTCGGTGTGAAGAGGGGGGCGAGGCTCTGCAGCAGGGGGCTTTTATGTGCTCGGATGATGACGTCACATCATGCCACCGGGAGGTCCAATCACGATCATCGCGCTGTGTCACTGACCTCGGCCGACCCTCAGTCCTTTTGAATGGAACCTTCTTGAACACTGTCGACACGCACAGTAGCGGATCGCCGTACGCGCCGACGTAGGGGGGGAGCGGGGAGGGGGGAGCGGGGTGCGGGCGGCCGCCATTAAACATCAATCCCTTCCTTGTTTCATGTGCCTGACGCAATACATGTAAAGAACTCCAGCATACATGCTCCAATCTCCCCCAAACTTCACAGGATTGATCACAGCCCCGCCCTGAACACACCCATGTGTAGATATTTTGGGGGATTACACACAGCGCCACCTACGGGCAACAGGAAATACATCTTTTCAAACACTTTTTTTTTTTTTTTTTTTTTTTACCTTAAATTGACATGCTGTGGCCTACATTTCATGTACAATCTCACGACCAATCACTGGTGGATTCTTTATTAGACTTTCACATGTCAAGTGTCACACGAAGTGTACCGCCACTAAACAGGAAGTAGTTTATAACTCCAGCATACATGCTCCAATCTCCCCCAAACTTAACAGGATTGATCACAGTCCCACCCTGAACACACCCATGTGTAGATATTTGGAGGATTACACACAGCGCCACCTACTGGCAACAGGAAGTACATCTGTTCACACACTTTTTTTTTTTTTTACCTAAAATTTACATGCTGTGGCCTATGTTTCATGTACAATCTCACGAACAATTACTGGTGCATTCTTTATCAGACTTTCACATGTCAAGTGTCACTAAGTGTACCGCCACTAAACAGGAAGTAGTTTATAACTCCAGCATACATGGTCGTATCTTCGTCAAACTTCACAGGATTGATCACAGCCCTGCCCTGAACACACCCATGTGTCAATATTTGGGATTACACACAGCGCCCCCTACTAGCAACAGGAAGTACATCTTTTCACACACTTTTCCTTGGATTTACACAAAATTTACATACTGTGGTCTGTACCTCGTGTAGATTAAAACTTTCACATGTCAGGCGTCACACTAAGTGTACCGCCACAAAACAGGAAGTAGTTTATATCTCCGGCATACATGCTCCAATCTTCCTCAAACTTCACAGGATTGCTAACCGTCCAGCTACAGGCCGAAACGGGCAACGGGCAACGGGCAAGGGGCTAGGGGAAACGGGCAACGGGTAACGGGCGTGGGTGCGAGGTCCCGCAAAACGCTGCTTGCAGCTTTAATTATTATTATTCTTCTTCTTCCGCCGCCTCTTTGAACCCAAATTTGACCCCCTAAACATGCTCGAAAACTCACCAAAATTGGCAGGCATATCCGGC
This sequence comes from Cephalopholis sonnerati, assembly GCA_019142605.1. NCBI lineage: Eukaryota > Metazoa > Chordata > Actinopteri > Perciformes > Serranidae > Cephalopholis > Cephalopholis sonnerati. The sequence goes on along the minus strand of JAGQAX010000021.1, from coordinate 22,708,488 downwards.
CTGGCGAAAAATTTGATAAAATGAAAAAATTAACCCCAAAAATGCCAAAATGGGCTCTCTAGCGCCACCTAGGCGTCTGGGGACACCAAAATCGCCCACTACGGCCTGTAGGAATGTCGTAGAAAGATCAAACAAAAACCGGCTTGTTCGTCTCATCAAGACCTACAAATCACGCGCTGATACCCATGACCTAAATCAAACAGGAAGTGAGCTATTTGCCCTTTCACAGTAAAATTTCGCCTGAAAATGAGCCTTTTTAAAAAAATATCTCCTCCGAGGCCGTTTATCGTAACCACCTGAATATTGCTCAGGTGACAGTTCACACCCTGATGAAAAAAAGTTATTCGTAACTTTTTCATTACTGGCCCGGTTTTCATTTTATACGCTCTCAAAGCGCCCGACGCACACACATTTTGAAAATCCTCGAAATTTCTCCCATAGGAAATGAATGGGAGAAGAGAAGAAAATCACCAACACTCGCTGTTAAACAACCCTTAATAACATTGGCATGGTTTCAGCTACAGACTCCATTAAAACTGTAAAATGTTGCCGCAGTTCTCGTCTATTCACACATGTTCTCATTTTTTTTGTATCTGTTACGGTTTTTGCTCAGTGCCTCCAAATGTACCATGAGTAAATCAGGCGAAATTTGGAGTTTATAATGGGTGTCTATGAGACGGAATGTTTGCCGCTAGAGTGCGAAGCTGCTCTGAAAACTGTCCAAAAAACTTTTTGAAACTGCTCCTACGGGCACATACTTTAAGCTAGACACACCATTTTTTCTAAAGTAGTAGAGATTTTTGTCCTGATTCATAAAAGTGTCTCCTTTTAACACTGACGGGAACAGAATTTGAACTGTGTGCCTCCAACGACAATGAGCACCCTCCTTCTCTCCCATCCGCTCCAATGCATTTTCTGACTGCTGATCTCAGGAGAAAAGCTTAACTGCCTTCATGTTTAACTCGCTAAAATATCCATATTTCTGCGTCTACGTGGAAAATAAGGACATCACAACGATCCCCACGTTCCTCCGTTCGTCACCATATGTTTCTTTCATTTGTAGCTGAAACGGTGTGGTCACCAGAGCAATTTGTTCGACGTGTCGCTTTTTGGCCACAGACTGAAGAAAATGCTGTGTCACTGACCTACTTTCAGCTGCACCTGTGTCTCTCTCCTCTGTTCTGTGTTGCTATGACGACCACTGCCTTTGATTGACAGCTGCTCATCAAGCATCACACTGTGGATTGGATACAGTCTAATGTCTATTGGCTACACCAGGGCTTCTCTCATATTAGTCCCGCCCTGAAATTTACATGGTGTGGCCTATATTTCATGTACAATCAGCTGTTAATATGTCAGCCGTCACACTTAGCTGTACCGCCATAAAACAGGAAGTAGTTTATATCTCAGGCATACATGCTCCAATCTTCCTCAAACTTCACAGGATTGCTAACTGTCCAGCTACAGGCCAAAACGGGCAACGGGCAAGGGGCTAGGGGCAACGGGGAACGGGCAACGGGTAACGGACGTGGGTGCGAGGTCCCGCAAAACGCTGCTCGCAGCTTTAATTCTTTATTTTTCCGCAACTTTGGACCCAAATTTGACCACCTAAACATGCTCGAAAACTCACCAAAATTGGCACACCTGCCTAAAAAGTGACACAAAATCAGACTATGTAAAAAAAAAACACAAAAATCCAAAAATGGGCTCTCTAGCGCCACCTAGGTACACAAAATCGCCCACTATGGCCCGTAGGAATGTCGTAGAAAGATCAAACAAAAACCGGTTTGTTCGTCTCATCAAGACCTACAAATCACGCACTGATACCCCTGACCTAAATCCAGCAGGAAGTGAGTTATTTGCCCTTTCACAATAAAATTTTACCTGATTTCGGGTGAAAATGAGCCTTCTTCAAAAATTATCTTCTCCGAGGGCGTTTATCGTAGCAACCTGAACAGCGCACAGGGTGATAGTTCACACCCTTGGGAAAAAAAGTTATTCGTAACTTTTTCATTACTGGCCCGGTTTTCATTTTATACGCTCTCAAAGCGCCCGACGCACACACATTTTGAAAATCCTCGAAATTTCTCCCATAGGAAATGAATGGGAGAAGAGAAGAGAGTCACCAACACTCGGTGTTAAACAAAGTTTAATAACATTGGCATGCTTTCAGCTACAGACTCCATTAAAACTGTAAAATGTTGCCGCAGTTCTCGTCTATTCACACATGTTCTCATTTTTTTTGTATCTGTTACGGTTTTTGATCAGTGCCTCCAAAAGTACCATGAGTAAATCAGGCGAAATTTGGAGTTTATAATGGGTGTCTATGAGACGGAATGTTTGCCGCTAGAGTGTGGAGCTGCTCTGAAAACTGTCCAAAAAACTTTTTGAAACTGCTCCTACGGGCACATGCTTTAAGCTCGACACACCATTTTTTCTAAAGTAGTAGAGATTTTTGTCCTGATTCATGAAAGTGTCTCCTTTTCACACTGACGGGAACAGAATTTGAACTGTGCGCCTCCAAAGACAATGAGTACCCTCCATGTCTCCCATCCGCTCCAATACATTTTCTGACTTCTGATGTCAGGAGAAAAGCTCAACTTCCTTCATGTTTAACTCGCTAAAATATCCATATTTCTGCGTCTACGTGGAAAATAAGCACATCACAACGATCCCCACGTTCTTCCGGTCATCACCATATCTTTCTTTCATTCGTAGCTGAAACGGTGTGGTCACCAGAGCAATTTGTTCGACGTGTCGCTTTTTGGCCACAGACTGAAGAAAATGCTGTGTCACTGACCTACTTTCAGCTGCACCTGTGTCTCTCCTCTGTTCTGTGTTGCTATGACGACCACTGCCTTTGATTGACAGCTGCTCATCAAGCATCACACTGTGGATTGGATACAGTCTAATGTCTATTGGCTACACCAGGGCTTCTCTCATATTAGTCCCGCCCTGAAATTTACATGGTGTGGCCTATATTTCACGTACAATCAGCTGTTACTATGTCAGCCGTCACACTTAGCTGTACCGCCATAAAACAGGAAGTAGTTTATAACTCCAGCATACATGCTCCAATCTTCCCCAAACTTCACAGGATTGATGACAGCCCCGCCCTGAACACACCCATGTGTCAGTAGTTGGGATTACACACAGTGCCCCCTAGTGGCAACAGGAAGTACGTCTTTTCACACACTTTTCCTTGGATTTACCCAAAATTTACATACTGTGGTCTGTACCTCGTGTACATTAAAACTTTCACATGTCAGGCGTCACACTAAGTGTACCGCCACAAAACAGGAAGTAGTTTATATCTCCGGCATACATGCTCCAATCTTCCCCAAACTTCACAGGATTGTTAACCGTCCAGCTACAGGCCGACACGGGCAACGGGCAATGGGCAAGGGGCTAGGGGCAACGGGCAACGGGCAACGCGGCGTGGGTGCGAGGTCCCGCAAAACGCTGCTTGCAGCTTTAATTATTATTAGTTATTTTTCCGCAACTTTGGGCCCAAATTTGACCCCCTAAACATGCTCGAAAACTCACCAAAATTGGCACACCTGTCCAAAAAGTGACACAAAATCAGGCCATGTAAAAAAAACCAGAAAAATCCAAAAATGGGCTCTCTAGCGCCACCTAGCACACAAAAACACCCGCCACGGCCCGTAGGAATGTCGTAGAAAGATCAAACAAAAACCGGCTCGTTCGTCTCATCAAGATCTACAAATCACGTCCAATATTCCAAAGCCCTAAATGCAACAGGAAGTGAGTTATTTGCCCTTTCACAATAAAATTTCGACTGAAAATGTGCCTTTTATGAAAACTATCTCCTCCGACACCGTTTATCGAACCGACCTGAATGTCACTCAGGTGACAGTTCACACCTTTATGAAAAAAAGTTATTCGTAACTTTTTCATTACTGGCCCGGTTTTCATTTTATTCGCTCTCAAAGCGCCCGACGCACACACATTTTGAAAATCCTCGAAATTTCTCCCATAGGAAATGAATGGGAGAAGAGAAGAAAATCACCAACACTCTGTGTTAAACAAAGTTTAATAACATTGGCATGCTTTCAGCTACAGACTCCATTAAAACTGTAAAATGTTGCCACAGTTCTCATCTATTCACACATGTTCTCATTTTTTTTGTATCTGTTACGGTTTTTGATCAGTGCCTCCAAAAGTACCATGAGTAAATCAGACGAAATTTGGAGTTTATAATGGGTGCCTATGAGATGGAATGTTTGCCGCTAGAGTGCGGAGCTGCTCTGAAAACTGTCCAAAAAACTTTTTGAAACTGCTCCTACGGGCACATACTTTAAGCTAGACACACCATTGTCTCAAAAGTAGTAGAGATTTTTGTCCTGATTCATAAAAGTGTCTCCTTTTCACACTGACGGGAACAGAATTTGAACTGTGCGCCTCCAAAGACAATGAGCACCCTCCTTCTCTCCCATCCGCTCCAATGCATTTTCTGACTGCTGATCTCAGGAGAAAAGCTTAACTGCCTTCATGTTTAACTCGCTAAAATATCCATATTTCTGCGTCTATGTGGAAAATAAGGACATCACAACGATCCCCACATTCTTCCGGTCGTCACCATATCTTTCTTTCATTCGTAGCTGAAACGGTGTGGTCACCAGAGCCTTTTGTTCGACGTGTCGCTTTTTTGCCACAGACTGAAGAAAATGCTGTGTCACTGACCTACTTTCAGCTGCACCTGTGTGTCTCTCCTCTGTTCTGTGTTGCTATGACGACCACTGCCTTTGATTGACAGCTGCTCATCAAGCATCACACTGTGGATTGAATCCAGTCTAATGTCTATTGGCTACACCAGGGCTTCTCTCATATTAGTCCCGCCATGAAACAGGAAGTAGTTTATAACTCCAGCATACATGCTCCAATCTTCCTCAAACTTCACAGGATTGCTAACCGTCCAGCTAAAGGCCGAAACGGGCAACGGGCAAGGAGCTAGGGGCTAGGGGCAACGGGCAACGGGCAACGGGCGTGGGTGCGAGGTCCCGCAAAACGCTGCTTGCAGCTTTAATTATTATTATTGTTGTTATTATTATGATAAATTTATTTATTTATTATTTTTGATGAATTATTTAATAATTTGGTGAAAAAGCAGTGGTGGTGGGAAAATGTTCTTTTTTAAAAAATCTATTTTTTTCCTAGACCATTTTTTGTCAAAACATTATTATTATTATTTATTAATTTATTAATTAATTTATGTATTATTTTGATGGGAACAATGCAATTGAACATAGCACCAATACAGAGTCTGAGACCGATGTGTGCCAAAGAAAGTTTAGAGCTATTGCTAATTTTCAGCTCTTGTCCCTAGTTGGGCTTTAACATGTAGACCTAAAATGATATTAAAAATATGTAGTTTAAAACATCATACAATCACAATACACTATATACATGGAGGGCAAAATAAAATACATACTATAATACACACACTACAGTATGGAAGCGTATTGCTGCCACATCAGGGAAAAAAAAAATGGATCAGTATTACGTTATAACGTTTTACAATATAAATAATCACATTATAATGTGAAATTCTTCACGTCTTTACAATATAAGTTATCACATTACAATGTGAAACTTTTCATGTTTTTACAGTATAATTTATCACGTTATAATGTGAAACTTTTCACGTGAATCACGTTATAATGTGAAACCTTTCAAGTTTTACTATATAAGTTATTATGTTATAATTTTAAACTTTTCATGTGAATCACATTATAATGTGAAACTTTTCAAGTTTTTACTATATAAGTTATCACATTATAATTCAAAACTTTTCACGTTTATCACGTTATGTCAAATTTTTCACATTTGTACGATATAAGTTATCACGTTATAATTTTAAACTTTTCACGTTTTTACGCTATAATTTATCACGTAATAATGTGAACCTTTTCATTTTTTACAATATAAATTATCACATTATAATGTGAAACTTTTTCACGTGAATCACGTTATAATGTGAAACTTTTCAAGTTTTTACGATATAAGTTATCACGTTATAATTCTAAACTTTTCACGTTTTTACGATGTAAATTATCATGTTATAATTTTAAACTTTTCACTTTTATCACATCATAATGTGAAACTTCTCACGTTTTTACGATATAATTTATCACATTATAATGTGAAACTCTTCACGTGAATCACGTTATAATGTCAAATTTTTCACAGTTGTACGATATAAGTTATCACGTTATAATTTTAAACTTTTCACGTTTTTACGCTATAATTTATCACGTTATAATGCGAAACTTTTCACGTGAATGTATATATACATATAAATAAGTTATCGTGAAAAACGTGTTAGAACGATAAACTTTTAACGTTATGACGTAACACTGATGAATTATTTTTTTCCTGGTGTGGCAGCAAGACGCTTCCTTACCACAGCACATACACCACAATACAGAATATGTTCTAAATGATCGTTACGTGTATTTGGGGGTCTAATTTTGGTACAAAGAGTGTAATGAGCGGGCTTTATTTCAGTCTTTAATTAATTCTCCCCAAAAAATATTTTCTGACCTCTAGTCTCATTTCGCTCCGGTGACGTCACACATCGACACTCCCTTTTCCCCAGTAGAGGGAGAAAGATGGCGCCCACACACGTACTGAGATGCTGTCAACGGGGCTTAGCATGGATACCTGTGATTTTTATCGCCCTGGTCGTCTGCTGGTCGTATTATGCCTACGTGGTGGAGCTTTGTATATGTAAGTAGTCGTCCTGCCGCCGTCCGTTGTGTCTTTAGAGCCGTTAAACGGCCGGTGTTTGACTGAGCTGTCCACACAAACACACAGCTGCTGCTGCTGCTGCTGCTGCTGCTGGCCAGGAGGAAGTAAATGGACTGCAGCTCAACAATGGTGTTTGGCAAGCCTGTCCAAATGTAGATACAGCTAATTATCTGCTCGCTGCCGCCGCTTTATATCGCCTTATTTTAACAGGAAATGTGTTTTGGACGAAGGGAAAGTTTCGCCGTGATGTTAATATCGCTGCCTGTCTGTGTTGTTTTGTGTCGAGCTGAATGGAGTCTGGATGGAGAATTAAAACGCCAACTAAACGGTATTTGGCCGGCTGACCAGATGCATACTTCCCCAGACTACCAGTAATGAGTTGGCACGGGTGATGTGTTGATTTAGCTCGCAGAGTTTTGGTATTAAGATGAGAGGAAATGTTGAGATATTATTCCTAAAATCGACTCTGATGGATTTAACTTCCCAAACTTTTTCATATCAAGCTCACATGAACCTCCTCTGGATGAGCTCTGGTGTCAGGGTCTGATTTTATCTGGTGTATTTTCATTTAAATGTGGCTTAACTGATCCCCACCCTACAGCTTATTTGTCCAGGGTGTGCTTCACAGTTACCAGCAGTGATTAATCTTCATCAGATTGTTTCAATTAAAGGATTTTCAGCTGAGAAGTTAAACTATCCAGGGCTTTTAAGGAAGGAAAATGACAAAAACGTTAATAATGAAAGTCAGTTTTTCCACAGCAGATGGAGTTTGTCTATTTCTGATGTTCCACTTCCCATTTGTGTGACTTGGTGGAGTTTTTCTCTTCCACATCGGCCTAAAATTGAAACAGAAAGTTCATTTTTGACTGAGAAAACACTAGCTCTCGTCACAAGATGGACGACGAGATGTTTAAGTGATCAGATAAGGTTGTGTGAACGCAGCTTGTGGTGAGCCAACTTGAGAGAAAATGTCACGATATCAGAGTTTCACTACATGATTATCCCGACCAAGAGAGTTTAAAATACTGATATTATCATGATATGTAAAGAAATTTTTAAATAATCCTAATCATAATGTCTTTTTTCGGCAGCTAAATAACACACAAAATACGAGTGTCGGGACGTGAAGACAGACAGTGCGTTCCAGTATACACACTACCATACTTCATAGTATGCCAGAAAAAGATCTAGTATGTCCCAGTACATAGTATGTTTAATGCAGTGTGCCAAAAATACCAGGATGTTCTACTTCATCCGGTCCACCCACAGCAGATAATACGCCACATCGCCTGAGCCACAAACAGATGACAGCTGATTAACAGCTGTCAGAAGTTGCAGTGACGGATGACAGCGCTTTCAAGGAACCGATGACCAGTCGAACAGTAATAACAGGAATATTGATTGTTTAAGTAAACAAAATAATCAGAAATATTACAAACAACAGGACGTAACTCTAAAAATAATAATGACAGAAAATTGCAGATGTAATCTCACTATCGCAAATCTACAATCTGTGCCGTATACCTTTAAAGTTAAACTGTAAACATTGTAAGTCCGGTTTGATCTTCGTCTCTGGAGAACTCTGTAAGTAGCGTTTGTTTATCTTCAAGGCAACAGATAAAAAAGCAAGAGGGTAAAAATTCAGTGCGTAATGTTATGAGGACAAAGCGTACAAAAAGAGCAGTTACACCTAAAGGATAGTGAAAAGGCAGCCAAATGGCGTTTGGAGACGGAGACACACAAGTGACTTCAGAGGCACCTGGGTTATTGACATGATATTATGTGAGCACTATTAACATTCATTCATTTTCCGTAACCGCTCATCTTGTTGGGGGGTGGAGCCTATCCCAGCTGACACCGGGCGAGAGGCGGGGTACACCCTGGACAGGTCACCAGACTATCACAGGGCTGACACATAGGGCACATTCACACCAGAATTCAACTGGGCGGGGAACACCAAAAAATTTCACACCTTCATTTGGTTCGGTTCACTTTCACACTGCACTTTTTAAAGTGGACCAAACCACCTGGACAACGTCACGCAGTTACAACAGCTGCTCATTTGGGGGCGGTATTGCCCGAAACGACCACTGATCAGGAAGAAAAAAAAAAGCATCGATTGGCTAGGACCAAAAACAGAAAGTTATCCCCTACAGCCGGCTTGGTCACCACGAAAACAATGGAGCAACACCAAATTTATGCAGTCTTGGGGTTTCACGTCTGCTCACGAGACATTTTCCAGCTTTTTATTTTTTTACCTCTGCTTCTCCCGGTTCATGCTGTTGGCTTTTTTTTTCTACCCCAAATGCACTGCACTCTACGTCACTTCCTCTCTTTGGTCCGCTGGATAGTCTGTTTGCATTTCCCACTGTAGGCGAACCGCACCAGGGTTCACTTGCAAGTGATCTGAGACCTGAGTTTTCAAGCAGACCAGGGTTTGCCTGTTTGGTCCACACCAGAGTTCAAATGAGCGTTCACACCACGAACCGAACTATCCATGGAAGTGTACTAGGGTTCGTTTAAAGCGTACCAAATAGCGCCAGTGTGAATGCGTCCATAGAAACAGACAACCATTCACACTCACATTCACACCTACGGCCAGTTAACCTGCATGTCTTTGGACTGTGGGAGGAAGCCGGAGCACCCCAAGAAAACCCACGCTGACACAGGGAGAACATGTAAACTGGGTCTGAACCCCCCACCCTGGGTTTGAACCAGGAACCCTCTTGCTGTAAGGCGACAATGCTAACCCCAGGACCACTGTGAACTTAAATATCACAGTTATCATCAATAACAGTATATTACGACACCTGTGGTTGTGAATTACGAGCAGGAATTTGTGTCCTTTTTGTTTTATTCTGATCCCTCTGAGCATTTCATGACTCATGAATTTATCTTGAGAACGTAGAGATGTCAGATGTACAACCACTGATGTTAATGTTACTGTATAACTCTCACTGTCAAGGTGACCATGTCTTCTTTATCTAACGTTTTTGTTCTCTGTTTTTCCTCCCACAGTCACCATCCCCAGTATAGGAGAGCAGAGTAAGTGTTTGAGTGAATCATTTGTGTCTTACATTGTGAATGTAAGTTTACAGGACTGAGCCAGTTTGCTCTGTATTGGGGTAATCTCTCTGACGTCCAGTGAAAGATGCTCTGTACACTTAGCTAAAAAAAAGGCTGGCACAGAAAACGTGATCTCTCAAAGTGCTGATGTCGGTGCTGAGCTCCTCGTTCAGCATTCCTCTCTCATTAATTTAATATGTAGATGTACAGTGATGTATCCTAAGTGACAGCAGCAGTTCCTTATATCAGCTCTTTAATGGTACTGCTTGTGTTCACGGTCAGTGTACGATGTTAGACTGTTTGCCGTTAGTCTTGACGTTTTGCTTAATGTTTCCCTGCAGTCGTCTACTTGATCTTCTTCCACCTCTCTTTCATCATGTTTGTATGGTCTTACTGGAAGACCATCTTCACTCAGCCTGCCAACCCCTCCAAAGAGGTACAATAACTCAGCTCTCCAAAACAAGCCCACTCTGTCTGCATGTCTTTAATCCCCTGCTGACATTTAAAAAAAATCTGTTTATTTCACCCCAGTTCTGCCTGCCCAAGGCTGAGAAGGAGCGTTATGAGAAGGAAGAGAGGCCAGAGTCCCAGCAAGAGATCCTGTGGAGAGCCGCCACCAGTCTGCCTCTGTATACCCGCACAGGAGCCGGAGGTACGTCTGTGTCTGTGTCTGTGTCTGTGTGTCTAAATGTGAATGTGTGTTTGCAGCTCTGTGTCGGAGCTGTTCAATAACAAGATCCTGTTGTGTTGACGTGATGCAGCAATCCGTTACTGTGACCGCTGTCAAGTTATCAAGCCAGACCGCTGTCATCACTGCTCCGCCTGTGACATGTAAGGAAACTGTGTTCATTGAACACAAACTTTGATATGTCCTCTTGATGCAGCCAAGATATTTTTCCCTTCCTCTCATCTCTGATCCTTTTATGTCCATCTTTTCTTGTGTATTTTAAATCTGTCCCTTCTTTTTGTTTGCTGTCTTGCTGCGTGTGGCAGGTGTGTGCTGAAGATGGACCACCATTGTCCCTGGTATGTAAGACCTGCTGAACAGACAGATATACTGTATATATGACATCTCACATTTTATTCCTACTTTACCCCTGTGAGTTTGGCTGACTCTTCATGCCAGGCATACATGCAACAAACCCATCAAGCTATTGAATGTTAATCCCTGAAGTTTCACTTGTTCTGTTGTTTTTAAATGGGTGAAACTTACTGTATTACCAAGTGGCATCTGGCTCGACTAACCCTAACACTGGCTGTCTGATTATCGGGTACAATAAAACTGGTTATCATCTAGGTCAGTCAACTCTGGGTTTACCTATCCAGCCACGAGCGCGTTCATGTGAAAGAGGCGGGGTGTTAACTATGAGTGACATGATCAGAACCATGAATGAAGGAGGCTGCTGATATGATGTGAGATGAAATGGTACCGAAAGTGTCCGCGACTGCGAGACAGTAAAATGTCAGTGGCGTGAGATGCAAACAATACTCTGCAGTCCCTCCAGGCTCCCGTGGCAAAAAAAAAACTTGAATTTGCGGCCAGTTTTGTCAAAAATTGCAGCATTTTTATGTGATTTTTTTGCGGGAAATTGCGGCAAATGACAAAAATTGCAAGTCGGGAAAAAAATGCAATTTTATTTAAATCAATGCTCCAAATGTAATCACTTGCCATAATAATCATACTGAATATTACAAAATCAGCTGCAAATGTTTCGGTTCTCTTCTTTAGTTTTATTTTATTAGTTTCAAAACATGGACTCCAATAATATTTTCAAAAAATCCTGAGTGAATATTGTAGCTCTCAAACCAGACAATTTGACTGTAAAACAACATGTAAGCTACATCTTCTGTAAACATAACATTTGAATCAATTCAACACTTATTGTATGCATTTAAACAAAGTGACGATTCTTATGTCAATACAGAGCGTTTCTCCATACTGCAATGCCATTAGTGCGATTTGATGACGCGACTGATGACGTTTCAAATGACGTCGCATGCGCATCGACTTCCAGTCAGCTGGAAAATGCGGAAAAATGTCGACTTTTGAAAAATTGCAAGCTGACTCTGTTATCTTAAAATGTAAAATGTAGAAACAATGAAAAACTATCCAAAAATTCACCGTCATCCAAGACTTAAATTACGTGCAGGTATCACGGAGCTATGTGACATTAGTATAGAGTATGTTTGCTGTTTTGTTTGATGATGACGAAACTATTCTGAATATGTCACATAAAACATGTAAATAAAGGGTGGAAAAGTCGTTAATGACTGATGAGGTCTATAAATGTTGCATTCATAATAACAGGAGCCAGATTAACAGTGTGCGGATTATTTTACTAATTAAGTATGATCTGTTTTTTCCTGGTTCTCATCACACAGGTGTCTCATGTTATTTTGAGCTGCAGTGATGGAATCAGAGTGTCAAAGTAGCAGCACTGTCAGCGATCACTGAGGACTAAAGTAAACTTTGCACAAGTCAAATCCTGCTAAAATCACATGTTATGTGTGTAAGCGATCTCTGTGTTTGTTAGAAGCTCTGTTTTAAACCAGTGGAAATAGAGCCCTGGAACAATGAAATGATTCTGCTGACCTGTAACAATATACAGGCTACTCTTTTTTACCCGAGACTCTGGACTTTTGTCCACGGATACTTTTTCTTCAGTGATCTGATTGGTCAGAGGTCGCGGTGCTGACAGGCTGTGATCCAATGCTCTGATGTTAACCTGCTCCTGAGCAGGTTAGCTGTTGAGCTTCAGTTACCACAGTGATTTATCCCAGTAAAAAGAGAACCAGCTTTGTAGTATAGAAAACCCAGAGTTAACCCTGAAGTTACCTTGCTAACTCCAAATCCTGCTTCGTAGTACAGGCCTCAGGTCTGAAAAATGAGGCTGATGTTAAACTGTGAGTGGCCAGTAAAGTCCTCACAGACCCCCGTGTTAAAATACCTAACTCTAGAGCAGAAATAAACATGTTCACAGCCTGATACAAAAAACAGTTTTGGTCACTCGTGCCCCAGAAATCCAAGATGGCTGCAGCCAAATGCAGTACCAGAGGTTTAAAAACTAGAGCTGCAGCTATTAATCAATTAGTCCATCTAAAGAAAATTCATCGCTCTCTATTGTGATAATCGATCATTTGTTTTCAGTTATTTTTCAACCAAAAATGTCAAACATCTGCTCGTTGCAGCTTCTTAAATGTGAGAATTGGCAGCTTCTCTTTAGCCCCTATCCCAGTGCACAGAAAACCCGCTAACACCCACTAACATCTGGCTTTTTAATAGAATGGGAAAGGTTTTAATCGGCATTCACACCCAGGTTAAATGACTCAATAAAGATGCAATGACGAGCCAACACAAAATAGTCTCGGCCCGAGCAGCGCTCAAAAATCGATCAAGAGAGACTAAGTAAGAGATATATAAAAAGAAGTAACCACTATGTAGTTTCACTGGCCTCTGTGCTCCTCTCTGCTGTTTGCCTGTTCTCTGGCTTGACCTTGACGTCGAACTTGACACACCAAAAGAAAAAAAAAAAACCCACACACACAGAAAGGCATGTTTGTGCACTGTAGAGCTGTGTGCACAGCGCTGGTGTACTGGCGATGGTAAAGGAGTATCGCCTATTTGAAGCAGATTTACCTCTGTTTTATTGTGAATTGTTGTACTAGATGTTGTATTTGTTGCATCTTAAATGTGTTTTGGTTGGCTGCTGCCTCGGCTAAAGGTTAAATTTAAGAAAGTAGATTTAAAAAAAACCACATACACGTGTTAACTTTGATGGAGAAGGGGCATTTAAAACAAGTGTCTTTGGGATTTGGACAAAAGAAGCAAATTGAAGATGTCACTTTGGGTTTTGGGAAAACTGCGACAAGCATTTTCCACAATTTTTTATCAATTGTATAGCTTAATCGATTAATCATAAAAATAATCGGCAGATTTGTCAATGACGAAAATGATCGCGCTATTCAAAACTTCCACAAACCAATGGGTGACATCACAGTGGCTACGTCGTTTTTTTTGTACAGACTTATGTGCATTAAAAGTGTTTTTCGGTTGCTTCATGCGGGTTAATGAGCATAATGAGTCACATAAGATGGGCAGTGATTCCTCAGAATGTAAAAGCAGATTAATACAGTCAACCATGAGCAAACTGCTTCCTGAGCTGAAGCTCTTCTTGTTTAAAAGACCTAATTTATCTCTTAAACTCCAGTGTCTCATCTTGCAGCGTGACATGTTGCCAAAACTGCTCAAAAACGACTGTAATTATCCACATGGATCTTATTCTCAAGCCTTGATTAACCAAATACAAGAGGCAGCAGAGCTTAATACTCTGGTTTGTACTAAAGAAAGCAAGCTACCGCCCTGGTGTAGCCATAACAGCAACACAAAGCCTTCAAAGTTCAGGTTGATAAGATCTCTACACAGAGGAAGTGATGTCAAACCTGACCTCTCCGTGTTTGTGTGTCTCCAGGGTGAACAACTGTGTCGGATTCTCCAACTACAAGTTTTTCATCCTCTTCCTGGCGTACTCGCTGGTGTACTGTTTATTCATTGCAGCCACCGTGCTGCAATATTTCATAAAGTTCTGGACAGTGAGTAACGACGCGCTCTGAATGTGAATGTGTGTGTGATGCTACGGAGGATGCAGATTCAGCTGCATGTCAGAGCCTGGATGAGCATCCTCTGGGTTGGTTGTGCATGGTGCTGAGCTGTACCGCTCCGTTTTTTTTTTTTTCTTTCTCTGTCCTCTCTCACCCTTCGCCCTCCGACCCCCTCTCTGTTTCCCCGTCTGTTATCCCCAGTTCTCGCACACTGGGTCATTGTTCTCTGATCTCTCTCTTTTCTGTCCCCCTCTCCACTATCAGAACCATCAGTCACACCACTCATGCAGGCGCAAACACCTCCTTTCTTTTCTTGCAGCCGCTCCACTTCGGTTTCTCCTCATGTCTTCTTCTTTCATCCCTTTGTTCTCTCCTTTCTGGGCACACTTTGTACACTCACCCACTCTTTCATCCCCCCCCTTTCACCCAACTTGGCCTTGACTTGTGTTTGCCCGCTGATTTCTAAGTGCTTCCTCCCCTCCCACCTGTTCTCTCCTGGTGTTGCTAACCAGTCTTGTTTCTGTTTGTACTAAAGCTTTGCCGGAGGAAATCGGCAGAGAACTGCCCAAAGGTAACCCCAGCTGTCCTCCAAAGCCTTTAGTGTTGCAGTGCCTCACCATCGTTGCCATGGTTTTTGTCGTGATGTGCGTGCAGTGACGTGGTTCACATGACAGCCTTTTTTATTTCTCTTTATTACTCTGCGTTTTTCTTTTTTTAAACGTTCTCTCTCTTCTTCCTGTCTTTCTTTCCATAAATATCCTCAATGTGAATTTGCTACTGATTCCTGTCTCGCTCTCCTTTTGTCCCGTCTCTTCCCCAGAATGAGCTGCCAGACACTCACGCCAAATTCCATGTCTTGTTTCTCTTTTTTGTGGCGGCCATGTTTTGCATCAGTATTCTGTCCCTCTTCAGCTACCACCTGTGGCTCGTGGGGAAGAACAGGTCCACTATAGGTAACAAACACACACATCCAATAAATGTTTCTGCTGTTTAAACAGCTCAAAAACACGATTATTTTTACAGTCGTTTTAAAGCCCCTCCAAGATCTTGCAGGTTTCTAAAATGCCTGATTTCACTGCAGCTTTTCTTAAAGATTGTGATGCTTGTTGCAGTGTTTTTAGGCAGATTTTTTTTTTGCAGTGAAAATTGAAAAATGTTGTTGCTTTTTTTTGTGTATAATTCATTAATAATCAAACTTGTTCCAGTGTGAATAAAACCACACTGTTCGGACTTTGCTAACGTTACTAAAGTGGCCGTTTCAACATACCAAAGTTCCTAGGCCACCTAGTTTGTGAGGTGTCTCGGTTTTGACTCGGGTTTCTGTTCCTTTTCTGGAGATCCACAGTTCTCGCATGAGACAGGAAAAAGTTAAGCAAGGTTTATTGAGAATACAAAACGACAAGCCAAGTCCTTCCATTGTTACATCTCGTACGGTCCGCTACCAACTCAAAGTTCTACTTCTGTATATTCTCACTTATTACTTGTTATTGACGGGAGCTCCCACAATCCCATTTGCACATCTACTTTTAAATGCTGGTAGAATTGCAATCACATAAGATAGAGCAATAATTCCTTTTTCCATACAAAACCGGGGGAGTTACACTAACATATCATGCACTCATCGTATCCCAGAGCGCTCTTTCCGTGCACTAATGGGTTTGTAGAAATCCAGTAAAAAGCGCACACAACAAAAACATTATAATCCGGACCGCAGGTATTCACAGCACTTCCTACGATGGAATAAGCGTCATCATGCTGTGAGCATGAACTGACTTTCTTGCATGTATTTAGAAAAATATGTGTAAAAAAAAAAACAAAAACAAATAATTTTTTTGTAGTTTATCACACTTTTTAGCATTTACAATTGTGATATGAGGGTTGTATTGATGGATAGAATATTAAACTAATCCAAAAATGGCACTACAGCATGTAAATATGTAAAGATATGCTGTGGTGGACTTGTTCTATGGTAGGTCATTAAGGGTTAACACAATGCCATTAGCACAAACTTCATGTCATCTTTACACAGCAAGTTGTCCACACTTCCTTGTCATAGGCACTAAACCGCCGTACGACACCACACCTGGCGTAAATAACATGTGCCTGTATTCTAACACATAAATAGTTACCACTAGCCATGCATATTTAACTAACTCACGTTCACTCTTTTAACATGAGCAAAAGGTCTGGATTCAACAGCCTCTGTCATGGTGTGTGTGTCGTGTGTGTGTGTGTATGCGTCAGTCAGTCTCCGAGTGTGTTTTGCAGTAGAAAAGTGTTTGTTAATCAGTGTTGTGCATAGTGCAAATCAGTTTAGCCCAGCTTTTGTGCAAACATCAGGGAATTGCCTTGTTCAGTCTTAAGCAGTAATGTTTTTTTTTTTTTTTTTGCAAACGTGAGACGTTCATGTCGCATGTCTGCATCTTCACATCCAGAAACAAGGAAATGAGTTTGGTGATGTTGTGTGCGGGACTGCTGTGATTGGCGAAGCTCACAGGAAACTACGATGATTGGTCAAATGTGCAGACAAGTTGCAGTAATCGGACAAAATTGCAGTGTTGCACAGACTTCACAGGGACTGGTTGATTTTGCATTTACTGTTACAGCTGCAGCATCCTGGAGGGGCTGTGTTACGTTCAAGAAAATTAGTTTCCAGATGTGAAATTGAAAACCACTTCACACGCACACACACACACACACACTCACAGATCGTCGTCTTCAGTCCACAGTGAAATTACATCTGTCAGTTGTTTGATGACCTTGGGTACTGTCCTCTCTCTCCATGCTGCTCCCTCCCTGCAGAGGCTTTTAGAGCACCAGTCTTTAGGACGGGCTCTGATAAGAACGGCTTCTCTCTGGGTTTCCGGAAGAATATCGCTCAGGTCTTTGGAGACCAGAAGAAGTACTGGCTGCTGCCCGTCTTCACCAGGTAAAGGAGACAAATGTCAAAATGATAAAGAGGCTTTTGTAGCGCTTATACTGGATTTAGGCTAAGCATTAATTCTGTGGTTGAATTTACAGCAGAGTTTTTAAAAATGTATCTGACAGATGTTCCCGTGCTAAAGAAAGAGTTGAAAACAGTGGGTGTTACCTTTTGTTGCTGCCTCTAACCCAGCTGCAGTTTGTTGCCCTGCAGGCTGGCTGCACCTAATCTTGAGTTTCTCCTGTCCTCCTTGTTCACGACAGTCAGGGAGATGGTCTGACGTTCCCTACACGGCTGGTCAACGCTGATGTAGAGCAGGCCACAGTGACCCTGCAGCCTGAGCCCAGTAAAAGGTGATCAATCACAGTGTAATAAAAGACATATCATTTGACACGAGGCTCTGAAAACGATTTATGTTTCTGAAGGGGTTGCGGATGCTCGGCTCATTTTGCTTTTTTTATGTGTTGGGCATGTTTCCAGTGCTGCTGATGTCCCTGTGAGCCCCGTCAGCGAGTCGCAGGATCGCCTCCTGAGCAACGACCAGCATGCCAACAACATCGGAGACCATCAGGCTAATAACACCCTCAAATCAGGTGAGCTCTACCAGGGTTGGTCGTATTTCACCGACAGAATTGACATTAACAGCTCGCCGTCTGGTATCTGTCACTGTAACATGTTTTCTGCTTGGCTTCACAGCTGAAAGTGAAACTATCACAATCTCCCTGGAGAGCGAGTCCTAACCAGGTAAATATGGGATTTGTCAGTCTGGTACAGCTCTGACTTTTTGTTTGCAGATGTCACTGCTGAAAAATATCCCAAGGTTATTATCTATGCTGATGGGGAAGGTTGAATTGCTGCAGGGCGTCTGATTATTCCTTTGTCGAGGGCTTGAGTCACACACTTGCACACCAAGTCCTAAAATGTCTTAAATTCAGTTTGATAAATATTAGGTGTTAAAATTCAGTAAATAGTCTTAAATTTGAATTATTGAGGTGAATTTCCATAAACATTTTATCTGTATTTAATGTAACCTCTGTCTGAACCTAAAACTGGCTTTTTACTTTATATAATTGAACCTGACTCACTCTAATAACCGTATTCCTACATTAAATTTTCCTCTGAACGGGACCACATATCTACTTTATATTCACCTGCAATGCTTGAATAAAATAAAGAGATGATTGGTCAAAAAAATTCGTCTTAAATTTGGCTTAAAATGATCTTAAAGAGGTTTTTAAAATAATTAAATGTATGTGTCTGATACTGGCAGACACCTTGGCAGTGTTTCTTTATTGTTGATATATATTTAAGGTGTGCAAGGAAGAGATTAACATCACGTTCCTTTGTAACAAAATGAATTTAGTTGCCAAAGTGAGGAAAATATAGCAAAGACTTGGTCGACCATAGCTACTATAACTCAGATGCAGATGATCTGTCATGGCTTCTAAGCCTAGCATGAAAAGGAATCAGGTGGGTAATAACACTAATTAACAAAGATATGATATTTAACTCCAAATTAAAGGTTCTGTCTGCAACATTCAGAGCATTAATCTGACAGCAAACCACTTTTCTATGCAAAGATATATACGAGTAATGACGTCCTGAGCAGAGAATGAAGTCACGCTCTCTCTGTGTGCTGCGTAATCTGAGCTGCCGCCGTTTTGCACTGCGCTCATATAGTGGTTACTGCTGATATCAGGCCGGCGTCTTCACAGAAGCATAGCATTCAAGCTCCGGTACGCCCCCCAGGTTAACACCATTAGCTCTGTCAGCACTGTTGCTGTTGTTTAGTGCTGTTTATGGAGTTAGCGCTGTTAGCTGCTAGCCACTGGCTCAGTCTTCTCCATGTTTAGAGTAGGGCTGCAACAATTAGTCACCTAATTGATGACTAATCGACTATTAAAATGATCGGTGACTGTTTCAGTAGTCGACTAATCGGTTTGAGTCATTTCTCATAGAAAAGTACGATAAAAGGACCCAAAATACTCTTATTGCAGCTTCTTATGTTCAAATATTGGCAGCTTTACACACTCTCCCATGACGGTGAACTAAAACCCTTTGTCGTGAGTACGAAACAAGACATTAGATGACATAATTTTGGGGTTTGGGAGAGACAGAGCGACGTTTTTCACCATTTTAACACATTTTTTGATAAAATGACTAGTCGACTAATCAAAGAAATAATCGACAGATTAGTCGACAATGAAAATAATCGTTAGTTGCAGCCCTAGTGTAGAGCCATGTTGAGGTAACAGGTAATATGATCTGAATTTCGCTTACAACCCCTTTAAGGTTACGTGCACTCTATTTTATTTCATTTATTTTATTTATAAGGACAACACACATTAATTGACATCACTGTAAATGTGCCAGTGTTAGCCACTGGCTGATTTTTAAACTGCAGTCCTTTGGCGAGACAGCAAATTAGCGTGACGACATGGCCAAACATAAGTATGACCAGTTGGAAACCGCTGCTGTAAACAATACCATCTGCAAAGGTGAAAGTGAAAGCCGTCCCTAGATTTACTGCGGTTTGCTGTATTTTTGTTTTATTGGCACTGTGTCTGCAGTTGCCGTAGCTTTCTCTTGGATGCGTGCTGCCTACTGTCTGGCATTTAGGAACTGACGTCAGTTGCGTGCGGCACCCAGGAACATCCAGAACACAGCAAAATAAGAGCATACAGGCAGAGTCTCTGCAGATAAATACACTTACACACACTTCTAGTGGGTCATGAGTGATGATTGAAGGGTCACTTTTGTATGAGTCTGTACATTCTTTTTTTTTTTTTTTTTTTAGCAAATTCCAGCATAGTATACCTTTAAATACTTATATTTTTTAGATAATTTTTGGGGGGTTTTGCTTTTAAATTATAGGACAGTATGAAGTGTGAAAGAGGGGATGACATGCCTGCTCTACCCACTGAGCTACAGGGTGCCCCATACTTCCAAAATTGTTATCGATCTCTCAATTTCTAACCAAGAACAGAAAGGCTATTAACTGCTTAATTTTCTTGTGCGCACACAACAGACTACACATCAACGAATCCATCAACTGAAGTCCCAACGCCAAACTATCTAAGCTTATTTTTCTCTGCCTGCTGAAAACTCTCTCTTAATTGACATCAAACAGAGCTGTTTAAGCTGCACGATTGGTGGAACAAACGTCAATCAATACATCAACCAATCAGAGCCACAGAACATTAAACAGTCCCGCCTTCTCCGCCAGTCGCACAGCTATGTAAATATTAAGTGTAATCAACAGTAATGTATCTGATCATCTTCGTTTCTTCTCTTCTCTTCCACAGGAGAAACTCCTCAGTCATCTAATACGATGCCTTAAGCAACGCAACAGTTATGTTTGTCACCGTGGCAACAGTCTCCCAGCGCAACCTCATCCCCACAGACCCATTCACAGTAACTATGGAAATGCTTTTTTTTTTTTTGGCCCATCACAGCGCAGTAATACATCCATGGCACTGGCATCTTGGCATGCAGTGTCAGAAGCAAATCTCACACCTACCCCCACGGGACATGTGATACAAGCTTGTTCCTTCTCACACACACACACACACACACACACACACACACACACACACACACACACACGCTAACACTCGTACATTCAGCTGTATACATATTTCCTTGTGCTGTTTCATTTTGTTTTTCTCACAAGTGGAGCATTTATCGCTGATGAAAAAAAAAAAAAAATCAAGTATCCTGGAAGGAATATGAGCTACTTTTGGTGTTTAATGAGAAAACTTTTTGGTGCCAAAAGCTTCCCGGGTGCACTTGGACTCATTTTATAGTCGCAAAGCTGCAGTGAAGAGTGGGGGACAAGCTGGAGCAGTGTTTGTTTTGAACATTTGTGTTTTTAGAAGGGCAGTACATCCCGAGGAGATGGATCAGTTTACCTGCGTGATAGTTTTTTGTCTTTTATTTTTAACTCATAATGTTGGAGCGCATCTGTGATCCGCAACTTGAGACGGATGTTTCCCACCTAAAGCCTGGACTATCTTACAGGGGACTCTTCTGCACGGTTCAGTGGACTGGACCCAGTGCACAACAGGGAAGACTGTAGCTGGGTTTTGGATGGCGTTTTGGATATCAGAGCACAAGGTGGCACATTTGCACTTTGTAGATTATCAATGTCCATCAAACAACGTGCTGCTTTTTTTTTTTTTTTTTTTTAATCACATCCAAAAAGCATCCCAGGTGTACCGGATGTTGGATGATCATGTGATTTATGGCATATTGTTTGTGTGTGAATGTGTGTAACAGTTGAAGTGGCAGTCTGTTTTTCTTTTAAAGAACTAACAACTAAAAGAATCGGCTTGATGTGTTTTCGTGGCCAACCTGTGTCGCTGCTTATCGATGAACAGTCCGATCTGGGGGATGCATCTCAAACAGTGCAATGTGCAGCGTCCGTCACTACCTGTTCTTTTAGAGTCATATGTAAGTATGCTGATCAGTGATTCGTAGCCCGCAATGTCTACAGCCTGTTTTTTCTACAGCTCAGTGCTTCAGCCTTTACTAAGACACCAACACTCATTGCCAAATAAGGGCTGACCTGTCAGGAGCTCTGACCTCTAAACCTGAAGTGTTTACAACATCCTAGCTTTATCTAAACCTCACTGGCCAATATCATCATGACCAAATTCTATTAACCAATCTGTGTGGCGCAATATTTTCTATAAGGTTTGTCTGTCCCTCCTGCCCGTAGCGGGTCATGATGTCCTTGCAATACCAGTGCTGGCCGGCAGGTGGCGACACGGCTCCTGTTATCTGCCCTCATCCAGATGGAGATTTTTCTGAACTTTCTCAACATGTGGCTCAGGGCTCAATTCACTTTCAGTCTAATTTGCAGGTGCAGCCTTCTTCTTCAGAATCAAATCTTTTCACAACATGCAATTAATATGCATCACTTTGCTGTAATAACTCGTCTCAGATTTCATTTGGAACGAAAGTGAATTGAACCCATCTGATCTAATGTGAAGCAGAGGTGTCGACTACAGCTTCTTCTCACTTTGTCTACTCTGTATGTACTCGGGAGTCAGCTCAGTGTTGTGACCTTGAACTGTTAAAGGAGCCTCAGTGTGTGTAAAACTTAACAGTGAACTGTTTTATTGTGTCAGTGTTGAACATCTGGGGATGTGATGGTGACTCAGAGGGTCGAACAAAATCTGTATCTCAATTAGATTTCAGGACTCATACACACACACACACACATGCGTATCTGTTAAAGAATGGACAGTTTCTTCAGTATAACCAAATAACAGCTGTTCAGGATTGAGTTCTTTTACCAAGGAATTTTGTTCTTTATTATGCAACCTCCCGATTCACATTGGAGGGAGACCCAGCAAATGATGTCTGTCGTCACTCGTGTCTGTCTGATCACATCCCTGACTGTCGCTGGAAGAGCCTCCTACTAATTAGATCCCACCCGACTCTGGTGATGTAAAAGTTTACAGCTGTTTCTATCGTGTGGAGTGAGCTAGTGGTGTCGTACGGTGTGTTTCTCGGTAATCATTGTGCTGAATGTACCACAGACGGGACAGTGGGGGGATTTGATCGAATGATGGGAGCATCAGAAACAGCCCGCTCTTTGGACTTTATGTTTACGTTTTGTCCTTCCAATCATGTCTGATCTTTTGAGCCCAAGTGTATTTATAAGTACTCTTTACAAAGCAGTGATTGGAGGACATTTGTTTATGTATGGTTTATGCTCATGGTGGCTAAGTATCAGAATCACACTGTGGTTTAATCTCAGTTTAGCAGATTAAATTACCGTCAGAGATCACGATCCAAGCCAAGGTTGTGTTCTGATCATGTGCAGATCTTTTTTAAACCTCACACTTAAACATTTAGTTAAAAAAAGCAACAAAAAAAAGACAAAAATATTTCTTTGTCATCTCTAAGGAGCCTGGTTCGTTCCCCTCATCACTTACAGCCACTGACTCTGAAACATTGGACCTGTCGTCTTGTCGTTTTACAAATTGCCTATATTCTCTCTCTGGGCTTTTGGCCTGGAGACTAAAGTGCGCGTGTGTATTTTGTAATGCTTAATTGAGTGTTCTTTTGTAATATTGTCGTCTTGGGAGAAATGCTTCTGTGCAGCCATGAGATTTTTACATGTCTGTGTACATACATAACATCTGACTAATGCTCAAAAGCATGGCGCCTAACTTGTGTTAAAAAAAAAAAAGTGTTTTACCATGATAACGGGGATTATGGTGATGGTGTTAAAACAGACATTGGGGTTTTTTCAATTATTGCTAGGTGCGTCATGTTTTAAAGGAATACTTCACCCCCAAAATGATAATTTGTGTATCATTTATTCACCCGGTGTTACAGTGAATTTGTGAAGAAAACCTGGTGTTTCTCTCATTCCTCTATGATGAACGAAGAATCCGAAAACTGAGAAAACTCTAGATGAATTGAAGTAAATGGGGGCCGCTATTAACAACAGCAAAACTATGTCAAACACCCGTTCACAATCTCTTACACAACTCAAGCAGCATAATCCAAGTCTCATTTATCCAGTTGTATGCGCAGTACTTTCCAAACACAGGCATTTTCACGAAAACGTTACGATTTATTAGTAACATTAGTGAAAATAAATGTGTTGAGGATATGACTGAATAAATGAGACTTGGATTATGCTGCACGAGTTTGTAAACAGATGTTTTGATATAGTTTTGCTGTTGTTACCCCGTTGCCTGTTTTTGGATTCTTCGTTCACCAAAGAGGCAGGCGAGAAAAACAAAATTTCTCAACTAATTCAATGTGACACGGGGTGAGTAATTGATATACAAATGGTCATTTGGGGGGTGAAGTGTTCCTTTAAATAAGCTTTACTCTGGTCTGTCTCAACTTTAAAAATGAAGCCATAAAAACTGCTGTGAAAACAGAGAAAGGATTTAAAAAATTTGAGTCTAATTTCATTTAATTTTTTAAGACTGTAAACATTTTGCATCTGTATTCACACTGCAGATGTAGCCTATCATAACTTGCTTATTGCTACACTTTGGTTTCTTTTTGTTACAATGTCCTATTTTACAATGTGTGTATATATATATTGATAATGTAAGAAAAAGACTACATATATATTTTTCTTGTCTGATTAATTTTACTGTTCCTATTTTGTGAATGAAGTACATGCCTCTACACAATTAACGTGAAAATAACAATAAATGTTTTTTTAAACCTCCCGTCTAATTTTGCTGTCATCGGTCTTTTGATTAATTTAAAATGGATGCATTCCTGTAAAACTGTCAGGCTTATGATGCTGAAAATCAGTGTGTCAGAGCCACAGATGTTTTTTTTTATTACTCACATTCTTCCTTGTGTAAATCAGGCGACTACAATACCCAGAATGCATCTCGAAGGCCAACAGTTGTATGTGGGTGAGTAATGCAGCAGAGATGAAGAGGGAGTTACAGAGGTCTGATAAACTCCGAAAACCATTTCCCTCAGTGGAAACAAAGCTTTTATTTACTTACATTTCAAAGATAAGAAACAATCATTTGTGACAACAGTAAAGCCTCCACAAAAATAGCATTTTAAGTCTTGTTGTGTGATTTATCCTGGCTTCATATGATCAGAGGAAAAGTCAGCTAGCTGCTAGGCTAATTTATACAATGTAAAATGCCATAGGCTTGTGCTAATAACGTTAGCATGTTATATTTGTTTGGAAAACATGTTTAGTATAAGACAGTTGTTTTGTCAGTGAACCTTGTTAGTTGTAATGGAGCCGAATTATGTGACATTGCCTTTGTTACATGTTGCTGTTGTCCCTGGCTTTATATGAGTCGAGAGACATCCGTTAGCCGCAAGGCTAATTTATACAATGTAAACTGCCATAGGCTTGTGCTAAAAACATTAGCATGTTGTATTTGTGGGGAAAATGTGTCCAGATAAAGACAAGTGCTTTGTCTGTGAATGCTGTGAGTTATAGTGAAGCTGATTTGTGTACTTGTGTTTGAAATTGTCTCTGTTAAGCCATGTTTAATGTGTGTTTAATGTGTGTTTTGAATCAACTAAACTCTGCAGCACTTCATATCTGCCGATGACCAGTGTTTTGGAGGTGTAACTGCAGTCATCTCCAGATGTTTTTTGGTTTCAAACTTGTAGTCCTCAGCCCCAAGTGATACTTGAGGCAGATCATCAGACTTGGTCCTCTGGCGCCACATTAAGTACAACTTTGTCACATATGCAGTGGTGCTCCTAAGGATTTTACAGCCCAGTTTCCAGAATAAAATGTTGGCATTGCACGCTTCTGCAAAGTAATGTTATATTTACATTTCATATGTATGACATAGTTCAGATTACATGTATATGAGCTGAGTTTGTCATCATGAGGAGGGATGGTGCAGGGCTTCACATCTGGGCAAGACGGCTGCCGAGCCACAGACCACTGCTCGAGATCCACGTGAGTGGCTGATTTTTAATTTTTTTTTTTTTAATATAGAGTTCAAAGCAAGGAAGAGATGGTACAGGTACCCATTTCAAAACATAGTCAAACATATAAACATGAACCAGTCACCCCGAAATCACTCTCCCACCCACCCACCTTCCCATTTGGGTACAAATGACACTTTCTTATGTGCCAGAAGAGATAAAGAAGAGAATAAATAAATAAATAGAATTATAAGGAATAAAATAGATAAATAACATTTTAAAAATAGAGACAAGGGGGTAAAAAGAGTTACACACGTGGACAAAATTGTTGGTACCCTTAGGTTAATGAAAGAAAAACTCACAATGGTCACAGAAATAACTTGAATCTGACAAAAGTAATAATAAATAAAAATTCTATGAAATTTAACCAATGAAAGTCAGACATTGCTTTTCAACCATGCTTCAACAGAATTATTTAAAAAAAAAAAACTCATCAAACAGGCCTGGACAAAAATGATGGTACCCCTAGAAAAGACTGAAAATAATGTGACCAAAGGGACATGTTAATCCAAGGTGTGTCCACTAATTAGCATCACAGGTGTCTACAATCTTGTAATCAGTCAGTGGGCCTATATATAGGGCTACAGGTAGTCACTGTGCTGTTTGGTGACATGGTGTGTACCACACTCAACATGGACCAGAGGAAGCAAAGGAAAGAGTTGTCTCAGGAGATTAGAAAGAAAATTATAGACAAGCATGTTAAAGGTAAAGGCTATAAGACCATCTCTAAGCAGCTTGATGTTCCTGTGACTACAGTTGCACATATTGTTCAGAAATTTAAGATCCATGGGACTGTAGCCAACCTCCCTGGACGTGGCCGCAGGAGGAAAATTGATGACATTCAAAGAGACGGATAATACGAATGGTAACAAAAGAGCCCAGAAAAACTTCTAAAGAGATTAAAGGTGAACTTCAAGCTCAAGGAACAGCAGTGTCAGATCGTGCCATCCGTCGTTGTTTGAGCCAAAGTGGACTTAATGGGAGACGACCAAGGAGGACACCATTGTTGAAAACAAATCATAAAAAAGCCAGACTGGAATTTGCCAAACTACATGTTGACAAGCCACAAAGCTTCTGGGAGAATGTCCTATGGACAGATGAGACAAAAATGGAACTTTTTGCCAAGGCACATCAGCTCTATGTTCACAGACAGAAAAATGAAGCATATCAAGAAAAGAACACTGTCCCTGCTGTGAAACACGGAGGAGACTCTGTTATGTTCTGGGGCTGCTTTGCTGCATCTGGCACAGGGTGTCTTGAATCTGTGCAGGGTACAATGAAATCTCAAGACTATCAAGGGATTCTAGAGAGAAATGTGCTGGCCAGTGTCAGAAAGCTTGGTCTCAGTCGCAGGTCATGGGTCTTGCAACAGGACAATGACCCAAAACACACAGCTAAAAACACCCAAGAATGGCTAAGAGGAAAACATTGGACTATTCTAAAGTGGCCTTCTATGAGCCCTGACCTAAATCCTATTGAGCATCTTTGGAAGGAGCTGAAACATGCCGTCTGGAAAAGGCACCCTTCAAACCTGAGACAACTGGAGCAGTTTGCTCATGAGGAGTGGGCCAAAATACCTGCTGAGAGGTGCAGAAGTCTCATTGACAGTTACAGGAATCGTTTGATTGCAGTGATTGCCTCAAAAGGTTGTGCAACAAAATATTAAGTTAAGGGTACCATCATTTTTGTCCAGGCCTGTTTGATGAGTTTATTTTTTTAAATAATTCTGTTGAAGCATGGTTGAAAAGCAATGTCTGACTTTCATTGGTTAAATTTCATAGAATTTTTATTTTTTATTACTTGTGTCAGATTGAAGTTATTTCTGTGACCATTGTGAGTTTTTCTTTCATTAACCTAAGGGTACCAACAATTTTGTCCACGTGTGTACTTTGGTACATTTCCAGCCAAGACATGATGTTTTTCTAACCTTAATCAAGTGTTTTTTGTGCCGAAACTGTACAGAAAATTAACAAGAGTGTTGTCACAACAAAAACAGAAAAATGTGAAGAAATGTTAAGTTTCAACATATGAAACCATAAGTGTAGATTTCAGGGGGGACACAGGGGACACGTCTCCGTCAGTATCTGGATTAAGTTCAGTTTAAGTTAAGCATTTTCAGTGTCGGCATCTGCAAGTGCTGAATCCCTGAAGTGAAACATGACTTGATGCGAGTGATACAAAGATGTAAACACAGCATGCAGTTTTAAAGGGTAGGTGTGTTTAGCCTTGTGCTGTCAGAGAGACACAGTGATAGGAATAACTAAACACTACTTTGAGTCTAAAATTAATGTTTTTTGATAAGCTCTGACACAAAACTAAAACAGGCACATTACTTAATGTTATTTAAAGTATTTGAAGCGGGTCAACATACTTTGTGGACTGAGAATCGGGAACCCAGGCGAACCTTCACCTTTGCTATCAGTCTAACACCGAGGCCCTTCACCCCTGTGGTTGACTGCTCGGCTATCCCTTTTACATCCCTCCTCCTTCACTTTAATTTCCTCTATAAAAGCGCCCGACATGGCAGTTTGTAAATCATAATTTAGGCATATGGGGACAGACCAGACTCCTGTTGTATCACATCTGTTCTGCAGACCTGTACAGCACACTGGCCAAGGTGATGACAGCATGATCTGGCATGTACGGTGTAATTTAAAAGCCAAGTTGTGGCTGCATTTGATGCAGTAGAGTTAAAAAAAATCTTTATAAAGAATATTACCAAGAAAAAAAAACTGTTAACTGTGTTTTTAATCTTTTCGATCTTACTTGTTTTGTGTGTGTTTATATGGTGCTTGTCCATTAGCTGCCAAGGCAATGACCTCTGTGTCAGTCTTTGCGGCAGAGTAAACACTGACCTGTTAAAAACCAAACAAGTGTTAACTCAGCAAGGCCGAAGCAGCTGCCGTCTCACTAAAGACCTTTGGACGGGTTACCCATTAAACCCATTTTTTGGGTTGTAACATCACTGTCGACAAACACAGGCAAGAGGACAGAGCATCAACTCTTCAGTGGATGATGTGATCAGGTGACGATGTTTGGAGTTTGTCTGTTTGTGTGTGACTCTTAGTGGATCAGTGTGTCTGGCTTACAGCTGCGCACGTCCCACTGAAATCATAACTGTCATAGTGAGCTGTGTTGTTCGCTTAATCATCATCCAAGAATGTTTCCTGTGATGTAATCGTCTTCACAGTCTGTCTCTTTTTAACGAAGCAGAATTCATTAAAAATGTGTAATATTCCTGTAAGTGTCCCCTTAATGATGCCGTGTTGTGGCTGCTTTGTAGATTCTAGGGCCTTTTTTTCCAATTTCATAAACTCAGGCCAGTCAGGACAAATCCTTCCTGTTAGGTCTGAACCCCCTCCGAACAGAGGCGTAAGCCAAGGTGTGCCTTGACGCAGCCAGAAACAGCAGGAAACAAAAGTTGCTCAGACTTGAGTCCAATGATTCAATGATCATATAAAGTGAGACGGGGATGCGTCAAACTTCCTATATGCAATACTGTGCCCAGGCGTGTATTAGCGTACTGACTGTTCTTATTTTTTTTGTGCCCCTCAGTCCCCTCCTTCGAAATCATTCCTCAAATGTGCCTGCACACGCAGCTCAAGGGTAAACTGATCTGCAAAAACAAATGTATTCAAGTTATTTTAACATCTGGAGGCCAAGTTTGCCGGAACGGACAGGCAGCTGTGAGTCACAATAAAACTTGCAGATGAAGCAAATTGGGGCAGAAGTGATGTTAAGAAGTAAAAGAAGACAGTTATGGCAAGCTCTCATGAGAGGCAACAACTGCACTTAAGGCAGCATTGTTGTTGTTGTTGTTGTGTATAATGTTAGCTCTAATGCAGTGACTGGACCTCCGTACAGGCCTCTCAGTGTTGTGGAAAATTATTCAAATGCAGCCAAGGGCGCAAAAAGATTTGCAGCAAATGCCTCACATGACGATACCGCTCCATGTGTTGCTATGGGAACGAGGGGGCATGTGATGTGAGCGGCCGTTTTGTCCACAGGCTCCTTTCTCAAGAAACACCCCCTCCCATGCACACACACTGTAAACGTCCGCCTTCCTGATCCTCAGTTTTATTATCAATGCTTCTGGAGGGGGTTTCTCCAGTATCCTGTGGAAATATTCCCAGTTAAACAGGAATCCCACTTTAAGAACAATAAGGTATGTGTCACGACTGGCCGAGCCAAATGCAGCACCGCAAATTTCACAAGAAACATACATATTCTTTGGAAAACAAGCAGAGGAGCCGGGAATGGAGCACATCTGAGATTCCTCACTGATAAAGACTTTCTGAATGTGAATAAGGCCTTTGAGTTTTTGTCTGCAAGTCATGCTTTGGCTCAGTGATGTGGCGCCAACAGAAACACAGTCTCCAAAGCTATGACCACAACACAACACACTTTGAAGCAGGGGTGGAAGAAAAAAATCAATACAGTAGATACACGGACGCCAAGTGTTTTTTTTTTATTATAGAAATTATTATTATTGCAAATACTAACATGACCTTTTGGTAGCCTGCTGGAAAAATAGTCCGCTACATACATGTTGCTGCAACAAAAGTGATTGAAGTGAGATTAACAGACTAAAAACGCATCTGTCTTGTTAAATAAAACCAACATTGACAAAGTTTTTCTTGGGGACATAATTTGTAGTTGAAAAAATGTAATAAATAGCAAAATATACCGATTGGCGAAAACATTAAAACCACGGACAGATGAAGTGAATGAGGGTGTTTTCACACTTGGTCCTTTCCAGCCCTCTAAACGGACTCAGGCCCTGCTTATACGACAATGATTTCAACCGAAAATGGGAAACTTAATTTGCATTTTGGCTGATTGTTCACATGACAGCAGCATTTTGGGTGCCTGAAAACGCCACATTTCGAAAACGGGTTCCAGAGTGCAATTTTTTGGAAACAGCACCGTCTCCATTGTCACATAAACTTGCAATATGCTGTTCCTCTGAAAACGGAGACTTTTCGCACATGCGCATTACGGTCCCAGTCACTAGGCATCAGAGCCGAAGCTGACCAGAAAGAGAACTGAGTCCAGAGTTCAAATGAACTGACAATGTAAAATAAAAAAGAGCTGAGTTCCTTTTCTGTTGGTCCACTTTTTGGTGCACTTTAAGAGGACTGAGTTCAGTTTGCTTAAAAAGGACTTCATGTGAAAACACCCTAACACTGATCATCTTGTTATGATGCAACGTTCTGCTGGGAAACTAGACATACACCACCCACCCAGGTACCATTGCAGACCAAGTACACTCTGTTATGGCAACTGCACTTCCCGACAGCAGTGACCTTCCAAGCAGGACGATGAGTCACGCCACACTGCAACAATAGTTCAAGACCAGCCCAAGGAATGTGACAAAGAGCTCAAAGCATCAACCTGTCCTTGCAATTCCCCTGAACCCAATCACATCGAGCATCTGTGGGACATTTATGGGGTGGCTGGGCTCAGCCTCAGATAGGACGAGGAGCCCAGATATTCAGAGGGAGCTCAGAGTGGAGCCGCTGCTCCTTTATGTCGGAAGGACTTTCAATAGTATTGCCAAAGAAAACTTTCAGGGCATGTAGAATAACATTAGATCTTGATAGATGGTCTGTCTTATACACTACAAGCTTGTGTGTCAGTTGTTGAAATGGAAATATTACCTCAGATAAGTTTCTTCTCCTCAGTGTTACATTGACCTGCCCCAGCTGACTACTGGGAAATATGGAGATCCTTGCGCACAGATTGGGGGAGGGTTGCCACTAGATTTGACATCTTGTCTCCTTTTTTGTGCTTTAATGTGATTGTTATTTTTATTATGTTTTGCTTTTTTAACCCCTGTCTGGGTTTAACGCCCATTCACACCTGGACCCATCTAACCCCAACGACACACATGATGGCCGGGTGGGTCAACGACTCTCATGTGACCCAAATGACTCTGAAACTCAGAGCTCACATGTGACCTCAATGACGTACAGATACAGCAGTTGGAATTTATTTGACGTGCCCTTTGAGTTTTTAGTTTGGCTTCTGTCCGATCCACTAACACAGAGGGAGCAGAGTTTGTGACCTAACTCCTGAGAAGGGGATTAAGATGTTTTAGCTTCACTTTTGAGGAGTCGTCCTGTCGTCCATCTTTAAAAACCTGTACTATTTATCTCAGACCAATAAACACTTTAAGCAGATTCGTATAAACAACCCAATAGAGTACTCCGGGGATGACATTTTTTTGCATAGTTAGCATCGCATTGATTCCCTCGTCTAAAAGTCTGGATGTTGGATTATTGCTACGATACGTCCATGTTTGGTTCAGCAAACTAACCTTCACAAATGAACACCACTTTCATGATTATTGAAGCCTTAATGCAATCCCCACAAGTAAAATCTAATGTTAGGGTATCAACAAACGACACGTCGGTTGACTGACCTAACGTCACCTCCATGACAAGACTGTAAAGCCGTGTTTGGCGTGGCTTAGCGTGATGACGTTCTGTAGTCTCATTTAGCCACTTGTTAGCATCCACCTTTTTTGAGACCGATAGAAGCTTCAAAATTCACAAGTAGGGTGAGCCCGGTCGTTGAAATACGGTGCGTGGGCACCGACTTGCGGCGTCAGAAACAAACGATTAAGGCGTCCTTTAATGTCTGCATGATACGTGGCCATTATAGTTTAACAGCACCTGGCGGTCTCAGGGGGAAATGTGGCGGGACAAGGACAAAAGTTAAGGCGTCGAAAGTCCGAGTGGGTTCACGTCCTGCAAGATTCGAAAGCCAAACCCTGTTCTTTTGTCCTAAACTTCCTGTGAAAACAGAAGTGTATTTTGAAAGAAGACAATGCATGTAACAGGCAGAACTTGACACGGTGTCCCAGAACGTCAACAACCAACATACCCAGGGTACCTTTCATGTCGTATGTGGACGTGGAAGGTCCATGACCAAACGTCAATATGTGATGAGGTCGGAGTGCGAATGTGTTGGTAGGGTATTTACCGACATATTTTATGTAGTAGAACAAACTGTGAAAGTCTCGTACTACGCTTGTGTTAATCACAGAATTTATTCAGGCATCTAACCAAACAGCCATTCAAAAAAACTCTGACTTAGAGACGAGGGAGCTGTGAGAGATAAAATGGTAAATCATTTCCAGGTTTTAGAAGAAGAGGATATACTTCATTGATCTCCACGGGGAAATTCAAGTGTTTTCACTATGTTGTCATACAAACACGCACAAACAGGACCTTTACATGCATTACATGTCAGAATGGGGAGGCACCACAAGCAGATGGGAGGAACTGGATCTTCTCCAGCTACCAGTCCAGGCTCCATATGGAGACTTGAACCTCCAACCCTCCAGTTTACAGGCAAAGTCTGTATGAACTGAGCCACTGCTGCCCAAGGACTCTTTAGGACTCACATTCATTAGGACTCAAGCCAGCCCTCACTTTGAAACGTTTGGTCAAGCCAGCCCTCACTTGGAAAAGTGGTGCGCGCATATACTAAACAACGCGGCAAGAGCGACATTTCAGAATAAAAGCCCCCTGAATTGTCATATGTCTCTGTACTACATGTACATTAACATTCATATTTCTTCAAAACTGCCCGTTATTATTCAACCGTTCCACTTCAGACTGATAGTACTCCACCTCAAGAAGACACCCAGCCAAAACCAGCTCAGTCTGATGTGGCATTTCAGAATAAAAGCCCCCTGAATTGTCATATTTCACTGAAATCTGAAAAAAATGGTTGTCTGGGCCTGTGGGTCTGTGAGCAAGATTTTTTTTGTCATCTTTAAAATGATTGTGAAAATATTTACTATTATTTCAGCGATTGGCCAAAATGGCTTGAAATCAGTCATGGACAGTTATGACGTCATTTCGAAATACAATATTACTCGCTATAATTGAGTGCCATTTGGCATTATCTCTTTATTAAGGCTATGCATTTATTTATTTTATTCTGTAATTTATTTTTTATTTTGTCATTATTTTTAGAAGTAGCAGCAGTATCCCCCATTTGGGGGATTGAATACAAAATGCCCAACATGATAGCTTTGTTAGTGTGAAATTATCTTTTAAAACTAAATTCTTACATTTATTGATTGAAATTAATACCGCTTCCTGCTGACTGATAAGTAAAACTGAACCAATGTGCTTATACTGAAGATTGACAACACTGTACACAGAACACTGAAAACTTATATCTTCCCACACTGAAGATTATTAATTAGCACAGAACATCAATATGTCACTGATGAATATTGAATTAGCAGAGTACATGTTGTTTACTCCTCTAAATATAGCTACTCTTAATCAATATGAATGTCCTGCTTATGTGAAGCTGTTATCAGCATTGTGCTAACAGAGCTGCAGTGTTCTGATGTATGATTAAGATGGAGTCAAGCATGAAGCACGAAGGGTTAACACAGTGGAGAGTAATGCCAGGACACTTGAGAGATTTATTGTTTATGCTTTCACTTAAATAAATAATAAAAGCTTAATCCATATGGCCTATACCCTTATGCTTGGAGAGAAAAACAGGTCTATTTAACCAAAGAACTTATTTTGACCCTATGCTCACGAGACATAGTTAGGGTCAGGTTGTTCCTGTATCACCCAGAAACTCAGCTTATGGCCTTGAAACCAGGAACAGCCAGGTACCAGGAGACAATTAGGATGAAGGGAGTAGCGCAAAGACAGGAAGAGTTTCTCTTTGCAGGTCCCGAACTGAAGAGGAGGGCCAGTCGTGTGCACCAACGATGGTAGAGCTAAGTCTAAACCAAAGCCACTCCCCACCTGTTTTGACCTATAAGGGTTAATTACACACACACATAGTGCGAAGTGATAAAAGTTTATTTATTGGTTTCACTGTTTTCTGGGACAGTGGTTACAGCTAACTGCTTGCAGACTGTGATTTCCTGAACAGAGAAGATCCTTGTGCAAGGTTCTCCTAATGATCCAATTTAATAAACAGTTAGCCTAAATAGTACATTGTTGTTTTTCCTTCCTCAAAGAAACGAACACGCTTGTCTCTTCCATCCGGACAGCTTGTAATAAATATACTGCAGCTTATAAATAGACTAATGGCCTTTTAAACCTGTCACATCCCTTGATAATAGGGCCTGAGTGACAAACAACAGCAAACCATCTCCCCTCTACCAGCCAGGCTCAATTAAAGAGCCTATCATGACAATCACAACACCTTTCTCTGCTAATGAGGCAGGATGATTTCTGCAAGGTAATCGTAACTTTTAGACTACTGGGCTTCTGTCCCACTTCTAAAGCAGCGGTGGTAATTAGTTTGGCCGATTTAATCCTTCTAAATCACTACTTTAAGTGATTTTGAGCAGTGGGTGCTGAAAGACATTGCATTTTTTGTGACAAAAAAAAGTTGGATAATGATTTTAACATACAATTGCCATCATTAGGATGAGGAAGAGTTTTATCCCAACATAAAACAGGCACTATTGTCATCAAGGGAGAGTGAGCCCTGACAAGAAGCGTAAAATACATAAATAACTAATCAGGCAGTTTTCTGTGGGTCACGCAGGCCTTGGGGGCATAATAAAGTCCCTATTAAAAAATGACAACACAATTTATTTGGATTTTAATAATTATTTGCACCATTAAGTGTCCCAGGCATATAAAAAGAATTAAAATGAAAAATGATTAAAGAAGGGATAAAAACATCTGCAGTTCCCCTTGTAGCCGAGGGTTTTAAGAGAGCATAGGCCTAGCTATAAATTGGTTAGTTAGGCTAGTTAGGGCTACCTGAACCAGCCCTAACTAGCCTAACTAACTGTCAAACGGACAGTGACACAAATGAAAGGAGAAAAGATCTCGTAATTACCAGATCTTTTCTTTTATCAGGATCTTGTAATTATGAGATAAGGTGTCTAATTTTTTTTATCCAGTGAATGCAACGCGCTTCCATAGGTACTGCACCTTTAAGAAAAAAAAACAAAACAAAAACCAAAGTCACTTAGTTCACGGAGCGTTATGTTGTGTCTCTCAGAGTTCAACATTGAACAATCTAATTAGTCCTTAAAACATTCTAGAAGACATTCTATTTTAAAATCTCTCTATTGCTACTTGTTGCGGTCGTGCACTTTGCGTCTTTGCGTGACGTCAGATATCGATCCAAAAAAAAAAATTTGATCTGCATCGTGGAGAGACAGAGAAGGACGAGAGAAGATGCCGAAAAAAGAGACTGGGGGACTATTTGTCCCATTTTATCTGACCTCACCC
Source organism: Cephalopholis sonnerati (assembly GCA_019142605.1). Classification (NCBI taxonomy): domain Eukaryota; kingdom Metazoa; phylum Chordata; class Actinopteri; order Perciformes; family Serranidae; genus Cephalopholis; species Cephalopholis sonnerati. The sequence continues at coordinate 22,672,431 of JAGQAX010000021.1, read as the reverse complement.
TACAGTGTAAATCACTCTCTACAGTTCTCTTACTAACTGTTGCCTCCAGCTAAATATTTCATAGGTACTTGTTCATATGACGATATTACACTGTGACCTGAGATGACTAACAGTAAGTGTGGGTAACTTCCCAGTGAGTCTGGTGGGCTGGTGAATTGGCAGACTCACAGTCGTGTGACGGGGTAAAGAGGCGGGTCCAGCGATTGCAGCAAGTGTTGGGGGGGGGGTGCCCACTGCCCAGGAGGCAGATATCCTCCGTGGAAAGTTTGTGGACAGTCCTTACAACTTCAGAGAGAAGGCTGAGCGCGGGTCCAGACTTTTGCGCACCTAGCATCTGCGGATGTAAGAGACAACTTTGTGGAAACCTCCCGACAGAAACCACCATGGAGAGCGCACTGAACATAACCATTGACCCGAGCTGCAAGCTGCCACCTCCCCTCGCCATCGACATCATCGTCGGTGAGTAGACTGGCTTTGACACGGCGGATAGAAACATTTCCACCTGATGATTCTGTGTAGAAGCGGTTGCACTCGGTGCACCAGATGATCTGCAGGGATCTGGAGTGGGGTGTGATTTTTCTTGCCCGCTGAACTGTGGATGAGTGTGTGGTGACAGTGGGAGGAAAGGGGCAAACTGGTGCTGTGGTGGTGATTAATTAGGGCTTGATGCATGCCGGGATTCCCACTTTGGGAAGTGTGGGGTCCTCAGTGCAGCCTCTAGTGGCCCTCTTGCTCCTCTCATGGGGTTTAAAGATACTGTAAAGAGATTCCTCCACACACACTTCATCAGTCCACACTCTTATATTCTCTCTTTATAAATAAATAAATAAGACTTTTGTTGGGATCCTTTGATTCCTCAGTTTTAAAACCTGCAGCCCAGTCACTTGTTCAGACACAGCTCAGTCCTCTGCTGCTGGTTCTAACTTTTCAGCAAATGATCAAGATAATCCATTAATCCATTTCACCAGGGTGCTGTGTGGTGTTGTTGTAAGTTCATATTCAGGCTCCTGAGTCATGTTGACTAATCCATTTCACTCTGCTTTTCACTGCTCAGGGGTTTTTTGCAGCCTGACATCTGCAGCGAGTTCACCAGAAAATCCACTTAAACAGAGCTTAGCGATGTTTTTATTACTTAAATCCTTAAGCAGCAAATCTCTGAATGAATCATAACAAATGGGTGTATGTTAAAGTACAGGAACTATTGCTTTTTTTATATCAGGGGCTCCACGTTACTAGCATTTAGAGAGTTTTTTTTAATAAAGTTGCACCTTTAGATTTTGTTTCCCACCTCCCACTGCTGTTTTTACCATCTTATCTTAAAAAACCTTTAAAATCAATTAAGTCTTTGTCTTCTGTGTGCAAAAAGTGCATTTTTTTTAAACCTTTTTAAGTGTATTCTTTAAGCAAAAAATTTGTGTAGCCCAAAAAGCACACTAATTTTCTAATCAAGATTAGTTTTATTTTATTTTAACCTCTACTATTTCCTCCATTTTTGTTCACTCGTAATATATTAGTGAATATGTGCTCCAGTGCAGTGGTTCCCAACTGGTCCAGCCACAGGATCCAGATTTATACTGAGGGTGTTTCACACACACTCTGCATTTTTTGTGCATATGTGAACACTTCAAGAGAACTCAGACCCCTCTGAAGCAAACCAGTACCCAGGTTCGCTTCAAGCCTGCAGTGCCGCTCCCTTAACCTGTGCCTTGTGAACAAAAGCGCTTCAGGTTTGCTTTGCTCTTTGCCGTTGTATTCAGCCCTCTAGATCACATGCTGTTTCATTGGGATGCTTAAAAAAACAGACTAACAGACACAGGATGAGGAGTAGTCTGGTCCACAGACGATAATGCAGATGTGGAAGCAGAATACAAGAAATGACAGCAGTCCACAGCACAGAAACACTAAGGTTTTCCTCCAAGTTTAAGTTCATCTGACAGTGAGGGGCTTCATACTGTACCACAGCGCCACGTCAAAGTAAAAACATTAAACTATATTTGTATATATTCTATACAGGCTATAGTGTGAACAGAGAGAGGACTGAAACACCCTTAGTCATTAGTTCAAGACATGTTTGCGAGTCACTTGCGGTTCATTCAGAATGGACCTGCAACCCACCAGTTGGAAACCACTGCTCTAGTGTTATGATAAGAGCTTGATAGATAAATTGTCTGGGCCAGTATATACGCAGATTATTGCAGATATATTGTATTAGTGTCAGCCAGTAAATAACAATTAGGTAATAATAATAGCAGTGTCACTGTTGTTTTGTCCCCTAGAGAGCTTTCTCACGTTTTTTCAGCAGTTAAATGTCCAGATTTCTGCTTATTCTAGTCATAATTCTTTAAAATTCAATTTTTTTTCAACAGTATGTTTGTCTGTTTGTTTATTGTTTATTTATTTCCACATATAAAAGGAACAAATTAGAGAGAGTTCAGTACAAATCACTCTGTATAGAGAGTGGGTTAAAGAATGTGCAGGTGAGGAAACCAGATAATAAATAAAAATAAATAAAATAAGAAAAACAAAAATGAAATAGGAAAGATGTCATTTAAAAATAATTAAACGGAACAAAATAATTTAAACAAAATAACTGTACCACGTTTGACTGCTCCCAGTAAACTGTTAAACATAGGCCTAGTGTTTAAATAGTTTCATCTATAATCTTTTTTTAAATACAGACAAGAAGACTGTTTAGTAATTTTTTAACATTATACAAAAAGAAAACAAAATGTTTGAATGTTTACTAAAGTCCTGCTTTTTCTTTTAAATGAACTGATACACGATGACAAGCTGTATTAAAGCAACTGAAAAATGATAGCACACGCACTCACACACATGTGTACAAAAATAAATGATTAGGGACACAAGCAGCAACAAAAAATACAAATAATAATAGTAATAATAATATGAAATTAAATAGAAAAAGGGCTCTATATGACAGACACTGATAGAGTCTGTAATTGCAAATGTTTACTTTGTGTACAGCAAGTAAAATTCAAATTTAAGAGATTCTTGTTAAAGTTATTTACGCCCATGAATGTTTTGTGTTAAAAAAATGCCATTCTGTTGTTTTCCCATATTCTCACAAATATTGTGTGTTGGTACCAGCCTCAAAAATGCAGTACTGGGTGGGCTGCAGTTTTTCAAGTCCCACAAGTGCCATCTGGATCAGTTTTGTCAGTGAAAAGAGACGGACAGTGAAACTGAACATGTGCGATTACACAAGATGTTAAATGTTTAAAAATAGAAGCAAACGGTAGTTAAAGGAGATGAAGGGAAAAAGATCGAATCATTATGATCGGAATTTAGAAACAATTCAGAAAGGCTGCGGGGATTTCAAACGATTATCAAGGAACTGAACAAACACAACGCGAGGGCGCAGTGACCACCTTTACAGAGAGAAGCCATCAAAGTGGGAATGTTTTGTTGTTTGCTTGTGTACCGATTACCGCTAATGGCTTTGAATACCAGAGAATAAATGACGCAGCTTGCCAGAATACTCACAGTTACAGGGAACACACTGAAACAATTTACGCAACCTTTCCTCCCACTCTTTGACATCTCCTATATGTTCCTTTGTCTGAAACATCTGCTGAGCTCTTCCTCTGAATTTATTCCAGGAAATGACACCCTGCTTATCTTGCACTGAGCGAAATACCCTCCCACATGCATTGATAATGTATGTATGGCTGCTTTCAGATTCAGAATCATAAGTCAAGCTGTTGCACAACCAGTGGCTTGTTTACCATCTCTGACTGATGATGCACAGCTCACCAGGCTTGTATATATCATATGACATGATGAGAACACTGCACTGTCCGACACATGGTAAAGCTGGAGGATCCATCCAACCTCTAGCTTGTTTACCTTTGTCAACATACACGTCTATGGCAACCGTCTGCATTTGATTTTCCCGTGTTTCTGTTTGTACTTTCACATTAATCCAGAGTCAACTCTGACTCACTGTTGACTCGCCGTATCAGGATTTAGTTAATCCTGTGAATATGCCACTTGCATTTTTTGTGGAAGGACTGATTATGTTCAGTGTTGATTCCTTCAAATTGATTCGTGCAAATGTATCGAACGTTTAGAGTTTTGATCTCTCTCTGTGACACTGTGCTGCCGGCCCCACAAAACTTCTCTTTCAAAGCATTGCCAGTCATCACGTACAAGTTTACATGAATAAAGATAAAAAATAAATTCAATGCAATGATTAGACATCCCCCTTGTGTGTATGTAGGCTACGTAAGCTCAATACGATGGTACAGAAACGACCCCGACTATCTGTCTGTCTTTCTTTGAGGTGCAAGTAGCAGACGTCCCGGTTACCTCCACAGCCACGTGCTGCATTCATGTGGTGTCAGAATTAGTTAGAAAACGAGTTCCCGATCATATTTCATGACTCACCTGATCTGTTTCCTTTGCTCTACTCTATCAACGTGTTTAAACCAGTGGTTCTCTAATGGTGTGCGTGATACCAATCCAGGTGTGCCGTGAGATTTTGTGATAACCACACATTAGCCTGTTAGTGCAATATTCAACTGGGCCTACACAAAAAGTTATGAATGAATCTTTAATTGACTGTATCAGTACGCTGTGCACATCCATTTCCTAATAAAGAGGCAAACTGCTAAAAATGTAATTTAACTTGATTCAAAAAACCTTCACCAGGAGCCTATTTATCACCGTTCACGCGTGGGAATTACAAGTATAAGTAAATACAAGTGTGTGACATGTCAAAAGCCCTGATTGGCAGCCAGTGTGAGGGATGATAACATTTAAAAGGAGAAAGCTGTGTGTGCGACAAAGGGTCACTTTACTGTATGGAGCAAATTACAACAAAGCACCAGTGATGACGACCTACCAGCAAAAGAAAAGAGACAGTATCACAAAAGTTACCTACAGTGATAACACACCTTATGGAAGCTATATAAAGTTTGAAAACAACTAGTTTAAACCCTGTGAGCAATGAAAAACAACACATTTTCTTTGTAATGTCCACGTTGTTCTCACATTAAAACTCACACCTGTTACAAACCAGACACTAAAAGTAGTCATTCAAAACGATTCGTTTGTTTATTACTGCCTTTCACCTGTAAAAATACCTGTGGTGTCCCTCAGGTAACATAAAAACATAGAAGACCCTATCCAGAGTCAAGCAGCAACCTCCAGGACTGACGAGTGAAGCCAATGCGAAAGTGCCAAAAACTGCAATTCACTGACTGGCCACTTGGGGCTGGCTGCAAAACAGAGCAAATCCCCATAGACCCCCATGTTAAAATGCCCAACTTTACAGCTAAAATAAACATGTTTACAGCCTGCTGCAAAAAACTGTTTTGGTCTCGATTACATGTCCCGATTAAATATTATTAAGGCTCAAACCTTTGAAACCAGGAGCAACATCACTTTTCTTGTGCTGTTTTCAGCCGCCTTTAGCAAGTCTTTTGAGCTTTAAACCCTGAGCATATTGGTGCGATTTCTTTCAAAAACATGAGAAAAAACGCAGTGAGCAACTTGGTAATAATGTCCCACACATTGCAAAACAAAAAAAAATAGATTTAGAAAATTATTTAAAAACTAAAACTAGGGGAAAGAAAGAAAAAAAGCTAGAGAAAAACTTTATTTGTAATTATGATTGCATTTTAGAATTTTGTTACAGAATTATTTTAATTTTTTAAGCATTTTTAACTAATAATCTTGTTTAAATTTTCTCTTTTTACTAATTTCTATCAAATTTCTATTTTTGTGTTTTGGTTCGTCCCATGTTTTTAAAACAAATCAAGCCAATTTGCTCAGGTTTCAAAGGGTTAAAGTTCTGCACAATTAAGGGCGTGGCCTCATTGACTGACAGGCTGTCAGCTGGGCCTCACTGCAGGCCACTCAACTTGACCTCCTTTCCTCCTTGTTTTGAGCGAGAGCGCGTATTGCATGTCTGGCTCCAGAAATCCAAGATGGCGGCAGCTAAAATGCCAGACTTGAGGCTTCAAAACAGCAGTCCACAAACCAGTGGGTGACGTCACAGTGGCGTGGGTGGCTACGTCCTTTATTTTTACAGTCCATGTCTAGAGCCAGTGTTTTTGTTTGTCCGATCTGGGTACTGTGGAAGCATGCCGGTGCAACATGGTGGGCTCTGATGATGAGGGCCTGCTCTGTGCGTAGATATGAAGAACTCTCTCTAAGGTTACAAATTGACTCTTAGTTTTAGGTGATTATACACTAATGAAAACAGAATGTGAATCCGACACACTGCTCCTTTTAAATAATTTAAATTGTCTTGTCAAATAGCATTAAGGACAGCTTCCAATCTAATGCTAATGTACAGCTAATGACACTCCCATCACCCTTAGCTGTGCTTTGTGTTTAGTGCTAAACATCAGCATTCGTTATTGTGGCCATGTTAGCATGCTGATGTTAGCATTTAGCTCCAAGTGCTGCTGTGCCTCAGTGCAGCCTGACAGAGCTGCTGATATGACTGTGGACTGTTAGTCTTGTTAGGACATGTAACAGTCTTTGTTTTATCACTGCTGGTTATTTTCCAGCAGCGATAAATCCAGCCTGCCTGAATAAACATTTCAAGGCCAATATAAATACCCATTACTTTAATAATGATCTTATCAAGTTTCAATTTCCGGAGAACGACCTGTGGGTCCAGAGTCCCAGCTCAAATTAAAGGAATGCTAATTTGTTGTAATTTCACATCTCTCCCTGTAGAGTTGGACCAGTATGGCATCATCCTGTACTCCGTGCTCACCTTCATGGCCGCAGTGTCCATGATGATCTTCATTGAAGAGTGTGTCTACATCTATAAGAAAGTGCCCGCCAATAAGAAGAGTGTGATCATCTGGGTGACAGGGGCGGCACCGGTAAGAGTAACACTGTGAAAACTGTGGCTAGAGATCAGATATACTGTGTCTTCGTCTTCTCATGGTGTTTCCCTCTCTGCTCTCTGTTTCAGGTGATCGGCACCATGTCGTGTCTGGGAATGTGGATCCCCAGAGCCACCATGTTTACTGATATGACCTCTGGCTGGTGGGTCTCCCTTTCTCTGCTTCTCTTCTACTCACCTTCCCTCTCTCTCCGAGCTGTGTGTTGTTTTACCCACAGAGCCCCACAGTAAAAAATCACAGATGTGGAAACTTGAACTTCATAGCCTCCTGAGGGTTTAATAGAAAACAGTGACAGTGTTGTGCAATGTGTGCGGCTTTTACTTTCTCTTCTTCCCCTGACTCGCCTCCACATGCTGATTTCCTCTTGTCATACTTCTCTTCACTTCACCTCCCTGCGTTTACCAATCTCTCCTCCTCTTATCTCTGTAGCTACTTTGCCGTTGTGGTGTTCAAGTTCCTGATCATGATGCTGGAGGAGGTGGGTGGTGACGAGGCTTTCCTGAAGCGAGCAGGGAAACACACACTGATGATCAGCACAGGGCCGTGCTGCTGCTGCTGCCCCTGCCTGCCCCGCGTCGCCATCACACGGTAAACCGACATACAGCCTGTGGCTATCATAATAATTACAACTAGTACAACATGCACATATTTCCAAAAACTCCCTGGGTGAACAGCTTCTGAGGAACACTCAGCAAATATTTAGTTTGATATCAGTGGCAAGTGTCGTTGGACAGCTCCCAACGTGTGTATTTACAAATTAAATCCCATTATCCTCAGCAGGAGAGGCCTCAGGGGCTTTGTGTTATCCAGAGTTAGTGTAAATGTTAGGGCTGGGGATCATGTTAAAAATTACAACACCAGTACCAAAACATGAACCCTTAAAGGGACACCAACACCATTTGATACCTTCTTTTTCCGCTTCATTCAGTCATGTAAATGGAAGCAGTCAGTTGAGTATAGCTGTACTTTCAAAGGTTTTGCTGACATCTTGAAACACTGAAGTCCAGCTCAATCAAATACACCGCGCACACTGCTCTGGAGCAGGTTAACTTCAGAGTATGGGTCAGATTTCCTACATTAGGTGCACTCTTACTTTATATGATGTACGTTAGTACTGTTCAATATCTTGTTCAGTGTTTTCTCAACATCATGTGCGAGACCGTGACAACTGCCATTCCTGAACCCCTCTCACTGTGCGACTTAGGACCACCAGCCACGACCAAAGATATCACCACATTTCTTACATGATGGTCATCTTTCTTTTGGGACAGCCCAAAATCGCACAATGTATACCAGGCTTTACTGGGAGTCACATGAGAGGATCGCTACCACTCTGATGTGTGTTCGTTAACCCTTTGAACCCTGAGAAAATTGTCTTGAATTCTATGAAAACATGGGAAGAAACCTAAAAATTAGCCAAAAAAGTACAAGAAAATTACCTGAAAATTAGCCAAAAAAAAGGTCAAGAAATTTACCCAAAATATAGCCAAAAAAGTAAAAAGTCAAGAAAATTACCCAAAATCAGCCTAAAAAAGTGAAAAGTACAACAAAATTACCTAAAAATTTGCCAAAAAAGTAAAAAGTCAAGAAAATTACCCAAAAATTTGCCAAAAAAAGTGAAAAGTCAAGAAAATTACCCAAAATTAGCCTAAAAAAGTGAAAAGTACAACAAAATTACCTAAAAATTTGCCAAAAAAGTAAAAAGTCAAGAAAATTACCCAAAAATTTGCCCAAAAAGTGAAAAGTCAAGAAAATTAGCCAAAAAAAGTGAAAAGTCAAGAAGATTACCCAAAATTAGCCTAAAAAAGTGAAAAGTACAACAAAATTACCTAAAAATTTGCCAAAAAAAGTAAAAAGTCAAGAAAATTACCCAAAAATTTGCCAAAAAAGTGAAAAGTACAACAAAATTACCTGAAAATTAACCAAAAAAAGAACAACAAAATTACCTTAGATTTCCGAGGGTTAAATGTAAGACTACAGCTAACGGGCGATTGGCCTAGCTTAGCACAAAGACTTGAAATGTGGAAAACAGCTGGCTTGGCTCTGTCAAAAGGTGAACTGTTTCTCAGGTTTTGTACAGATTAACCAAGCAAAGTATAACCTGTTAAGGACTGAGCTTTGGAGGTGCTGGTAGGCGGGTTTTGTTACCTTCTGACACAGGTGAGGCTAGCTGTTTCCCCCTGCGCCCAGTCTTTAGGCTAAGCTAAGCTAACCAGCTACATATTTATTGCACAGACATGAGAAAGGTATCGACGTCCTCACTGGGCTCTCGACAAGAAATTGAAAAAGCGTGCTTCCTGTTTGTTTAACTGTTCCTTTAACTTTCAGTATTTAAACTCTGCAGTGAACAGAGATCACTCCCAGGTTTTAACCCTTTGAATCCTGGAGCAACATCACCTTTCTTCTGCTGTTTTCAGATGTCTTTCACAAGTATTTAAACCCTTTAACCCTGAGCAAAGTGGTGTCATTTCTTTTGAAAACACTGGAAAAAGGCAATAAGCAACTTGGTGAGAAATGTGCCACAAATTATAAAAAAAAAAAAATGTTTTAATTACTAATTTACTTATTAAGTTATTATTAAAGTTACTAATTTTCTTGTTTGTACTTTCCTTTTTTTTTTTTTTTTACTAATTTCTTGTTTTTTAATTTTCTCTTCTTTTTTTTTACTATTTTTTTGTCTTTAATTTTTTTTTTTTTACTAATTTCTTGCTAATTTTTTGTTGTGTTTTCTTCTTTCGTTGCTCACTGCCTTCCCGTGTTTTTAAAAGAATTCAAGCCAATTTGCTCAGGTTTCAAAGGGTTAAAGGGGGACAATGTTTCTTTGAGAGTGCTATGGTCCCATGGTCCTCTTATTTCATTGCTGCTTTAAAGGAAAGTTCCTGTTTCTGTAAACCTGGTGTATTTCCCATAAATATGTTCCAGTGGTGTGAGATGACTCACTGTCATTGCATTACCTTCTAAAGTTTTCTTAGGACACAGTACATCCGCAGTCAAAGCCAGCCTCACACATGTACAATCAACAGACTGGCATGTGTGGATAAGTGTGCAGGGTGATAAGGTCGGCTGGCAAGTTGCTGCAGATTTTAATCTCTATGCAGTCGCTCCAGGTGGCTACTTTCTGTGTTTGCTTTCTGTGAAACTCAGTGCTTTCACTCTACATGAAACGATTTGCCCAAATTTCCGCCACAGAGCCAAGCCACAACAGCCACATTTCTGGGAAACACTGAGCCTTTGAGATAAACTGGAATCATGTCTTTATATGAGGAATTGCTGCATTACTCAAGTGCTGACTGCAACATCCTGCAGTGCTAATGAGGCACAGGTCCTGTCCAGCTTGTAAGATGGTCACAACCACGGTCACAACCAGGGTCAGACTAATGCGCTTTGATGTCGTTTTTGGCTTGTTTGAAGATTGCATAACCCCAGAGATCCTCTGTACACACACTCAGAGTAGATGTACCCATCTGCAGGGTTAACACACTCCTGGTCGTTCACCTCTTTAAAGGCGGGGCCCGGTGTGTATCGTAGCTCTCTGTACACAGCAGGCACATTTCTGGCTGAGCTAACGCTGGCTGCTCTCGCACTTTGCGTCACAGTCAATTGATCGATCCATCGAGTTTGAGTAAAGTCTGTTGTTTGTTGTGTGTGTAGCAGAGCAGTCAGTTTAGGTTCTGTGTGATTCTCACCACAATGAACTGCGTGCTCGTGTCAGGACAAGTGTGCTTATTATTCATTCAGTGCTAATCGGACTATGATGATGATGATGATGATAGTCAAGCCAAGACTTGCAGTGCTCACTTTCCTCTCACAGGGGGACTATTGATGTTGTTGTTGCACACGTAAGGGTGTGATTATAGACATGCCCGAGGCCAATGAGGACCATGCTGAATTGTTCAAAAACATCCTGTGGTAATTTTACAGGATGGGTTCAGGGACTTTTAATAGTCTTTAAAATACCTTCATAGACTGAAACCATTATCTGTCGTCAGTCGCTACTCTGAAATAGCTTCCTCTGTTCCCTCTCCAGGCGCTCTCTCTTCCTGCTCAAACTCGGATCCTTTCAGTTTGCCCTCCTGAAGATTGTCTTCACCATCCTTTCCATTGTCCTCTGGACCAACGGGACGTTTGACCTTTCTGATGTGAGTTGGTAATATGGATATAATGAGGCCCCCCCTTCCATGTTATTGTGTCCCCATTTTCTGTTTGTGCTGTTTATTTCCTGGAGTGTTTTTTGCTATGAGATGATGTGACACACAGGTCAGATTCCCGCTGTGTTTACTGTCGTTAGCTTGGGATTTCCTATGAATTTCTTTGCTGCACTTATTACCTCTTTGTTTTTGATTTTTTGTAGAAGAAAGACTAATAATCTTGCCTCACTTGATGATTCACTCTCATAAAGGCGATTGTTTTCTTTGTCTCTCTAACATGGTGAACATCTTAAGCATCTGCTGAACATCTGCATGTTAGCGTTCAGTTAGCATGTGTGACCGAACGGTTAACAGATTCCTTACAGAACATTAACACCCATTTTTCCTGTTCACAGCCGTTTTACAATGTTGTCTTTTGTGTTTTGGTGAGCTGAGGACAAATTTCCACCCATGGTGGACAGTTAAGACATATTTTATTCTATCACTCACCCCTGTTGTTAAATTTTCAAAGAAACCAGGTTTTTCTCGCTTCTGGTGAATGAAGAATCCAAAAATCATTATTTTAGCAGCAAAACTGCATCAAAACATCAGTTTCCAAACTCTCACACAACTCCTGCAGTATAATCCGAGTCTCATTTATCCAGTCGTACGCTCAGTACTTCCCAAACACACAGCTCTGTCTGACGGGGAACTGAACTGAAAGTAAAACTTCTCTGTGCTCTCTTCAAAGCAGTGGCGGCTGCTGGTCTTTCAGAGAGGGGAAGCTCATTGTCGACTTACATCATAAAATTTGTCAATTTATTTATATGTAAATTCTGCCCTCCAAAACGATATTAAACTCCAACAAGGAAATGTTGAAATTATGTTAAACTGAAACAAGGAAATACTATGAGTGTGTTTTATTTACAGTGTAAGAAATGAACAAGTAATTTCGCCAAGCAAATACCAACAAATGGGTTTCAGTTTGTCTTTCGACTTCATTTGCAAAATCAGCGATGGGACTGAGCTGAGCCGTCAAGTGACGGTGTATATCTCCAAATAGCTGTCAATCAAAACGGGATTCAGCCTTTCGACTGATCCTCCAATCATCATGCGGAAGCTCAGCGTCCAGCCCGGCCGAGGCCCGCCCACAGCTCCATTCACCCCCAGAGACGCTGAGCGTCCGGGGGCGGGACAAAATCGTGGCATTTATCCAATGACCGTCGAGTTTCGAGGCAATGAAAAAAACTGTTTCATGCAGTCCCATTGAAGTGCATGGACCCTCAGCTTCTACAGGCAAATGCCATAGACCGTATGAGAAAACTGCGCTACGGGAATGTATGAGAAGTTAACAACATCGATAAGTAGCTGATTCTGAACGAACTTGTTTTAACGCATCTGTAGTCAATGAAATGTTAACACAACCATACATATTTGACCATTTAATTTTTGACATTTTAGGGGAAGCTGAGCTTCCCTTGCAGTCTTAGAGAAATCACCTCTGCTTCAAAGCCAGACCCCATTTACAAAACATTGAATTTACCTCGCAAGGAGATTGAAAAGAGGAGGTCACGGTGTCATATCATCTTATATTAATATGGTACAACACGTGCAGTGGAATCTAGTCTGCAGTTGCCGAAAGACTCGATAGGTGGCTTGTCTGAAAAATAAAGATGTGGGTGAGAATTCAGGGTGTGTACCAGTCCTTGAAAAGTCTTGAAATGTCTTAAATTAAGTTTTCTTAATATAAGGCCTTAAGAAGTCTTAAATTGTCTCAAATTCAGATTCGATGGGTCTTAAATATTTTCTGACACATTACAGCGAAAATGTCTCCAGCCTGACAGACCCAATGTCCGATTACAATCTTTGGACAGACCGAAGAATTGCAACAATAAATAGCATTTATGACAGCGATTTTTTTTTTTTTTACATTAAACACATTCAACTTAAACTCACCCAACTGTTGTCATTTTCCCTTACTGTTCACTTTGAACTGACATCAGTGTGTTTACATGGAAAGAGTACTTACATATATGTATAATGTGTATGTCCTTTGTAGGGTTGATCTTAAATTTCATATAAGGTGGTATTAAAAAGTTCTTAAAAAGTCTCAAATTTAACTTGGTTATATCTGCAGACACCCTGAAATTACAATTCTGTTGAGTGAACTCTGGTGAGTGAACTACATATGGTCATCTGGGGGGTTAAGTATTCCTCAAAGAGGACAATAGAGGAGAGCAAAGCATTAGTTACTGCATCCATTTTATAGACTCTTTATAGAGATAACAATGTTAGTATTATTAATGTAATAATATGGAGGAATGACGGTGCCAATTATTAAATAAAATATCTTTTTTTAGCAGCGCCTCATGAGCCCCTGCTTATCTGATCTGTCTCAGAGGTATTCTTCTTTGTTAACTTGTCCTGACTCTCCTGCATGTGTGTGTGTGTGTGTGACTACGTTTCAGTTGACCATCACAGGAGCTGCGATATGGATCAACCCATTCGTGGGCATCTTGACGATCATAGCCCTGTGGCCTGTAGCGATCCTGTTCATGCACCTGAGGGTTACCCTGCGCACACTCAAGATCATCCCCAAGTACGCCATGTACCAGGTAAGGCACGGGACACGCTTTAAACACACGTACAACACACAGACAGCTGTTTACACACCTCATGGTGGACAGTAACCAGCACTACTCATATATATATATGTGAGGCTGTAAGTAAACATTTCTAATAACACGTCAGGTTATAGGGCTGTCGTAAGCTTTTTTACAGGATTTTCCAGCGTTGTGTTTGTCAGATTAAACAGTGGACATGTTTGTGTGTTTGTAGCTGGTGTTGATCCTGAGCCAGCTGCAAACAGCCATCATCAATATCTTGGCTTTAAATGGAACCATCGCCTGCACTCCGCCCTTCTCCGCCGCAGCCAGAGGATACAGTGAGTCAACATCCATCCATACAACTCATCCGCTTGTTCCCGTCAAGGCTGAGTAAATCCATCCATGTATGCATTCACTGACAACACCAGGAAAGACTCCCTTAACACGCCTGTTGTGTTTCCACCTCTCCGTCTCCACAGTGATGAGTCAGCAGCTCTTGATACTGGAGATGTTCATTGTCACGCTGGTAACACGTCTGCTGTACCGCCGCCAGTATGAGCCTTTACCCGAAGAGGAACAAGATGTCAACGAAAACACAAAGATGATTGCGTTAACTGTGTCAGCTTGAGAACTGTGTGTGTGTGCGTGTGCGCGCGTGTGTGTGTGTGTGTGTGTGTAATTTTTATTCCCTGCATGTATTGATTATGAGATTATATAAGTCGATATGAATAAACGTTATATAAATTATATGTAAATGTACCTTGTGGTGTTCATTAAGGGTCACAGTGGTGCAAACTCTACAACACTGTTTGATCGACAGGTCTCGCCAGTCATTCACCATAAGCAGAATATATACTTGTGCGTCTATACCGTAGCCTACGCACGTGTCTGTGTCACTCTGCAGTTACACCTCACAATTCCTATTTAAAAAGGACTCGTGTCCCTGGTTTCCGTCTGCCTGCGGCTGTGTGGTGTTTTCCCGCCACGACGTTTTGAGTGTTCCCACCTGCTGCCTTGCGTGTGTGTCCTTCTGCTACCCATCCCTCGTCGACTCTGCTCTCGTCTCTTCTCATAATTGCCTTTTCTTGACATCGGGGAGACTGTAACGAATCACGATTTACGACCACATTTACACAGGGAGAACATGCAGACTCCACACAGAAGGGCTCCAAGTTTGAGCCTGGAAACCTCACTTATATCATTATTATTATTCCATAAATGATCAACAGTATTCTCAGATCCTCAGATTATGTTACTCTATGACTCTGGTGTCATTTGTTGCAGTATATCACATTCAGCTGCTCTCACACTGTATTTGTTTTAATCTTTTGCCACTAGGTGGCAGCAGAAACCAAAATCTGGCAGATCCCTCACAGCTGCATTGTGTGGGACTGGAGCCTAATTATCATCACCTGCCTGTTGTTATTGCTGTCACAGGAAGTTGACGTAACAGAAGTCTCCCCGCGGTCCAGTCAATATAAGTACAATATATGTTTTATATATATTTAATTGTAACCCCTCTGACTGTGTGTAGACGTAATGCTGCTGTATTACAGTAAGTGACTGCAGATAAACACGGTGACAGAAAATATGTTGATTGACACACCGCCGTCCAATCAGATTGTTGCTATGTCCCACTTCCGGGTTCTAAGCCAATCACCGCGGTGCATCAGACAGCCTGGACCAAGTGCGGTTGAGTGGAGACTTTCCAATGTACGTGCTGCCAAAACACGTCAAACAGGTACAAATACACCGGAAGTCTCAAGCTTTATACTTCAAAATAAAAGGTTTTCCAGCTGCACAGAAAATCTAAAACGTCTGTAGTTTAAATTTACTGACTGGATGTCAGTCTGAACCCTTCTGAGTTAATATGGTCTTTAAAAACAGTCATCATCACATCTAGTGAGTTGCAATTACATAGTGACTGATGGCTTTAAACAGCGATTAATAATTTACTGCTTCATCAGTTTTAAGACACTTCAAAGAGAAATTTATGGGCATTAGGTGTTAAAAATTTATCTGACTGTTAATACATAAACAGTTAAGTCACTGTCTGTATAAAGAGTTGGTCAAGGCCTACTATGGTGTATTGTGTTATGTGTCTGTGTTCGAGAGAAGTCAAAGGTGGACAATAAAGTATCTATCTATCTATCTATCTATCTATCTATCTATCTATCTAGCTTCTATGAAGTGTAATGGAAGAAACTTTACAAACCATTAAAGCTGCATTTACAACTGCTAATTCATTATTAAAGGGTCAAAGGTTTTTCACTTTAATATCACTTTGGCCAAAATAAGTCATCAGTGAGTACATACATACACATTAAAAAAAAGTTTTTGTTTTTTTAATAATACATGAAGACTGCTGTTAGAAATGTTAATATGCTGCAACTCTACGGTTTATTTTCCAGAAGGTCAGAGGTCAAAAGATGAAAAAGCACATGATATATTGATGTATAGGCCCCACAGACCTCTTTTCATATCAGATACAGTTGTTTTGCATTTGGCTGCACCTGTTGCTCCATTTTTATCTCCTCTGCTTCAAGAAATTATGTAACAAAAAGTTACTGTCTGTCACTGTTAACTGTTGACATTATTATTGTAATAAAGTTATATCAACAGAACCCTGCTTTATTTTTGCTTTTAAAAAATGTATATATATACATACATAAAACACTGGTTCTGGGGGTCCAGATCTCCACTGGGAGTTTCTTTAGGGCTCACAAAGCCTTCTTGATTTCAGGGGGTAAAAAACAACTTCTTAAAAACAACATACAGTAGGTCTAGACATAGAACAATGGCTAAGTGTCAGGGAAAAGAAAAAAACAGAATTTGTTCCAAAAAAAGGCCTATTGTATGAAAATCAAAAAAAAAAAAGAGAAAGAATCACATTAAAAGGTCTTAAAAATATCAGGAAAACTCATCTCTGATGCTGTATTCACAGGAAATAATCTGCCCAAAAGCCATCCAAATTGCTTGTTTTACACAAACTTCCAGCAGTTATTATGTTTACAGTTTGGAGTATTTCTACAGTTTATCTGTTTTCCTGTGCTGCTGTTGTTATGTACTGAATATTATATAAAATATTAATAGAATCTGTCACTTAGTCAGGGGTCATCAGTTTATTTAATAACAGAAAAGGGGTCTGGGAACCTCTGTTTTATAATATATGTTTGTTTTTATGGATGCACAATAATGTCAGCACATCATTGGTATTAGGCAATATTGGCTTTGAAATGATCATTAATTATTAATCAAAATAATCAGAATCTGTCAGCATGCTTTTTATGGCTTTGCACAGTGAATGAATATTACACACACACTGAGAGTATTTTAATTCATGTCTCCATCTGCTGGTGGGCCATCATGATAAGAGTAAGCATGTAAAATATTAAGTTCATTTCACTAGTAAGGAGACTTATTGATAACTAAAATTACGTGGGAAAAAACTGATATGTCCATATCGGTCAATGAGTTTTTGCATATCGGCATATCAGATATGGGCAAAAAAATCCAATATCTTCCTTCCCAATTTTTTATATATTCTTGTGTTTGTTTATGTTTTCTTCTGTTTTTAACTTTTGACATCCTGACCCAAATGGACTGCTCTGGATTGTTTTTTTTCTGTAACAGTAAAGGAAAAACATCTCTGTTTTCTCATTTTTTGGTTTTGGTTTGCAACAAAAAAATGATTAAACTTTAATTTTGGTTTGGTTTGTTTTTAAATTACAAATCAATAACAAAGTACTCAATGATACTTGAACCTTTTAACCTCTTCTAGAATGGGTACACAGGTCTAATTGTTTGCAAATGACAGTTTGGGGGGGGAAAGCAAGTGTTGGGAAGATTAACCAGCATGAGACATTTTTAAAACATTTAAACAAAATTTTGAATTCTATAAATATATTTTTAAATTATTTATTAACATTAATAAAGCCATTTTAAACAGTCAGTAAAGAGAATCTCATTAAAAATTGGCACAATTTTTCTCTTGTGCTTCTAGTTTGCCCAATATTCCGCAAACTGACAGCCTATTGTTTTATTTTGAAAACCTGTGACCGGAAGTCGATGTTTGATTCCGGCTAACTTGAAAGTGTTGAGCTGCTTTCAATGTTCAACAATGTAGATCCAGGAAGCCCTCCTGAGAACATACTGTTTGTGTCCTGTCTGTACCCTTATGGACATTAACTCATCACTTGGTGTCGTGTCCTCTGGAGGTCCGCGGGCTGGGACAGATGTGGACGCCGATGAGAGCGGAGGACTGTCGGTGTGGCTGTCAACAGACCCGGGGATGAATCGGTGGTGTTTTTTCTGAATGTCATTCTCTCCGTCACATCCAGGCAGCAGCATCATTAAACTTTCAAAATGAGGATCTTCTTGTCTCTGCTGAAAAACACCAACCCCAAAATCGAGTACTACTCCAGGTTTTCTCCGTCCCCGCTGTCCATTAAGCAGTTTCTGGATTTTGGTGAGTAGCACTGCAGGGCTGGCATCTTAAAGGGGGACCTGCTGATAAGGAGGACAGTCTGGGGCCTTGTATTTTATATTTTTACTCCCTATTTCTGTCCATTTTAAAGTCTCACAGGACATCCCTTACTTGTTATTAATAGCAGAAGTCTCCTCCAAGCTGCCATGAAACATTACACCTTGTTTTGGTCACATGCCGTCTTAATTTGGTGTTTAATGTCACCACCAGAACAGCACAAACAGTCCTGAGCATGCTGATGGCTCTGCATGACAGCTTTCTGTTGCAGGTTTGTTTACTATGTGGACATGTGACAGTAATCCATGCAGGTATTGCCACTGCAGCAGCAGGCCCATAAGCAGAGAAGCAGCTTTTTAATTACTCATGTTTACTCAGCTTATCAGGTTTATTTCCATTTATAGGAGCTGATATCAGAGTGTGAATGGATCACTGGAGTTTGGTGTTACACCAGTGAAAGCTTCATGAAAGGCCTGTCTTTTGTATGTGCAATGTTTTCCCCTCTGCTGGGAGAGTCACGTAGGCATGTAGACTCTGGCATGAGACTTGAAACATAAGATGACAGTGCTGGTAGCCACACTAGCCTCTTCTTAATCCATCTCTGATTAAACACTGGCATCTCTGTTGCGTAATTTGTCCTCCCAGCTGTAGATTGGATGTGCAAGCACAGGAAGGGTGCGTTTTGCGTGAAGAAACGCACCCCAAGGATCTTTTTTCGCGGTTGGGCAAACTGTCTAGGTGTGTTTCAGAAGGGAACAAACGAGACGTCATCCAAGGAGCAAAGTGTGTGTCATTCCAGGGCTGAGTCAGTGTTTAGTGGTTTCACTACCCCATTTTATAATTTAAGAGCCTTCCCTTTATGATGCTGCATCAGGGGAAGCTGCTCCTTTGAGCAGAGGTTTCCTTTCACTCTGCCAGCTCATGTAGCTGTCATCCCAAAGACACTGAAATTGTCATTTCTCACAGTGTCTGTGTTGGAGAATTGAGGTCAATCACAGGGCAACGTGATATCTGTACAACACACTTCCTGTAAGCCGCAGACGTGTCTTTGAATGTATGATTTGCTCACACTTTACCATTGTTCCTTTTTTAACAGCTTAAAGAACCTGAAGCATTTTTCTCCAGCAGATATTGTGGCTTTCTTGGCTGTGGGTTAATAGGGTTCACATGCCTCTGTGTGAATCTGGCAAGGTTAGAAAAAAGCAAAGTCATTCTCAAGGAAGACATTTAATATTACACCACAGTAACTCAGTTCCTCTTGTTTACATGTAAAACATAAATCCCCTTAACCTCCCCATGACTCCCCCTCTCCACTGGGTAACAAGATTTATCATTTCCGGGTATAGCTAATGTTGGCGGACAGTAAAAAGACTCCAGCAAGTTAGCAGAGTTAAAAGTATCATGTTAAAGGTTGCAAATTGAGACGGACTACAGCGTGTGAGTAGAAGAAGGAGAAGACATACTGTATTAATCCCTGAGGGGAAATCCAATTTATCTTCACTCTGTTGTCATACACACGTGCACAAACAGGACCCATACATGCATTAAGCTGCTGATGTCCTTTTACGAAAAGGCTCTTCAGAGAATCCTCAAGACAGCAGAAAAAGTCATTGGTTGCCCCCTCCCCTCTGTCAGTCATTGAAAACAGCCAATAACATCATTAAGGATAATACACATCCTGGCCACCACCTGTTCGAACTGTTACCCTCTGATAGGCGTTAGAGGTCCATCAAATCCAGAAATCAAGTAGCTTCTTCCCAAACGCAGTAATTCCATCATACAAACATAGTTCAGTCAAGACCACTTTCGTGAAAGAAAACTTTATTTCCATTTGCAGTATTATATTGGCGGTATGGCTCTTTTGGGCCCCTCTGCTTTTCCCAGGCCCACGCAGAAAGCCTCTTCAACGCGCCTACATGGAAAGCCTAAGGTAAAGAGAGCACGGCACCTTGCCCTGCCATGTGAAAACGAGGAAAGCCTGAGGCCAAGAGAGCAAACCTCCCTGCCCTTCCATGCGCCTACATGGAAAGCCTAAGGCAGGGCAGCAGCAACGGAACAGCAACAGAACAGAGCAGCATCAATGACAAACAGAAATCACACTAATAAGTCAGAGACAACATGAAAAGGAGGAGCTGGGTTGCAAAGCAGCTTGCAGAGGAAGCAGCAACAGTAGGCAGGCCAGAGCAGTTTGAATAGGGCGTCCTGCCTGATCTAACGCTATGCTCAATTTGTCCACTCACTGCCACCTCTTGCATGTTATTGTTTTATTTATGTTTCCTTTTTTTATGTTGTATTTATTGTTCGCACCACAGTGGAGTAGCGCTCCTAATTTCGTTGTATTGTAAAGTACAATGACAATAAAGGCATTCAATTCAAATGTGGGGATGTCAGAGCGAGGGGGCTGCCTTGGATGGATGCCCGAAGCAGTTGGGTGTTCAGTCAGGAACACCTCGGCTCACCTATCCAGCTACAAGTCCATGCTCCATGCTTGGTCCGTATGGGGACTTGAAGCGGTGACCCTTTTGTTCCCAAGCCAAAAGCTACTGCTGCTTTGATACCCCCTGTACAAGTCACTTTAATAAGGACTTCATGTGAAATCATTTTAATTAGTTGTAACTCGGTGAGAACAAAACTTCTCAGGAATGCTTTGATTGCATTTTGGTATTACACCATCATTGTTGGAAGGGTTTGTTACACCCAAGAGGTCAGGTGGTTTTGAAAGGAGCCACTATGACTGTGAGTAGCAAGACGGGTAAAAAAAAAATTGTATTATATTTCTCAGCAGGAAAAGTTCCCACAAGTGAAAAATATACCAGATTTTCCAGATTGTCCTGCATCTATGACAAGTACCTTTTTCTTCAGGCAGGGACAATGCTTGTGAGAAAACTTCCTACATGTTCCTGCGTAAGGAGCTTCCGGTGCGGCTGGCCAACACTATGAGAGAGGTCAACCTGCTACCTGATAACCTGCTCAGCCAGCCTTCCATCAGACTAGTGCAGAAATGGTGAGACATCCTTGAGAAGTACCCCTCACCTTGCCTCCAGACGATAAGGTTTATAATCGTAGTAGTGTTGATAAGTGTCTGTAAAAGTTACCCTTTGACCTCTTTGCTTTGTTAGGTACATGCAGAGCTTCGTGGAGCTGCTGGATTATGAGAACAGAAAGCCAGAGGACCCTCACGCTTTGAACGAGTGAGTAAATATTTCCCTTATTAAAGATTCATGAACACAAGTATAGTGTGATGTACAGTAAGCACAGCTTTGTGAGCCACCCAGCTGTTGCATACTGGCTTTATATCTGTAGTCTGCTGCAGCTAATCCCCTCAGCTCACATAGATCTGCGCAGACTGTTCAGGTAACGGTGCGTATTTATACTGTAACCACACCTTTGAGATAAACAGCCAGACATATCTGATAAACACAGACAGGAATTCGGATAAGACTGACTGTTTAGAGAACACACTTCCAAGAATTGTCTGCTTCAGTGGAAATGAAAGAACTGTGACACTGAGCTTGATACTCTTCCCGATCATTTTTCAAGCCTATTTCTAGGTTGCTCATTGATGACTGTGTCATTAAATGTCTTTATTGTATTTTTAGTTTCCTGGAGCTCTTGATTGAGATCCGCAACCGTCACAACGATGTGGTTCCCACCATGGCTCAGGGAGTCATCGAGTACAAGGAGAAGTTCGGCTTTGACCCCTTTATCAGCAGCAACATCCAGTACTTCCTCGACCGCTTCTACACCAACCGCATCTCCTTCCGCATGCTCATCAACCAGCACAGTGAGTCTCGGAAACCTTTTTGTTTATTTAAATCAGAAACACACTGTCTATCTGAATAGCTAGTTAATTATTGTTGCTGACCTGTCTGTGTCTCTCTGTGCAGCACTCCTGTTTGGTAACGACACTAACCCTGCACATCCAAAACACATAGGCAGTATTGATCCCACCTGCAGTGTGGCTGAAGTCGTCAGTGGTGAGTTTGAAGTCATAAACTTTCATCAACTTTTTGTACACTTTATTGTGTTTTAAAACAAAATGTTACAAAATCCGCCTCCATTACAGCTGAGATTGCCTCTGCTCATATGAAGCCAGCGACTTGTATTTACATTTCTTGGAAGGTGTATGTCAGGCTTTAACGTAGGGTACGGCATAAGCTCTACGTCGATGCAGCACCTATAAGTCGTGGGTATGGCGTTGATTTGACGCAGAAGTATTGATCCCACTTTACAGTCATTCCCCCAGCTGCAGTGATAGTGCAGAGATTAGATGAGTGCAGATATAGATACCCACAATCAGAGCAGACTGAGCTTTTGTCGGGAGGGTTGCTTCAAGAGACTGGCGCTAAAATGGAGTCCTCTCAGACAGAGGATGAATACAGATGTTCCAGCACAGACAGCATGAGGAAAAGTGGTTTTATGCCTCTGTGCCAGCGTCAGTGGCTGGAGGGATTATATCCACTTGAAAGTTTCTGTTTTCACTTTATAGACTACCATTAGGACGCATTATCAGCCATTTTAGTGGAGTATCCGACCACTGTTATGCTGATGACACCCAAATCTACTTGTCCTTTAAGCCAGCTAATGTTAGTTGTCTGAGAACTTTAATGGAGTTCTTCACTGCTATTAAAAACTTCTGCAGCTAAACTCAGACAAGACAGAAGTAATAATCTTTGGCCCTGATCACCTAGCAAGGAAATTAAAACAGTTTACTGGTCCTCTGGCAACTAATATAAAATCTACAGCGAGAAATTTAGGCATCACTTTTGATTCTCGATTGAACTTTGAACCACGTCAATAATCTCGTGAAATCCTGCTACGAAATATTACCAGAATTAAACCAGCTGTGTCTTTTCCTGAGCTAGAAAAGCTTATTCATGCTTTCGTATTCTTGCGTCTTGACTACTGTAATGCACTGTTTATATGCCTCAGTAAATATTCAGTAGCTCAGCTTTGACACATACAAGAAGCTGCAGCTCATGTTTTAACTGGGTCAAATCGTAGGTCACGAATCACCCCAATTCTTGCCTCACCCTGTTGGTTACCAGTTAACTTCAGATTTGATTTTAAGGTTCCTTAAATAACTTATTAAGCTCACTATGGTTTAGCCCCTAATTATATAGCTGAGCTTCTGACTACCAGTGCTCCAAGTCGTGACCTGAGATGCTCAAGCCTACCCTCACTAGTCGTCCCTAGATTGATGTTGCTAAATAAAGGTGACCTTTTGCCATCAAGCCCCGAGGCTCTTGAATTCTCTGCCTGAGGAGATTAGGATGGCTAGCACATTACCTGATTTAAATTGTTGCTTAAAAGATATTTTTATAGGAAATCTTTCTCTTTTAATGCCTAATTTGTACTTTTTGATACGTAACGTTTGTGTTTGATTTCCTTTTGCTCTATTTTTGGCTCTGTGCGCACTATTTTTCTCAGCTCTTGACATTTTATAATGTTATTGTTGTCTTATTTCCATGCACTTTGTGAAGCACTTTGTTACCTTGCTTAGATAAGTGCTATAAGTGTTGGTCAGTCCGTCCCATTCTCGTGAACGCCATATCTTAAGAATGCTTTCAGGGAAATTCTTCTAATTTGGCACAAACGTCCACTTGGAAGTTGTAAACATGTTCCAATAGCAACCCAAAATTCAAATCTACAACACAGTAAAGTGCAAAAAGTGAAGGGGTCTGAATACTTCCTGATGTAGCTGGACTGGGTTGAACTTTTTTGATTTGTTGTAAATATTTGTCCTTATGAGAAACAGTTAGATGAAACCAGAAACTCTCGGCAGTGACACGAATCAAACAAGTTTGTCTGCACTTAACCGCGTGTTTACATAATGATAGTTTTTAAAGAAAACTAGCAGCACGGATCCAAAGCTGCCCTCTCAGTGACCCGGCGAGGAACAGAATCTACATTAGTGACCTGAGGCAAGAATCTAAATGTAAACAATGAACATATTCTGCTGGCTCTGCCCTGACTCATGTTGTTTTGCGTCTTCTGTCAGATGCCTACGACACAGCGAAGATGCTGTGTGAGAAGTACTACTTGGCTGCTCCCGGGCTGAAGATTGAAGAGTTCAACAGTAAGATTTTATTTTTGCTTCATGCACTTGTTGTTTGCCCCTGTAATCTGTGGCACAGCTGAAATGAAGCAGTGCATTCTGTGTAGTCTGTCTAGAATGAACGGGTGCAGCTTTGGACTCCAAATTTAGTCCCATCCTGATTACAATGTTCACCATCTCATTAACTTCAAAAGAGCCAGCTCAGTGTGTGATCTTCTAACACCCCTGTCATTCTTGTCTCACAGTGAAGGCCCCTAAAAAGCCCATCCAGGCGGTGTACGTGCCCTCTCATCTGTTCCACATGCTGTTTGAGCTCTTCAAGGTGAGCAGTGCAGCATCAGTGGCGCTAACTTAGCTGGTTAAGTGCTCTTTAAGTGTAATTAAATCTGAATGTGACTATAATTCTATAAGGACTTGTGCCGAGCTGAGTTAATTAGCTCTGTGGGTGTTTGCAGAACTCAATGAGAGCCACAGTGGAGCTCTATGAGAACAGCAATGAGGGATTACCACCAGTAAAGGCCAAAGTCACTCTGGGTAAAGAAGATCTCTCCATAAAGGTAAAGCTGACACAAGTACACACATCATTAAACAAACAATCTGTGGTCTTTGTTGCTCCATCTCTCTCACGTTCTGTCTTCAGATCAGCGACAGAGGAGGAGGAGTCCCTCTGAGGAAGATAGACCGTCTGTTTAACTACATGTACTCCACTGCTCCCACACCGAGCCTGGAGCCAGGAGCTGTCCCATTGGTACACACAAAAAATCAAATCAGTATTGACCCCCGGTCACCATTCCCAAACTTTTTTAGCCCGTACATTTGTTAAATGTGGCGTGACCTCTGGGAAATGTATTTCTTACACTCTCCCTCTCTCCTCCAGGCTGGTTTTGGCTACGGCTTGCCGATTTCTAGGCTCTACGCCAGATACTTCCAGGGGGATCTGAAACTCTACTCCATGGAGGGCGTTGGCACTGATGCAGTCATCTATCTGAAGGTAAAGTGAGCTAGTCAAATGTGGAGCATGTTGTGTTGGCTATTCTGTCTCCTTAAGACGTGACTCAGCTACGTCAGAGTTTAAAGGGGTAGATGGACATGTTGGAAAATATGCTAATACCCTTCTTTGTTTGCCAAGATTTAGATGAGAAGATTGATACAACTCTCATCTGTTTGTTGAAGGGTATTCTCCTACGTTTTTTGTGTCTAAGTGACTAATAGGAACACCAGTTTTGAAATAGGTCCAGTGTGTAGCAAGAGGGCTCCAGCTGGCAGCTGCGACAGCCACTAAAAGTGCTTGTTTTTTGCTACTGATAGGCTCTAATTATTATTCTAAATGTCTCTTGAACAGAAAGGATCTCACTCTAAGGACTATCTCTGAAGGGATCCTTTCCATATTGTTGTCAGACACAGGAAAAACAATCCTGTTTCATTAGTAAGATCCCTTTTGTTTACTGGAAACAGCCCCAAAATCACTGTTGCCAAACCCACCAGTGTCCATTCAAAAAATAAGTAATTTTAGCGTGTATAGAGCCAGCATATTTTCATATCTAACCTGGTGAATTAAGGGTTTATTTCAGCTCAACCAGAGCGGGTGATTGTTGGAACAGTAGATAGACGAACCACGGTGGTTTTTGTGAGTTGTATTTTGTTTCTGTGGGCTTTGAATGCATGTGTTTTACAATGATAGAATTTGTGTTTATTGAAATGGAGTTTGGTGGGTTTGGTGATAGCGATTTTGGGCTGATTCTGGTGAAGCAAAAAGGATCTTACTTATTAACAAAAAGGCTTATCTCTTTAGGGATCCATTCCATAATGTTGTCAGACACATGTAATATTATCCTGAGCCTGTGAGTGGCAAAAGAAAGCACTTTTAGAGGACATACACTGGTGTTGCATTATTGCCCCGAGTTTTTATGTTGCAGCCTGTTTCGCAGCTGTCAGCTGCCGCACTCTTGCTCAATACTGGACCAGTTTCAAAAGCAGTTGCTCCAATTAGTCAGACACACATGGGAAAATGTGGTCCGGGTTGAAAAATACTAAAGAAAGTTAGCTTAGCTAAGCATAAAAACTGCAAGTGAGGGGAAACTGCTAGCCTGTCACTGTTAAAATGTAAAATAATTAACTACCAGTAACCCCAAATCTTACTATTTAACATGTTTTGCTTCTTCTGTTTTATCCATGCGATAATGGAAGTGCTATTGTCAGCTAAACTGTTTCCCCCTAAGTGCAGTTTTTATGCTAAGCTAAGCTAATCATCTCTGGCTTCAATGTTATATTTAGCGTCATTTGAGTTTTGGTATGAAAACAATTTTAAAAATAGTTCTTCCCATTAGTCAGTTAGACACAAAAACATGGGAAATATGGTTCAGGTTGAAAAATACTGAAGACAGTTAGCTTAGCTTAGCATAAAGACTGCAAGAAAGGGGAACCCACTAGCCTGTCAGTGTTAAAATGTTAAAAAAAATAAATAAAAAATCACCTACCAGTAACGGCAGAGCTTGCTATTTAACATATTTTGCTTCTTCTGTTTAATCCATGCAATAATGGAAGTGCCATTTTCAGCAAGCTGTTTCCTCTTGCTGCCGTATTTATGCTAAGCTAAGCTAATTGTCTCTGGCATCAATGGTATATTTGGCATCATTTAAGTTTTGGTATGAAAATTTCAAAATTTGTCATTCCCATTAGTCAGACACAAAAACATGGGAAAATATGGTTCGGGTTGAAAAATACTGAAGACTGTTAGCTTAGCTTAGCATAAAGACTGCAAGCAAGGGGAAACCACTAGCCTGTCAGTGTTAAAATGTAAAAAAAAAACAACTACCAATAACCCCAGAGCTTACTATTTGACATGTTTTACCTCTTTTGTTTAATCTGTGCAATAATGGAAGTGCCATTTTCGGCAAGCTGTTCCCTCTTGCTGCCATTTTTATGCTAAGCTAAGCTAATCCTCATAAAACTTTTTTTTTTTTTAAAGAAAAATAACTGAGTTCTTGTCTTCTGTGTTTTATTCCTCCATGTAAAGGCCCTCTCCAGTGAGTCGTTCGAGCGTTTGCCGGTCTTCAACAAATCAGCGTGGCGGCATTACAAGACCAGCCCCGAGGCAGACGACTGGAGCAACCCCAGCAAAGAGCCACGTGACGCCAGCAAGTCCAAATACAAAGCCAACAGATAACTCTGCCTGACCCCGCTAGCCCCGCCCTCTGCTGGAAGCCCAAATGGCCGCACTCTGCCCGGAGCATGCACGATGAAATGTTGCCCTTGGGTAAAAACTTGGTTTAGGATCAGACTTGCCTTTACATTCCGGTGGTTAAAGCTTTGGAAAAGATGGATGACCTTAACTTATGTCCGTACCCAATGGCAACGGCATTCATCAGTGTAGCATGTTGTTGTGGCGTTAACGCCGGCTCTCCCAAGATGGAGTTTAAAATGAACCTCTTCCAAATTATAGCTCCCCACTCATTTAGTCACTGTTGTGAATCTTAACTAATGTCGGCTTCAGTTCCTCCTCCATGGGGCCATTACGTCAGGCTAAATTCACTACATCACCCTCACTTCTTCTGTCTCATGCAGTTTGGCCCGGCTCCTCTTTGCTGACGAGGCCGCTGAATAAGCCTCGTACGGCTGATTGAGTGTCTCTCCCACCATCAGCGAGGGCTTGTATTCAGTTTCTCCCTCTCAAACACAAGCAGAGTCAGAGGGTTTGAGTTTCAGTGCGAATGGGAAGAGGAGGAGGTTTCATTTCCTTCCTTTGGGAGACACTTTTGACAGAACGCACAATTAGGCCAGTGTGTCATTGGCGTAGCAAAGACTTGTTTGTATTGACGCCTGGGAAAATGAAAGACAGGGTTGCCTATAGATGAGAAAAAGGGATACCTTTTAAAAAGAACAAATGCATCAAGAGTACATTTTATTTTATGAAAATCCAAAAAAGTTTTATTTCATGTTAAAGAGAAAAAGCCTTACATCTAACATTTGATGTTAAAATCTGCCTTGAAGGCTCCACTGGAACTTTGTAATGGAAGAGTACTAGATCTTGTTTATATTTCACCCTTCCATATGTAAAAATTATCTGGACTCCCTCTCACACACAGTTGACCGGCAATACTGACACTTCATTTCTGCTTATAAGCCAGCTTTGCACCCTGATTGAACAGCGACTAAAGGACCAAAGGAGCATCTGTAGGATGCTAAGTAAACTCCAAGTAGCTTCAGCCACACCAGCATGATGTATTGTACGAACCTGCACAGAGAGGAATGGACCTGTTGCATCTTACGAGGACTGTAAACGTGGGAATACATCATTACATCTCCTTTCTACGCCTCATCCTACCAACATTTTAGACCTGCTGTGATCCATACGCAACATGCAGCTCTCAGCTTGAACTTGTGACCCTAACAGTGCTTCATCCAGCCAGCCTTGTGACTCACTCGTAGTATTACTAACACGGACAGTCTGCTGAATGAGTTTGAAACAAAGCTTGTGTATTTTTAAGATGTGCTTTTTTTGTTTTTATCGCCACGAGTAAAAATGACAGAATCAGAAGATACAGGTGAAATGCAGAGGGAGCTGATACCTGACAGGGTTGTTATTTATTTTATCTAGGGACACAGTTAAAGAACTTCCTGTTCAGGCTTTTACTACTAATGATCTGTTTCATCGAAACAAAATTACTTTTAATGGTCTTTTAATGATTTTTCTGTAATTTTCTCTTAAAGCATCTGGACACTCCACTCCATTTTCTTTATTTAAACACAAGGAAATCACGCAGTGTTTGGAATAGCCAGCAGGGGAAACTTCATGTGGCTTTAGGAGCCAGTAATAATGGAAGCAAAATGCATTCACTTGAGAAAAAAATTTGCCCTGTTTTTCTGGGTTAATGAGATTATGGGAGGGACTTGACTGGCTTTAGTGGTCCATCTACGTCCCAACCCTCACCTATGGTCATGAGCTCTGGGTAGTGACCAAAAGAATGAGATCGCGGATACATATGGCTGAAAGAGTTTCCTCTGTAGGGTAAGGAGCTCGGACATCTGGAGGGAGCTCGGAGTAGAGCCGCTGCTGCTTCGCGTCGAAAGGGGTCAGTTGAGGTGGTTCGGGCATCTGATCAGGATCCTCCTGGGCGCCTCCTGTTAGAGGTGTTACAGGCACGTCCCACTGGTAGGAGGCCCCAGGGTAGACCCCAAACACTGGAGGGATTACATATCTCATCTGGTCTGGGAACACCTTGGAGTCCCCCAGGAGGAGCTGGAAAGCGTTGCTAAGGAGAGGGAAGCCTGGGGTGCTTTGCTCGGCCTGCTGCCCCCACAACCCGACCCTGGACAAGCGGATAATCTTAGGATTCTAAGAAAAGTTTTCATGGGAAAAAATCTGCTTGTTTTTCTCAGTTAATCTTATGAATTGTTTTGCGTGTTCTCCCCGTGTCAGCGTGGGTTTTCTCCGGGTACTCCAGCTTCCTCCCACAGTCCAAAGACATGCAGCTTAACTGGTGACTCTAAATTGTCCGTAGGTGTGAATGTGAGTGTGAATGGTTGTCTGTCTCTATGTGTCAGCCCTGTGATAGTCTGGTGACCTGTCCAGGGTGTACCCTGCCTCTCACCCAATGTCAGCTGGGATAGGCTCCACCTCCTCGTGACCCCTAACAGGATAAGCGGCTACAGAAAATTAATTAGTCTTTTTAACTCTAAGTCCCAAAGGGTGATATTTTAATCAACAAAAGAATCATCTTGTGCGCACAAGTTTTAAAAATAATCACCTTTCAGGACTTTCGGGGCTCCATATTTTTTCAACGTACAGTAATAATATTTTTAATTCAGAAAAACAAGTGTAATTTTTTTTCACGAAAACTTTCAGCAGAATTCTGAGATAATAATGTCATCAAAAAAACAGAGTTTTTTTCAGTGAATGCATAACGCTTTCATATCTCTTGGTGCTGAAATATTGCGTCAAACCATCTGATTTTTATCACATAAATCACATTCAGGAACTTTTCTCAAGCACTTTACTCACCCGAGGCGTATATTTATCCCTCGAATAACTTTCACACAATCATTTGAGGCCTCTATCAAGAGTTGTCTTTATAAAAGGAAGACTAATTATGATCTGGTGACATCCCACGTCACAACTTGCACCTTCAAAGCTGTCGTAAAAGCAATATAATTTTAGGACCTACCAGAAAATCAAACATGGCCCAAACCTGGCACCATTAAGAATTTAAATAATCTGAAGTGACTTCCTTCTCTCGTCTCCTTTAGCTCCATCTGATGTGAAAAGAAAGGAGAGTAGATGAAGATTCAGTATGGAAAGGTTCTCCGCTTTTCAGCATCACTGACAGAATTCATCACTGCCAATGCCTTCGTAACCTGCCAGTGTCACTGAGCGATGCTCAGCGACAAACCTGCTGTAAAGGAAGTGTTGCATAGAGACGACTAGTCCTCCTCATCTAAACGCCTCACCTCACCACCTCCAGTCAGTCATAGTCACGTTTAATGACTGTTACAAGAGTTCTCATCTTTGTCAAAGTTTCGGTTTGTGATGTAGAGGCCCGAGGATCTTTAATCTTCAGTAGTTGTCCACCTTTACTGTTAAAGAACGTCTCTGTACCTCTGGTTTTAGAAAATATTGTGTATATAACTATAATAATGTGTTTGCTGTACATGCAGCCAGTGTGGAGTGATCGCTCTGTTTTCCATCCTCCTGTACCTCCAGCTTATACAGATGTATTTGTACGCATGAACTCCTCACTGTGGAGGTGATCGTGCGAAAATATGCAATTAATGCAACATGGACATATACCAAAAAAAGATAAGAGCAGTCTGATAATGTGATTCAGCATGAGATCAACTTGTCAACCCGACAATAAAGAAAATTGCTGTTGTGTGCGAGCCGTCTGTTGTGGTTTGATCAAAAGGTGAAATGCGCTTTTATTCACATTCAGTTATAGATTTTTGATTTATTTACATATCAAGCCGTTTGAACATTGAAATTTAAAAAATAAAAAAAGGACACACATTCCCAAAGTTTGTACATATAGTGCAGATTAACATGTAGTGCGTACAGGACAGTAAGGTCTCTACATTGCATTGGGGTATTTATTGTACTGTTGGGGTGGAAGAGAGGTCCGCTCCAGGCAGCCTGGCGTGAGTGAGCAGACCCGAACCAAAGAAAATAGTTTTTACATACATTTCCAATAATAGCAAATAAAACATTAGGATGATGATCCGGCTTTTGAGGACCTGACAGTTCACCTGGAGGGCTTCGATTATTGTATATTTCAAGTATCATCAGAGTCCTAGAGGAAGGCTGCATCTCCACGTTTGCCGGGTTTGATTAACAGCTGACATCAAATTTCAAAGAGCAAGAATTTCTGCTGAACATTGAAAGATAAAACATGGCAGACTGTCAAAATAATGCATGGCTTTTTTAATGCTGAAAATCCACAAATGTTTCGACTAATCCATTACTGCCAGATATGATATTTGTGTGGTCAACTGAAGGACTGACAATGAAGGACTTGTGTGTCTGTATGACGTGTGACTAGAAATTAGAGTGATTACATTTAAGCTCTATTGTAGGTGTGGTCTTAAAGACTCAGTTTACATTCAAGAAGCTAATGAGTGAAGGCTGTTCAAGACTCAGATCTATGTATGGAGGACAAAAAATGACAAAAGTGTCAATAAATAAATGTAGAAATTAAAAAATACAAGACTAAATAAATAAATATAGAAAATATTTGATAAAAGACTAAATAAATGCTGAAATAAATATGGAAATAAAGAAATAAATGCATAATATCAACATACAGACATAGAAAAGCAGAAAGAAATAAATGTAACTGAAAAAAAGTGCAGAAATAAATGGAATATTTATTTATTTGGGTCCGCTTATTTACGCATTTATAGATTTTTGTCCATATTTATTTCAACGTTGTTTTAATTATTTATTCAGTTATTTCTTATTATTATAATTAATTATAATTAAAATCTATAATTATAATATAAATAACAATTATATAATATTATATATGTATAATTATTATAATTAATTATTTATTATTTTTAGAATTATATTATTTTATGTCTGTATTTTTTGCATTCATTCTTATATTTATTTTTATTTATTTATTTATTCCTGTATTAATTAATTAATTAATCAATAATAAAAATAATTATTTATTTATTTGTCATTTTTCGTCCTCCATATTGAAGGGGCTTGATTTAGTGTCTAATTTTACAGCCAACTTTGTTTCCTTTTTCATTTCAAACCTTTTATTTTCACATGAACTTAACTACGAGGATTATAAAGTTTGATTTCAGACAAAGCTGTACAACCAAGGTGATTTAAACCACCTCTTAAATTCAGCTGTCTTTCACTAGAACTTTTCTTTTTTTCAACAATCATGTCAGTTTTGGATAAATTTCAGGAATGCGCAGGCTGCTATTCCCAGAGGCTAATTTTAATTTCATATGATTTTCTCAGGGATTAGTTTTAATCCGTTTTAGTGGTCATAACAGTAGCGTGGGAACATTAAGAATTGTGGATCACTGATTTTTATAATCCCTGCCAACCATTTGTGCTAAAACTGTGTGTTTGAGTGCCAAAAAGTTGTCCAACACGTCACCTCTGCTAATCTGGGGCGTGCAGTGTAGTTTCTTTAATTCCTAACTCTCAGTTCAACAAGCAGAAAACGACCCAGTGATTAATGAATCCAGTTCCCTTTGATTTACGTGACCTGTTGAACTCAACATACACACAATGCTCTGCAACACTGTGCCTATTCACATGTGGTGATCACAGTAGTTACAAGAAATCTTGGCATCTCAATAAAAATGCTAAACTAAACAGAACAGGACAAAAAGCAGTGAGGTGATATCATGAGCAGGCTGTCGGACAGTCTCTATCAGCGCTGGACAATCCAAAGCAAATCCTCCCGAATGATGCTGCGAAGCATTCTGCACCTTCGTGCGCTGTGTGACACTGTGTTCGTAAATCCTGTCCTTCTTATGTCTTTCTTCTGTCTGCTTGGTTGCCCAGACAACAGAGACAGTGATGGCTTCTCAGCTCCGCAGCAAAGAACTACATTTCCCATGATCCCCGTCTTCCTTGAGGATAACTGTTCAGTATCCAGCCAGTGTTTGTCGGAGTATATGTGTCTGTGTGTGTGTGTGTGTGTGTGAGCAGTTCTCAGGCAGTGCACTGTGAGTGAAGTGTGATTGTGTGTGTTTGCGTGTGTGTGTTCAACAGTCCATCTACTTCTCATCTTCATCACCTTCGCTCATGCTGCTTATAGAGGCAGATGCTCCTTTGGGGGAGGTTGGAGGCGAGGGCCGTGCATTGTGCCAGCGGACGGGGGGAGACGGGGGTGAGGGAGAGCGCAGGGGGGACAGTTCGCGGGGAGGGCTGTTGCAGGGCGACTCTCGGGGAGACAGAGCGTAGGACAGCATTCGTCCACTGCGCTCCTGAAACACCTGTTTCTGTACAGGGACAGAGGACGGAGAAGCAGAGTGAGTGTTAGTACAGTACATACTGAACAAAGGTCAGTTCATAAACCAGTATTAACACCCTGCAGTTGTATGCCTCTGTACATCACACAAGGTCACACTGATCTTGACCTTTGACCACCGAAATCAAATCAGTTCATGGTTGAGTCCGAGTGAAAGTTTGTGAATTTGAAGAAAATCCTTCACAGTATTCTTAAGATATGACTTTACTGAGATTGGGATGGATGCAAGCTCACAGTGACCTTGACCTTTGATCACCAGATTCTAATCACCTTATTCTTAAGTTCAAGTGAACGTTTGTGTCAAATTTAGATAAATTCCCTCAAGGTATTCTTGAGATATTGTGTTCACGAGAATGACACGGACACAAGGTCACGTTGATCTTGACCTTTGACCACCGAAATCAAATCAGTTCATGGATGAGCCCAAGTGAACATCTGTGCCAAATTTAAATAAATTTCCTCACAGTATTCTTTAGATATGGCTTTACTGAGATTGGGATGGATGTAAGCTCAAAGTGACCTTGACCTTTGATCACCAGATTCTAATCACTTTATTCTTCAGTCCATGTGAAAGTGTGTGTCAAATTTAAATAAATTCCCTCAAGGTATTCTTGAGATATTGCGTTCATGAGAATGACACGGATACAAGCTCACAGTGACCTTGACCTTTGATCACCAAATTCTAATCACTTTATTCTTAAGTTCAAGTGAACGTTTGTGTCAAATTTAAATAAATTCCCTCAAGGTATTCTTGAGATATTGCGTTCACGAGAATGACATGGACACAAGGTCACACTGATCTTGACCTTTGACCACCAAAATCAAATCAGTTCATGGATGAGTCCAAGTGAAAGTTGGTGCCAAATTTGAAGAAAATCTCTAAGGTATTCTTTAGATATCGCTTTACTGAGATTTGGATGGATGCAAGTTCAGTGACCTTGACCTTTGATCCTTGACCACCAAAATCTAAACAGTTAATTCTTCAATCTAAGTGGACGTTTGTGCCAAATTTGAAGAAATTCTCTACAGGCGTGAGATATCACGAGAATGAGACAGATGAGGTCACACTGATCTTGACCTTTGACCACCAAAATCTAAGCAGCTGATCCTTGAGTCCAAGTGAATGTTTGTGCCAAATTTGTGATGATAATGATGATTGTCTGCTAGTGTTTGAAATCACAGTAAACTACTTCTCCTACGCCTGCCAGTCAAGTTCAAGGTGCTTGCTGCATAATGAGTACTTTTACTTTCGGTAATTTAAGTATATTTTGATGCTAATACTTTGTACTTTTACTTGAGTACACTTTTGAATGCAGGATTTTTACTTGTAACAGAGTATTTTTACACTGTAGTATAGCTATTTTTACTTAAGTAAAAGATCTGAATACTTCTTCCACCTCTAGTTACACTGAAAGTCTAAGAATTTTGTCCACAGGGTGTCAATTCAACATGAGATATAAGACAGAAGAGAATAAAGTGAACGGTCAGACTATAAGAACCAAGAAACTATTGACTTGTAGGACTTGCCCATCCTATATTTACAAAAAGGCACAAAATAAAAGCATGCTTGAAGCACATCACCTCCTATAAAGCCAAAAATATGCATCAAACCCACTGGAGTGAACTAGCAGGCAAACTAAAGCAGCCAATGTACCAATTAACCACTTAAAATAGCTAACTGGCTCCTGACATGCTGACATGTGCTGTCCAGTGACAGTGAGTCACTTACCCAGGTCCCGTCAGGTCCAAAAAGTTCTAGGAAGTTGCCAATAAACTCTCTGGATTTCTCTTCCCACTTCTGAATGAGGTCGTGACTCTTCTCCTCCACACGGTAAACAAAATGTTTGCTCTTCTCCTCGACCGTGCGGACCTTCTCCTTCATGCGGTCCACTTGGTTCTGCAGCCGGTACTTCTTCTCCTGAGGGGATGATGCAAGTGTTGAAAATGAACACATCACTGATGAAGCAGAACCTCAGTACAGCTCATTTGAAGCAAGCAACTTCAGTCAAAGACACAATATACTGTATTTTATTATTAATAATAGCCAATAAAATGTGAAGTAAAAGTCCAAAATATGTTGTTTTATTTAATTTTATTTTCCAGTCCAAATATTTGTATGTATGCTACATGTGTGTATCAAATTTATTGTGCAACCCTGTGTTGTTGTTGCTCTTACGTTGATGTAGCTGACGTTAAGCTCCTTGGCCGTGTAGCCACGCTGGAGGTTACGTCGGGCGTAGACGTCGTAGTCTCTGACAATTCTAGTAATCAAGTCAGACGTTGAGATTCCCTCTGTCCGTTGTGTCGGCACAAACATCCCTGGCATACACACATGAAAACACACAGTATTTGAAAACTGCCTGAGGAAATACACACAGATATTTCATCTTCCTGTTATCACACACTGACCTGCCTCCTTGATGTGTTTATAAATGTCCTCACTTCCTGCTGAGGAGTATGGGATATCATCGTGCGCCACAAAATCGATCTGAGGAACAATCAGAGGTCATGACCGTAC
This sequence comes from Cephalopholis sonnerati, assembly GCA_019142605.1. Taxonomy (NCBI): domain Eukaryota; kingdom Metazoa; phylum Chordata; class Actinopteri; order Perciformes; family Serranidae; genus Cephalopholis; species Cephalopholis sonnerati. The sequence goes on along the minus strand of JAGQAX010000021.1, from coordinate 22,636,258 downwards.
GGCAGAAAACACTGCACTGGCAGACAGACATGTTGTGAAGAAACACTCGTGAACATACAGGAGGTTAGAGATTTAAATAATACACATATTTAAAGTAGTGCATAGCGAGGGTTTGGTCATACATGCATTCAAGTTTATTAAACTGACACAATAAAGCTTTTACCTGCAACACCTGTGTGACTGTGACCAGATTTTAGTGACCTAGGAGTCCTCTGCACTGCCTCTGACTTTTCTCAGACTTACTTTTAGTCCTTAAAAGCTTTGCGAATTACTCTGAGGAATCCTAAAGTAAGGACTGACATGGCTCTTATTTTCTAGGAGTTTCTCCTAACTCAGTTAGACGTTACTTTGGGCCTCAGAATGTGATTACAACCCGTCAATGCTTCATGCACACACACACACACCTTGTGTTTCTCTAGGAACTCTGGTGTGAGAGTCCAGGGTGCGTCTCTCAAAACCTCGTCGACATAGCGGCAATGTCTCAACGCTTCATACCGTTCAAGCTCCGTCATGACTGTGAAACCTTTGTACTTATGGGTCAGCTCATCACTGCACACTGTTCCAAACACATGGGAGAGAAACCACAGATGCAAACACATCACTATCAGACAGATCTGTACGGGTTATTGTGAGCAGTGGAAACTCAGTGTGTGTGTGTGTGTTACCTCCTACTATGAGGTAGGTGTTGGGGAAGAGGTTCTTGGCCTGCATGAGAGCACGAGCATGTCCAGAGTGGAACAGGTCAAAGATGCCATCTGCGTAGACTCTGACTGGTCGATCCACTGAAACACACAGCAATACACTTTTAATAATAATATAATAATAATTAAAACTATAAATGATAAAATCAAGTCAGATTTTAAAAGAGTTGCAGCAGCGTGAAGCGTAAATAGAAAGTAAAAGCGTAAAAAGAAAGAGTTTCAGAAAGTCAGAGGTATTAAAGGCTAAAGAAAACAGATATGTTGTTAGCTTTCTTTACAAATATCCCTGACATCTATAGCGTGTATAGGTAGTGTGGTCCATAAAGGCTGCATCCCTGATCTTCTTCTATCTGTTTCTGGGAACCTCCAATAAACCAGCAGGCGATCGCAGTGTTCTTGGAGGCAGATATTAACAAGGGAGTTAGCAGAAGCAAACGTAATAGTAGTAGTAATAGTAATGATAGTAGCAGCTGCACTAGCAGTAGTATCAGTACAGCAGGGGTGTCCAGATAAGATAAGAAAATACCTAGGAACAGGCTGAGTCTTGCATCATATGGGTTATTAAAATAAAACCCGCGCACATACGAATGAGATGGAACTGCTCATCTCTCAGTGAAAAGGTATTCAACTTTCCACCACTTTCAGGCGTCACTGTTGACTTTACGCCTCTGCGCTGTGGCCATGTCTGCTGCCTAACAGGAAATGTCTGCTCTTGGGTAATTGTTTGTTTATGAGAACCCATTAGTTCCACCTGCATAGTTCCTACTTGGTGCATGTTTACAAGTAGTGTGATCGTCCTGCAACGGTGAGGTGAACGGAAAAAGTGCAAACTGATGTTGCTTTATAAACCAATATTGTGTGGCAGGCCACATAGAGTAAATGTACATTTTGAAACGCAAGCTGCTAAATTGAAAATGAAAAATACACCTGCCTTTTGCAACAAACTATCTCCATGAAAAAAGATTTTCGTTCCTCACCTGACCTGAAAAGCAAATACAGCTCAAGACTGCAGCCTGACACTGATGCAGCCTTCTGTCTGACAACCTCCTTTCACCCTACGATAGACGAGCTGTGTGCCACTCACTGGGGTCAGACATCATATTAAGGTAGCCATCCACAGATACAGAGAAGTTTGAGGATTCACTGTGTCTTCCACATGTATGCTTAAGCAGAGGGTCTCTGCTCCATCTCTCTTTCAGCTAAGGGGTCCCTTACAGTACAGTCATGGATGGATTACTGAACAGGCCTATCAGACACAGGCCCAAGGTTCTAAAGTGCTGGGGTGCCCCCTGGCTTTCACCGGCAAAATGTACTAACCAGAAAGAGACTTAAAATGAATGCAAAGAAACACAAAAAGACCACAAAGAGATGCAAAGGAACTTCAAAGAGACACAAAATGACTACAAAGACATAAAACAACCACAAGGAGACACAAATTACTACAACAATACAAAACAACCACATGGTGACACAAAATGACCAAAAAGACAATAAAAATTATGTCAAAGGACACAAAATGGCTTACAAGAGACATAAAACAACTACAAACAGTCACAAAACAACCATAAAGAGACACAAAGGGTCTACAAAAAGACACAAAACAACCACACAAAGACACAAAATGACTAGAAAGAGACATAAAACAACCATGAAGAGACACAAAAAGCCTACAAAAGACACAAAACAACCACAAAAAGACACAAAATAATCACAAAAAGACACAAAATGACGACAAATAACACCAAACAACCACAAAATGATTAGAGAAAGTCATAAAACAAGCACAAGGAGACACAAATGACTAAAAGGAGACACAAAACAACCAAAAAGAGACACAAAACAGCCACAAAAAGACACAAAATAACTACAAAAGTCACAAAACAACCGCAAATAGACACAAAATTACCACAAAGAGATGTAAAGTGACAACAAAAAGACACTAAACAACCACAAAATGATTACAAAAACACACAAAACAGCCAAAAAGAGATGCAAAACAACCACAAAAAGACACAAAATTACCACAAAGAGACAAAAAATGACTACAAAAAGTCACAAAACAACCACAAAAAGACACAAAATTACCACAAAGAGACAAAAAAATGACTACAAAAAGTCACAAAACAACCAAAAAGAGATGCAAAACAACCACAAAAAGACACAAAATTACCACAGAGACAAAAAATGACTACAAAGTCACAAAATAACCACAAAAAGACACAAAATTACCACAAAGAGACAAAAAATGACTACAAAAAGTCACAAAACAACCAAAAAGTGATGCAAAACAACCACAAAAAGACACAAAATTACCACAGAGAGACAAAAAATGACTACAAAGTCACAAAACAAACACAAAAAGACACAAAATTACCACAAAGAGACAAAAAAATGACTACTAAAAGTCACAAAACAACCAAAAAGAGATGCAAAACAACCACAAAAAGACACAAAATTACCACAGAGAGACAAAAAATAACTACAAAGTCACAAAACAAACACAAAAAGACACAAAATTACCACAAAGAGACAAAAAAATGACTACAAAAAGTCACAAAACAACCAAAAAGAGATGCAAAACAACCACAAAAAGACACAAAATTACCACAGAGACAAAAAATGACTACAAAGTCACAAAACAACCACAAAAAGACACAAAATTACCACAAAGAGACAAAAAAATGACTACAAAAAGTCACAAAACAACCAAAAAGTGATGCAAAACAACCACAAAAAGACACAAAATTACCACAGAGAGACAAAAAATGATTACAAAGTCACAAAACAAACACAAAAAGACACAAAATTACCACAAAGAGACAAAAAAATGACTACTAAAAGTCACAAAACAACCAAAAAGAGATGCAAAATAACCACAAAAAGACACAAAATTACCACAAAGAGACAAAAAAATGACTACAAAAAGTCACAAAACAACCAAAAAGTGATGCAAAACAACCACAAAAAGACACAAAATTACCACAAAGAGACAAAAAATGATTACAAAGTCACAAAACAAACACAAAAAGACACAAAATTACCACAAAGAGACAAAAAAATGACTACAAAAAGTCACAAAACAACCAAAAAGTGATGCAAAACAACCACAAAAAGACACAAAATTACCACAGAGACAAAAAAATAACTACAAAGTCATAAAACAACAACAAAAAGACACAAAATTACCACAAAGAGACAAAAAATGACTACAAAAAGTCACAAAACAACCACAAAAATTCACAAAACAACCACAAAAAGACACAAAATTACCACGGAGAGACATAAAATGACCACAAAAAGACACCAAACACCTACATAAAAACCAATAAAAAGAATTTGGAGAAAAAAAAGACACCAAATAACCATAAAATTATTATACAAAGTCACAAAACAGCCACAAGGAGACACAAAATGACTAAAAAGAGACACAAAAGAACTACAAAAAGTAAAAAAAACGACCAAAAGAAACAGAAGAAAAACAAAGAGGTGTAAAAACTACCACAAAGTCAGTTTGTCTTGTTCCTGTGCATGTCTGCACCCAGGGGCCCATTGTCTCTAATTTGCCCATGTGTACAGAGTAATAGTAGTGTTAGCATAACTAGCGGTTAAAATGCATCAGTGCCAGATTGTTGTGAGACTGTTGGAGTAGCAAAGGTGGCAGCGGTAGTAAAGTTAGCTTTAGAGGCAGGAGTAGACACAGTAGCAGCTGTACTAGCAGTATGTAGGCTATATTGGTAGAATAAGTAGCAGTAGTGTTAGCATCACTTGTAAAATGTATCAGTAGCAGCAGTAATAGCTGCGGTGATAGTGATACTGTTTGAGTAGCAGCAGCATTAGTAGCAGCAGTAAGAGCAGCAGCTGTTGAGGTAGTAGGAGCTAATATCTTCAGAGGAAGCAGACGCAGCAGCAGGTGCTCTAGCTGCAGTACAGTATCATTGTTAAATGTGTAGCAGAAACAGTGGTGTAGCATTGTCAGTAGTAAATGTAGTTAAAGGACAGATTGAGGAGACAAACATGAAAGCGGGAAAAAAGAGCAGCTGCAGGAAATGGATCAGAGAAGGAGAACAAGCAGGGGGAGGCCTGCTGTGTGTACCTGGGGTGCCCCTGCGGGCCTGAGCGATAGTGAGTTTCTCATGAGGGGCGCGACAATCACAACTGGTCTCCCGGGCAAAGATGGCAGGCTCTGTCAGAGTCTGAGACACAGAGACGGAGAGAGAGACTCGGTTAGTGATCAAATACAGTACAAACAGCTTATTTTGGAGGATGAATGAACGTCGGAGACTGATGTTCATCTAAAACACCTGCATCCCTCCAGTGCTGCACAATGTGTCTCTGTTTCCACGCTCATTCCTGTTACAGTAACCTCCATTAGGTTATTGACCACAGTCGATGCCTGCTCCATACTGGGACGATGGATTGAGAGACAGCTGGAGCTGCACTCAGTGGTATTGATCACTGTGTGTGTGTGTGTGTGTGTGTGTGTAGTCTATGTGTGTGGTAGAAAACAAGGGCAGAGGTATTGATCTGTAGTCGAAGGCCTCTTGGAAATTAGTTTCATTTCACAGGAGAGAATAAGATGGAAGAGGTCGTGATGCAGGTGAGTCCCAGACACGGAGGAAACAATGATCATTTGCAGATAAATCAAGCAGGTAAAGACAGAATAGAAGACAGTGGGACGTGGATCAAAGACAGACAGGGCAAGAAAGGACAATTGGAATAATAGATGCTGCTTGTTTGCGCTTGTCAAAGCTACATCAAGGTTAAAGTGTTGCAGTGTGAGCCCGCCTGGAAATTTGTCTTTGTGTGCCATCTGTTGACTGCAGGGAATATTCACCGAATCTCATTCACACCAATAAATGAGAATCGGAGTCTGCACAGAGCAGAGAGCTGTGGGAGTGTGAGAGGAGGATGAAAAAATGGAAACAGATTCAGTCTCTGTGGACACTGCAGGCAACTGACGTCAACATATCCTCTCGGAGCGGCAACAAAATCAGAGTCTGGCATGACAACATGCTCCACAGACACAGACAGGGACAATTAGATGTCAAATTAGTGGTTTTGAACGGCAGCGCAGGTTTGGAGAGTAAAACTTAACAGGTGAACTGGTTTAAGAAGAGCAGGGGGAGATGTTTTCTCAAAAGCCCTGAATCTTTTAGGTTTTTAAAATACCTTCAACCTTGTTTCATTCCGATAATAACGTACGCCAATGCTGTTTATCCCACTATGCTGTTCCCTAAATCAGTGGTTTTCAATCTTAATAAAGGGCAAGCCGAATTCTCAAGGTGCACCTGTGTGTTATCACTCTCATCACAGCACAAATGTTTGTTTTTATTGACTTATATCAAATAACAATTAACAAACAGCTATTACTCATGAAATATTTCTAAAAAAAAAAAGATTAAAAATTCATTATAAACATTTTAAGATTACGTCACAACACCAATAAAACATTTTTTTTTTTATTCATATTTTATTGATGTGTATACAAGAATAACAAGGGCATTTACATATATCAGCGCACACAGGTGTCAACATTAGACGTGTTTGTATACACTATCAGATCTAAATTTACATATTTAAGAACAAACAACACTTACAAAAAAACAAACAAACAAAAAACAACAACAGTAGAACCAGACAGACAATACAATGAAAGAAGTATTCAGACATAGTCTGTATGATTGAACTATGAAACTGGTCACATTAACATAAGAATAAAGAAAAATAAATAAACAATAATAAAAGAAGAGAAGGAAAAAAAACAGGGGGGGGGGGATTGCAGGGTGAGCCTCCACATCTGTCGCATACATCTACCATATTTGGGAAAATCTGAACCAACCTTGTCTTTGAATAATGACATCTAAATACAACTTTAAACTGTATCAAGGTCAAATGGGCACAAATAGAAGTTTTGTGAATGACCTTCAGTGCAGATTCCCACCAATACTCATCAAAAACAAATCCTAGCTCACGCTACCAAGTCTCTCTTGTGTTGGTGGTCAAATGGCCATCATATGACTGAATAGAACTATAGATTTTTGAGATTATAAAACATACATTTAAACGGATAATAATTTAAGATAATGTGATGTGTGTTTTTTAAATTATATTAAATTAAAGTCATATTTTTAGGTCAATTTTGCCTCTTTATTAGGAAATGGTGCACACCAAATACTGAAAATTTATTCATAATTTTTGTATAGGCCCAGTTGAATGTTGCAATAACAATGTGTGATTATGGCCTGAAATAAATCAAATATGATTGAGTAATTGTTCTTTTGTCGATCTAATATTCGACCACGTGTAGTTTGCATTGTTGGAGATCCTGCATTTGCAATTAGACCAGCCCAGATTATTATGGCATGGATTTGTCAGATAAACAATCATATTATGAATCTGCTCCATCATGGTGTTACAACAAATAGGGTCCTACCCTACCTACGTTATGTAACTAAGAAATACTAATGTTGTCTTCTGTGTATTTTGGTTCTCTAAATTAGTCATGTTCCCCCCTGAACTGTGATTCCTATCTACACTCTGTGATCTGTATACAGTAGTTACCCATGTGATGTGTGTCTTTATACAATGCTGCTGCCCTGATTTTTTTCCTCCTGTCCCATAAGGTCTGTGATGTGCTCTTTTCTGTCTCCGCTGTCATGTTTTGCTAATGAATTGTAAACTAAATAAAATATCTTGGGAGAAAAAAAAAGTAATGTCAGAAAAGTTTTGCGTCTTTTTAGGCGGCAGGTCTGAGAGTTAGTCATCCTCAACATCTGTTGTGTTATTGTTTCAGAGTGATGAAGACAGCTGGAGAACAATTAGATACAAAATGGGATGACTGTTTTTCATCGGCGCTTATCGTGCTTTTCCCAAATGATGTTCAGATTTTTAGGCACTCTGTGATCTCAAATGGCTTGAAAAATAATGCACACAGCTGCCATAAACACTCTTAAAATAATAATAATAACACTATGATATGAACAACTTGGGTTTTAAAAACATTTAGTTTGGTACATCATTGGTGTCGGTGTCGAGGAGATTCTTTTAATAAAGGCTACAGATTATTCTGAGGTGTAAAGTTGTGGCTGTTTTATCGCAGTTTTTTTTTCCACAGATTCCTGCCATAATACTTAATCATCATAATTTAATGGGAACCTGTCACAGTGTGGACAGTTCTCGTGTTATATATCTCTGCATGACAGGCAACAACATGAGCTATAAACAGGTGACCTCCTCCACATCATAAAGTATTAACAAGCAAGGACTGATGCTTTTTTTCTGTTTGTGTTCTCTGTTTAATTTATTTGTGTTTAATCTGTTTCCTGTTTTATTTTGTAGATTCTCTCCTCGTGTAATGTCTAATTTTACTTCCTGTTTTTTGTGTTTTCTCGCCTGTGTTCTATCACACCTGTCTTCATCAGTCTCGTTAGTCCTTCCCTGTTCCCAGAGTCCTCCCCTCACACCTGTTCTGTATTAGTCTTGTTTGCTCCACCCTTGTGTCCCCCTCCACACCCTGATTGTTGGCCAATCCCTGTTTCCCTTCGTTAGCATGTGTCCTCCTACTCCAGCTGTGTCTCGTTCGTGTGATTAGTTTTCTGGGTATATATACCAGTTCGTCTGTGTTCATCCCAGTGTTCTTGGGGTCGTTCCCTGTGCTGTTTCCTGCCTTGTGTCTTGTGTTCTGTTTGGATTTCTTTCCTGAGTTCACTGTATTATCCTGGTTGGTTTTCAGTTTAGTGTGGGTTCATCTCCAAATTTGAGGCCGTGGTTCTCTGCTGGTAACCGGTGGATTGTCCCCTCCGAGTTGAGGGAGAGTTACTGCCTCATGCAGGGAGTTCAAGTATCTCGGGGTCTTGTTCATGAGTGAGGGTAGAATGGAGCGTGAGATGATCGGAGGTTTGGTGCAGCTTCTGCAGTGATGTGGGCGCTGTCGTGGTGAAGAGGGAGCTGAGCCGGAAGGCGAAGTTTTGTCCCAACCCTCACCTATGGTCATGAGCTCTGGGTAGTGGCTGAAAGAATGAGATTGCGGATACAAGTGGCCAAAATGAGTTTCCTCCGTGGGTGGCTGGGCTCAGCCTTAGAGATAGGGGGAGGAGCTCGGACATCTGGAGGGAGCTCGGAGTAGAGCCGCTGCTCCTTCATGTTGAAAGGAGTCAGTTGGGGTGTTTTGGGCATCTGATCAGGATCCTCCTGGGCGCCTCCCGTTAGAGGTGTTCTGGACACGTCCCAATGGTAGGAGGCCCCGGGGCAGACCCAGAACATGCTGGAGGGATTACATATCTCACCTGGCCTGGGAACACCTTGGGGTCCCCCAGGAGGAGCTGGAAAGCATCGCTGGGGAGAGGGACGTTTGGGGTGGCTGGGCTCGGCTTGCTGCCCCTGCGGCCTGGCCCCGGATAAGCGGATGAAAATGGATTAATCCTTCTTTTGTATTTTCAGTTACCTGCCTGTTTTTGGATGTTTTTATCAGCTGCAATAAAACATGCCTTTTGACACAACTTCAACCTGCCTGCTGCTCTGCATTTGGGTCCTTCCTGAACTAATATATGACAAAAAGTGCTCTAATAAGCAAACATAAACACCTGGGGAGGAGCTATGTCCTTGAAGCGATGTCCTTCAACCCTCATGTTCTCTTTGGGACCCGTCTTTAGCAGCTCAAAAACCTCATTGTTTTATCACTTTTACAGTTACGAATATTGCCCCTAACTTGATGAGACTTGCTAATAAGCATGATTTTGAAGTGATGACATGATTCAGACGTCCACTACAGAAAACAACCCTCACTGTAAAATAAGACTAACCCCAAACATAACTATATTACTATGTAGGATTACATTACAACTTTCTGGCAAACACAAGGAAAATATATTTGTTCATATAACATAAAACACATGACACACTTCCTGATTTTGCTGTGATAATGATTCTATGTGCTTATTTGGTCTGGTCAGCACTTTGTGGTCAGCTGCAGCTGATGAAATGCAATTTCACTTTCACTTCATTATATGAATTGCTGAGCAATTAAAACGTGGGCGGTGATCTCCAGACCTAAACACAGGCCATTTAGTGTAGACAAGTGGATTTCAATTATCATATATGCAACTGTCCATCAAAAGTAACAGAACATATAAAAGTAGGCAACACTTTGGCAGGTAAAGAGTTACAGCTACAAAAGAAACAGAAAGAAGACATTTATTTTTTAACTTTGGCATAGATGTGAGACTCCTTTTATGGATTATCCTCCTACGTCCCATTTACTTGCACATCCTTCCGCTGTTTTTTGGCTTCTAACATGTTTTCAGGTCACGTTAAACCACGGATACTCAACTTTTGCAAAATGGCAGGAAGCCAGGGGGACGTTAAAAAGCCTGTTTTCAACCTTTCGACATTTGCTGTCCTCACTCATGATTGCACAGAGGTAAATCCAGTCACAGCAGCTCCGCACAGATCAGGTGTACAAAGGGGCATTTCTAGGATTTGAGGACATTCAGGGCTTAGCTTGGACCTCTGTCGGAGGGTCAGAGAGATCCTTATTTACATTCAAGGTACGCAAAATAACTCCCAGTGTGCACGCCACCCGGCATCCTATCTGGCCTGCAGGCCCTAAGTTGAGTACCACTGTTAAACCTTTTAACTGCTTAAGATCTCCATTAGAGAGGTATCAGAATTCAAAGCTAGCAGCAGAGAGGTTGTGGTTAGGGAGCACCCTCATCATCCATGAATCCTTGGGCATGGTGAGAATAGAGGGGAGGCTTACAAACACTTGGCACAGAGCAGATGGTAAAGCTTAAACTCGCTGACCAGGGGACAAACAGCACAGGCCTATCAGGGCGAGTGGCGTGAGCGTGCACAGTAAAGCCCACTCTGGCACAAGCAAGGAACATCTGGCATAAGAAGGATTAAAGCTGGAAAAAAAAGAGAAACACAGGGCCAAGAGAAAACACCGGCAGTAAAGACAAGACTGCTTCACAACAACAGAGAGGCTGAAGTGAAGGCAGAGAGGAGGACGAGGCACATATGAGGAGACAAACATGAATGCCAGGATGAGGAATTACACCAAAGCAGACAAGAGGATCCAAACACAGGAGGCTCTCCTCACTGCCGCAATGTCCCATCAGCAGGACACTCATGCAATGTTGTCCATTGTGTGAACCCCCTCCTTCTTTGGCAATGCACACTCAAGCACACACACTGTCTACTCAGCATTCTCAGCGGATCCCACAGCCTCATGCTATAGGGGATCTGTTTCGTAACGGGGGAGAAAGCAGGTCCCTTTGTCTTCCTGTCTCTGTCTGTCACACACACTGCAAGGCATGAACACACGACAAAACGCACTCATTCAAATGCCCTACCGTCCGGGGATGGGGGCAGGTGTGCTCAAGCTCCTCCATGATTCCCAAAGACTCATGGGATGCGGCTGTGGTCCCTCTGTAATGTGACTCAGCATCAGTGAGACGCTGCCTCTCTCCTCTCACCACTCTGTCTCTTTCTCCGTCCTCTGTTCCCCCGCCCACTCCCTGCTCTGCCTCTCTGTCTGTCCTCCTCCTCCTCCTCCACCTCTCTGATCCCCTGCTGCAGAGAGGAGGAGGCAGTGAGGAGGTCTCACTCTACAGCTACTTCTTGGTACCACAAAAGAGGATAAACTCTGCTCTTATCTTGATGCTCATGCAAATATATTTAGTTAAAACACTGCATCAGTATTGCCACTCTCTGTTTACGGCTTAGCACAGAATAAACCTACAGAGGCTTTGTGTTTGTGTCACAAATCTGCAGGCACATCTGGCATCAGTGTTACAGATGTTCAGCAACACTGATGATTTATGACACTAATGACACCTACAGTAGATCGCCTTGGAGTAAATTAAGACATTTTTGCAATAAACTGCAATTGTGTGGAAGTAACAAGTGCAATACAGTTGACTTGGATTCAGTCACCAATCATTTATGTGCAATTATAAGCATAGAGGGATCATGGAACAGGCCTACCAGGCACAGGCCCAGGGGCCATAAGTGTCAGGGGCCCCCTGACTCAAATTACCGACCAGGAGGAGACTCAAAATGACTACAAAGAGACACAAAAAGGATGCAAAGGAACTGAAAGAGACACAAGACAACAATAGAAAGGGGCAAAACAACCACAAAGAGACACAAATAACTACAACGACATAAAACAACCACATGGTGACACAAAAAGACCAATTAAGACACAAAGTAACACAAATGGATTAAAACAGACATAAAACAACTACAAGAAGTCACCAAACAACCACAAAGAGACACAAAATGATTAAAAGAGATACAAAACAACCACAGCTATAGAAAGGGGCAAAACAACAACAAAGAAACTCAAAATGACACAAAGAGACACACATAGAAAAACAAAAAGAGATGCAGAGAGACACAAAATGACTACAAAAATAACCTCGAAGACACACAAAGCCAGAAAAAGATTTATACCGACTACAAAGAGATGCAAAACAACAACAAAGAGATACAAAACCACCACGATGTGACACAAAAAAAGACTACGAAGAGATTCCAAAGGAACTGCTAAGAGACACAAATAACTAAAAGAGGCAAAACAATGTCACAGACTCAAAATGGCACAAAGAGACACACACACACAAAAGAGATGCAAAGGAAATACAAAGAGACAAAAAATGACTACAAAACAACCACAAAGTCACACAAAATGACTACAAAGAGACACAAAAACAAAAAAGTATGTCTAATGAGCACAAGGAGACACAAAAACAAGAGTAACAAGATACAAAACAACCACAATGTGACACAAAAAATACGCCTACTACAAAGAGATTCAAAGGAACTGCTAAGAAACAAAAATAACTACCAAACAACCACAATGTCACGCAAAATGACCACAAAGAGACACCAAATGACCACAAAGAGATGCAAAACATCAACAAAGAGACGAAAAAATAACTAAAAGGGGAAAAAACGACAGAGAATCAAAATGATGCAAAAGACACAAAACAGAAAAAAGACGTATAACGACTACAATGAGACACAAAACAACAACAAAGTATTTGTACGTCTCGTCCCTAGGAGCCCATTGTCTCAAAATCCATCATGGACTGTAAGGAAATTATCTCCTCTGGGCAAAGATGAGCCACATGAGAAAAAAACTCAAATATTGTTTATCTGTGCAGGATTTTTCTGTCTGTGAGTGAGTCATCGCTTCAATAGACGATCTTGGTGTGCGGAGCTGATGAACTCTCGCCATGGCGACGGAAAAGAGGAGAGAGCTCCTGGAAAGGACCAATCAGAGAGCAGCTACAGCAGTCTGGCAGTATGAGCAGAGAGGATTGGTGGAGCGGTCCATAGCACCATCAGTGAGATGATTCTGGGTATCACCACTTATTCACTGGCTCCGGGTGGAAGTAGTTCAGATGTAAAGAGTATTGAAAAGGAAGAATACACAGCCTAGTTTGATTTCTATTGTATACATTCACGATTTGACCTGGGAATGAAGTAGTTGGATACCGAGAGGATGCAAGATCCAGCGTCTTACAAAACTCATTTAATATTTCAGTGGTATCCATATCACTTACCAGATTATTGTAAAGCTCAGTGGGATGTCGGCTATGTTCAAAGTCTCTGTTGTATACAGTTAAAGATAACATATCTCCTTGTAACCACCACAGCCACACCCATGTGTGAGCAGTCTGACGAGCAGTTCAACAGAAGCAAAGTGCATTAGCTATTTGGCAAACAAATAAAAAAATAAAATAAAAAATAAATGAAAAAAAATACAATTTGATTGAGTTAAATTTAAGTAATACAAATAAAAATAATATGAAAAAATAAAAATAAAACAATTAAATTAAGTTAAATTAAATAAAAATTAGATAAAATAAAATAAAGAAATAAAATTAAAACAAGGTCTTATTAGCTTTGCTTCGGATTACACACAATAGACTAGACTTTACTTTTTTCCCTTTACCCACCAGCATACTCAGCGACAGGACTAGAATAACTGTGTAGACTTTAATGAAACCAAAACCAGCGTGCATGCTTACCTTTACTGCTCCTCTTCTGCTAAAGAGAGGCGCAACAGCTGCGCAACAGGAACGCGCTCTGACGCGTCGCTGTTTGACCATGCTGTCCAAAACCTAACAAGTAGCCAATGTAAAGTAAGAGGTTTGTTTTCCACTTGTTTTTCTGTCTGGTTCCTGTTTGGTCTGAGGCAGCCTCTGCTCCAGCGCAGCGGGCAGAGCAGCAGAGGGACGGAAGCCCGTCTGTCCAGTCTGTCCACAGGACAGATCAGCTGCTCACCGCTGATGAGCTGCGACAACTGTGGGCTACGGTCCATTTAGCAGACCTTACAGGAGACCATACGGCTGTTAGGATATACATTCATCAACTCCTATTGTTCTACAGTGCAGGACCTTACTCACAGTTAATATATGCAACTTGTAACCTATTAAAAAAGTGAACAAGGCGTCCAGAAATGATCCAACACTGTTAACAACAACACCTAAACAGTTCACACTTTACACAACAATATTAATAAATAAAGTGGACATAAACCCGCCATAACACTGTTACAGGAGCAGGTTAAGAATCATCACATTGATTTATGTAATAAAAGCCAAAATAGGCTGTGAGGTTGAAGGACAAAACACGCTTTGTTTTTGCATTGTTGGACGCACTGTAGTGTCTCTGTGGCCCCATTATGGGACAGGAGCCCATTGTGCCCCACAAAGTCCTGCCTGGTTGTCATGGAAACGAGCTTCATCAGGGTACACAGGCAAAGCCATTGGTTTAAAAAAAGAGGAGGGAGACTAATGTCCCAGTCCTGTAATATGAGGATGCTAATTTCAGAATAGAGTTGTAACAGTAGTAACACCATGAACTCACTAACCTCAGACAACAGGCCTGCCCATGGGAAGAAATACTTTTGTTATCTATCTCTCTGCATGCCAGTACAGTTGTTATGTTAAGGGGGAAAATGCTGAAACCACCGTGGTTATATCCTCCTGAGACCCTCTGTCCTCAAATGAGGACATCACATTTTTGGTTCCCTGCACCTGATACTTCAGTTTGCTTCATTTTGTGGACACTTTTTGTGCCATCATAGTGGCAGTAAGACCACAACACACTAATCTATGTACAAACAAGATGGTGGCCATCTCTGCCAAGTCAGTCTGCACCAAGACAAAAGTGGACAAGGTACAAAACATGACCACATTTTATGGCTGAAACTTGTTTATTTAGGATGAATAAAGTCTGTAGTTTGATATGACAACAAATTTTTACCAAGATGCTGTTAATTAGGAAGTACTGCTTTTAATTGAGGACACTGGGACTATCTTATCGTTGACAATGTTTATTTTTGTATCAGATTCTACTGATCCCAAATAGCGAGGAGAAATTTAAAGTGCACACCAAACTAAAGTTCTCAGGAGTATATGTTTAACAAGTCTGCTGTCTATGGGGATTCCCTTTATTGTTAATTGACATTTGCATTAAAAGTAAACCCCAAGATCTGTGAGAAAAGATGTGTGGATCAGTTATAGATACCTGAAACATTATTCAGGGTAGGATCCCTCAACACAAAAGCCATATTTGTTTGCTGTGCATTTTTTTGTATTCATTTATTTGTATTTTTTATTTTGATGCCTTTGCTTTTTTGTTAGATAACATTTTTTTTTAGAATACACACTTTTTTTTTGTTGTTGTGGTTTTTATGTCTGAGGTAGATGCATAATAAATACAGTGCTTTTTGCTTTTTGAAAAGTGTAAACAATCGGCCATTTTAAATCTTAAGTGGTATCATGTAAGAAAAGATGAGATAAGACTACTCTTTATCTTTTCTTTGCTTCTATTTTGCATACAAAGAGTACAAATGTATAAAAACTAAGATAACAGTAAGGCGTAAATCCAAAATATGTACAATGGCAAGATCAGGATAACAGTATGGGTCATAAAAATATTATCAAAATTATTTCGCAAGTGAATTTACATTGTAATGAACCATTTCTGACAGATAAATGTACTAAACCTTCAGTGTAAACATGCCTCAGCTACTGTAGAGACACTGCACTGTTTGTGTTCCGGGTCTGTGGAGTAATCGCGAGAGTTGAACAACACTGCCACCGTGCGGACTGAGAAGAGACAGCGCTTCCTTTCATTGGCTGACAGCAGTGTGATGTCACTTCCTGCATATGACTTTCCCCGGGAAGGCGAATTGGCGCGGACTGTCCTGTTGTTGTGTTGACTTGTTTCTGACGCGTTTAGCAGGAGTCACTGAGCAAACGTTAACGGCGAGAAGTTAAAGATAAATGGCTCCGGTATCAAACCCAGAGAAAGACATGGACGGCCCGGACGCCGGTGAGTTTTTGTCTCGCGCCGCTTGCTAACTGACTTTAGCGCAGGGACAGCGAAGAAGTTAGCTAACATGTTAGCTAGCTGACAGTGTCACAGTACAACAAGGGACGCGCTTAGGCCAGTGATACTGAGTGTTGTTAAAGTGTGTTTACTAACGTAAGTTAAACGAACAGTTTGCAGTGTAAAACTAGTGATGCGAAGGCTTCAGAGAGGATAACAGACGTAACAGTCGTGTGAGATAATGTTAGCTAACTACAGCCGTATGTACTTTCTTTGACATGACATTGTCACCGCTGCAACTTCAGTGTCTATTCCATAAATAATAAGCTAGCCTCGTGTTCAAAGAGCAGAGGTTAAGAGTAAAAGTAACCATGTTGTACACATTAGTGGAGTACTTGTTCTTATAAACCTCTGCAAATCAAGCTGTCATGTCCATACTTGTCTCTGCGTCACGTCCATGTGTCCCTGTGCTCAGATGACGGAGGTGATGCCGCAGGTCTGGCGAGGTCTCGCTCCAGACGGGAGAAGAGAGAGAAGGTGGGGAGGAAGTCAGCACTGGACCAGCTTAAGAAGGCCAAGAAGGGGGAGAAGATCAAATATGAGGTGAGAAACACAAGTGTTGAGCGTATACCTGTGCACAGCAGTGGACATCACACAGTCTGTGTGTCACTGTATTTAATTCAACTCAGTGTGCAACAGTTTAATGTTATCTCACTTTAACGACAGAGTACATCTCAGAGCTTCATCACCTTGTACCTTTTAGGATCCATTGCCAAAGCTTCTGCTGACTTTGCCTCTGGATATAACAAGCAGTCCTGTGGCTGGGAGAAATCTGTTGCCCAGTCAAAGGAGCTGGCTCAATTTCACAATCATATTTTCCAGGTCTGGAGTTAGTAAAGTTTTGGAAAAGCCATATAATTTAGTTGTGTGTGATGACATTGTTACAGTAACAAAGGACCACCAGAGGAAATGGTCGTTTAATAATAATAATTAACTTTATTTATATAGCACTTTTCAAAACACAGTTATTAAGTGCTGTACAATAAAACTAAACACAATTTAAACACAAGGAGAATAAAACAAATAGCATGTCATAAAATGTCGATTAGTAAAAGATAAAATAAGGAAGGCCAAAGCTAAAATCAAGATAATAAATGGGAAATAACATCAATAAGATAAAACAGACAGACAGCTTAGTTAAAGTCAGGATATGCTTTCAGATAGAAGAATGTTTTTAGAAGAGACTTAAACGAAGCCAGTGATTCAGACAGCCTTATATCCTTGGGCAGGTTGTTCCAGTGCCTTGGGGCTCTGGTGGCAAAAGATCTGTCCTCTTTGGTCCTCAGCCTGGACTCTGGGACAAGCAGAAGACCTCTGCCCGAGGATCTCAAACTATGCAGAGGTTCATAAGGGACTAACAGGTCTGAAATGTGATCTGGAGTCAGGCCAAAGTCATCCTAAAACAAACAGGGAGCACTTCTTGGTTTTGGTAAAACGCCTTGTGGCTGAGTTCTGAACGGTCTTAAGTCGTTGCAAGGTTTTTTTTTATTAAGACAGGAATAAAGACTGTTGCAATAAGTGTGGTGGTTAGTACTCTGCATTGTGGTCGCAGCAACCACAGATCGAATCTGGGTCATGGCAGCTTTTGGGGGTGGCAGTAGCTCAGTCCATAGAGACTTTGCTTGGGAACCGGAGGGTCGCTAGCTCTAAACCCCAAATGGAACAAGTATGGAGCATGGACTAATAACTGGAGAGGTGCCAGTTTGCCTACTGGGCACTACCGAGGTGCCATTGAGCAAAGCACTGAGCCCACAACTGCTCAGGTGCCTGTCCAAGGCAGCCCACTCCCTCTGACATCTCTCCATGTAATGCATGTGTAGGTCCTGTTTGTGCATGTCTGTGTTTATAACAACAGAGAAAAAAAATGGAATTTCCCCTTAGGCATTAATAATTTACTTCGTCTTCTTCATCTTACATAATGGCTGATTTATTTTCTGGAGCTGACGTCACATAGTTTCTTATTTTCCTCCCTGTGTTCCTTCTCTCCCTTTGTGTGTGTCTAGTAGCTGAATATATCTTTGAATAGAGTTTGCATCTGATATGTTTGTAAAATACCAGGCAAGTGGGGCAAGAAAAAAATAAAAGGTCCTTGAAAAGTAACAGAAACATTTTGAAATTTTGTCCATGAAAATGTGTTTGAACCCCAGTTTTAGAGCAAAAAATATTAATGAATGAATTGTTAGTTGACTAAGAAAATTAATCGACAACAGTTTTGATGATCACCCTCATGCACCCAGGGCTCTAGAACAACAATATAGATTAATTGAAAGAATTGACGCTAACAGTAATAAGCCCTGGTCAACCCAGAGTGGCTGTGGTGATCAGTTTAAAAAGTCTTAATGTCTTAAATAAGGGGTTAATGATAAAAGGCCTTAAAAGTATGACATTGTCTTAAATTTAGATAAGATGGGTCCAAGATGTTTTTAAGACACTGCAGTGTGAGAATTTTCGGTGGTGGCATCATAGGGAACATTTTAACTGGAGGGAAACACTATTTGATGGAGAAACAGACTTACGTCACAGCACCTGTATGCGTGCAGTGCCCCTATTTTCTTCCCCTCTGTGTATTTAGATCAAGTTGTCTGCATCGTTAAACTAAGGCCTTGATAGTAAGCCTGCTCATTAGTTTATTTTTTCTGCACCTGCAGAGTGGTAAGCACAGAAAGTGTCATCTCTTTCTTTACTGTTGAACTGACATCAGTGTGTTTACTTTGAAAAGTATATTTTCACTTTTGGTGTGTATTTCCTATGCAAGATTTGTCTTAAATTTCCTTATAATTGGTATAAAATGCTCTTGAGATGTGTTAAATTTAATTTGTTTGTAGCTGTAGACAGCCTCCAACCAGTCTTCGTGTTTTCCAGGTGGAGGAGTTGACAAGTGTGTACGAGGAGGTGGACGAGCAGCAGTACTCGAAGTTGGTACGAGAAAGACAAGAGGATGACTGGATTATTGATGACGGTGAGTCTCAGTCTCCTGCATCCACTTGGGGAATATATGTGACGGGACAGTCTAATGCAAACATGTGTTTTGCCTTTTCTTTTGTCAGATGGAACAGGATATGTGGAGGATGGAAGAGAAATCTTTGACGATGATTTGGATGATGATGTAGTCGAAAACAAACAAGGTAAACATTCATACGATATTGCATTGCAACAACTTATGTGTGTTGTGAGTGTGAGGCAATGTAGAGTAAACAGTTTTGTACAAAGAGTGATTTTTTTTTTTTGTTTGTGTGTGTGTGTGCAGGTAAAGGTGGTGCTAAAGGAGCAGACTCAAAGAAAAATGTGAAGAAATCTGTTGTAGCCAAGCCCAACACCATTAAGAGCCTCTTCATGAACAGCAACGTCAAGAGACCTGCTGAGGTGTGTGTCTGCTGGCATCACTGACTTGCTTCTGTTACAAATGTCCCTCAGATTGCTCTGTGCTGATCTTAATGTGATGTAAGAGATGTCCTACAGTCTTTCCTTCTTTTGTATTGACCCTAAGCATAATTTTGTCTCCTGCAGAAAGACGTCGACTTGTCCAAAGATGACCTATTAGGAGACATCTTACAGGACCTGCACTCTGAGGTTGGTACCATCATGTCGTGTCGACAGTTCCACATGATTACACAGACTACTGTATAATACTTTCTCTGTTTCGACACTGTGATAGCAGTATGAAGTCAGATGTTTCCCACAAACAGCCGAATGGTTCCTGCACTCTGACATTTACATTCAGGCTTTAGCTGATGTGTAATGAGTGAGTCATGTTGGTCGAAAGGGACAAAGTGCAGTAGTGACAAAGCTAAACCTGTGACCTTTTAGGGAGGCGTGGTCGATATGGCCCTGAAATAATATCACAATATTACAGGGTATTTTTGCGATAATGATATTCTTGACGATATTACAAATTAAAAATAATAATTTAAGAAAATAGAATGCCAACAAAATGAGTGACGTAGTTTTACAGTTTGCCTTCAAACACTCTCATTTCTTTAGTTTGTGAACAACAACAGTAACTCAGAGTGAGATTCGGATTCTGTGTACAATATTAATAGTGCAACAAAATAAAATCTACCACAAATGACACATTTAAACAGCTCCCAAATACAACAAATGAGCGGAAAGTCACTGAAAGAGTCTGAGAAGTCCGGGGCTGTTCATAAAACATTCAGGATGCCAGTTTATTCCACACTACCAGAGCTTCTCCTCTTTTTGGAACCACTGCGGAGCCGCTAATAATTTCGCTTTCAGCCATGCTTTTTGTTGCCGTGGGAAACAGTATGATGTCAGTGTCAAGAAGTCGAAATATCCAGAGTATCACAACATGATTTTTCCATATGATATTAAAAATTATACCAGTATTATCGTGAACGAGATGATATGGCACACCGCTACTTTTAGCTCTTTTACAGCCAGTGTAAGAGACACAATATGTTAATTAGCATTAATTGTAATACCATGCAAAGTTAATTTCCAGGCATTGTATGAAACATAAGTAATGTATAAAAATGTACAGAGACAAATGTATGCACACTGGTTGTTGATAATGATTCTCCCTCGAATTGAATGAGTGACGTCATGTGCAGTTTAGTTTGGCAGAGAGCTGCGTTAGGCAGGGCCGCAAATAGTTTTTATACCTTGTGCTTTTTTTAATAGACTTTTTAAACTGGATTACATCTCCTGTCATCAGTGTCAGACTGAAGTTAACCTTGCCTAAAGCTTGTTTGTGTCTTATTTTGATATCCAGAAGCAACGCCACTCAATTAGTATGGTTTGGGCTAGTTTTTTTTTTTTTTTCTTTACACTGTGGTGGTGTCTTCTTTTTGTGTGATAGCCACCTTCTCCACCTCTTCATTGTCCTTACCTAATGTGACATGTTGTAATATATGCTTTTTAAATCTGTCTGTGTCTCTGTCGTCCCAGAAACCAACAACTCTGACTCCTCCGCCGGTGGTCACTCTGAAGAAAAAGAAGTCTCTCGGATCACCCATGAATCCCTTCTCTATCAAACCTCAGATGCCAAAGGTATCCTTCAGTCTATCATATGACAGGAAGCATCTGTAAACGACATCACTGGCCAAATTCCACAGTGTGAATTCAATAATTATTAACTATTGTGTGTCACTTCTGTAACTAGGAGTCACCCACAGCTACAGGGGTTAAAGGCCAGAGTCATCCGGCCACCACCTTCTGACCCGGCCCCCAGGCCACCAGCCCGCCTCACTCCCTCCAAACCTGCTCTTCCTGTGGAGAAGCAGAGGGCAAAAGTGGAGGAGCCGGATGAAGATGAAGGTAAGAAAGACAGATATAACTGTGATGTGCTTTTTGCTCCTTTTCTGGCTTCAAGCAACAAGAACACACTAACCTTTTATGACAATGTGTTTCTCAGTAAATGACGCTCTGGCGTTTGATGGGGTGGACTTTGATGAGCCGATGGAGGTTGGCCTAGAGGAGGAGGAGGAGAAACCTGCACTCAAAGATGATGCTGAGCCTTCGCCTAAAGTGGCAGCAGTGGCAGTTAAAGTGGAGGCCAAAGCAGAGCCTCAGGACCCTGTGTTATTGTAAGGCTTTTATCTGCTTTGTTGCTTCTGCTTTATTAAGAAATACAGATGTGTTTTCTGGCTCAATCTTAAAATGCTGTACAAACATTAAATACAATAAGCTAAAATGTCACAACCTCATAAAATGTTCCTTTGTGTACTTTTCTAGATCCAGCAGGATTGGAAGCTCTTGGGGACAAGAGGAGGACGGTGGAGCCAGCGAGGCTCCCGCAGAGATACAGGTTGACTCCAGCCAACTCCCGCTGGTGGAGGGGGCAGACGGGGAGCAGGTTTTCCGCTTCTATTGGTTGGATGCCTTTGAAGACCCTTACAGCCAACCAGGTGAGGCATATTCACACATTGAGGGAATATATATTAGATATTATATCATGTAGATATAAGACTTTGTTCAGATTTGTACAACACATCCTGATATTGTCACTCACCTGTGACCTAGGTGTGGTGTACCTGTTTGGAAAAGTGTGGATTGAGTCTGCAAAGTGTCACGTCAGCTGCTGTGTCAGTGTCAAGAACATTGAGCGGACCATGTACATCCTGCCTCGCGAATATGTAAGTTTCCTGCTCTGTCTCATCAATGCCAGTGTATTTTAGAAACAAGATCGCTGTTTTAAGAAACAACCAGTTTTCTACCCCTTTTTGGAGAGCCGATCGAGCTCATGGTTTAAGGTCATCACTCGGCCTGCACAATTAACTGGAATGTTATCAACATGCAATATGGCCAAGTGACGTCTCCAAATTGCTACTGCGATTTTTTTTGATAAAGGTAAGATGTGTCACAACTTGCCATTTTAAATGAAGCATTGTGGTGCAGCAGAGATGCCCCAGCCTGTAAATCATATTTCAGTCGTAAAGGAACATGCATGTTTGGTACAGACCCCAGCACAAATTAAATGATCATCTTTTTTATGTCCTTGTTTTCTCTGCACCTCTTCTCTGCCTCTTTCCCAGTCAAGGATTCGGGAGCCTGTCTTCGCAATTTTACATGACAGCTTTGACAAAATTTTGGGTGCAAATTCAGCTCCTGTCGTTTAGGAAGTGGATGTTAAACAGAGCCTTGACGTCATATATCCAGCTTCAATTCAAGTGAAATACAAGCCCTTTTTGCACAGGGATTGCATTATAGAGCTGCAGTGAAGTCCCTTCCTCATGCTGCCTTTGCATTTTTACACAGAACCAGACACTAGCGTATCATGCTGCTCCAGTGTGGGATTTTAGACAGCATGCCTGCATCGCGTAATCAAGAGGCGTGACAAGTGTGACATGTAACACAACAGTGTTGACCTCTAGTGGGACATATAACACTTGTGTCAGCAGCATCTGTTATATGGTGGCTGATCTTGTCCTCTGTCTGGAGGGTAAGGAGCTCCTGGTCCTCATTGACATTTTCGGCCGCTATTTTTTTTTCAATCTTTGAGTTAGCTGCTTACCGCTCTCAGCTACTTTTTAAATCTCCCATGGTGAGTCGCACACATGTCACTTCCTCAAAACATCACACCTGTGCCGCCCATGATTCTGTCCTGCTGGCTGTCCTGTATATACAGACATAGTTATGGCACTGTTACTATCTCAGTTGCTGACTTAAATGCAAGACAACGCTGTCCCCCCATTCTGCGATTCTGCGGCATAACTGTGAAATTCCTGCTTTGAAGATGCAGTGTAATAGAGGCTATAGACTTAGCTTATCTGTGCAAATGTGCCACACGAAACAGATGTGGGCGTGTGTTTTGTTAATCACAAGATGTCCTCAGGTAAAACTAGTCCCATGTGAACAGGTTCCACATACAATAAATTCTCTCAGCTTAAGAAAAGCTATAAAGCCATCGCACAGTACAAACTGCTGAGAGTAGATAGTCAGATAGTAGTGAAATCACTTCTGCTTTTTTAAAAATTCTTTTATTTGTTTGGCTGTTTTTATAAACAGAAAGTGAACACAAAGACCGGGGCGGTGTCCGACACTCCTGTAGGAATGATGGATGTCTACCAGGAATTTAACGAACTCTCCGAGAGATTCAAGATCATGAAGTTCAAGTCCAAGGTCAGTGCCAACCTTTGGTAATTGGTAATTCCTGTATAGCATGAATGTCAGGTTCTTGCAGGTGGCAAGTTTCACATGGTGCCTGTTTCTGTGTTTCTCCTCACAGAAAGTGGACAAGAGCTACGCTTTTGAAATTCCTGATGTTCCCACTCAGTGCGAATACCTGGAAGTCAGATATTCTGTGAGTGGACGTGCACACATACACCCTCTCTAGTTGTTAGGTAGACTTTGGTCAGACCTTTTTTTTTGATGGTTACCTGTTTGTCAATGTGGTACATACTGTTTTTTCAGGCTGAGTTCCCAGCGCTGCCTTCAGACCTTAAGGGGGCGACATTTTCCCACATTTTTGGAACCAACACATCGAGTCTGGAGCACTTCCTCCTCAGCAGGAAGATTAAAGGGCCTTGCTGGCTGGATATCAAAACACCACGTAAGGAGGACGTGCCTTTGTCCAAAAGTTTGAGTGATACTTCTTTTGTGTTCTAATAACTGATTTAAAACCTTTCATCAAGTTTAACGTGATTTGTTTTTATAACAATAATTGATTTAATGTTGGAAAACTCACTTGTACCCCCTGTGTCTGTGTTAGAGCTGATGAGCCAGCCGGTCAGCTGGTGTAAGGTGGAGGCTCTGGCCCTTAGGAGTGACCTGGTCACTGTGGTCAAAGACCTGTCACCTCCACCCATCACCGTCATGTCCATCAGCCTCAAGACCGTCCAGAACCCCAAGACACACCACAACGAGGTCTGAATGAGTTTTGTGTCGTTATTGAGCCCTGCAATTTTATGATGTGCTGCGACAAACTGACATACTTTTTTTTTAAACAAGGTATTTTTATTGGCAATTCAATAAAGATATACAGAGCATTAATAACCAAACACAGAACCAGTAAGGACAAAAAGACAACCCCACTCACCCATCAACACAGGAACAAAAAGAGAAAGCCAGACCTTTTGGCCAGAAGTGAGCAAAAAGAGACAATGTCCACTTGGGCTCTACTTAAGTCAACATCTAGAGGAGCTACTCCAAATATTGCCATGGACATAGATGAGGCAACCAGCCATCAAAACATTGTTGATAAACGTTTCAAACTGAGATACTTTGTGAGCAGGGACCTGATGATCTAATTGTTTGTCTGCAGATTGTGTCCCTGGCTGCACTGGTCCACTACCAGTTCCATATGGATAAAGCTCCACCTCAGCCTCCGTACCAGACCCATTTTTGTGGTAAGATATTTACACTTTTGTCATTGATTTTTTTTCCCTTGTAATACATAAATGTGATAGACTTTTACAGCTCAGTTTGACTCGTGAAAGTCTGAAAGAATGATAAAATGAATGTTTTCAAACTGTTAATATACTCCTCTTGTCTTTGCAGTGGTCAGTAAACCAGTTGACTGTATCTTCCCCTACGACTTTAAGGAGGCTGTGAGGAAGAAGGTGAGTAGGATAGCTGGTTTATATATATTTATAGGATTTTTACAGATGCAGATGATGGGAAATTATCAGCAAAGGAATATAAACTATAAGTAGGGCTTTATTTACCCAAAGAAAATCATGGTTGACCAAAATTCTACTTGCTTTTTAACCATTGATTGGTCGATGGGGGGAAAAAAATCTGCACATAATTTCTAAATTGACTAAATAACTCACAGTGAACTCGTTGCACTTCACCTGGTAGTGTTGTGTGTCAACTAAAGCATTTTTTTGTCAGAGGCCAACATACTTTTTGAATTCTTTGCAATCAAGTGCTGCATTTTAACACTATGCTACAAATGACAGCAGCATCATGAGGCACAGAGTGTGTATTCTGCGCCATGTGTCACACGTTCTGCTTTTTTTTTTTCTGGTCGCAGAGAGATGAATAGCAATCAGAAGCAGCTGAAAAAAACCTGCGCCTCCAGTATTTTCAGCTGGTGACAAAAGCTTTAACAGACACACGGCTGCTTTTGAAAGTTCCATCAGCTTCCAGCAGATTGTACGACCATGAGGATTTGGTCAGCCAAGAGCATATTGACAAACCAACCAAACAACCAGAAGATGTCAACCTTAAATTTAATAAACTTTATTGATGTAGCACTTAAGTAAAATGAGTTTTTACAGTGCTTTAAATTACAGAGGGGCTGTTTTGTTTAATTTGTACACAAAGTAGATTCTGTTAAAATTGATGCAGAATATATTTTGCCCGTTATACAGGGTTCCCATGGTCATGAAAAAGTCATGGAATTTTAAATTCTTATTTTACAAGGCCTGGAGAATTCATGGAATTAGTAAAAATCATTGCAAGTTTTCGAAACCTTGTGGAATTTTGATGTTTGTAATGAAATTGTTACAGTAATCTTTCGGGAATAACCTTCTGCGTATATAATGGCAAATTTAGTTTCTGTAAGTTGGCCGTCAGCTCAGGGCTGCACAATTCATCGTTTCAGCATTGACATTGCGATGCACAATAGTCGCATCAAAGGATGTGCAATGTCAAGTAAGGCAAATTAACTATTATCATTTAATGCTCGATACAAACAGAAAACTGAAAATGAAAAACAGTTGTCATTCTCCATGACTTACACCGGCCAAGCCTTCTGCTTTTAGAAGGTCAGTGTATATATGATGTAACTGGCTGCGTTTGTTACAGGGTGCGTGACTCTCCTGCATGTGTGTTTGTAGAAAAGTACTGTAACCAGGCCGGCAAGTGCACATTGAAGTGCATTTTTCTGAAAATTTTATTATGGGTCCTTGAAAAGTCAGGGAAAAGTTTTTAAATTTTGTCCTGTATATGTTCTCTTTATTATATGTGACAAAAACATTGATGATGTCACTCTGTTCCCCCGCCAGAATGGGAAAGTGGAGATAGCAGCCACAGAGCGAACTCTGCTCGGCTTCTTCCTGGCTAAGCTGCACAAAATCGACCCTGATGTGCTGGTGGTGAGTAGAAGATGTCCTGAATTGGTTACAGACAGATGATTTGCCTAGATGAAGGTGTGGTGTCTCAGCTGGGTAAAAATAAGTATACTAATTCTTTTTCTTCTCCTGCAGGGTCATGACATCTTTGGTTTTGACCTGGAGGTGATTCTGCAGAGGATCAATGTGTGCAAGGTTCCCCACTGGTCTAAGATTGGGCGCCTCAGGAGGGCCAACATGCCCAAACTAGGGGTAAGAAGAATAAAAATCCCTAGCAATATAAATTTTGGTTTCTGCACCACATTGCACATCGCTAAATGTTGCTGTTTGCGGTGGCAGGGTCGCAGTGCCTTCGCAGAGAAGAGTGCAACCTGTGGCCGTCTGGTGTGTGATGTGGAGATCTCAGCCAAGGAGCTGATTCGCTGTAAAAGTTACCATCTGACTGAACTGGCTGCACAAGTGCTGAAGCTGGAGAGAACCACAGTCCCTCAGGAAAACATCAAGAATCTCTACAGGTTTGTTTGACCTTAAAGGGACAGTCCAGCCAAATCAGAAGTTTTCAAATTGTTTTGTGCAATTCCTCAATATAAGCCCCCCAAATATGTGTGTATCCTAAAAAATGTGTGTGTTTGTGTATCAGTGACTCTCCTCACCTGCTGTATCTGTTGGAGTTGACATGGACGGACGCCAAGCTCATCCTCCAGATCATGTGTGAGCTCAACGTGCTGCCCCTGGCCCTGCAGATCACCAACATTGCTGGCAACGTCATGGTAACACGCAGCAACATTATTTCCCTTTATCATCCGCAACTTCAAAAAAAGAAAAATATACATCGTTATCGTCTGAGTCTTAATGCTCAGCTCAAACAGAAAATGCAAATAACAATTAAAACTGCAGTCACTTTACAGTTTGGTGGATGTTGTGACATTGTCATTCACATAACTGACACACTTAAAATGCATTTTGCTCTCTGAATCAAAAAATGTCTGCACTACCAACATTATTTGGAAAAAGCATTTTAAACCCACCTGACAAAAGACAGAGGGATGCACAATCGTTGAGGTTTTTGAATTCCAGGCAGCAGCTCCTCTCAATTATTGTACAGCTGAAGTACAAATACTAAAAATTGAAGTCAGAAACAAAACAGTTTGCAGACAAAAGCAGGAGTTGGTTCTCCTGTGAATGAAGAGAAAAGCTTTAAATCTTAAAAGCCTTTATCGAGATTTAGAGCTGGTGTATTTTGATCACCAGTGTGTTTCAGGGAGAACTACAAAGTATAATACAGAGGGGTACGACGACCTAGAATGGGATATGAAGATGCCATCACCTCTGAGCCCCGTGCAACCTCTGCTTCTTCTCTGCAGTCTCGTACTCTGATGGGCGGTCGCTCCGAGAGGAACGAGTTCCTGTTGCTTCATGCCTTCCATGACAAAAACTACATCGTCCCTGACAAACCCTCCTTCAAAAAGGCCCAGCTGGAGATGGTAAAGCCACACACAGTCACACACAGCTTCTTTTTTGGTAATGTATAGTCATGTGACAAATGTTTCATCTGTCTTTTTCTCTTCGTTCCTCTGTCCCAGGCCGAGGGAGAAGAAGATGTGGATGCAGGGAAAGGCAAGCGGAAGAAGAAGGCAGCCTATGCTGGAGGTCTGGTGCTGGATCCTAAAGTTGGTAAGTCAGTGTGTTTAGTTTAAAGTCTTCATTTTCTGTCTATGTATTTATTTCTATAACCACCGTCTCACTCTCTGCAGGTTTCTACGACAAGTTCGTGCTGCTGCTTGACTTCAACAGCCTGTATCCTTCAATCATCCAAGAGTTCAACATCTGCTTCACCACAGTGCAGCGGGAGGCTCATAACGCAAAGAAGAAGAAGGACGAGGTGCGTGCGCACTGTTTGTTCATGTGTTTGTGCAGCCAAGTAAATAATATATCCCAGGCACATTGGTTTAAAGAGCCTCGACATCCTGGTACCCAGCCTGACTCACTTCCAGCTCACGCCCAACTCTTGTTTCCATGGTTACAGGAGGATGACCCAGAGGAGATTCCCGAGATTCCAGATTCAAACCTGGATATGGGAATCCTGCCCAAAGAAATCAGGAAGCTCGTCGAGCGTCGTAAACAAGTCAAACAGCTGATGAAACAGCAAGACATCAACCCAGACCTCTACCTGCAGGTACACACACTTATATACCTGCACATGCACACTGAAACACACAGCTGCTGTACACACTGTGTAGTGCTTCCAATGTAGTTACTGAATTTAAGTTTGTATGGCTACTCACTTCCCTGTTTGTTGGTATTAAAAGTTATTATTCTCCACTTATTTCCTGTTTTAAAGTTAGTTGAAGTATAAGATTGGGTGTACTCAGCAATCTTTTAGGTATTTAATGCTCTCCCTCTGGAAACCTCATATAAGGCTATAAAATGTTTGTAGCTTGTAGCTGCTTGAGATTGAAGTCTGTTTGAGTCCATGTCACTTCAATGAATATTTTAAGCCCTAAATGAGCATTTGTGTAAAAATGATTCACCCTGTGCTACATTGTGTTTTGTCACACACCTCCATGGTAAACGAAGAATCCAAAAACAGAGAAAACTCTTGATGAATTGAAGTCATGGGTGACTTAAAGCAAAACTTAATCTAAAGTCAGTGTACACACTCTAACTCAACGCAGCTCTTATGTTGTGTTCACACCGAACTTGATGCGAATTTTCATGTCGCGTTACTCGCACAAGTTCGAACGCTAAAATATTTTGTGTTTACTCGCTTTGTATGTGCTAATAACTCGTGTGGAATCGCTGAATTGATGAATTAACTTCTGCTGGGATAGAGGATCTCAATGTGGATTGGCTATTGTGCCACAAATAGGTCACTGAAGTTCAGATTTTTCAACTCACGTCTAAATGCATCTTTACATTGAATTTACTGTAATTCACTTGGGCAATTGTTTTATTTGCGCCTGGTGTGAACACAACATTACAGTGTAATCCAAGTCTTATTTATGCAGTTGAATGCCCAATGCTTCCCAAAACTTCCCATAGTCTTTTCAAGCCAGACTCCATTGACAAAAACAGTAATTTTACCTTGCTTAACATTGAAGCTGCTGGTCTACCTCTGCCTCAAGCGGTATTTTGCTTGGTATTGTGTGACTTATGTTAATACAAACTACCTTTTAAAACACTAAAGTCACAAATTAACACAAACACACTAACTGATTGAGGCAGCTTTAGACCTGCAGCGTCTGGGTTCAGCATAGTAAAATTGCTGTTTTTGCCAATGGAGTCTGGCTTTGAAGAGAGCATAGATAAATGTATTGTTTAGTTCCAAACATACAACAGCATTTTTGATTTCTCCTAGCTGTGTGGGATCATTCCTAATGACCAGTCACTTATCTTGTTACCGTTGCTGACATTGGTCAAATGTGTTGCCATATTATTAATCATAAATAAACAAGGCTCAACCATAAAATGTGATCAGATTTTGGATCCTGTCCACTTTTGTGTCGGGATCGACTGCAGACTGACTTGGCAGAGATGGCAGCCATCTTGTTTGTATATGGATTAGAGTATTGTGCTCTTACTGCCATTAGGTGGCACAAGAAGGTGTCCACAAACAAAGACAACAGGTCTAAGTTCAGTAAAATGAAGTATAAGGTCAGGTAAACCCAATATGTGATGTCCTCTAATGAGGACACAGAGTCACAGGAGGATATAACATCCACAGAAACTTCTCAAACTCCTCTTGCAAAATAATGAGCTTCGTCGTCCATCTGTATGCATATTATGTTCCAAACTGTCATTACTTTTCGCCAAAGTATGGGGAAATCTACTTCTGTGTTGCTCTGTCATCCTTAAAATCCGAAGCACTGCAGCAAGTAGCATATTTATTTAACCATATATTAGTGAAAAGATGTTTGGATCACGCTGGCGTACAGATGGACAGCAATTGGGCATCTTTGAGTGCATTACATTATCTTCTGCTCTCAGCGAAGACACAGCAGTTATGCAAACAGCTGTTCAGTAGGCACATTGGTGCTGTTTGAGAAAATGGGCAACCATTTTTACTTTGCTGAAAAGACGAATGCCTGCGTCTAGGCTCAAAACCACAACTGGCTTACTTGTCGACCATCGTTATTTACCTCTGAGACAACTTCTAACCCATGAAACCTTAATTCTTATATCTGTTTGGCCTAACTCGAGTCTGTGTTTCCAACAGTACGACATTCGTCAGAAGGCTCTGAAGCTGACTGCCAACAGTATGTACGGCTGCCTGGGATTCAGCTTCAGCCGCTTCTACGCCAAGCCACTTGCTGCCCTGGTCACACACAAGGGTAGAGAGGTGAGTGTAACCCACATACTGCACACAGATTCATCAGTGACTCTGGCTTTGATGGAGGCCCGAAGTTTTTGCTGTTGCACCTCTGATGGTGATACAAAGCCAAATAAAACTGAACCTAAAGAAGCTTATGGTTAAAAGGAAGTGGTACATTTATTACAGCACACACAGAGGAAGCAGGCAAAGACACATAACACACCCTGACTGTTTAACTAATGAGTTCTTTTGTGATTTATATTCTGGGCTTTGGGGTCACCTCAACAGAATTTAAGCATTGCCTGTTTCATCCACAAGAGGGCACTGCTGCATCAATTACCACATCGTGCACCACTCCTTCCACTATTCCCTTTTTCTTTCTGACTTCTTCCTCGTCTTCTGTTTCTTTTTCTCCCATCTCACATTTGTCATCTCCCTCTCCACAGCATTATCTCTTCCTCTCTCACCCTGTGCCCTTCCCTCTTCTGAATATGATTATTCCCTCAAGTTCGTTTTGTCAGAATCAGAGACCTGTTGTGTTGTCTGTGATATCAATAGCTCTGTGTAAGTATTTTCCACTAACAAAATGCCACAGGCGCACACATGAAGCTCACACTCTCTCCATGTAAAGTCTGATTGTGTAATGACTTCTTTCAACACACACAAATGGAACAAAATGGGCGTGCGCGCTCAATAAATTGGTGCACAGAGGCATGTGTACTGCGTGACATAAACGGCTAAATCTGGTATTGTAACTGAACACCACACACACACACACACACTCTCCCACCATGTCAGTGGTTGTACTCATGTTCATTTAATGAGCTCTAACAGTACACATCCTCAGCAGAGGCGTCGAGCTTTGCCTCAGGGGAGTCCTTCATTAAGATCCCCTTACACACTCATTGTGTTCACTAATAGAGGGCAGGGCAGTAACTCAGTGTGTGTGTGTTTGTTATTTTGTCAGTCCGTTTGTGCCTCCAGTCACGCTCGTTGTTCGGCTGACAGAGCTACATTGTAAAAGGTGCAGATTTGATTCGCTGGTACAGGTGGGAGTTTCTCCCCCTCCAGACTTACTGCTTGTATCTTTGTCAGCAGCCAGAGGTGGATGGGTTTATTACATTTTACCTCGTTCTGGCTGTATTTTATCCAGGAAGTGGCACTGCTCTCAGCCACAAAGTCAGCTCCATTTACACTGTCTGAAATGGTGGTGACATCGCTGCACTTTGCAGGGTGCCCTTAGGAACATAAAAATGTTGTAATTGTAAACAGACTTGGTTCAGTTATCTTTTTAAAACTCTAAAACAAATTTTCTCCTCAGCTCTCGTAGCACAATCCAATTTTTTTTTTTAGCCATTTTGGAGTTAAATATGTTCTAAATATTTACCTCTTTATCTCTGGCAGTTTTCTCACTGACAGCACTGGTTAAACAAGTAACCAAGAGTGTTGTGCCGCAGAGCTTTAAGATGCACAACTTTAGCAGAGTGAAATAAAACAAACATTTCCTGTTTGGATCCACCGTTTACTCTTAAGCTGCTTAAATAGTTAAGGAATAAGCTGACATGGATATACTGGCTCTCGCTTATAGTACATTAGAAATAAATATACACAGAAATATACATGTATAAATTGAAATAATAAAGGTCAGCATTTACAAAGCAATGATTAACTGAACACAGTCAATGACAGAAACTAATCATAGAAGCAAATAGTAAGTAAAATAAAACAATACATCCAGAGTCAGGTAACAGCCCTCAAAGTTGCTGTGATTGCATTAACAGTGTAAACACAGGATGAGAAAATATATTTAAAGGTTTTGTGAGAAGCTGTCAGTCTCAGCGCTGATGCTTTTAGGTACTGTTACCGGTTGTTCCAGAAGTGAAGACTGTAGACATGACAAAACTGTTTCTCTAGAGGGTTTAGGCCGAGCATAGGGAACAAATCAATAAACAGTGTCAGAGTTTAAGAGGCAACCTTGAAGGAGTGTGTCTTCTGTATCATATCTGAGACAGATTCGGGGAATCACAGTGACTGATTTGAAAACTTGAAGCTGAATCTTAAAATCTGTGCTAAAATTTAAAGGCAAATAGCAGGCCTTTTATAATTTGAGAATTCAGGAGCTTCCTGAAAATCCCTTTGTTTCCCTTTCATATGCCAATTTTTGGCCAGGAATATCTATTGTGTTGACGTATATTTTTATAGATTCATTTACATTTAATTGGCATCAGATCATTTAAAGGGACAGTTCACTCCAAAACCAAAAACTGGTATTTTTCTCTTACCTGTAGAGCAGTTTATCAGTCTAGATTGTTTTTGGTGTGAGTTGCAGAGTGTTGGAGACATCTGCTGCTGCTAGAGATGTCTGACTTCTCTCAAATCTAATGGAACTAAATGGCACTTGTCTTGTAGTGCTTAAACCGACAAAAATACTCAACATCAATGTCTCTTTCCAGAAATCATGACCCGGTTACTCAAGATAATCCACAGAGCCTTGTTGTGAGCAGTTTCATGTGGGAACTATTTCCTTTCTATTTCTTCTTTCTTGTGTCAGTGCGAGATGTAAACATTAATGGTGTCCTCCTTGGCTGAGCTGTAACATTAGCTAGCTTAGTGGTGCTAGGTGAGCTAGCAGTAGATGCACGCATCCTTCTGCGTGGTGATACAGTTGGCAGGTGTAGTTTGGCAGAAAGAAAATAGTCCCTACAAGAAACTGCTCACAACAAGGTCCTGTGGATTATCTTGAGTAACCAGGTCATGATTTCTGAAAAGAGACATTGCTGTTGAGTTTTTCAAACATTTTTTTTGGTGCTTTGAGCACCACAAGCCAAGTGTCATCTAGTTCCGTTATATTCGAAAGACAGCAGACATCTTTACGGACGATATCTCCAACACTCAGCAACTCACACCAAAACAATCTAGACTGATAAACAGCACTACAGGTAAGATGAAAAACATTTGTTCTTGATTTTGGGATGAACTGTCCCTTTAAAGCTACTATTGAAACCTGCTGATGACCTTCTTCGATATCAGTTTTCTCTCAGCCTTCTGAAGTTACCCAGTTTGATGATGGGACATTAAACTAATTGGATTGTATTTTATTAGTTGCATTAGTACATTGCTTACAGTGGAGACTGATATGCCGGATTGGCGAGATGTGCGTCAAAAGGTCATCAGTCAGATCCGAGCCCACAGCGTGCTGAGTACATGGCATGGACCTCAGCTTGCTGAGGTAGCAGGAGATCCCAGTTTGCACAATCTTAGTGTTTTGTTTACTTTGTATCCATGATCTTAGACACGAATCTATTTATACTGCAGGCTGTGTGTTTTGGGAGAGCAGGGCATCAACACAACAACCAGGGACTCCCACTGTAAATTAGATGTTGTAAACAGTGTTGTTGAGTATAATTTAGCACTCTGCTAAATGTATTTTTGGACATTTATTTGTTAGTTTGTAAGTCAAGATTCAGTATTATTGCTATTTGAAATGTGTTGCGATATGCTAAGTATTGAGATAAAATATATTGCGATGTATTGTTTACAGTGGCTAATTATGTCCCCATAGAAAAACTGTCAACAACACATTTATCCAATGAAAAAAAAGTAGTTAGTCTGTTCATCTCACTTCAGTTATTTTTACTGCAGCGAAATGTATCTAGGTAACTGAAAAAGCAGCTTGTTATATTATTCTAGTAGGCTACTAAATGTTTCATTTGTATTTGTAATATTAATTATTTATATAATAAATATTGTCAATAATACTGAGCAATAAGAGGTGCAGACTTTTTGAAAATTTTTAAATGACAGCTGAAAAACATTTTTTAACTTGGCTTCAATTAATGCCATTTTTCTTCCGTTTTTTTTTTTACTTAGCAAATTTTCTCATTTTTATTTCTCTTACTGGTCTCAGGTTTTTGCTTTCACTTATGTATTTTAACCCCTCTGTTTTTGTTTAATTGTATTGTCTATTGGCCCCTTAATTAATGTGTTGAATTTTTATTTTTATTGTGAAGCTTTTTAAGCGACATGTCTTGCTCTATAAATCAAGTTTATTGTTATTATTATAATTCTTATTATACGTAAGCTGACTGGCTCGGGCAAAGACACAAAGAGCAGTCTGGTTCAGGCAACAGTTTAATAACCGTAAGCCAAGTAGTTCTTGGTAGTTTCCGACTGCAGCGAGCCAGAAAGGCCAGCTGGCATTTATAGCGGGGTTTCTAGTGTATTTGTGGGTATTGCCGTTTGCACCCCGACCCCCATTTTAATCGTCACATTTGCACTCTACTTTCATATCATGATTTAGGAGGCTTTTTATTTTTGTAATTGTAACACGTACACAGACCACCTCTCTGTCCGCGGTGTAAATCCACCCTCCCGCCCTTCGGCGCGCTCCCTTCATCTGCTTGGACGGGTGTGCGGCTGAATGTGCATGTGTTCTGTGTATTTATTGATTGGCTTAGCTCTCATCTTTCTCTCACTCTCGTTTTAAATTGAGGCCTAACCCCCCCTGCGGCAGGACGGGTCAGGCCCGGGGGCCACAGTGGTTTCTCAGCCCCGGGAGGGTTCAGATGAGGGGGCTCAGAGGGGGGATGACAGACCCTTGGCGGTGGCTCTTCTGATCAGACTTGCCAAGTTAAGAGGGGAAAGCCCCCACTTAGCTCCCCTCCCGACTCTTGTGCGAGCTTCTTGAGTATTTCTTGTATCTATCTGTGTCTGCATGTATGTGTCGACGTACATGTGTCTGTGCGTGTGCGCGCACAAGTGCTACTGGCCGAACTCTGCCCTTTGTCGGGGGACCATTTGTTGTGGCCCTACTCTGTCCTGGTATGTGTGGGTATTAAGGGGGGGATGATGGGTATTAAGAGGAAGGTGAAGGTTTAGGATTACACAGCCACAGATTGATGTCCCCCTCAACCCCTCAGCGTTATTTTGGGTTCTTTTGTATGTTCGCCAGAGAACAGTTGGGTGCAGAGAAACCGATATATGAAACACAGACAACTTACACGCATGTGGATATAATAGGCTGATAAATGCATTTGTCATACTAGGAAGACTTTTATTGTCTGCCAGCCAGTGGATGGTGTACTTGTGACTTTAGTTTCACTTCACAAATGGAGAGAATTAAATGTGAAGAATGGAGGGTTTTCTGCAGAAGCTCTTGTGGTTTGGAGATCCATTGCAGGAAAAACTCTGCAGCATTTGGCCGGTTGTTGGTGTTAATTTCCTCTGCTGGTGTTAATGTTGCTAGTCATAGCAAATAGAGAAGTGTCTGCTAACAGTCAAGGGCACCACAAAGGCTGCTTTTCTGGAGTGTAGTTCCTCTTTGGTGTCCTTTAATGTAAGTAAAGACACAGACTGAATCAGTAGCTCTTTTTTTATTCCCAGTTTTCGTAGATTTTCCACTTGCTGAGAATCAATGTTAACCCTCTCGCCTCTGAACACAAACTGTATGTGTGTGTGTAAGTCCTCCTAATCGAGTGATGTTAACAACAGAGGCCGCTTGAAGCCGTTGATTGTTGCGGAACGCAGATTGGTTTGACCTTTGACCCTTTTGCCAGCAAATCTGACAACCATTAGCAGGTGTGTGCGTCTCAGGACGGAGGATGACTCCGGAAAGCCGTTCTGCTGTAATTGAGTCTCTGTCCTTGTGTTTAAAAACAGCCTGACAGGAGCTCGTAGTTCACATTATTGGATGGCATGCAGAGTGAGGGATGGAAGCGGGCTTGGGTAACGGAGCGAGGGTGTGGAGAGGTCAAAGTTTGGCTTAGGTTAAACCTCAATGTGCACTTGTGTGTATGTGTGAGGGTGCGTGTGCTGGTAATGAAGTCTAAGTAAATATTGTTGCCCCCGGTGTCCCTCGTTCAGGTTCTGTATCATTCCTCTTGTCTCAGGAATCACAAATCATTTCCCCGAATTAGACGCAGGAATACCTAAACCAGCCTATCATGTCTCGTCTGTGTGTGCGTCTGTCAGGCTGCGCCGTGATGTGGAGTGAGTAAATATTGTTGCCCCCATTTCTTTCATTCAGGGTCTCAATTGCTGCTGTGGTCTCAGAATCACAAGGGTCATTTTTACATTTCCCCGAATTAGATTTAAGAATACATAAGCCTGCCTACACTGATATGTGTGTATGTGTGTGTCAGTGCACACATGCGTGCTCATGTCTGGGGAATTACGGGCTGCATGTTTCCATGGTCCCGTAGTCTGTAGAGCCGGCTTTACTGCTGATAGGAGTGGACTTAACAAATAGTCACATGGGAGCAGTGCTGCTATTTTGGCGACATTAGCTTGTCTGTGAGGGCTGACAGTGGACAGGACAAGGTTTCAGAATCTAAACTGCGACTTTAGCAACACCTGCTAATGAGGCCATGTGAGACCTGGCTAATGGCAGGGATTATAATTCATTGCGGATTGATCTGACATATGGTGTCTTTATCAGGGCCACTGATGGAGTTGTAAATGAGAGGACAATTAGTACATGGTTGTAGCTGACTTGACAAGTAGGTGAGACATACATTCTGTTCTATTAAAACCGTAACATTTCTTGATTTATGACTCTAATGAATTTGATCCTCTACTTTGCTGCATTTGTTTTGCTGAACCAAAAATAAAACAATATGCTGACATTTACTCCTCCCCGACTTCAGGGCAGGTAGGAAACTTTAGCCTCTTTAACACTTAGTTACCAGTAAATTACTGGGATAACCTTTCAGGCACTGCTAGTTATTTTCACTATTCACACATGCACTACATCCAGGAACATTTCCCTCTTGCCGCTTTCACACATGCCATGGCAAAGCGGGAATAGATTGGGCAAGGGACAGTCCAGCACATGGCTATAATGCAACACTTATGGATGCCAACCGCCAACTAAAGAAAAAGATGCAGTGAGGCCAGATGTACATGTACGTGGCAGAAGATGTCTCTTATAATTTTCAGGAACATGGTATGCAAGAGGTTGTTGTTTTTGGGTGCCAAAGCAATAAACTAACTTGCACTGCTTGTTCAAATTACCTACAAAAGCATTGGCGTACATGCTAAACTGTAAACAAGTCTAAAATTCAAATACGCCATCAGCGGAGGCTTGTGATTGGTTCGCTTGCTCAACTTGAAGGCAACTTGAAGGATGTAACCCTGCCAAACAAACGTTAATGATATATACACATTTTATTCAGCAAGATAATCTTCACAAATAAACAACGTTTCCACGATAACTGAAGCCTAAATGAAATCGTCAGAGGTAAAAAGCTAACATTAGGCTATAAAGGAACTACACTACAGTCGCATGACCTAGTGTCACCACCATAACAAGACTGTAAAGCTGTGTTCGGTGTGGCTCAGCGTGATGACATTCTGTAGTCTCTGGTAGCCACTTGTTAACAACCGCCTTTTTTAAGACACACAAAAGCTTCTAAATTCATAGGGGGGTATTTGCTAACATATTTTATGTTGTAGAACAAAACGTAAAAGTCTCTTAAGCTATCATTGAGGCATCGAATCACAAATCAATTAATAAAACCCATTGACTTAAAGAAGAGAGAACCCGTGAGAGATAAAATGCTAACTCATTTCTGGGTTTTAGGACTCAAACTGGGGCTTTTTATAACAAGGACCATTTCATCTGTTGCCTTCTATCGTCAAACATCACACTTTAATGAGCCCTCCTGACTGTCCACACGTACATTATCCATTTGCCTGGCAACATTTTAAGAATTCATTGGTGGCTACTTTGAGTGTGCCATGGATGAAATGACACACCAGGATGTGTCCTTTCCAGCGATTAAAGTACCACATTTTTAATTGACCAGACAGCGGGAGGATTGCTGTCATTGTCGAGTTATTTTCGATGAACGCCGGTGTTTGTGATCTCAGCCGGTTGTATTAAATCAGACACAGCTTTACAACAGATTGACCCTCCCAGTAGCAGACATGAGAACACAGCAATGGCATCTGCCAGGACAGGTGTGTGTGTTCGTGTGTGTGTGTTTGTGTTCGTGTGTGTGTGTGTGTGTGTGTGTGCACTTGTACATGCTACTTAGTGAGGACTAAATAAATGTATCTTAGCAACAGAGTGAGGACATTTTTGGAATGTGAGGACATTTTGGCCAGTCCGGTCCAGTGAGGGTTAAGACTGGGTTTTAGGGTTCAGTTTACAGTTAGGTTTAGGTTGGGGTTGGTGTTAGACATTTAGTTGTGATGGTTAAGGTTAAGGTACGGGGTTAGGGAATGCAGTATGTCAGTGGGCGTCCCCACAAAGATAGAGGTACTTGTGTGTGTGTGTGACATAACTCAGGGATTTTAGAATCTATGACTCTAGACTCTAGACTCCATATGTAATCTGAGGTCCACAATGGCAGCTTAGCTGGCGGTACCTTCATCGAAATGTAACCAGGAACTATGTCTTTGTAGCTAAAAAGTCCCATGATTTTACAGACATTATTTAGTGTATTGTTCCCTTTGTTTTATGTATATTCTTAAAGTGTGATTTCATAGATGCCACGGTGGCATGTGGTGTTTTCCTCACACTTCCTCATGGTTTTATGTAGGGATGCGTCCATTTATCAGCCACATGTATCGGCCAATGTTGGTCTTGTTGACTGCCGTCAGCCTATCAGCAAATAAGATGACAGTCACTGATGGCAGTGGTCAATGTTTTGCTGTTGTGTCGCATCAGTTTTGTGCAGAGCTAGTTAACGTTAGCTGTTAGCAGCCGTTTCGGGGAACCACTTGCAGACAGGTTGCATTGAGTTCCATTTTGATTTGTTAGAGCTCTGCTCAGTAAAAAAAAGTACTGGGTGAAGAGAACTATTAAACTATTACGCTCTCATGATGTGTTCAAATGTAATCTTCTAAAATGTTTTTTTTTTTTTTGGGAGAAACTTGAATGAATACATTTTAAAGGAGACATTTGTTGATGTTTTCACAGAAATATAGAATAGATATTAAAGAGGGAATTATGATATACATAGTAAAAAGACTTTTGAAGCAATTACTTAAAAAGAATGCTTTTCATGTGAAAGGTTATTTTAAAGGATGTTTCATAATCGTATGATTGAATGTGCGTCATTCAGAGGCAGTGTACTGAAGGACTGATTTTTAAAAAATGAAGATTTCTATCTTTATCTAGCACAAAATGGGGAATAAATGACACCAAAAACAAACAGCAACAACATACAAACATCAGTATCAGTGTCTGACTACCTGACAAAATGTTGTAAATATCAGTATTGGCATTGGCCCAAAATTTCGAAATCTGTGCATCGCAACATTTACATATTTTGGACAAGCTGACTTTACTTGTTACATCACATCGGTTGTTTACATTAAAGCTGTTTGTGCTTGTTTTACCAGCAGACCCCAAATGCAACATGGCTCCATTGTTTCAAAACTGAAATTTGTTTTACAGGGCTAGTCCATTTCTGATGACCCTGCTTATTCTTTCAGCAGAATGTAGGACTCTGAGTCCCTGTCATAAGTGTGTGTGTGTGTGTGTGTGTGTGTGTGTGTGTGTGTGTGTGTGTCTTTGTGCTCATGCATTCTTGCATGCAAGTGAAATCATTTCAGTAAAAAAAGGATTTTCATTCTCTGCATGTCCGTGTACGGAGGTGTGTGCACATGAGAGCTCACACTAGCAGAAGAGAGACTACAAATCTTTTATGCATCTTTGTGTGTGAGATTGTGTTAGTGAAAGAGAGTGTGTTTGTGTGTGTATGTGCACGCATACCCATGCGCCTTGTGTACGTGTTGTGCGTA
This sequence comes from Cephalopholis sonnerati, assembly GCA_019142605.1. Lineage (NCBI taxonomy): Eukaryota > Metazoa > Chordata > Actinopteri > Perciformes > Serranidae > Cephalopholis > Cephalopholis sonnerati. The sequence goes on along the minus strand of JAGQAX010000021.1, from coordinate 22,595,606 downwards.
CGACACCCCACCCCCCCTCCAGCTCTGACAGTGGTGTGTTCCTCCACAGGTGCTATTTCAGTCGGCCGACTGTCATCCCAAAATGCTTTTCAGCTGAGTGCTTTTCAAAACAATCGTCACTGGTGCCCCAGGCTCTTTTTACAAGGGCCCTCTGCCGCACTGAGGTTTAACATGCTGCCTCTGATCTGCTGATCAGAGGGGTGTGTGTACGTCTGTGTGTGCAGAGGGGTATCATCTTTGTGTGTATCTCTGTATTATCTTTATTGCTTCCTTTCAATCTATAAACCATTTGTCACCTATTCAATGCAGATCAGTTAAGACCCACATTCTTATTTAAAATGACAGCCTGGCAAAAGACAAAAGATATTTTGATGAGGAGGCGGAGGTAGTGGAAAGAAATAAAGAATAACATGAGAACGACATGACAACAAGACACATAACACTAATAGATAAGGCAAGCAAATGGCTGAGCAACAGCTGGGGAAAAGCCAGATATCACAACAAGGCTGAACCACTCATCAATTAACATGACAGGGTGCAATATCACACAGCTAATGGGTACAGCTCATGTGCAGGCACACAAGTACACATGCACAGACATGAGACATTGTTAAAAGCACTAAATTAATTGGGATTTCAAGCTGTGAAACGTCGAGTCAGGGACCGGGCAAGTGCAGATTTTACACTGAGGTATTAAAGGTATTACAGTGTAGATGGTGTTAATTGTAAAAATATTAAACCTCCAATCTCTGTCACTTTTTCCAAGTTAATTTCTGTTCAGAAAACCTTGATTTAGGTTGATCCCACTACACTAGTCAACTGGACAATATTTGTCATTTATCATGGACCTGTGCTCCTGTGGTTGTCTCCCTCGTTCACTTCGTGGCAGCTTTGAGTGTTACAGACTACGGCAGCACCACTTAAACCCAACTACATCTTTTAGCAACATTGGCAGGGTCAGATGCCCTGAAGTCTATGTCCTCAAGTCTCAAGGCAGATTGTTGGGTACATTATGTTTTAAAAATGGGGAGCACAAAGTGAAAATGTCACCTGTAAGCTGTGCAAGTCAGTGTTGAAATACTGTAGGAACAGAAGAACTCTCCACAGCACTCTCATGTACTGCTGTCAGGTCCAATATTGGCTGGTCTTAAAAAGCTGCAGCTACAGACTGAAGTGTCTTGAAGCTGCCATTTGCTTCAGTTTGCAGGTTTATCTAAAAATGTTTTAATGCCTTCTGAAGGAATACTTCACCCCCCAAATGACCATTTGTGTTACGTTGAATTTGTGTAGAAAACTTTGGTTTTCTTGCATGACTCCACAATGAATGAAGAATCCAAAAACAATCTCACATACTCACATCTGCCACCGTAACAAGACACCGGAATCTGCTGTCTGATTCAGTCTAGTAGGTACCGGTCATATCAGGGTTTCGGTACCCAACCCTACATGCAACTCGAGCAGTATTATCCAGGTCTCATTTATCCAGTCGAATGTTCAGTACTTCCCAAACAGACAGCCCTTTACGATGGTGAGCTGAACTAAAAGTGAAACTTAACTATGCTCTCTTCAAAGATAGACACCATTGACAAAGACAATAATTTTACCTTGTTGAACACATGAGCTGCTGGTTCACTGCTGCCTTGATCAGTTAGTTAGTTTGTGTTACTGTGTGACTTTGGTGAACCCAAACTAACCCTTGCACCGAAATTTAGTAGTGAGTAGTTCGGGAAGGAGCACCAGTGTAAACTTCCTCCTTTTTTTTTCTTCCTTGCCCTTTTCTTATTTATGCACACTGGATTTATTGTTCTGCATGTGTCCAAATTCTAAATGTGTGTAACAGGCAGAGTTAAATGGTTAATTTGAATACAGCAGAATAAATTTTAATATATGCTCATGAAAAGGCATCCCATCTCGTTTGACCTCTGAACCTTCCGGACCTCTCACAGCCCTCACCTATATTGTGGCCTGAAAGAGAAGGATGACAGAGAATAGGGTTTAAGAGTGTGAAAAAGAAAGAAAATTAATCTTTTCTACTGACAAATCTTCCGTCCCGATCTTTCACACTATGTGGCACTTGTCACTTAGCTGCTCAATTACTGTCCAGTCTAATTACACTCTATTAACACCGAGAGGCTGAGAAGTTCAAGAGGCAGGAACACACGAAAGTTGAGTGATGTTTTAGGTGTGATAAAAAGAGGGAAATAGTAATTAGAAGGTTTTAACAGGTTTTTATATGAACTGAGTGGAAAATGGGGCAAATAAGAGAAGACAAGATTCACCTTGACTAAGGGTGCTTTCACACCTGCCCTGTTTGGTTCGATTTAGTTGAGCTCAAGGTTGTTTGCCCGCAAAGTGCGGTTCGTGTGGGCAGGTGTGAACACAGCAATCATGCTTGGATGCGCACCAAAACAACTGCACTGAGACCTTCTTGAAGAGGTGGTCTATGTCTGGTTACAAACGAACTGGTGCGGTTCGTTTGTGGTGAGAACGTGTTCCGACCTCTATCTGAACCAACTGCAGTCACATGACACATTGTTTGGGTTAAACATGAGCATGTTACAGTCCTGAAGGATTCTTAATGTGCGCCTCCTCCTGTACTGCCTTAATATGCACATTCAAAACATTGTTTTCTCGTTGGAGCCGCGCCTCGTTTTCAAACTGTATGCTTTGACTCAAATGAACAATGACAGTAATATAGTCCACGATGAGCAGCGCTAAAATCAACCTGCGTAGTTGTCCCTCCATTGTGACATTAGACAGTGTTGTTCTTTACTTCCTGGATTTTTCCCACATGGAAATTCTGACCAGTCAAGAGCAGCTTTCTTGCACAAGACATTTTATCTGGTCCGCTTGTAAATGCTGCTGTGAGAACGCGAACCAACTCTAGGCAATTACGCAACGTTATAACAAAATTCGGACCAAAGCAAGCCAACTCTAGGTCTGAAAGCACCCTATGTTTAGATATCAAGCTATTAAAACTGGACTCAGAAAATTGGTTAACCTCACCGTAATAGAGATATATGTAAAATCGTCAAAAGTTTAGCCACATTTAAATTTGGTTATGCATTTGGTCTGGTAAATGCCAGCAAATGTTTATAATGATTGTTATAAGTTCTTACTGCTCATGGGGTCTGTTTCAAATATCTGTTTTTATCCAGCCACACTTCAAAACATAAAGATATTAAGTTTACTGTCATAGAAGAGAAGGAAAATATTTGAATCTGAAAAGTTTGAACCAGTGAAGTTTTGCTAAAAGAAAAAAAACTCTTAATCAGTTTGGTTGGCTATCAAATCAACTAATCGTTTAACTGTTGCAGCTCTACATTAATCCCATTTTGATAATTAGGTTAACATGAGAGAATCGGATGTATTAGTGAAGGACACAGTGTCGGGATAATGTTGAGTAATATAAGTCAGGCTTTTTCAGTTGTTTGCCCCAGTATGAGCGGCATGCACGGTGGTGACTAGTTTAGTCATCAGAGGGACGATATACACACATGCTCTTTGTACCCCCCAGGGCTATGTGTTTGCATTGGTCCATATAGCATGTGTGTGTTGGTATGTGTTTAAAGATGAGCACTCACACACACACACAGTGAGTTGCACACATTGCATCATGGTCAAACGACTTGTCTTTCACGCGGTTCATTCCTCATAGCAGTCTGTCCTGCTGGGACTGACAGCATATGGAAAACCTGTCTAAATGAGTCCACACATCAATTACATCAACGCATTCTCACCTCGCTCGCCTCACTGTGCTGTCGCTCTGCCTCTTGTCTTTCCCACATCTCTCTCTTCATCACTTCTCTGCCCTTTCCTTCCGTCTATTCTCTGATCATTCCAGTCTCCTCCTCTGTCTCTCTCCTCTTTCAGTGCTTTTCCATTACTGTTTTATCTGGGTTAAAAAGGGTTACTGAGAAGCCCATAGCTTATTAAAAAAATAATTTTAAAGTAGAAGTGTCGATATGCTGACAAAGACGATGACACAATAGAAATTTGTCAGCATTAAGATATTTGACATAACTGCTCAGCAGTTTATAATGTTGCAAGAAGGGATTTTACAAATTTAGGGAATGATGACGGCAGCTATGACTTTTATCTTACTGCGGTTATCACGAGGTAAACCTATACAGTCCCTCCAGGATCTTGTGCCAAAAAACCCTTGAATTTGCGGGCAATTTTGTCAAAAATTGCAATAAAAATTGTAGCATTTTTATGTGATTATTTTTTTTGCAGGAAATTGCGGCAAATGAAAAAAATTGCAAATCAGGAGAAAAAATTGTGATTAATTTTTTTTTAACTACTGCCTCCAAATAATAAGTCATGTAATCACTTGCTATAATAATCATACTGAATATTACAAAAACAGCTGCAAATGTTTCAGTTCTCTTCTTTAGTTTTATTGAATTAGTTTCAAAACATGGACTCCAATAATGCTGGAAAAAATCCTGAGTGAATATTGTAGCTCTCAAAGCAGACAATGTGACTGTAAAACAACATGTAAGCTACATCTTCTGTAAACATAACATTTTAATAAACTCAACACATATTGTATGCATTTAAAGAACGTGACAATTCTTATGTCGATACAGAGCGTTTCTCCACACTGCAGTGCCATTAGCGCGATTTGATGACGCGTCTGATGACGTTTCAAATGACGTCCCATGCCCGACGACTCCGGTCAGCTGGAAAATGCAGAAAAATCGCGGGACATTTGAAAAATTGCAAGCTCCCGCAAATATTGCAGACTTCCGTTGAATTTGCGTTAATGATTTTCTGGAGGGACTGCCTATAGTCTGTAGAAATATAATAGACGTAACCACAATGAGGTCACCCCATTGGTTTGTGAACGTTGGTTTTGAAGGCTAGATTTCGGCAGTATGGCCATTGCCATCCATATTTTGATGAGAAGTTGGACAAGCGAGCGGGGAATCTGACTGATATGGTGCTTCTTGAGGTCAAGAAACTTCTACCGCAGACCGAGTCATTCTTTCGCGGATATGAAGTACCCACAATTCTATGCATACGATTTGTCAGAATTGAAGGCAGGGCACTCGCTAGCCTGTTCCAGTGTGTGTTCACTGAATGCCGTGAAGGAGTCTTGCCCAGCCTCTGTGGGATCTGACTTGGAAGTACCTTCCTACCAAGGAAGCATCCTTGACTTTAAGAAACACCAATAGACTGTGGTGACACTCTCAGAAGGCCTGTCACTCATATGCATAACTGTAAACAGGTGAGTCATATAAAACCTCCCCTCCTATTAAGTTGACCTGAATTGTGAAATTAGCTATAGAGACCTAAGAGACCCTATTTTTTTGGTACTTGGCTTTAAACATGTTTGTTTCTCCTGTAGAGTTGGGCATTTTAAAATGGGGTTTATGGGGATTAACTTGCATTTGAAACCCGCCTCAAGCAGCCATTGAAGGAACTTCACTGCTGTGTTGGCTTCATGTTTCAGCTCCAGAGGTTGCCACTTAACTGTAAAAATATAGTGTGATCTACAGGTGCTAGTGCTTGAATGCATTTGAGTTCGCCACATAGCAGCACTCAGCGCCAGTGATAGCCTCGGCCAGAGGCATTATGTTTTCGGGTTGTCCCTCCATCATACGTATGTAAGACTTTTCTGGCCATTATTCAGTGTCATATCTCAGGAACAGAAGGGGAAATACTTGGTAAGACACATAATTGGTGACTCTAATCTTGGGTGTTGACCTTGAAACTGTGCTGATTGTATAGCTCTTCGGTGCTGTTGGGGGACGATGGGTTTGAAGCATTCACAGACATGGATGTAACCTGCAAGAGAAACTTGACTCGTGCATGGAGACATTGTGGTTGTCTTTTTTTGTTTATTTGAGTGCTCTCCTTCATTTGAAATTTCCAGATTTCACTACATCATATAGCAGTGGTTCCCAACCGGTACAGCCACAGGGTCCAGATTTCTCCTGAGTCATTTGTTCAAGGTCCACACAGTTTAATATATTCAGCATCATACTTGTGTTTGGCCATGTCGTTGAGCTAGTTTGCTGTCTCTGTCAAGTAGCTGTCCATTAGTCACTCACTCTAAAGCAGGAAATGGCACCTTAAAAATAAAGGCTCACTGTACTTGAAAATAAAGTGGTTTTCTTTTACAAAGCTGACATGTTTGCGAGTCACTTGCGGTCCATCCAGATTAGATCCGCGACCCACCAGTTGGAAACGACCGTTATATAGTATAGTGCAGTCATATTCTGTAATAGGATATTAAATTCGCCCACCCATTTTTTCAAGCTTAATGCAGATAAAATGGCTCAGAACAATGCTAATATTTTTAGACAGGACATTTAGTTATTAATATACCCCAAGACCTGTCATGTGCTTCATGTGCACTTTTGCTCTCTGCTCACCTTTATTGTATTTATATGCTCTGTCATTTAAGCCACAATTTCACCACTTCATCAACTCACATTGTCATGTGTGTGTCATCAGAAATTTGAACCAAATGAGACAATGGAGCCACAGACACAGCTGAAGTTCCTCGCTCCTCGATGGCATTTGTTTAGGGACAGAAGAACATCCTGTTCAGTATCTATGCTCAGATTGTCCCACCGTGACATTTACTGTAATGTATCTGCAACCTTTGTGTTACTAGCCTGCTTCACTTTAGGCTCCAGTCATTCTTTGTTGGCGTGTTTGATACACTTCACGGTCAAAAATGTTATTTTAATGTGTGGAATCCTAAAAAGGGACCGAATGAGTGCATGTCTAGTTTGGGCTCAGTCCTTATGCTTTGCTTTATATTTCACAACAATGATCATTTCTTCAGCTTCTGTCTGTATGTTAAGTAACCTGCTCTACACTCGCTAAATGCACCTCTGAGTCACATTTTAACTCCGGAGAAAAAAAGCATTTTCATTCATGACTTGAAGACTTTTATGCCACAAACAATGCATAATGTTTTGCTTTTACAGGTATTGAAAATGTCTCAGAAATCATAATTTTGCTGTGAAGATTTATCCACCTGTACACACAGTCTGACGCCTGTTCTAAGACTTTATTCATCTTCATCTTCCTCTTCCCCTCTTCGTCTCCTAAACTAGCAGGAGACAGGCAAGTCATTTTGTCTGCATTAAAGCTCAGCAGCACAATTTAGTGCCTATATGCCTGGGCCAAGATTTGTGTGTGTGTGTGATTGTGAATGTGTGTGTTTGTGGTGAGACCTTGACCTTGACTGCAGTCCCTAATGGAGGAGGCTGTTCTGTGAATGACTCAAACTCCCCCCGCCGTACAGTGGTATGTAGCAGCCCATAAAGCATGCTTAAGTCCCACTCTGGTTTCAGGGAGTGGAACACCCCCCCGGTCTCGCCGCAGCCCGACCCCGCCCCTTCCTCACACTCTGAAATAGCCACGTCCTTGTCCCCACACGGAGCACAGTGTGAGTCGGGGTGTGTATATATGCGGCCGTGGTTGATTGAGGAGCAGATTGCTGGTGACAGGTCACACTGCGTTCCATCCCTACGACCCCCCAGATTAGCCACCCAGAGCCCCCACCCGGCCCTCCCCTCCTCTGGGCCCCCACCTGTTGGGATCCCTCCGCTGCTCAGATCTCTCCCTCTTACACACACACACACACACACACACACACACACACACACACAGCGGACAACCTGCGTTAACAGAATTCTCTTATTTGTCCGTCACTCACTCTGCGGGTGATAAAGGCCATTACGAGTCATTAAGGTGTGCGTGTGTGTTTGAGTGTGTGTTGCGCGGCTGGGATGTGTGTGGGTTGAAAAGACGCCTGTCACAGCACGCTCTCATAATTGCCCTCTTAGCCAATTATCCCCCATTTAAAAGCAAGTCACCTGCTCCGCTCCAGTGTCCACACAAATGCACACACAAACACACACACACGCCATACACACACACACACACACACACACACACACACACACAGAATAAATAACAGAGAAACTTCATATTTAATCATTGTTTGTTCCTGAGTGATTTGTTTGTTTACTGTGTTGAAATGTTGTATGTGTAGTACCGCTTTTTTGTTGTTTGTATCAGTCTCCATTCATACGATCGTGTCTGCTTTCTCCCTCAGATTCTGATGCACACCAAAGACATGGTTCAGAAGGTGAGTAATTAACAAGCTGATACACAAATCCAATCAAGGAAAATGTAAAAAAACTCTGGAAGATATGACCTGAAATCTGTATCAGGATTAATGATCGCATTCACCTCAATAGCAGTGAGTCTAACGATAACAGTTTCTTTCAATACAATTCATTCAATACTGATATGTTTATCCTGATTGTGATGTATTAAAAATTCTAATTTAAGATGAGACTTTACTGATGCCTGGAGATTTACATGTTACAGTAGCACAGAGACAGGCTAATGGATGAGACAAAAAGATAAAGACCAATTTGAATTAACTGAAGTCCAAAAAAAGTGAAAGAACAATGCTAAGGAATTAGTCAGCCCCTCTTGGATTTTGCAGCCTTTTTCTGGGATTGTTGTGGCTGAAACACCTGAGTTCACAGGAGCTTTTCTAAAAAATTGCAATGCATGTTGTCATGATCAGCTGTTGCTGCCATTTGACGCAGCGCTGAAGGACGGTCTCTGTGAGCCGCTCTCCTCCTGCTCTCTCTGCCTGGTTAGCTCAAGCTAACAGCAGCTAACATCCAACAGTGAGCCTTTTAACAGTCCCAACAATGTCACAGTGACCCCGAAATGGCTCAACTCTGTGGTTAAACAAGTTAATAACTCAGTACGTTCACATACACGCAGTAGTTGAGCTAAGCTCATAGCTCGGCTAATCAGTCAAGTTGGACTTCTCGTCTTGTCTGAGTATACATGCAGAAGAGAAATCGAATTTCTGACCAAGTATGTCTGACTCCGCCTCGATAGGAGGCGCTGTATCCTTTTTAATATAGTGTGTATTGAACTAGTTCCAGTTGAAGTGAAGAGGAAGCTAACGATTTAGCTAATGTTTCACGTTTTCCTACCATCCATACACTTCAAAACATTTAGCTCCTTTAGCAGTCGGAGCATGAATGTAATTTCATCGTCCCTCCAGAAGTGCGTCTTCTGCTTCTCGGTCGCCATGGTGCTTGTTTGTTTGTTTGTTTGTTTTTGAGAGTTTCGGGAGTTACTGCACTGCTATATACTGAACTGCTGCTCCGTCATCTCCTTCTTCTTCCGGATGAAAGCCCACGAAAGAGAAAGTGGTGCATGCGCAGAATGCCGAGTCCGACTCCAGTCGGACTAAGTGGATACATGCAGCAATAGTTTGATTTTCAATCAAATAATCTAGATGTGTTAGTCGAGCTACGGATAGTCCAATTTCAGTCAGACTAAGCTGTTTACATGCATTTAAAAGTCCGGTTTCAGTCAGACTAAGCCAATAATTCGATTTTCTCAAGCTGCATGTAAACGTACTGACTGTCGGGTAATGTTAGCTGTGTCACTGTGTAGATGAGTGGTCCCAGGCACGAAGCTCACGCTCCGGCAGCAGTAGTCTCATGAAAAGGAGAGACAGAGCGGGGCAAGGACGGGCTGAGCGAATAAAAAAGCTGCTCACAGCTCTACAATGAAATGAGATTTCACATGTTCCAAAAATTCCAATTCGCTGTAAAGTTGCGGTGATTGGACAGAAGTGCAGAATGAACAGAGATTGGCTGAATTTGCGTCAGTTGTTGCGATCGCCACAACTAACACAACAACCTGGAGGGACTGATTAGAGAGTTGACATAAAAATACCTTTGAGGTATTTTAACCTCTAGGTATTAGTAAAATGTTCTGAGTAGAAATTAAGATAGAAGTTCATTTAGTGTTGTAAGAAAAAGTATATTCTGCTTATGTCAAACATTTGAGTTACAGGTTAGTTTGTAGGTTATATATCGTTGTCTCTAACTTACATACTTCCTTTTTTCCTGTCATTTTCCTCCTGTGTTACTCAGATGAATCTGGAAGTCATCTACGGAGACACTGACTCCATTATGATCAACACCAACAGCAAGTCTCTGGAGGAAGTCTATAAGCTTGGCAATAAGGTGTGTTTGTCTCTGTGTGTGTTTCTCCATTTGCTCACCCAGCAGTACAGATTGTATGTTCCTTTTCTTCAGTTGTTTCGATATTTGACATTTTCACTGAACGTATGTTTGTTATTCCCAGGTGAAGGCAGAAGTAAACAAGCTCTACAAACTCCTGGAGATTGACATCGATGGTGTGTTTAAGTCGCTCTTACTGCTGAAGAAGAAGAAGTACGCTGCCCTGGTGGTTGAGAACCACGGCGAAGGAAGATACAGCGTCAAGCAGGAGCTCAAAGGCTTGGACATTGTCCGCAGAGACTGGTGTGACCTGGCTAAGGAATGTGGCAAGTACGTTAGATAAACCAAACAGCTGTGACTGAAAGCTACAGATCAGGCATTTGAAAGCACTTAAAATGTACTTTGGAAGTACTTGTACGCATGTTAAAAAGGTTTTCTTCTCTTCTGTTCTTGCAGCTATGTGATCGGTCAAATCTTGTCGGACCAGAGTCGTGATGTCATAGTGGAGAACATCCAGAAACACCTGGTGGAGCTGGGAGAGAAAGTAGCAGCTGGAACCATAGCACTCAACCAGTATGAGATACACAAGGTGAGGATGTAGCTGTATGTATGTAGGTTTTCACACCTGAATAGGAAAGTCTTAAAGGTATACTATCTAGGATATTCCTAAAAAAACAATATACGTATGTCAGGATGTTTGAGGTGATCATTTTGGGACATTTCATATATGTGAAACTAAGATAATATGTTTAAAAATAAAAGTAATTCAGGAAAATTATTTATTTTTTCAAAATACTGAGCAGCACATCTCCACAGTTAACGTGCCTGTTAGTAATGCATCTAAATGAAGCAGATTTTATATTCCAGGTGGTGCCGACACACAGTCAGCAGTCAGAGGATTAAAACATTAAATTCAATTATTATTTTTATCATTTCATTTGATTATACTTTTCATTTATCACTCACTCTGCCTGCTGTTTGTTTCACCGGGAACCGAACACGGAAGTAAATAAAGACAAAGCACCACCCCTAAATCACCTTTTTTTGCGGGTCAGTCGAGTACCTGTAGGTTTCTGACCCGATGCAGGACTCTAGTGTGCATACAAGCAGTGTAGGGAGGAGGGGCCAAGTTTGAACTTTGTATTTACAAACAGTTACCGGCTATTCCTGCATGGTATACCTTCAAGTGTAGTTGAAGAGTTGGCGAGTGGTCAAAACTGACATGATGAGAGCAGAAGACTTTCTCAGTGGACGAATATGCCAGATCCTCTGGCCAAACAAAATTTCCTTCAACTGTGTAAGAAAACAGGTAGACGAGGAAATCGCACACAGACTTTTGAGATGGCTAGGCCGTGTGCTAAGAATGGAACAGGGCCGGATCATGAGAGTCACCTTAAGATGGACAACATCAGGCAAAAGAAAACTGGGAAGGCCCAAAACCACCTGAAGAACTGTGAAACTGGAGTTGGAAAAGATAAATCTTTAACGAGGAGAAGCGCAACATGCTGCCAAGGGTCAAATGCAGAGGAAAGAGCTCACTGAAGCCTTGTGTCCCATAGGGGATGAAGAGGAGTAAAGTACTGTATTGTATTCGCTACTGCCTGTCTGTTAATTCCCACTGTCATGTTTTTTCCTCCAGGCTCTGACTAAAGATCCTCAGGACTATCCAGATAAGAAGAGCCTTCCTCACGTCCACGTGGCTCTGTGGATCAACTCCCAGGGTGGTCGCCGGGTCAAAGCTGGAGATACAGTCTCTTACATCATCTGCAAGGTGTGTGTATAGGAATGAAACATGAATGTGATCTCTTGAGACACTGGTCCACTTTTCATTTTAAGGTTTTATAGTTACATTAAAATCCCATCTATACCGATGTAAGAATATCCAAATATAGATTTGTAGTGTACACCATAGTTTGAAGTACAAGCTACCACTCACGCCTCTGCATGGCTTTTCTTTCTCCCCCAGGACGGCTCCACGCTGGCAGCCAGTCAGAGAGCCTATGCTCTGGAGCAGCTCCAGAAGCAGGAGGGTCTCAGTCTGGACACTCAGTACTACCTCGCCCAGCAGGTCCACCCTGTGGTGTCTCGCATCTGTGACCCCATCGAAGGCATCGACAGCGTGCTCATTGCCACGTGGCTGGGTAAGTTAAGTAGATTTTAGTTTTATTGAGAGTGGGAGGCCACACATCACTGGTGTTAGATTACAACTTGACGGATTTCAGTTTTCCTTTTGCCTTCAAAACATGAGTGATTACAGATTTAAAAAAAAAAGTCAAATGTTCGATGAAAGTATTTAATTAAAATTTAAGGAGTGAAATGTTTTTAATTGCTGTTGTTGACATCAACTTGAATAACAGGTCTTATAGTAATTAAATGACTCATTTGCAGTTTAAAGACTCTGTTTTATAAATAAACACTGGCCATGAGGTATTTGTGGGGCACAGCTTACTTTGAGTGATAGTACTAATCTCTCTTTATGTATGTGTTAGTGTTGGTCATAATTCCTGTTTTATAGTCTGTTGACAGCTGAGGCAGCCAAACATAGAAAAGCTGTCACACCTACTATCACAACAGCCTATTAAAAGTACAAAATAGATGTTTCATTGTTGTCTAATACTCATAAAATTAAGATGTTTCGAGGGGAATTTCCAAAGTAATTTACCTGCTACGTCTATGTAAACATTTGTTCTAATTGTTGTAGATTATTGTTTAAAACAAAGGACAAATGTGACAGGATGAAATAATCTGTGGTGAAAGCTAGAATTGTTTTGTGTCCATACCAGGTCTGGACCCGAGTCAGTTCCGGGCTCACCAGCAGTACCAGAGGGAGGAAGAGGCTGATGGCATGCTGGGAGCTCCGGTCCAGCTGACTGACGAGGAGCGCTACAAAGACTGTGAGAGGTTCACCTTCACCTGCCCTCAGTGTGGCACTGACAACATCTACGACAGCGTCTTTGAAGGAGCTGTAAGTAGAAGTCTACACGCACACAGTGTTGGCTATCAAAGAATTCCCTCATTAATCTTCTGCTGTGTTTTTGATCAATAGATTTGCGGCGCATTGCAAGTAGTTGCACATTTCAACTCATCTCATTTCGAATCATCATTGACCAAAACAGGGCAGATATTTTTTCCTCAAGTGAATGCATTACTGAGGATGTAATGATCCATCGATCTGGATCGATACATCGATTCAGTGATCCAGTATTATCGATGCAAAGTGAAAACATTGATCCGTATCATCATCTTAAATTTCCGCTTTTATTTTGAAAAGGCTGTGTCACTGTCAAATCGCAGCAGGCAGATGGTAAGCAGCCGAGAGAAAGACAATGGGGATAGCGTTATTCACTTGGGGATAAATCAGCAGCATGGAAATATTTTTGATTATAGATAAAATACGGATCAACAGACAGAGCACATGCTGTGTGTAAACAATGCTGTTATGAGATAAAACACAACGCAGTATTACCTGCCTGGACGAGCATCTCACGCAGCTAACCTTCTCACTACAACATTAGCTGCTCTGTGTCAACAATGTACGGCTAAAAAAAAGTGCATGCAGACTAAAATTAAACCGAGCTGTTTTTGTCGGGAGATGCAGAGACCTTTACCAAAAAATAATAACGTTGCGTGTAATTTGTTGAGCAATGAGTCGAGGAAAAAAAGTCTAGGCTAGCTGCCTAGGCTAATTTATAATATGTAATTTATTAATGTAAACATACTAAAGCTAATAATGAGTGACTAGCAAAAAAAACATTGTTTTGTTTATGAACCTTGACAGTTATTACTGAGCTGCATTCGATCTTTTATTTAGCCTACCTTCATAGATATGCATTGGATGCACAAAAAAATAGTAACACCTGTCAGTATATATAGTAATACAATTTACCACAATCACCACAACCTACAGCCTTCAAAATGGGCATGCTGTTAAATCAACACCTCTGTAAAAGCAGCAACATTTTAACCTTCATCAATGGAAGGGTTTATAGTAGGACTGTTGTATAGACGCTTTTAGCTCTGACGTCACAATGACGTCAGTTTGTTAGCTGGAGGCAAAACAAGACTCGCCACCACAGGGCTGTAGGCTACATAGGAGTCTTAAAATGTCGACTTGTTGTGTTATTGGGAGCCAGAATAGAAGACTAGATGACTCAAAACTTAAATTTTATCACATACCAGCTGCCACTGCCCGTCAACGAAAGCAAAGACAGCTATAGTTAAATGTGATATGACGAAAGGACTGGACGGAGGTGATCATCAAAAATGCTCACATGTGTAGCGCACACTTCATATCAGGTTAGGGAAAAAGTATTTCCTGTTGTAGAATAATGTTATGTGTATTAAGGGTTATCATGTCCACCTGATCAGAAATTGGAGAGGTATTAAGAGGAACATTGGATTTCTCCGTAACGATAACTTTTTAGCGCATTAGCTAACGTTAGCTTTGATAGCAAAACAAAATGGAGGAAACCGTTTAAGTGTCGTCCTTCCTTGTAGGATTGGCACGGTAATCAACCCCAGAGCCATCCACTGAGTGAGAGCATACAGGTCGGCCGGTCTGGTCCCGTTGGTCTGTGTTTGCTTTTTTAAGTAACACTCGTGGTCCCAGAAAGTGAGTGACCTGACATGGTCTTTTCGTAAATTCGGTCTGACCCTCTACATTAAAATGAGAGCCCTGTTGGTCGACGAAACAGAGCGTTATAACTCGACATGAATTAACAAACACTAAAGTTAATCACACATTTACACAGCTTGGCGTGCTGCTACTCAGAGACTGAGCCACTCACATCATCTTCCTCCATTGTCTAAAACAAGCCAACAGAGCTTGCTAGCTAGCACTGGCTAACATTTGTGGAGAATTGTTTTGCCTCCAGCTAAGCCCCGCCCACCAAAAACGTCATACTGTTGACCAACAGTGAAAGGGTCGATTAGACTGCATTAGTTTTAGTTAGGTGTACCTTATTTAGTGGCAACGTTTATATAAAACCAGGTCACTTAGGCTGCAGCAGAACAATAAATTGTGGAGTCTTGGTTTTGTGTGCAGCACACAAAACCTCTCAGAGATACTGAGAAAGACTAAAATGAAAAGACTGCTTTTATCACCAGTGGTGTGTTTGAATGGATTAATCAGTAGAGGCACAGATAAAGAGTCTGGGAGTGGAAGAATGGTTTTTCCGAAGGCATTTCAGTCCAACTTCCTGTGAAGGATTCATGCTTTAGTCATCCTCCATATTGTGTCTCTGTCTGTATTTTTAGACAGCTGCCTGGCTCCAATACGGACTCTGTTTTCATTGGCATAGTTTGGACTCCACAACTTGAAAAGCCTTTCCTTAACCCCTGCTGCTCTATGGACACACACACACACACACACACACACACACACACACACACACACACTGATCTCCTACCATTTGTCAGGCCAAGGTCGTGTGTGTGTGTGTGTGTGTATGTGTGTTGTGTGTGTTATCAGCTTCTAATGAGGAGCAGGGCACACAGCTTTTTCTTGTCTGAAACACACTAATAAAACTGACAACCCTCTTTCCTCTGCTGGCAGAGAGAACTTGCATTAAATTAAAATAAGGAGTATTTTACACACACTCCATAAAAGGTTGATATCATTGCACACTTCAGCAATTACACCGGCATGTTTTACTGAGGGGCGTACACACTGGCACAGGAAATATGCCAGAAAAGCTTTGTTACGTTCAGTTTTAGTTAATTAAATGCTTGTGCACATTGAAAGAGAAATGAAACTTCCTGTTTTGGTGATTAACAGCAGAATATGGTCTTGAAATGTTGGTTGGAATAATTCCAAACTTCACAATGAACATCCAGGATCCGTTTGATTACTGGTGTTAATTTTCCAGCATGCGTCAGAGGCTGGTATGCACGCACACACACGTAGAAACTGATAAGACAGTAAGTTAATTAGGGTGGTGAACATGGTCTAACAGCTCAGTGAGAGGGGAGGACAGATGGGCCTTGACTCCACCACTGACACAGAGCCAGAGATGGTAGGAGGAGGCGGTGATGGATGATGGAGGACAGACAGAGGAGGAAAGTTGTTTGATGGGGGGTAGCAGGGTAGAGGAGGATGAAAAGATTAAGTGTGGAGGGAGAAAAATCTGGAGGAAGCTGCAGGGATTTCCCTGAGTTCAGTTTTAATCGAGCATTAGACCAAGACAAGGATAAAAAACAGTCAGCGAAGACACTTGACATTGTAAATGTTTTTATGCCTCTGTGTCAGTGACAGCGTTTTTGCTGTCCCGTTCTTGTGAATGCCATATTTCAAACGCCTTTAGGAAATATATTCAAATTTGGCAGAAACGCTCACTTGGACACAGTGATGAACTGAATAGATTATGGTGGTCAAAGGTCAAGGTCACTGTGATCTCGTTTGTCTCATTTCTGTGAATGCGAAATCTCAGCAAAACCTTGAGGGATTTTTATTTTTTATTTTTTCAAATTTGGCACCAACGTCCACTTGCACTTAACGATGAACTGGTTAGAACTTGGTGGTCAAAGGTCAAGGTCATTGTGACCTTGCCTCTGTCTTATTCTTCCTGTTAATGCAATATATCAAGAAGGTCTTGAAGGAGTTCCTCAAATTTGGTTCAAAAGTCCACTTGGACTCAAGAATGGATGGATTAGAATTTGGTGGTTGAAGGTCAAAGGTCAGTGTGACCTCACAAAACATGTTTTTGGCTATAACTAAAGAATTCATAGGATAATGATGAAAAAAATTCACATATATGTCTAAGGATAAAATGATGAAGTAATCGCATTTTATTTCCAAAAGGTCAAAGGTCTACAGGAACCTTTTGCTGTTAGTAAACAGTATGATGTTTTTTGGTGGGCGGGGCTTAGCTCGAGGCAAAACAATTCCACAGACATTAGCTAGTGCTAGCTAGCGAGTTCTGTTGGCTTGTTTTAGACAATGGAGGAAGATGATGCGACTGGTTCATTTGGAAGTACTCATTCTGAGTGCGAGAGTGCACTCTGGTTCAAACTGGACCGTTCGTAAATTCGGAGCGCTGTTGGAATGTACCGTTCAGTTATCTAGAGCACCGCAGTCTCAGGTGGCAGAGCACATTCTGGGCACGCTGTCTTGGGAGACGGAGCAGGAGAGCGCCGAGCGGAATGAATGTGATTTACCGCTGGTTAATTCATATAGAAATATAACGCTCCATTTCTGCGACCAACAGGGCTCTCATTTTAGTGAAGAGATCGCGATTGAATAAGTAAACACTGACCGACGGGACCAGACTGGCCGACCTGTATGCTCTCACTCAGTAGATGGATGATGATGCTGAAGGTGGGATGGCTGGCTTTGTGGTTGATTACTGTGCCCATCTTACAAAGCACGCTTAAAGTACATTAATGTTAATAAAATCAATACAATGTATATGCTTGACAATTGTAAAGCTCTGCAAGGCATAAAGAAAATAATCACTGCATCCAGGCTGTTACTAAATGTTTGTTTATTTATTTACAAAATAAGTAAACAGTTCTACAATAACAAATTCTCCCTTTAGTTGTTTTGGCCTCGTCGCTATCTCCAGTTTTACATGTATGCAGAAGGTTGTTAATGTGCTGACATGCTGTGGTAAAGATGACAGTTTTTGGGTTGTAGGAGGAGCGATGAGTGTTAAAAGATACGATCCTTGGATTACATTATTTGAACTTTTCTCATAAGTTTCACTCAAACACAAGACAGAAACTACTTTGGGTGTTTCATGTTTTCATTTAATCGTACATCAGTAAGTTAACAGGAGAAGTGAGCGTTGTATAATTTTTATAGACACAATGTGTTCAGGAGGGAGAATCTTGTTATCGAAATGAAGTTTGGAATGAAACAAGCGAGATAAGAGAGGAGGAGTGGAGGAGAAGAAGGGATGCTGCTTTCATCCAGAGCAGACAGGAAAGAAAAAACACATGAAGAAGAGGAGGAGGAGGAGGAGGAGGAGGAGGAGGAGGAGGAGATGGAGGGGGTTAATGTAGCTGCATATTAGGGGAGTCAAATGAGTTGATTGACTTGAACTGGCAGAAAATCTGGTGTTTTTTTTTCCAAAAAGGGAATGATGTAGGCAAACAAAAAACCTGTGTGTGGCTGGGTGGGGGGGTGTCACATGCATACTTGTGTGTCTTGACTTCTCTGCAGAAACCTTTTTTTTTTTTGCTGCTGTCAACGCGACAGTTAAATGGAGTTCAGGTTTAAAGGAGCAAGTGTTTAAAGCTGTTATATTTAGTGTAATTGTTATGTACTGTGGCTACTTTTTTCATTGCATTCATTCAGCTATAAGCCTTGCTGTCAAGTGGACAATTCGGGGGTATTGAGGTCAAGTTGACCTGTTTTCTTCAGGCCATAATAAAGTTAAAATTTCCTGGCCCCGGGGTGCTTTAAGCCTTCACACCTTCCACGCTTATGACATGTTCTCTGTGGAGGTTTAAAGGTAATGGCCAAGTTGCTATGTTACGTAACTGCTTTGCTTTGATGAACCCCCGTGCACACACATATTTATGCACATGATGCTACATTCATGAAATCAGGTGGGAGTCTGATTGTAGTTATTGCAGTGAGAGCATAGTAAATGCTTTTCGCTTATAGCCATTGTACCTACAGACTCAAAACAACAGGCTCCATCATGTGAAATTCATGGAGATAAATTCTCATGAAATTTCTCTATAGACAAGTTGAGATGACTCACAGTTGGAGCACTTTCATGGCTCCGATTGACAGAAGATAAGCGAATGTGTTGGAAAATATCAGGTTCTTTGATAAAAATTCAAATGCACAGGTGTTAATTACAACTCCCAAGGTGCATTTCAGTAAGACACATAATTGCAGAACATAAAATCCTATTACCTGTGCAGCTAGAGGCGAGTGGAAACTAAGGGCCAAATTATACTCGGGTGAAAGTAGAAGAAATGCTTGCTTGTTCTACTACTCCACACTGCACTATGCTCCCATTAGTATTAAATCAAATTACCACCAAGGTGAAGTTTCAAGCTACAAGTTCTTCATCAGACCTTTTTGTTATTTCTTTCTCATAGATTTAACACACATTCAACAAGTGAAAGTCAGATAGGGAAGGCACAAGAATAGAAAATAAGACAGAACAGTACAAAGCAAACAGTAATGGGTGGGGGTGGGGTACAGGGGTGACATTCATGTAGCATATGTAACATACATTGGATCTCATACTTCTATTATACAACAAACTGAGGGCTTCTGTTTTAAAAGTGTACAGACAGTGTCCCAGTGGTCTTCCAGCCCTTTATAGACGTATTTTAACAGGCAGGCTGCCCTTTCCATGTTTAGGAAGTCCAGGTATTCCTTCAGCCAGGAGTCCCTCATGAAGCACGCTGTTTTACACTTCTTCCAGTTTAGGCCCCGATCACACAGGAAGTGTTTTAGCAGCATTTTTTAATGAGAGTGAAGCTTTTTGCTTGCGGTTTTTGCGTTGCGATGTACCTCGCGTTTCTGTGCTGTAGGAGCCTGGCATTTTTGCCGGAGTGCTCTGAACTCCTGGAGTTGAAAAAAATTCAGCTCAAAGCAGAAAAACTCTCCACGTCATCTCCTTTTTGTCATCTTTTTTTTTTACCAATTGCCGAACTGGATGATTTGAGAGGCGGGCCTTCTGTGGTGGTCAGGACAACAAGTTTACAGTTGGTAAACAATGGAGGAGAAACTGGTGGTAGTGGTTTCTGGATACCCAGAGCTTTACAGCCCAACGATAGACAGCAGGTTGTCAAAGTGCCCCTTAGTCATCCTAAAATATGCCTGTAAATGGCCATCATCGAGGCGAAGCCCTTGGACCAACTGGTGGTACTCCCCATAATCCACCCTCTTTTTTAGGGACTCGTGTATACACACAGATCTCTGTTTCCCTGTGCCCAACAAACTACTTGCTGACAGCCTCTCACCCTCAACCAGAGCTACAGCAAGTACCCTCTGCCTGAACATTTTAGGAAGTAGAGTACTAATTACTGTCAAATAACTAACATAAATAAATAAATGGTAGATTGATCACACGTGAAGGTTAGAATATGGAGGTGTGTCCGTGGTTGCCTGACAACAATAAAAAGGCGCAGCAAAATTTTTCTTTCCCCTAGTGGCATTTAATTTTTAAAAAAAGGCAGTGTGGCATGCCTCGTGTTTTGCAACTTGCAAAACACTTTCTGTGTGATCGGGGCCTTAGTCTCTTAGTAGATGGGCAACCCAGTGTCCATATGCGCTCAACAGTTACCCCAACATTATTGTCCAACTACAGGCCCAGTGAGCATGCTTTGGGGCACACTGGGAAATCAACTTTGAAAAACTCTGACCTAAGAGATATCTCCTCTAACTTTGTGTTTTTTTTTTATGTAGAGCGTGGAGCTCGAGACGTCACCTCAGTGGTAATTTAATTAAATACTTATGGGAGCCTAGCCCTGTGTGCGGACTCTATTTTTACATCTCTTGTATGATCTCCTTTCCAGCACCAAGTTTTTTTTTATCACCTGGATGTGCGTGCTTTTGTAAACTTCCGGTGGTACTAATATCCCGACCTGTATTGCAACATATTGTTCTCCTCCTGCCTCCCACCTCCAGCTTGATGCATCCCTGAAGACAGGCAATTTTGTAACGCCTGTGTGGTGTAGAAAGAAGTGAGAAACTCTTGACATCATGTATAGCATGTGATTGGTTTATTTAATTGGTGTAAGTGCCAGAGAATCATTTTTGAGTGTCGACAAAACTTTCAAATTTGTTTGGTTTTAAATTAGATGAAAATTGCTACTGAATTCATCATCAAATGTTGAACAGTTTACAAGTCTCCATCTTTGAATTTTCGGAACATCGGGCACATTAACATTTTAAAAAAAGTCATTGAATATTTGGAGACACTACACCTGTACAAGAGTCAAGTTATGACACATTTTTCCCAATAAAAATTCCCCAAAATTATGCAGAAGCACATTTTTCTGAACTAAGTGCTGTCGTATAAACAACAGGAGACCTTTGGTGTGTGAAGTGATTTTGGGGACAGTGGGCTACACTGTAAAAGGTGAAGCCATTACATCTTTTTGTATTATCTCTGTTCAGTGTGTAGACAGTCACTGCACCCTCATCTCACAGCCAGAGGACGCCTCATTTTGATGAAGATATGGTTGTAGCTCCATGTCTGCCTTACTACAGTTAGAATGAGGTGTCTTTGTGTATTTTAACAATGCTGCTCATATGAGTTATTGATCCAGGAAAGTTTGAATCTGAATATCTTTCCAAGTTTTGGCAGGCAGTTGCTGTCCCCTCTTCCTGGTACCGCATACCGGCACTTTATCTCATAGTGGTACGGAGTATCGGGCAAGACCAGGCTACTTTATTACATTAGAAAATAAGTGTTTTGTAGGACGTGTTGCCTGACGTCAGTAATATAAAATGTTAATAGCTGTTCTGAGCAGTCACACTTGAAGGTGGGATGACAAGCCGGCCGTCACAAGAGGGGGAAACACTGTTTAAAAATGGGGATAATGGCGTACATTTTCACACAGTCTCTCCTGGAGGGCATTCATAGTGTTGCACTTGTTTATTTATTTTTTTAAAATTCAAAGAAATACTTGTATGTGGAGTAAAAAAAGGCCTTACTTATAAATAGCTGACCAACCATGGTGTGAAGAGGATGTGAATCTCAGATCATGGTCAGACACAGCTCCCGCTAATTCAGTTTCAGTGTGGGGGCAGTGGGTTTGCAAAGATCCTTGCTCTGGTTTTGTCAAGACATACAGCTCAGTGTCTCCTCAGTTGTTTTATGGTGGTCAACTCATTGAACTCACTGGTTTTCAGAAGTGAGGTCATTTTTCTTTTCACGATTATTCAGCTGCACATGAATCAGCACTGTTCCTGTGTTTATGAGCAGATGTTTGACACAGTCTACAGTATTTGTGTGTACCTCCAGATTATAGTCAACATTAATGTCACCTGTTTTTATTCAGGCATTTTGAACAAGACTGACGATCTTTGCTTGATAGCTACAGCTGATATTGTGTGTATATGAATGAATCTGTTTCTCTTCTTCAGGGATTAAAGGTGGAGCCCAGCTTGTTGCGATGCTGTCACATCCCCTGTGGGAGCCGCCCCATTGACTACGCTGTCAACATCAGCAACAAACTGCTACTTGACATCCGTCGACATATCAAGAAATACTACTCTGTGAGTATTTCCGTGTTTGTATGCCAGTTTGCGAGTGTGACTGAGGTTTTGATAAGTACTACCGATTCTTTTTTTATAAGACTGCTTTACACACACTCAGAAACACAAGCACACAAACACTCATGTATCTACTTCTTCACCACCTGCAGGGCCACAAATGGACTTCATTTAGTTTTCATTCAGGATTTAATGCTGTAACTTGTTAGGCTAGCACAGCTGTCCAGATGTTTTTTCCTTCCTTTTTAAAACATTTTTCTCCAGCGCAACTTGCAGTTAGTTCACCAACACAAATGTCTACAGAACATGTTTCCATTGATCAAAATATTACACTATATCTAAATTTTTCGGTCTACAAACACTACATTTAAGCTCTA
The DNA here is from genome assembly GCA_019142605.1 of Cephalopholis sonnerati. Classification (NCBI taxonomy): domain Eukaryota; kingdom Metazoa; phylum Chordata; class Actinopteri; order Perciformes; family Serranidae; genus Cephalopholis; species Cephalopholis sonnerati. Next base: position 22,573,008 of record JAGQAX010000021.1, on the reverse strand, counting down.
TGGACTGATATCTAACAACACATTACTATTGATACTAAATTAATGCTTCTGCTGGCAATACAAGTTCAAGTTATCAGAGAAACTGAGCTGTATCTAATGAAATGGTCAACACTTGTGAAAATTGACCTTTCATCAAGTGTTCCTGAAAGGGTTAGACTGTTTTTAACACAATGTGGGATTCAGCAGACGCAGTAATGTTAAGAGAAGCCATCAAAAAGATGTTGGACAAGAGATGAAGGAAACCTCAGCAGGGCACTGCGCTGACATTTTCAACCAAAGAGCACATTATGCTAGCAAAATGAAAAGAGCACCAGAGAGATTTGATGGAGCATGATCCATGAAAATACTTAAATGGCCATTCTTACTTTGAATACCAAGTTTAACGTTCACTCCGTGCCAGTTTTTTAAGATGATAAGGTGAAATTTAAATGATACATCTGGGGAAACTGGGTCATTGGAGAATCAGCAAGAACTAAAAATACAACAAATCAAATGTGATTGACTTTAAAGATCAAGCAGACTTGTCTCAGTAATACAGGACTGCTCCTGGCTTGAAAGAACACTCACTATGTTGGATTACACTCTTTACAGGGTAAATTATTTTTGCAGTTAGGCATATTTTGCTGTCTCAAAAGTATGCCAGGTGTGAGAGTACGGATCACTGCTTCCTATTTTATGAGCTATTTAGAGTTTCAGATCTATAGATAGAAGAACTTGGATTATAAATGCGTTAAGACGTGCAAATGTGCACAGCCACATGATTGAATACATGCTGAATATGCATGTGTCCAGAAATGTTATGAAATTATTAAATGTTGCAGTTCAGTATTTGTTTTCATTGTTGACAAATTGATCATTTTTAGCTCAATTGTTTAGTTTGGAGGAAAAAAAAATGTGACAGATAACCACCAGAGGTTAGAACAGGATATTTTAGACTTGGTTATTTGGCTCTCAAAATATATCCAGATTTCACAATGTTGGAAATGTCACCTCAAAGATAGCTCACAGTATTACTCAGTTATTAAAACTGACTAGGCACATCAACGGTTAAGGTGGATTTATACTTCTGCTTCAGCTCTATGCAGAGCCTACACTGTAGCCTACGCACATGGCCTACAGTGTGAGTGTTTTCTTGTCCGATGGTCTATCTTTGTTCCTCTGCTACTAAGCCTCCAAACACTACTTGGCAGTGGGGATTCTGTGAAGTGCTGTTAAGATGAGTTGATTCAAAACACGCTAAAAAAAACACACATTAAACATGGCTTAATAGAGACAATTTAAAACACAAGTACATAAATTGGCTTCAATATAACTCAAAGCATGTGTCTTTATCTGGACACATTTTCCCCACAAATACAACATGCTTAAGTTATTAGCATGAGCCTAAGGCATTTTACTTTGTATAAGTTAGCTTAGCGGCTAGTGGACAACAGCGACGTTTAACAAAGGTAACGTTACAAATTCGGCTCCATTACAACTCACAAGGTTCACTGACAAAACAACTGTCTTATACTAAACGCATTTTCCAAACAAATACAACATGCTAACGTTATTAGCACAAGCCTATTGTGGAGGCTTTATTGTCTTCACAATTTATTGTTTTTCATCAGTGAAATTAAAGTAAATAAAAACTTAGTTTCCACTGAAGGAAATGGTTTCAGCTTACAAAAATAAACAGGAGGTCTGCGTCACCGCAACATGTAGTTACATTTCTAGGGAGGTTCACATCAGGCTATGGCGTAGGGGACAGTATCAATTCTACGCAGAGGTATAACTCCTGCTTAAGTAATTAAAATGATAGCACACTTTATCCTCTGTAGATTTTGGCCTAACTGTGTAGCTGTAAACAGATATATTGTCAACAAACCCATCCTGCATCTGCCTCCCAATAGTCCTCTGCAAACTGCCACCAGCGTTTCCCCCATGACGATTTCAGCTTTAGCTCTTAGCGACAGAAGTTCCCAAATCCCATTATATCTCCAGTTAAACATTTTCTTTGCGTCTCCGTGTAAATGACCCTTCTTGTTCACTGCAGAGTGTTTGTTTTCCCCCAGTTTCACACAAGCCACATGACAGAAACGTCATCCTGATGCCCACTCACTCCAGACGGTTACCTGCTCTATTCACACATGGACTCAATCAGACTTTACACAAACTTTGTGCGAGGGAGCTGGTAGGATAAAGTCCATCTTATGTCCAGTCCAACTGATTCAGACATTTGCGTTCTAACATTCAGCTCGTCTGGGTAATGTCAAAATAATTTCAAGTTTGCAGTGCATGTGTGAAAAGGGCCATATCATTACATCGTGTTATACAGATTCTGGGAAATTCTGGGATTTCTTGTAGCCCGAATAGAAACAAGATGTGAAGCAAAACAGGCTAGGGAGCAGGTTGTCACTGCGCTCAGTGTGACGAGCAGACAGGGTGAAGTAAACGGGATTCCTGTGTTGTCTTTGCAGAGGGCTCTCCCTACCGCTTTCTCTCCTGGTAGCTTCTAACACCTTGGTCTCGAGTGAGTGGAATGCACCGCCTGTGAAAGTGTGTGTGTATGTGGGGGTAACTCTCCCACAGTGCTGAACAGAAATCAATTAGTTTGGTGAATGTGTGGGGAGCGAGTCCCCCTCAACCCCTTTGTCACGATGTGTGAAACAGCTGCTACCACTGAATACTTACACCTCACACGGCAACACACGCACACACACATACACACACATACATACACACAAACTACTGGAGGCTGAACAGCAGCGGACACAGCACACACAGCGGGGCAATGAAGAGGGGTAATATTGTGTAATTAAGGATTCCTTTCAGGCCGAGGGAGAGTTCAAATAGAGCTGTTTGTCTAGCCAGATAGAGTGAAAGCTCTGCACCTCCGTGTGTGTGTGTGTGTGTGTGTGTGTGTGTGTGTGTGTGTGTGTGTGTGTGGTGTGTGTGTACACGAATATACGTGCATGTGTGTTGGCGTCCTAAGCTAGGACCACAGAGACATTAATCATTAGTGAAATTACCTCCTGCCCCCCCACACACACACACTCTCATCCCCACCATTATCAATAAACCAGCACCCTGAGAATGGGCAAACACTTGTTCAGTCTCTCTTGCGCACACACACTCTCATAAACACACACACACACACACACACACACACACACACACACACACTTTGTTGTCATCCTTTCCTTCTCTCGTCCCGCTGTCTTTGGCAAAATGAGAGATTCGCTTGTTTCCTGAACCACCCAATTCTTCTTTTTCTTTTTTTTTTAACCCCTCCCATCTAACCACCGTTGCCATGGCATTTAACAAATTATTGCAATTACCCTCGTCATGCGGGTCGCCCCTGGAAACGGGCTGAGGGGCAAGAGAAGAAAGGGGGAGGGAGAGAGAGAAAGGGTGAATGAAGACCAGAGAAGGTGATAATCCTGTTTTGAACAAAAGGTCAAATTGTTGAATAGAGAAGCTTTGATTAAGCGGAGGAGGTACAAAGTGGAACCGTTTGAGCTCTATTCACTATGTGTGTGTGTGTGTGTGAGAGAGAGAGAGAGAGAAAGTGATAGAGAGTGAAAGTGCGTGTTTGTGAAGTAGACCGATTTTAGGTCTATTCACTTTAGAGCTGGAAGTGTTGACTGCTGAAGCACAAAAAACTGTTAGAGCTCTTTCTGGTGCTTTCTGTGTGTGTGTGTGTGTGTGTGTGTGTGTGTCTGTGTCTGTGTCTGCGTGTGTGTGTGTGTCTGTGTGTGTCAGGTGGATTCCTCTGCTACCGCAGTCATGTCAGAGAGAGTTCTCCACTGCCTTAACATTAACAATAGATCTGAAATGGTTAGTCAGTTAACAGATTAGTAGTAGCTGGCTGGTAGATTAAAGAAGCACTTCATCCCCCAAACGATCGTTTGTATATCAGTCACTCATCCCATGTTACCTTGGATTCATTAAGAAAACTTTGTTTTTCTCTGATGCCTCTGTGGTGAATGAAGAATTCAAAAAATGTTCTTGATGGATTAAAGTCATAGGGGGCCGCGTTAAACAACAGAAAAACTACATCAAAACACACAACTCGTGCAGTATAACCCAAGTCTCATTTATCCAGACGTATGCTCAGTAATTCCCAAAAACTTTCCACTGAGCAGTACGGTTCAGTTCAGTTCGGTTCGCTTTTTTTCCGTTTCCACTGTGAAAAGCTGTGGATGGTACCAATGGAACTGTTCTGTACCGTCCCCATTTTTGGTCCCCCCTCTGTTGGGGTACCTATCACACAGATCTGGTACTAAAAGGTGGAGCTGTGAACACTGCAGTCTGTTGATTGGTCAGTAGAGGACGGTCACTCTGCTCAGGGCTGAGCTGTGGCTGGTTTTGAGGCTCATGTAACCACTGTTCATACTGTGGAGAATTTTATTAGTAAACTGTAACTATAAAATGAAAGGATGTTTTGCTGCCTCTCACAGCAGCTGGAGTCGGAGAAAAAAAACTTCACTGGGCCGACTGCCGGCGACATTTAAGGTGGAACGTTAACTTGTAATGTTACTCAGTGTGTGAGTTGATGATGTGAATCCATCAGCACATCTTAAATTTCACTGTGACAACTTTGACCATCACTTTAATTTTTATATAACATACACTTCAGTAATGAGTGGATCTTCAGGCCTTTATGTATATTAATTTCAGCAGGGTTATGTGAACTGCATATATTCTAATCCCCACTCGGAGAAAAAAAAAAGTGTCGCGGAGCATCGTTCCTGTGGGCTCTGGCAATGCTAAACCCCTGAGCTTGTCTGAGAAGGACTAAATACACAAACCTGCTATTTTTAAATATCCCATGGAGAGAGACTCTCGCTGCAGCCTGAAAATGTCGGCGTGTAACTCCGTTCTGTGGACGATAAACAAGGTGCGGACTTCCATCTGTGTCACTGGTAATGAGGAAATACAGTGAGTGCTGGACGGAGCAGTGAGTGACAACAACCCTGCCCACATTTAAGAGTACTGTTTGCAGTGGAAACGCTAGGGTCTAGGTACCATGTCTGAAGGGTTACTTTTGGTTCCAAAGGTACCATACCAAAAGTGTTCAGTGGACACTGGGCTGACGTGTGCAGCTGCATCTCAAATAAATCTTCAGGTATCCAGCTTTCAGGTGATATATACCACTTCTATGTAGCATCTACTGTTGACCTGCTATCTCCCCCAAAAGATAAAAGTGTGTCTACAGTATGTGCGTCCCAGAGGGTTGATTGCACGCTGCTATTTTGTCTCTTTGACCACCCTGTTGTAGCAGTGACAGACAAATCTCAAAGTCATGCAAAATAATGGAATTTTAAACCTGCGATAAAAAAGTGTGATTAATCGTTTAACTATTGAAATTTGAGGATTATTCGCAATTTAAAAAATGAATGTTTGACAGCCCCAGTAAGAATGTAAGAGACGAGAGGTTTTGAAAGAGATGAGAGTATAAAAAAAACCCAACAGACAAAGATGAGGCAGCAGAGAGAGAGGGTATATTTCGTGGTGGGCCCTGTCGTGGCCTGGTCTTGCCTCTGTTTGGTTAAATTATGTGGAACTCATTTGACGTCTGCATTCAGTGTGTCAGGTATCCACTGCAGTAATTATGCAATTATGAGCCTTTATTCTCTCACGTCCGACTGTACACCCCCACCCTCACTCCGGCGAAATGCCTCAATTAGAGGTTTTTTTCCCTGCCTCGCTCCTCCTGTGCACCTTGTTTTTAGTCCTTTCTCTGCGGCTCACATGGGTCTGCTGCACTTAATCTCACTTTATTTTTTATTTTTTTTGAATGTGTTGTGGATGGGTTTTGGGTCACAGTAGCAGAGCACAAGGGCATTGTGGGTAGCTTTTCCTCCTTTCAGCCCCCCTCAGTCCTGGGCACTTGAGTCTTTGATGTGTGTCTTATTAAATCATTTTAATGCAAGTGAATGGGAAACAATTAATATGTTTGGGCTGAACTGAATGCAGTGTGTGTGTGTGTGTGTGTGTGTGTGTGTGTGTGTGTGTGTGTGTGTGTGTTCATTCATCTCTCTTGTGAGTCCCATGGGAACAGCAGTGTGTGCCAAGGCTTGTGTCATAAGAAATACACACGAAAAAAGATGAAGATCAAACAGCCGCCCATTGAAAATCACGCTCTCATACTCCTTATCTCCTACCTCCACCAGCCATTGTCCTGCGTATGTCTTTATCAAATACCGTAGAGCAGTCTCATTTCCCATGATGCTCAGCTTTCTGTACAAGAGCAACAGAGGTGTTTACATAATTAGTCCTGGAGCTGGGGTTTGTGGGTAAAGCTGTGAACTCAGGGACTTTCTAATTGATTTGGGACATATGTGTGTGTTTGGTTTTCATTTAGAGGAGATTGACTGGTGTGTGTGTGTGTGTGTGTGTGTGTGTGTTTGTGTGTGTGCATTATAGAATTTATTACTCATCAAAAAACGAAGGCATATAGTTTCCCAGACTGAGGATTTATAAATACTGTATATCGAAAATGGTGCCATATCTGAAGAGGATACGCCTGAGACAATCCTAGAGAAGGGTGACAACTATAAAGTCACCATGGTCCAACCTCAGGAAGACGACTCTGAAGTTACTATGGACTTACTTTAGGAAGACGACTCTTGAGTCACCATGGACCAACCTCGGGAAGACGACTCTAAAGTCACCATGGACCAACCTCGGGAAGACGACTCTAAAGTAACTGTGGACCAACTTTATGAAGACGACTCTAAAGTTACCAGGGACCAACCTCAGGAAGACGACTCTAAAGTCACCATGGACCAACTTTATGAAGACGACTCTAAAGTTACCAGGGACCAACCTTATGAAGACGACTCTAAAGTTACCAGGGACCAACCTTGGGAAGACGACTCTAAAGTAACTGTGGACCAACTTTATGAAGACGATTCCAAAGTCACCATGGACCAACCTCAGGAAGACGACTCTAAGGTCGCCACGGACCAACCTCAGGAAGACGACTCAAAAGTCTGCACGGCAGTTCATGACTTTCTGTGGATGTATACTGGCTGCTTTCATTGTCATGGCACTCATGTAGAGCAGCCCACCAACAGCTGCAGCTGTTCTTAAATTAATTATAAAATGTATTTTTTTTTTACTATTTTGTCATATAATCAAGAATATCGTTATCGCAAAAATACCCTGAAATTTTGTGATATTATTTTGGGGCTGAATCATCCTCCCCTACTTGCAATCAGTAGTTTTGTTTCGTAATGTACTTTAATTTTGACACATTTATTGTAAATAGAGTTTATGCTGATCAATGTCAAAGCTTAATTACACCCAAAATAATTCACAGTTATAAGAAGTGAAAAAGTTCAGATGGGGAATGATTTTTTGGTTATAGAGACATGTTTTATGTTTAAATTTGTTTCTGTTAAGTGCCACTTTAAAGAGGAAACAGATCCAGGTACCCGTACAAGACCCTGCTTTAGATTGTTCTGGCTGATTCTTGTCATGAGAAGTTATTGAAGGTTTCTACGCTGTGGAAAATGTTTTATATGATGTAGAATCGTCCGTAAAGAAAAACAAAATGCTCCCCATTCCTTTTTTAGCTGCTGCTGTTTCTCAAAACTGATCAGGAGACGAGACAAAGCCAAAGATAAAAATCAATGAGAGAGACAGTGCATGCCTGTATGTGTGAGGGGGATGTGGATAGAAAGACAGGTGGCAATGGTTGTGAGGGGGTTTATTTTGAGTGAATGGAAGGAAGGAAGGATGGATGGGGGGGGGAGAAGCAAAGGCGCTGATGGCGGTGGGTCTTATGCTCTGTCATTAGTTGGGCATTAACCCCCTCCCCTTTAAACCCCCTTAGTAATGACAGGGCATAAGAAGCAGAGGGGGTGGAAGGGTCTAGAAGAATACGCGGAGATTGAGAGGGTTAGACCACAGCACCTGCCCAGGGTCACTACCTCACCCCAGGGGGTCCTAACTACTGCCGTTTTGGCTGTCCACTGCTCTGCCTGTCAGACAAGTACTCACGGAGCAGGACCCCGACACACAGCAGCTGAAGATACATTCAAATGTAAAGAGAAAGAGAGCAGGGTGGGATGTGAAGTCAGATGTAAACCTCAGTTCTGTTCACTCTTTCTTTGCCTGTCTCTTGCACTTGGTTTTATTTTACAACCCCTCTTTTTCTTCCTCCAACTACTTTTCTTGTCACTTCTGTTGTGCAGAATTAGAGCCGCTAAATGGAAGCAACAATTTTCAGCAAAATGTCCTCATTACTAGAAACAGTTTTTAAAGTGTCTTGAGGCAACAAAAGTTTTTTTTTTTTTTTTTTTTGGTCAATTTTTAAGAACACCTTTTATCAACAAAATAAATGGCAACACAAGCACATTTATAAACAAGTAATCACGCAGGGTAGTTGAATGTTTTTTTTTTTTCTGGTGAGATATTTTCATCAGGGATTCCTTTGGACATGAGAAAGCTAAAATTTGAAGTAATTTCAAAGGAGTATTGCAGTAGTGGAAAGTCAGGGAGTTTGATAGATGCTCTAAAAATCATTAGGGTCGAACGGAACAAAGAAGTCACGGTGCCGTTTGTACCCCGGTTTAGGTACACAGACTAAAAATGATGGATGTAGCTGCCATGATGTCACCCACTGGTACGTGGATTCTGGTTTTTAAGCCTAATTTTGGCATTGTTGGCCTTTGATATCTTGATTTGTGACCATATTTAGGCGGGAGGCTGGAGCTGTGGAGGAGCAAGGGTTTGATCTGACTGAGTGGCTGAGGACTATCAGCAGACAACCTGTTACCTAAAACGGCCTGCCCTTAATTATGCGTACCTTTAAGCCTTAATAAAATGTAAACGGGTGAGTTATAAAAAAAATTGAGCCCCTGTACAGTGGTCATGAAGGAAGAAATTAGCTATAGAAACCAAACATGTTTTTGTACCAGGCTGTGAACATGTTTATTTCTGCTGTAAAGTTGGGCAGCTTTATATGGAGGTCTGTGGGGATTGAGAGACTTCTGGAGTCAGCCTCTAGTGGCCATTAGAGGAACTGCCGTTTTTGGCACTTCTCTGTTGGCTCTGTTTCTCAGCCTCGGAGGCTGCCGCTTATTTATACGGCACAGTGTGAAAGAAAACAACAAATGCATGAGGATCTGTTTCTTTTAGTACATTTTTTTATTTTTGAAATGCAGTGTTAACACATCCTTTGTCAATGCCGATCAATATATAGTCAATGAGAGAAAGAAGACTTACAAAAATAAATAAGTAAATAAAACCAATATGTAAATAAAAATAACGAAAATGAATAAATAAAAAGACCTGCACCCATGTATAAAAAAGGAATCTTGTATCACAAATAAAGCCTCTCACCCTCATCTTCATTTCTGTTGACTAATATTCTGTTTCCGTCCATTTCCAAAGGATGGCTATAAAAAGGGGATATAACAACTATAACTACTATTAACTATATACACCCAGAGAGGTAGAGATAAAGACTCAAATGAAATAAACAGAGTAAATAAAATGCTTGCAGCAGTTTCACTTTACAGATTCCATGTTACTAAGCAATATCTGGACAAAGAAGAGAACACAGTAGAGACAGCAGTTTAGGATGTTCCTTCAAGTGTCTTTTAGTTCATTTTAAACAGCAGTGCAAATGTCAGACAGATAAAATCCTCTTGAGGTAACATTTTGCCCACTGGCAAACTATTGGTAAACTATTTTCAAGCACTTCTGTGTTACACTGTCTGAAAACTGAACAAACACTTCCCCAAAAGGCAGCATGTCACTATAGGCTAAAAAAAATGAAAGTATCTCTTATGATATGAACTTGAAAATACTAAGACTTGTGCCGAACAAGTGTTAGAAGTATTACAGTTAGTTCCACCTTGGCTATAAGCCGATCCAAATGCTGATTGCTTCAGTATATTTTTGATCCTGTTCTGCTTTTGCGTCTAAAGGCTACTTGAAAGCAGTGACGATGAGGAGTAGAGCTTCAGTTTCTTTTTTCCTCTTTCTGGTAATCAGCACATCTGGGTGATGCCGTTGAACGTATGTTAGCATGTTGATTGTCTTTCCATTCATATCTCCTTCAATGGTGGAGCAGCACAGAAATACAGTTCTTGTACACAACTCTGTCTTTGTTGCTGGTGTAGCTGAACGGAAACCCGAAGGGTCATCCAGCTCCGGTGTTTCATTTGTGCCCAACAAAGTGTGACTGAATCACATACCAATATGTTTGTTGTGCTAACTTCAGCATATGTTTGCTGATAGTATACAGCTAAAAGCAAACTTCGACTCCAGCAATCAGCAGAGTGTGTTTAAAAAATCGCTTTGCTGCTTGATGTTGTGGTTTTCAATGTTTAGTTTCTTCTTCAGAGCAGAAGTACAAAAAAAAGTCCAGCTTGCTTACTTTCTCATCGCCAAAGTTAGCACTGTAAAATGTCTTGTTTTGTCGGACCAACAATCTGAAACCTCAAAATATTTGGTACAACAAAAAAGCAGCAAATCTTCACATTTGAGAAGCTGCCACTGGAGAATGTTTGCTTAAAAATTCACTTTAAATGATTACTTGACTAATCATTGCAGCTCTGCTAAAGCTTGGGAGTTGTTGGAAGTAAGATGTCTGATGTATCTTTTCTAGGGCTGGTTGGTGTGTGAGGACCAGGCCTGTCAAAACAGGACCAGACGTTTGCCCATCGCCTTCTCCCGCCACGGACCCATCTGCCCCGCCTGCACCAGGGCGACTCTCAGACCCGAGGTAACACGAACATCAGAATTCACACTTAACTGTGCAAACCCAAGAAATACGAACACCAGACTGGAGCATCAAACACACACTCTGGGCCGAGGCTGAGACGACTGCACACACCAAAGCACATTCTGTATTCTGTATGTTTTGTCCAGATGATGGTGCTATGGAGCTGAAGTCTCTCCTCACATATGTTCTGTACATCCTTACTCATAAGTATCACATTTCACCATATATATGTACACGCACACACAATGATAAAAGCAATCTTCTCTTTGTCCTGCAGCGTCTGTGTGTTTGTGTGACAGCGTGTCTGCAGCTCTCGTAGCCACCTTATGAACACTTTGTTAGCTTGACCACTGGATTTAAAAGAAACACTCTCCCTTTCAATTTGAGCGTGACGGTTCAATCAATTTTTTTGTCCTCTCTTTCTCTGTCCCGTTCTTAACATGCCTGCCTCAACCCATGCCTTAACTCTCTCTTGTCAGTTTTTTTTTTATCTTGTGTGCTCTGCTCCTATCTGTCCCCCCTGGCTGCTTTGCTGTGTCTGGCTCTGTGGCGACAGGTTGTAAACCAGAAGGCCAATTTCTGCTGTCACTGTAGCCACTTAGGCGGCCATTGCTGTGCCTGAGGGCCGTGGCACTTTAAACTGCGGGCTGAATAAAACATTTAACTCTCTGTGCTCACTCATGCACCCTTTCTCTACCTTAAAACCTGTAGCCTCTCTTCATTTTACCTGCTCCTCAACCACTCTGCCTGATCTCTGCACTCTCAGAACATATGTCTTTATGTACTTCTGAGGAGGACGGATGATGATAATCTGCGGCAAACGTAATCAGCAATGTTGACACAGAGTTGGCCAACTCATTCTACATTACCATCTGGTTATAAACCTTCGCCTGTATTGAACTGACACATGAAATAGGTTCCTTGTGCTTTGGCACTTTGGTATAAAATTCGGTACTTTTACAGGTACTGACCGAATTACGTCAGCACTAGAGAACCGATTCATGTTAAGTCAATCAGTGCCAAAGTTTGAAACCTGAAAGTGCATCTGAGTGAGAAAGTAACTAGTACAGAGAGAAAAAGAGTGAAACTATGTCACCTCTGCAGCTTGTTCAAGTCACAGAGTCAGGGAAGTGGTGAGCTGAAAGGAGTTGTAAGTGTGGTTATACTTTTCAAAACTCAACAAAGACGACAGTCCCTGCATTTTGTGAAATGCAAAGCTAGCCAAGTGTCTAAACTCCAAGTGTCAGATGCGTTTTGTCGCCGCACTTCTCATGTAACAGATACACTCTCATTTTACTCTATGCAGCTGTCCGCACTAACTCCACGCAGGTTCGCGTCTCAGCGGCGTAACTTCGACCAGAGGCATTTATTTATGCTTTAAGTCTATTTTTTCGACAATACGTGCATAAACGCTACATTGATGCCCAATAAAACACCACTATTTTACTCCATTACTACAATGAATTGTGCGTCCTCCAAGACACGCTAGCATTCTCACGCGATACCCTGGTGACAGACTTTGATTGACTGGAGGTTGTAGCAAAGTAATGTGGTGTTTAAAATGTTTTAAATAAGTAAGAATGTTTAAATTGAGAAGTTTTGACTTTTTTGCTATTAAAGTTAGAGTAAAGTACCAGAAAAAATGTGTAATTCCATACAGGTACCGAATTCTAAGTGCTGGTATCAGTGCACATGTGAACAGTACCCAATCTTACTTGTGGGTGCCGTCATCTAATTGAAGGATCTCTGTTCTTGACACTATGCTGGTTTGGTCTTGTTAGCACTTTGCTACAACCTACTGACTACTATAGATACCTGATTTGTGAGGTGGCAATTAACATGGCAACAAAGCCAGTTTGCAAAAATAGTATGCAAAGTGAACATCCATTGAAGGTGTCATAGATTTCAGCCTGTGTCACCTTAAGAAGACAGAGCGAGTTTTAAAATCAATCATGTGCGCATCCTGGGCAAGAATTCAGAAAGTTCTTCCTCTGTGGCGTCCCGATTTTCCTAATGGCTACAGATCCTCATCAGTGCTGCACCCATGGTGCGCTGACTAATTACCAATATGTCCACTTACAGACTCGACTAAACCAGATGTGTACGTATTGCTGTATTGTTGTTTGCGTATGTAGCTCAGATTCACAAATTTTCCTTCCTATATCCTCTATCCTTACTCCCTCAGATCAGATAAAGGGAAAATAACCCCAAAATAATTTAACAGGAATAAAGTATTCTTTTCTCATAAAGGCAGTGGACAAATGATGTGTGAGAAAGAAGATAGAGCATGGTTGAATATTTACACACGTTTTTTAAAGTATGCAAAAATACTCTGCGATGAATACTGTTTTATTTAACATGATTTTCCTGCATAAAAATAAAATAAAAAACCTCTGTAGACGGGCCAGAAGCAGATCTACTCTTTCTTCCTCATTGAGAAATTCTGGATGTGGTCTAAGCCTCGCCCACCACTGCTTGTGCTTGGTTTTGCCTTCAATTTCCACTTTCGCTAGCACTAAAATGATGTGTGCAGGGTTCTCACTGTCATGGAAAACCTCGAAAAGTCACGGAATTATGTTGTGTGGAATGAAATTGTAATAGTTATCTGCCGTTGATAACCTTTCATATAATGTAACATACCAGCAAATTTATTGTCTTTAGCTGACGATGTAACAAAGCTCTAATATGCATCGATGACGTTTTGTTTGCCATCATGTACGTTTCCTCTTTTGTCCCCGCGCTGTCTCTCCCATTATGTATTCTAGCAAGCAGAAATTATGTTTGAATAGAGTTTGAATCTGATGAGTTTAAAAAACCTAAGGTAGGTGGGGCAAGAAAAAAAAAGTATGGGTCCTTGAAAAGTCATGAAAAAGTTTTGAAAATTTGTCAGTGAAAATGTGTTGGAAGCCTGTGTGTGGAGATAGGTTGGCTATGTGAGATTAGCATTAAGTTGACCAGTGAAAGAGCAGTGTGCATCAAGATGGCTAATGTTACCGTTAGAGGAAACATCAGGGAGAATCAGCTGTACATGTTTGAGCCTCAGTCAGACCCAGACTTAGATGAGGAGCCGGTTGTGCACCATAATCAGCAACTAGCAGACGAGTCGGAATTGTAAGTGTAGTTAGTAAACTGTTTGCTGTTGAAACTTTTGCTATGCTAACGCAAAGTATGCTGCTTGTACTGACACGTTCCCTTTGCGCTTGAGGTTTCAGGTTTCTTTGCTAGTGTTGTGTCAAAGTCTGTTCCCATGTCAGTTTGTGCCTCTTGTATTAGACAGCAATTGACTTTCATACAGTGAAGTAGCTAATCTTGTTAAGTTTATATCTCAGGGTGCTTTCACACCTGCCCTGTTTGGTTCAGTTTAATCGAACTCAAGTTTTTTTCCCCCCCTAAGAGCGGTTAGTTTGGGCACTCAGGTGCGCACCAAAACAACCGGACCGAAACCTTCTTGAAGAGGTGGTCTCAGTCTGGTTACAGATAAACTCTGGTGTGGTTCGTTTGTGGTGAGAACGTGTTCTGACCTTGATCCGAACCAACTGCAGTCACATGTTTGGGTTAAACATGAGCATGTTACAGTCCTGGAGGATTATTAATGTGCGCCTCCTCCTGTACTGCCTTAATATGCACTTTCAGCACATCCAATGCATCAAAACATTGTTTTCTAGTTGGAGCCGCGCCTCGTTTTCAAACTGTATGCTTTGACTCAAATGAACAATGACAGCAATATAGTCCACGATGAGCAGCACTAAAATCAACCTGCGTAGTTGTCCCTCCATTGTGACATTAGAAAGTGTCACATTTATCTTGCAAGTGTACTCTTCTTCAATGTTTTGTTTACTTCCTGGATTTTTCCCACATGGAAATTCTGACCAATCAAGAGCAGCTTTCTCACACAAGGCATTTGATCTGGTCCGCTTGTAAATGCTGCCGTGAGAACACAAATCAACTCTAGGCAATTATACAACTTGGTAACAAAATTAGTCCCTGATTTGGTCCGAAACAAGAGAACTCTAGGTCTGAAAGCACCCTCGGATGTTAGGGAAGTGCACAGACATCGCCCCCCTCGGTAAAGGAATGTGAAAACACCTCTCTAATTTGCACAGATACAAGTCAGTATAGTCAAGGTCAGACATTTGAGGGGACATAAACAGAAGAAAAACACATTTTTTGAGTGAACTAATGCTTTGAAATGTATCTATTTAATGATTAACAGCTGAACCAATCTGTAATATTTCACTGGCACACTGTAGGCTGACAGTACAGCAAGTATCTGCCCTGCTGAAGTGCCCTTTAGCAAGATATTTAAACCCTAATAAATGTTGCTGACCCATAAATCTGCCCTCTCTCAGAGGATAGAGCTGTTCCTCCTGAGGAAATGGTAAAACATGGTTCATATTAGGCTAACACTGACTCCTCAGTATTAGGTAACACTGTTATCTGAATCAAGCCAGTGCATGGAGATTAATAGCCCAGCAGCTTACATATTAAATTGCTGCCAATTATGCAAAGTAGTCAAGAGACCATTTGTGGCTGTTTGAGCTGGTGGTAGATAGTCTGTGTTCAAGCAACCAGGGAAGACGAGGCGTCCACCAGTCCCCACTCTGAGTTTTTTCATTGTTGGAAACTCCGTCAGATTTCTGTGCATTTAGCTGGATCACTCTGGCCACATTCCCTTTATGCTTTTTATCTGCCAGTATCATCACAGATTATCACGCTAATATCAGCAGCAGCCAGAAAGACAATCAGTTTCTTCTTTGCTACACTAAAAACACTTGTTTGTGCCAGCGCTTTTGTAAAGGAGCGTCTTGTTTGTGACTCTGCGTTCCCTTTTTCTCTGTTGCATCATGGTACATTTAGCATCGCTGTGGGTGCTGCCTCTCCTCTCCTCTCCTCCCTCCATCCGTCTCGCTCACTCTGGTTCTTCCTTTTTCTCCCTCCCTCTCTCTCTGGACACAGATTCAGAGCGTGATCTGATCTCCATGTAATGGGAGAGTAATAGGCACTCTGCCTTGATTGGTTGGTAATTTGGGGGAGTTATGCACAGGTGCAATTTGTAATATTTTCAGTAAATTAAATTTCTTTCTCTTCCTCTCTCCCTCGCTCCTCATCTCTCCCTCGCTCCTCTCCCTCCCTCCACAGCGCTTAACTCAAATGGGCTATTTTTTTTTCTCACCATGTCTCAGATCTCTGTCCTGACTTTCCTTTTCTTCCCCCTTTTATTCAACGCTTTCTTCCCCTGCTCCTTTCTTTTCATTCTCTTTCCATCCCCTCCCTCCTTAGCTCTTACACTCATTCTCTCTTCTCCTGGCTTGCTCTTTCTCTCCTCCTCTCACCCTCCCTTTCTGTCGCTCTCTTTTTCTCCCCTCGTTTTATTGATGTACGCTCAGGCGCCCATTAGAGCTCCCTTTTTCCCTCTAGTGGAAATTGCAGCATGTTAATTTTCACACAAATTACGGCAATAGCAGGTATCTCTATTTGATACATTATAGCGGGAGCAATCAGAGATAATTGAGTGCCTTTCAGAGGGAGACGGCTGCATTCACTGCCGGCTCAAAGCTGCCCCATTATCGCCTAATCGCTCTTTAAACACTGAATTTTGCCGAACAAAAATTCTTGTCATAATTTTGCTTAAGTGTATTTGGAAATCACAGTCCTTTGAGCGAGGATAATTGAAATCAAATCCCTTTCACTGGAGCTGACATTTCTACATTTCCCTCCAATTGAAATTAATTTCAAAAATTGAGCATGAATATCTTCAAATAGCAGGCAATTATGCCTTTCAATGGGGAGAAATTACCGGTGCTGAATCGTTGGAGGCTTGCGGGCGAGAGCACCAGTTAAATGCCTTTGTTTCCCGCCGTGTTTGCCTAGTAAAGATTTACATATATTGACTCATTATGGTGTCTTGTGAAGCTGATCGGCGTGACTACCACAACCGGCAATAACGCTCATCGCATCTAAAAAGCTCAAGAGTTTTAAAGCCTTGTGGCCTCACAGCTGAGGGAAAATGTATGTTTGTTTCTCTCCGTCTCCCTCCCTTTCTCACTCCCTCTCTCTTTCTGCAGCTGCAGTTGTGTGTGGGCTCAGATATTGTAGCTTCACTATTTACAACGCGTGTTTGCAGCTAAGCCAGAGTATGGAGAAAGATGTGTGACGCCGAGGCCTTGTTTGTGTCACCGTCGCTGCGATATTTTCCTCTAAGCCGTATCCATGTCAAGGCATTTAATGGTCGGAGTTTTTCAGCAGCGTGCACACTTTTCCATCCGCTATAAACTCTGTGTGTTTTTGTTTTTGTGCCATCTTTCCTCGCTTACACACAGACACATATTGTCTGACTGACTACCTTTTCATTAACTGCTTCACTGGTGTACTTGAGCGACAGTATAGTGTGCAAAAGTTCTTTGGAGGTCGGGTGTGTGTGCATGTGTGTGTCCCCTAAAAGATGGAGACAGGTGTTTTTAAGACTCTGAGGAAGTCTTGAGTGCTCGTTTCATTGTGTGAGCCATTTTAGACTGTTGCTCTGTGATTTGGATCAATTTGCGTGATTTAGCCTCTTTTTCTTATTTCTTACTTTTCTTCTTTATTCTATACATCCTGTCTCCATTCTCTCCTTCTGCTCTCACACACATTTCCCCTTTCCCTTTTGGCTTAACCGTGTTTGTGCGTGTGTACATACGCCCGCGATGTGTATATGTGTGTCGGGAGGGGGGGGAGTCAGTCGGGGAAGAGGGAGGCAAAGGAGCAAAGGGGTACGAGGTGGGGGCTGGGGGGTCCTACGCTCCCGGGAGAGAGGCAATTTCACAGCTGGTTTGCTCCTTAGGCAGTCAGGCTGAAAATGCTGCAGATTTGTGGAGCAAATTGAAATGGTGTCAGTGCAGGAACAAAGCACCGAGCTGAATGACGAGGTAGGCGTGTGTGTGTGTGTGTGTGTGTGTGTGTGTGTGTGTGTGTGTGTGTGTGTGTGTGTGTGTGTGTGTGTGTGTGAGGTGGGGTTGAGGGGCTCTAAATTCAATAACAACCCTGTAACATTTTAGCCACGCCTTTTTGACACCTGTCAGTCAATCAGTATGCAGCGACTGGCCCGCCCACAATCAGCATTATATTGTTTGAACGTGTGTGTGTGTGTGTGCGCATGTTCTGTGTGTTTTATTTTCAAGAGGAAGAAGTGGTGTGCAGTGTTTGTGCCGATCGAGCTTGTTCAACCTTGGCAACCGTAACCGAGGCTCCATTATGGGATGTGCATGGTTTGGTTGTTGACTAGGCAGTGCATCAACGGTCAACAGCTGTGTGTGCCATGTGGGCAGCCATAGAAAGCCATTAAACACATACACACACACACATTCACACATCACATAGTTTGCATTTAGTTGCATTAGATACTCTTGCCACTTGATTACGCCACAGCAGTAAAAACCGAAATTACAATTACGCACATTGCCGATTGGCAGGTATAATGGGCACACACAAACTCACTTCACTCTCACTCACACACACACACACACACACACACACACACACACACACACATACACACACACACACAGATACTGACACACAGGAATTGTCAGGGGATTCTTCCTGGTGGTAATAATAAAGCACTCAGCACACACCTGATGGCAGTGTGGGGTCGGGGCTTAGCGTGCCCTCTCCAGCGTAGCAGGGAAATGACGAGCCAATAACTGCAATTAAACATGCAGTATAATGGCTAATCAAATTGACAGCCTCGGCTGTTCGCATGCCTCTCTCACAATGGCTTATCACAACAAACTATTATGAGGGAGGGTATTTCAGGCCTGATCCCCTCTTTTCTTTCCCTCTCTTCCTCACTGTCTCTGATTCTCACTATCTCTCGTTTCTTTCTGTATCTTCTCCCTTTCTCTTTTTTCTCTTTCTTCTCTTTCCCTCCCACCTCTCTGTCTTGTTCTTCCTCTCCGTCTCTCTCCCCCCTCTCTCCCTCTGGCAGGCTGTCGTGTGGCTCCAGTTAATTGCAGTGGAGATTAACAAAGCAAGCAAATTTGTTTTCTTGCTTTACTGTGTCACACAGAGGAAGGGAGATGTTTTCAGAGAGGTATAGTCGCATGAGCCGAGTGCGCTTCTGTGGAGTCGCATTCAGTCTTCCTGTTTCTCACACTGGTAAACGAGGTTTATTAATCTGTTGGCCTGTCATGATCTCGACTGAACACTCTTATTAGACCAAAATAATGAAGATTAATAACGATACAAAGAGGAAATAAAATGGATTGGTAGCATTGTTGGTGAGGTAACTGTGTCCAACAGGTGGTGACTGTATCTGTTTCTGTTAAATGAGGTCAAAGGGAGTTTTAAACATTCGTGCAGTACCTGTTTAAAACATACCTGTTTGGATCAAGCCGCTTCCTCGAGAACTACTTGTACTAACAAAAGTTATAGGTGCTTCTTCTACCATTGCCAGTACCAATATTCCCAGCTAGAGAAAGGGTGAATAGTAAGGCAGCATGGCGTTTGCCTTGTGCCACCAAATCACTTTAACCGCCCCTGAAAACACCCAAGTCACGGTTACTTGTGGTCAGAAACACTGGTGAAACGCACCTTGAGGAGGTATTAATTCTGGCGGTTACGTTATTAGTGATGTAAGTCAGCACACTTCGAGTTGCAGTTGCAGAGTGGCGCTGCCCCTGTAGGCTGTCCGCTGGTGCCTGTTGACTCCAGGGAAGTGGAGATGTATTTGTTTGTAACGTTTATATAATCCAGCATCCAGCAGCAAAAGTAAACTTAGGGGCCGTACACATGCCGTGTTTTTTGTGCCCTCAAATTCATTGTTTTCAATGTAGGAGTGCAGCAGGCGCACTCAAATGCCAGAGCAGTGCGCAGGCATTCCCGAGCGCCTGTTTTTCATGGTTCGAGTTCAGCTTTTGAAACCACACCCCATGTCATGTGATGACAAACAACCAATCACAGCTGACAGATATCTTTCCCTTCTTCCAGAAATATCAGTCTGTGGTAACTATGGAAAAGTTTTATTATTTCAGTGCAGGGCTGCCAGAGCTTTACATCTGTCCCACAAACAATAGGCCTACACACTTATAAACAGCGCCTGGAAGAAGATCAGCTCTGCACTCAGGATTTCAGATAAACGGGCTATGGTACAGTGCTTGTTAAGGTTGCTTAACAACCTCAGATGCAACCTGCGGCTGCGCTCTTGAAAGCTGGCACAAACAAGGCACCCAGCACCCAGCACCCGACCTCGCGTTTTTCAGGCAGTTCAAGTCGCAGCATGTGTACGGCCCCTTAGTCTACAGAACCCTCAGACCCTGCTGCTGCACAGAGCGCTGTTCGCTTGTTTATTTAAAGTTTATTAATATTGAATGTGTGTCATGTGCAAAGTGTTTTAATTTAAAACTATGCTGAGCTAAGCTGAGAAATTGTTACAATATGAGTGAAAGTTTAACTTGGAGAATGTGACTCCTGACACTGACGTGAAGACTCACTCTGTTGGTGTCAGGACTCCAAAAACACTCAGTCCACTTACAGTTCCACAGTGGTGCAACAGAGTGATGCTTCTTTTACTTAAACTGTCTTTGGCTGAGTACAGACTGCGGCTGCAAAGAGCCCAAAAACCACACAACAGCCAAGTTTAATTTTGGCCTGTTATCAAGTTACTCACTGAATTGACGTTAATTAGCAAGAGCTGATTTGACCCGCTGCCAACGTTTGTCATTTTAACCGCTGAAAACACCGGTCAGCATCGGGCAAAAAGGAGAATCTAGCAGAATGCTCTGCTCATGAGAAAGAGGAGAAATTACAAATTGTGTACAGTTGGGACATCTGTAGATAATACTGTGGTCTATTTAGATGTGACTGCCTGCCATGGTAGCATTTGCAGCCATTTTGCAACCAGGTTGTTGACACGTCTTGAAGAGAGGCACCGATCTGATGCACCCGACCTTATTAATCGGTTTAGTTATTGGCCATGACATGACTTACTGACATTCAATACAGTTGATTATTTTTCAGGTTGTGAGTCAGGCTTTGTTCACCCTGTGTTTTTGTTGAAGCACCAATTTTTAAATCGGGTTTTCTTTGTGTGTGTGTGTGTGTGTGTGTGTGTGTGTTCTCTCTGCAGTACTCCGAGAAGGCCCTGTACAACCAGCTCTGCTTCTACAGATTCATCTTTGACTGGGACTACGCAGCTGCCAAAGTACTACAGGGTGATGAGAAAAGTAAGACTATATACACACACACATATACATATTAGGGCTGTAATGGTCACAGGGGTCACAGTGCAGTGCACACAGCCGCACACAGAATAAACAGCATGTTGATTGATGTACGTAATGCGGAGCGAAAGTTCACAAGCTCAGCTTTTTCCCGGAAACGTTTAGCCCTACACCGTTAACAACACGTGCTGAGTTTAGCGCAACAAACCAATTGACCCTTCACTAAGTTCCGCCCCTGGACGCAGACTGGCCAATCATAACATGGCATTGGGCCGGCTCAGATCAGGTACGACAATACAGCACAACACAGCTGTGCTCCATTGACTCTAATGCAATCATTTCAGATTTCCTTCATTTTCAGGCTGGTTTTGTGGATTTGGAGCTAAATGTTGTGCCTGGGGCACGTCGTGTATTAATGATACTCGTTACCTGGAGAGGTTGGAAAAAGATATACGTTTCTTCCCTGTTCCAAAACCAAAATCAAACCCTGAAAAGTGTAGGGTTAGCTAGCTACTGAAGATATAGCCTACTGAATGTATACACATGCTGCTTTTGCTTTGTAATGATTATAACAGTGAAACAAAGACCGACCCTGCTGTACAGGAACCAGTGAAGGGAAGCAGGGAAACTTTGCTGATATTTAACCAGCTGTGTGTCATCGGTGAAGCCAAACACTGTTCATCTGCACACACTGCGATGCCACACAGCTGGTTCAATATCAGCAAAGTTTCCCTTTATATTCATTGTCTTCTGTGTGGATCAGCAGTGATGTGGTGGTTCACTTTTACACTGTGATCTGTAGCCTATAGTTGGGCTTTAGCTTCTAACTATCTTTGTCTTTTGAACCTGTTGTTGCTGCTGAGTCAGTTTGACATCCTGGATATATCCTTCAAACACAGACTGTAGACCCCTCTCTGCTTCTCTGGAATCACTGTTTCATTTTTCCCAAAATATGATAATATTTCTTCAGAGAGTGCAGTTAGTTACAGTGTGGGCTCCATGCTTACTCTGACAGCTTCTGGGACCGTCACAATGGGGCGGGGCTTAGCCAAAGGTCAATTGGTGCACGAGTCAGTAACACTATGATGAGCACATGGTGTGTCAGTGTTCGGCATCACCCAGATGTGTCGATCACAGAGATGAGGGACAAACAAAAACTTATCCCCGCTGCATTTAAGCAGCCTTAAGATGCAAAGGCAGAACAGAATGAAACAATTACTGAAGCAACTGGCATTTACACTGGTATAAAGCCAAGGTGGGACTAATTGAAATACTTGTCCTTTCATTATTCTGTTTATGTGTGTTTTTAATTTCATATCATGAAAGATGCTTTTCTTTTTCATTGCCTGTTGTGACCTGTTGCCTTTTAGGAAAGTGTTTGTACAGAGTGATACAGAAATCTTATTTTTATAATGAAAACAGTTTACCAAAGTTCCCCAAATTCTCTCATTCAACAGCAAGAGTTAAAAGTAAATAAAAAGAGACGTATACTTATGCATTTATGGGTTTTTTTCACAGAACAAAACTCTTCTGTGTACCGTCACACCCCCAACACATGCTGCCTGTTTCTGTGCTTAACGTTAGGTCTTGTACCCAACTTTCAGAAGTCTTTTCTATTTGTTACAGGATTGATTTCTAAAGTTTTGTGCAGTGCTAGTTGTGAAAACAGGCTGGCTTTTTTTACAATTCTATCATTTTATTCATTTTTTTGCTGTCTTATTATTCTGCAGTACCGCCTTTGGAACTGAAATCAAGTTACTAGAACGGCTATTGAAGTTTGAATTTTGATGTCCTAACAATGCTTCCTCACAAATACACATACAACATACCATTAGCAATCAATGGCTCAAAGTAAACCTTTTACCCAGGCTACACTTATAGTATTCACCAATGATGTGACACACACACACACACCAACACACACACTAACACGCACACACACACAAGTTGCGGAGTATGGGCATTGGATATGGGGAGGGGGGTTAAGGACATTCAGCTCCTCGAGTCGACAGCCCTAATTTAGGAGACGGATTCAATCACACACACATACAGAATGCAAAACGCTCCAATCACGGGAAGAAAGAAGGAAAGAGCCCTCCATCGCTCTCCCTCTACCCTTACCCTCACTGTCCATCTCTACTGCTTTCTCTCCTTTGCTCTCTCTCTCCTTTCTCTCTCTCTCTCGCGCTCTCTTGGACAGGCACTCGTTTGGCTGTGTTGATTGAAAACAGGTTTTAGATTTGGGGAAATGATAGGGGGAGTAATGGGCGCGCTGACGAAAGGATAGCCCTTCTCCTATAATGGGACATGGAGCGTATATTTCCCCCCTTGGACTCAAATAGACGCTACTCCAGCGCTCTGGGCGCGCTCAGTAGGCGTCAGCCACAAGGCCTCTTTACCCATAGTTCTCCCTGATTGATGTCACTTGATTAGAAAGGGCCGCCGGGCCGAGTGATTTATTTATTTGATTAAATATTTATGTATGTATGTTATTTATGTATGTATGTCTGGATTCGGCTGGTGTGTGTGCCAGTCAGGACCTGAGTGAGGCAGCGAAAGAGTGAGACAGCAGAGGTAAATATAACGTGTAATCAACAGATGACCACTCAGAAGATGGAGGGAGCTGAAATGGAGGGATTGGACCGGCGTAGAGGGAGGGGGGCAGCGAAGGAGTACTAACATGATTATAGCCTCCATTTTTGCTTTCTTTTATTTCTGTCTTTGCCCAGATGCAAGAAATCATCGCCAATCAATTCTTTGGCCCCCTCCTTTCTTTATGTTCCTGTGCTTTGCAGTGTTTTTGATCGGCTTTCTCTTCTGAGTTTCAGTCTTATTTTGTTCCTCACAATATGTTCTTTACCTGGTGGTTAAACACTGGAAAAATGTGCTCACGGTTTACTGTACATATAGAAAGTACAGCGTACAGTGTTCAGTAAATAACACGTTACGTGGTTGTGGAGCAGTTCAGCATCTTTTCTTGTGTCGGCTGTGACCATCTTGTGGTCTGATCGGTGTTCATCAGGAATCAGACGTCTCACACCTGCTGTCTGTCGCCTTACTATATCAAAATCAGACACACATTGAACACCGTGCAGCATTGTAGACCAGTGGTTCCCAAGACTCATCAAAGTAAAGTTCCTGACCCTCAGGTGACTTGACAAAGAGCTCAGGGCATAGAACTTAGGGCTGTACCTGACTCAGGATTTTCAGTTGATTCAGATTTGGCCCTTAAATATGAATATTTGACGTTTTAAAGTTTGAACCAGCTCAGCAGGATGTTCAGTGTGACAGCGGCATTCATGGAATACAGTAAACAAGGTAAATGTGCACACAACAAACCACAGACTGTGTCATATTAAGTGTCCGTCAGCTGTGAATTCACCACTTCCAAGCAGAACAGAGAAGTTTCTCCTCCCCTGTGCCGCTGCATCACATCTTCTGCTACTTGCACCAAAGAGTAGTGTGAAAGTCAAGAGCGCTCGCTCAATCGTGCAATCTCAGTTGACTGAGGGGTCTCCGGCTGATGATTAGAGTCTCAGACTTTCAAGGGGCAGCCCTAGTCAACCTGGTGCCGGACTCAGAGGTTCTGCTGCTACCACCCTGGTGCCAGACACCACAGCACACCCACAGAGGTCCTGTGTCCATGCCTCAACAGGTTGGAAGCCCCACAGTGGATCGGGCTTGAGGGAGGACCTCTGGGGTACTGGTGTGCCCCACGGGTGCTCGATTGAATCGGGATCTGGGGAATTTGGAGGCCAGGATTGACACCATGAGCTCTTTGTCATGTCCCCCAAGCCATTCCTGAACAGCTTTGGCGGTGCTGCATTGCGTGTTGTCCTGCTGGGGAGGGGGACTGCCATCGGGGAGGTGGAGGGGGGCACAGGACAGAAGGTCCTGGAGGGACTT
The DNA here is from genome assembly GCA_019142605.1 of Cephalopholis sonnerati. NCBI lineage: Eukaryota > Metazoa > Chordata > Actinopteri > Perciformes > Serranidae > Cephalopholis > Cephalopholis sonnerati. The sequence goes on along the minus strand of JAGQAX010000021.1, from coordinate 22,548,180 downwards.
GATCACCCACCAGCTGTGGGTCTCTTCCACTAAACCATGCTCAGACACCGTCATGTTTACTTGTTACGGGCTCTTGCAGTTGAGAAGCAACCACTTCCCTCTGTTCCCCGAGCGGCCAGTCCATCAAATCATCACCCTTCCTGTTTGATGGTTTGGTTTCCCAAACACGAGACCTTCACTTTCCCTACATCATCCCAAAAAAAACCTGTTTGAAAGACAGAATATGTGGCTGCATCCTGGCTGAAACACCCAGTACCCAGCACCGCCCAGCACTCTGCAGAGTTAACAGTCACAACAAGTTGGTGTCACAGTGATGGCCACAAAAATGTGTAGCAACACCAGATTGATGTAAGTTGTGTTTCAGTGTGTTTCCAATAACATCAAGCAAATCACTCTTTAATAACAGACATAGTTGTTTATATTAGTGGTTATTTGCTTTAAATGATCACTAAATTGTGCACATGATACACTGAAAGTTACAGTTCAACATTACAATACAGCGCCATGACATTGTGTAATCGCTCTGCTTGTATAGCAGGGATATTTTTTCTGTGTTCATCAGCAGGTATGGGTCACTGTGTTGTCGATAAAGGTTTACAATGTGTCACTATATCAGTCAATCTTGTCTGGTAGCACTGACAAACCAGTGTCCCCACTAAATGATTGATATCCAGCACACACACACACTCATGCCACTGCTTTCCTCAAATAGAGGAAGATGCATGTATACACACACTCATGCTGCTATAAAATATAGGTTTAACGTGTTATCCCTCAGTCCTGGGGCAGTAATACCCCATATTACTGCATTACACACCCAGGGGCCACACTGCTCAGATTACAGGGAGGAGACATACAATCCTATACACGCTACTCTACTCTGTTGTGTTGTCCCTGCGGGAGGGTGGCCATATACCTATAGAGATTTATCAGCACCCATCGGGCCTCGTTCACTAATAAGTGCAAAGAAATGTTCTCATTCTGCGCATAGAATGAGTGCGCATGCATAAACACTGTCGGATTCATGACACATGTGCACCGAGATTTTGTTCTTACCACAGTGTGGATGTTGTTGAATCAGAATTGTTCTAAATTAACAGGCGCCTGCCTGCTTTCTGCAATCAGCGTACTGCCACGCCCCCATTTCTCCATACAAGGATATTTGTTTGCCTGGTAGTTGTTCTACGCACATATTAAGGTCCTGACGCACCAGTTTCAGACCTTCAGTGAGTGTTTGTGAATGTGAAGGCAGACAGAAACAGCTGTTAAGCTGTTCATCAGTCTTCGTTACACATGTTCAAACATTCCAGTCTCTGATGATGCGCCCTCTCCTGACGACTCCGACTGTAACATCTTCCAGCAAGGTTAGATGTGTCAACTTAACACCTGTTTGGAGGTAGATCAGAATATTTTACATACCCTACCTGTTAATAAGCTACCAATTAACCAGTTGGCTACAAATGAACATATGAGCAATTTCTATTAAAAAACAAAAACTGGGACATTCTGTTTTCATAGTAAAAAAGTTAAATTAATAAATGAATTTCAATTTCATAGTAATTTAATACATTTGACCAATCCATTAGTACATTGATGGTCAAAATGTTACGCATCTTCTTAAAAGTTGCGTATTTACATTTTTCTGAGACATCACTTGTGCGTATGTATGGTCTGAGGCAGCTCTAAATTTGTTTGCAGAGTACGAACAAGTTCAGGCAAGAAATTATTGATGAATCCAGGATTTCTACTAAAACGTTTGTACGCACAATTTAAGCACAGATTTGTGGTACACACTGTGAATGAGGCCCATTGTTGTGTCTTTCTGGTGCTGATGGAGCTTTTTGGTGAAAGTAGATAACTTCATCTGCGTCTAGAAGAGCTGGTTAGACATTATGCCTCCAACTTAAGGTTTCAAAAGCATCTGAGCTTTGGTTTTTCCCACTTTTCTAGGATTGTAAACTGATCATTTTGGTCATCAGCAGTCTTGGTATATGAGTTTTGACACAAAAATAAAAAGTCCATTGTCATAACTAATCTATAGTTTTCTTACCGTTAACCAGTTCCATGAAAAGACGAAGGCCCTGCCTATACATATACAGATATTTTTGAAAACGACTATTTCCCCCCCCCTTAAAAAAAAAAATTCCATCCACACGACTTGTTTTACAAACTATTTCCATCCATACTAGAATGCAAAATGTCTCCAAACACTCGCCAGCGTTGGCCGGCTTCAGCAGTTTCCCCTCGAACCTAAAGATAGTCAAGTGTACAAGCTAACGTTACCTTTTTCAGAACAACTACTGGAGATCTCATCACCACTGATCCACTTTGATATAAGGATGGAGGAGCTCACTCAAAGATACAAGTGATGCTCTAGACATGCAAAACTTTCTTTCCGCTCCTCATCGACAACAATCCCACTCGTGAAGTCGTCCCACCTTCTGCTGGCCTGGTCCAAAACTGTTGTTTCGTGCGCAACCACAGATGCTGAGGAGGACCAAATTACACTGGGCCTAAAACCAACAATGAACTGATTGTACTAACAAGTACTGTCTCTGTAGCCAAAGCCTGATCTATCTTATATGTCAGTCGTTGTCTAAAAACACACTGTTGCAGTGCACATGTGTGTATTAATCCACAGCTGAAAATAGTTCCTCACAAACAGTTTCTTCATGTCTGAGTAATGTTTGCTAACATTGACAGTGCCCGGGTGTTTTAGGGAATTATTTAGCCTTTTTCAAAATAAAATATAGAATTTTTACGTGTTTTTAAAGATTTTTGTTTGCAGTAGGAAGGAATGTTGGGTACCGAGGGCGCTTTTAGAGCTACAGCCGTTTTTTTTTTTTTCTGGTACGAGTCGGTGGATGAGTTTCTCAACTTGTTGCATTTTCCCCTTGGTTCAGTTTACATGAGAGTTTTTAGTGATGCATCTAGTGGCGCTCTCACCACAGATACATAAACCCAGTGATCTGGCTATGGATGCTTTTAGCTCAAACCTGCAGTTAACACCTTCTCGTTGGGTTAGATCAAGGTTGGATTGAGTTCCCAGCACAAATGAACCGCTCCAAAATTTGTTTCTGAGGCTGGACTGAGACCACTTCCTCTGAAGGGCCTCGCTGTGGCTCTTTGGTCTGCATCAAGGTGCGACTGCTGTGTTCGGATCTGCCCAAACGAATCAAGGGGGAAACAAAGTAGAGGCCGATACAACCGGACTTAACAGCACAGGCCCTCAGAGCCACAGACAGGCTGAGGAGGTCTGAAAGTATTCAGACAACGAACATGTTGTTGGTTTTGATCTTTTAATGAAAATTATTGACAGTTACAATATAGAAAATCACCATCACCATCCTTTAATGTTTGCATAGCTGTTGTTGTTTAAAAGAGCTTCATAATATACCGCAGTAGCTGTACAGCCGTGTTGTTTCGATGGTGTCAGGGTGTTTATGGTTCGTCCAGCCACTCAGAAAAGTCAGATGTGTATGTTTACATGTGTACTGAACATACACAATAAAGCGTATTAAATCAAAATAGCTTGACAGAGAGGATCTCAGAGTCAGCGCCGAATGTAATTTGATCAGCTTGAACGTGTGTGCGCACTGCAGTGCTTCACTGTGTGTGTGTGTGCGCACATTTGCAAGCCTGTCTTATCTACATGTATATTGCATTTTTGTGCCTGATTGCTGCAACTGAGTAAAACATGGAGGTAATTTCATCCGCTGCAGGAGATCTCTAATAGATTATACACGCACACACAGAGGCACACACGCGATGAAAAAAACATGCTGTCCGTTCCTTAGCTGGGAACATCCCGTATCAATGACTTTCAAATCATTTCATGTCACTTTTCTTCTCCCCGTCTCTTCTGCTCTCTCTTTTTTCTCCCCCCCCCTCCCTCTCTCCCTCCCTCTCTGTCTATCTGTTGCCTTTCTCTTCCCTCCATCACCCCTCCCCTCCAGGTCTCAATCTTGAGTGTGGGCAGTATGATTGCGTGTGTGAGCAATAATGTAATTTTGCCGCATTGATAAAATATAAATTGTCCTTGAGCTGCGCTTTTCTAATGATCCATTTACCGACAGCTTCCCCGCCACCTCTCAGCACTCTGCATTCGGTCCTCTTCTACCCTCCCACTCCTCTCCCTCTCGCTCTGTCTTCTGTCTCTCCTCCTCTTTTCCTCCTCTCCCTCTCCATTTTCTTCCCTCTCTCTCACTCTTCATCTTCCACTCTCCCCTCCCTTTCTCCGGCGATACAAAGCGGGGTGGCAAAATCCGCGGGTGCGATTGTCAAATCAATTATTCATTCTGTGCAATTACACTCACACAAAGAAGTTTCCCTGTGCTCCGAGTGGTGATTAAATTAACTGCTATTCCAGCTGCCCGTCGCCACCAGCCTAATGGAATATTCATGGAGGCGGCCGACGGAATGGCCGATCTCCATTAACTTCATCATGCTCACTTAATTACAGGCTTGTTATTGTATTTACACCTAGTTAGAGCGTGCAGAGCCCCGATCTACTCGTGCCCAGCACCGCCAGAGTATGCGCGAGTGTGTGACAACACCTAGTTAGAGCAAAGATAACCCCTGATACACTCACTGTGCGTGCGTGCGTGTGTGTGTGTGTGTGTGTGTGTGTGTGTGTGTGTGTGTGTGTGCGTGTGTGTCCATGTGAATGTGTGTGTGAGGAAGAGAGAGATGATGTCTAATGCAATCAATTAGGCAAAGTTTTTGGGGGATCTGAAGCTGCATTTGCGTCCACAGTATGCTTTCTATCCATGCGTCATTTTCCATCCTTCATTCCAGTCGTCATCTTTCTCTCCCCTTCTCTCTCTCTCTCTCTCTCCCTCTCTCGTTATTTCCACTCTGCTCCTTTTTTCTTCCACGTCTCGGCCTTCCCAGCGACGCCGTCTCCCCTCTCTTCTCTCCTTCCGCCTCACGCTCGCTCTTTAAGGGAGGCTATTTATTTGAACTACACTCCCCACTGTGCTCCGACTTGCAGCAAGGTCTCTCCCTCTTTCTTTTCCTCTCCGTGACTCTTAAATCATTCTTTTATCTGTTCGCCACACAGTGATTGAGGTGGAAAAGAGAAAGGAGTGAGGAAGGGGAAAGAGGAGAGGAGGGGGAGAATTATTTTCTCCTACCTTTCAGAAATGATGACATGATTGCTTTCGCTTGATCATGCATCATCACCCCCCCTTCTATTCCCCAGATAAATAGACTAGTTTGTCTCTCCCTGCCTCTCCTCTCCCCTTTTTCTCCCTCCATCCATGTCCTTGCTAACATGAGGATTATCTGGTAATAGTTGCTGCTGGCGTTTAAGTCAACCACACCATCCTCGATGTGTATGTGTGATTACTGTTTGTCACATGGATGTTTTTGAGTCGCCATGACTGTGAGTTAGTGTGCTTTTTAAGTGTTTAACTACCATCAATCGTCTGTGTGCATGTTCTTTTAGTGTGTGTGTGTGTGTGTGTGTGTGTGTGTGTGTGTGTGTGTGTGCGGCTCGCTGTTGATCTCTGTGTATCTAACCTTTGTTCCCTTGGGCAGCCAGTGGGCTGGTATTTATCCAGCAGCCACTAATGCAGCGGGCAGGAAGGACGAGACAGGAGATAGGGCTGTGGAGATGGCGAGGACATGACAACTGGCCATATGGACAGTCTGTGTGTGTCACTGTGTGTGTTTATACACAGCATGTGATCTAGATAAATAACCAGTGTCTTACTATGTTAAACAAGTTTTTAATTTGTTTGCTTGTAGTAAACACTTTCACTCTTATCATTTATGTTCACGATCTGAACTACCACTGGAAAAATTTGTTGATTATTTGTTGAAGGACAATTTTGACAATCGATTAATTAGTATTAATCAGTTTGTCATTTATTAAGCAAATCTACTAAACATTCGGAAGTTCCAGCCTCTTTAATGTGAGGATTTTCTTTTTTTTTAGATAGTTGTCATTTGAATATTTTTTACTTCTGTACAGTGTGTGAGACAAAACTATTTGAATATATCAAGTAGTGATGTAGCTTAGGGGTGTGTGATGTGTTCAAAATCTACTATCAGGGTCTATGTAATTTTATATCACGGAAACAGTGCAATAATTGTTCTGTAAATTAAATTTAAAAACAGTGTAAATAATCATACTGTACTTCATCACATTTGATTATTTTGTTTTTTATTTGGAACTTCAGTACAAACAAAACACGACATCCCCACGTGAGACAGCACGTGAGTTACAACACAAAACGCTCAAAACAAAAAAAAACTGAAATTATTTCAAAATGGGAGCTTTTAGATTCCAGAGGAAAATAATTTCAAGTGTTACAGGTTTCTGTATTAACTCCACTCTCTTCTCCATGTTAGCCCAAATAATGTTACCATGCGAGGCAGCTGGATGCGTGAAATCATTTGGGAATCAAGAGATCACGCGAGAATCCAGCCCTGATTTGCGACATAGTCTGCCCTGAATATGTCCTGCTGTAGAAACTGTATTGCCATATTTCCGCTGGAGGACACATTTCTACTGTCGCATGGTCTATACCGTCACAATGCCAGCCTTACTGTATTATTTATACATTTTCTCAATCAATTAAATGTTATTTTCTCAATCAATTATTATTTTTCTAAATGAATTAAATGTTTGGTTTATAAATATTGAAAAATGCCTCCTATAATTTCCCAACAACTTCAAATTGCCTGTTCAGTGCGGCCGACAGTCCAAAAGCCAAAAATTTTTTCTTTACTTCAATACACACAAAAAAACCCCAGCAAATACTCACATTTCAGAAGCAACAACCAGTTAATTTTTGTCATTTTTGCTTCAAAATGATTTTCAACAGAATATTAATTTAATTGGAAACTATATTGATAGTTGCAGATTAAATTAATATTCAAAAAACAACTCAAAAAAGTAATGGAAGTTGAAAATAGAAACTTCCAGGCCTGGAGAAGTCTTGGAAAAATAAATATAAAGTTTCGGGAAAGCCTTTGAAATACACTTAAAAAATACCTGTATAAAAGACTATATATGCTGTAGAGTTATTGTTCGGGAGATCAGTGCATCACTTGATGTTATGTTCTCCAGACTCCCACTTGAGTTGCAGCTTCTATTTTGTCAAGATGTACACTCATGTGAAGCCAGGAAAATGCCAATTTATTATGTCTGACTTGGACACGTATAAGGCATGGCATGTGAAAGACTAGGACCCGGGACATACAGAATGTCAGTTGTGTAGTTAAATGTTGGACATTTCAAACACGGGAGAGGGAGCGCTAGCTAGCCATGTTGAAGGAGCTAACGTTGCATGAATCAACCCCCATCACCGATGTTTTTACACCAGTGACCAACGTACCAGCTGGAGTGCTCCCCTCTTATCCACCATCAAACTAAGGACCAGTTCAGATGCTGTGTCCAAAAACGAAGCTCTACCTGCAGAGGAAGTCGGGTGCTAAAGGTGGTTAATGCTTGCTAACGTTAGTCCTACAAGTCATGTCGAGACACGAGCCAACTCTTTCAGGTCACGTTCCCCAACAGTCAGATAGCTCCCATAGTTGCATGTGGTGAATGCAAGTGCTCGTATATAATATGTGCTTTTGAACTGGTATTTTGAGAAACTGACTGGTAAATTTAGACATGGATTTTTATTTTTTATGTAACGTTACACACAGATATTTTAGAAAATGTGTGGTCATTAAATTTGGACTTTAAAGGCATGGAAAAGTCACGAAAACTTATGGAAATCCATCGCTAAAAATGTGTATGAACCCTGTTTTTGCTGGATGAAGATGTGAGGAGCAAAATGTTTTAAATAAAATGAACATGTAGGAAAACCTGACTGATATCCACTATTAAAGAAACTATATTAATGCTGTAAAATCAGATCAAGCTCAGACAAAACTGAACTTTATCCTGTTTCCATCTTCCTGCTTCTTCACCAGTGACCTCTCCAGTCAACACAGCATTATTTGTGACGTAGCTTGCTGCACTCTTTGGCGTGATAGTGTGTTATTACTTGGTTTCATGATACTTCATCTACACTTGACGCTCAGTATAATATTGTAAAGATTTGGTTTTGGTCAGGATAGCAGCTCTCAGTCTTCTCTCTGGCCTTATTACGGCCCACCCGAAGGGATAACAGGGACAAGATATTGACTTCATGCTCTCATTGGGCATCTCTATCGATCCTATGATCCTGTGTGTGTGCACACGCTGCCATCGACCCATCTGTCCAATTCTGCGATGCCCCTCAAAGTGATAGCATTACTGGTAGATAGCATTGGATCTGTTAGCTCTCCAGTTAAGGGTGAAATGCTCCTCTGTGTTTATTAGTGACGAGACAAAGCCGGTGTGCGCTCTGCTCCTCTTCCAGTAGGACTGTGCAGAACCTAATCACAGGGATAGAGGGGGGTGAGAGTCATCCAAGAGTGAATCATTCACTAGTTTGAAATGCACACGTCCTGGTAGCCTGTGGTATTGACTTTGATGCAGTTGAGGAACCAAATGATCGTCCATTGAGCTCTGGCAATAACTCTTCTTTCTTCTTTTTCTCCTTTTCACCTCCAGATCGTCTAAAGCAGTGGTACAGAGAAAAAGATGTGTATCGGAGGCTGAAGGAAGTGCCGGAGAAAGCCTTGGCCACCAGTGGCTACTCGGAGATCAACCTGGCCAAACTCTTCCAGGCCTTCTCCTCCCTCAAGTAAAACAACACACACACGTCCGTAAAGACAACACCTGCCAAGAAGCGCCGACATCTGACTCAAAGCCGGACATTTGCACATTCAACTACATCCGTTTTTGGTTTCCAAATGTAAAGCAGGGTTGGCAATTTTAGGCTTTGACCTCCTGACCCCTGTACAATCTTCCCTGGTCCTGATGGGCTTGTTATTTAACTTCAAACCTCATCTCACGTTTTCTCTGGTTCCTTCACGTCGACGCTCATGACTTGACCCCATCACCCTGACTCTGTATCCTAAAGGGGAATAGCAATCATACCTAAATGACGGTCTATTGTGTGTGTGCTGGGGGGTGCGCTAGCTGTGCCCAGGTGTGTATGTGAGTGTGTGTGAAAATGACATATCCTCAGATCAGCCAGTATCCTCCAAAAGCCGCTAATTAGCCAATGATAGTGACCCCGGCCACTAAGACCACTGGATGCCTGCAGCGATCGGACACTTGTTCTGATTACCACCATTCATCCCTAGTGTGTATGTGCGCCTCTCCGTATGTGTGTGTGTGTCAGATCAGAGGATAAAAGAAAGGAGTAAGGAGGATGCAGGGAGTGACGGGGTGAGGGAGGCCACACGCGCTGCTCCCTCGCTCTTTTGTCTCCGTATCGAACAGCTGATCTCCTTCTCCTCCACTGCCTCTGTTTAACTGAAGCCATTTCATCCCTTTCACTCTTCCTCCTCTCCCCTCTGTGCAGATAGTGTTTTAATGCCTGTGATTTTCCGTGTGTGTCCCACTTGTGTCGCTCAGGTGGGTGTATGTAATGATTTTTGTAATGACCAGAATATGTCGTGTTGGGTATTTTGATATTGATGAGAACAATTTTGATACTGAAACCTCAATAAAAACCTAAATGGATAAGATGTTAATCTTGTGTTATTGCGGTGTGGGGGGGGGGCAGAGATGGGTGCATGGATATCTTGTTGTGTCTTTATGTTTCTTGTTAACCAGTGCGCTCTGTAATGCAACAAACATGCCATAAAAGTGAAGTTAATTTAAAAACACTGTAGAAAAAATAGAATAATCTCACATTTTTATATTGTTAGGGCATCTGGCTGCGTAAATCAAGCATTCCTTCACTTTATTTGATGCCATATTTTAAGTGTAAGTCAAGTAATATTCTGTATTTTTATTAATCTTGACAAATCTCACAAAAACGGCAAAACCAACAGTGAAGTGATACCTGCATTAGGACTGGGAACTTTATTGATATATATCAATATTGTGATCTGAGACTAGATAGCAGCTTATATTTTTTTATATCGTAATATCTTAAGTGTTGACTTTAATTAGTTTTAAAGGCTGCATTACAGTAAAGTGATGTTTTTTTTTTTAACTTACCAGACTCTTGTAGCTGTTTTATTATTCGTCTTTGCTCACTGAGTCATTATACTCACATTACTGATGATTATTTACAAAAAATCTGATGTAAATATTCTGTGAAAGCACAAATATTCAACCCCAGAATAGCGTTGCAATATTGATAGACGTATGTGTAGCCAAAGTTTAGTATACAGTATATTCCTCTGTGCCGTAGGCCTCTATTATTGTCCAAAAAACTATTAAAAACACACCAATGAGCCCTTCGTTTGCACTGTGTGGCGTGCGTCTTCATTACCACGAGTCTGAGGAGTTGATCCTGTATACACATCGTCATAGATTCTCACTAGAACACCGAGTGTGTGATACTCCGCAGCTGTAAATAGTCCCCACCAAGTGCACTGTTTACTCCTGTTTGACTCGCTTCTGTTAAAAACTACAGTGCCCAGCTGGTTTATGAAATTACTTGGCCTTTTTTAAAAACATCAAACTATCTATTTTCATTTTTAGAAGGATCGAATGGTTCTGTGTACGAGAGCGACGCACAGGCAGAGAAGTTTTATGCAAGTATTGAAAGAATGACAAATATCAGCTTTATCTTTTAAATATGCGTTTGGGATTTCGTGAGTTTTACTTGATTTCAGAAGGACAAACAGTTGATTTCTAAATAGGAGCAAACGATTTGGATAAAAACATCTATTATGGTGTTTGTAATTTTCTAACGCGGCGTTATGATATAGCACATTCTGTGGGGAATCAATTGAGAGGTGTTTATGAATAAAATAACTCAGGAGTGTTTGCTTTTGGCTACAGTGACCTGAATACCTGTCAGATCAATGTGTGTCTTTGCACTCATGCCAAATTATTAATACTGTATTAATAGGAGCTGGTGTTCTGGTGAAGTGAATGGCAGGAATGTGCCACGGTTGATGCATACATACTGTCGTATCGCTTTACTCTCCCTAAATACTGTGTGTATTTCCTCTGCTGTAGTTAACGCTCAGCCTGTAACTCGCTACATTAAGTGTTTCACCATTTCCATCCAAGAATTCTCCTTTGTGTTAATACAGTGGAGGGATTTTTTACTCCATCCTGCCGCGTGCATTTCCATAAACACTGCACGCCTCACAAATCACTTCAAACCACTGTGACTTGTGAAGGCAACCTTAAGTGGGCTGAACACTTAAACCATGATTCACTATGCAATGGATAGAACATGCTGTGTGTGAGAGAAAGTGTCTCGGTGCATTTACAGCCTATTGCTCATAACTTTACATATTTATTAAATCATATCAGCTCCAGCACTTCTCCCACAGTTGCTGGGTTTAATCAGCTCCCAGTAGATGTGCACAGGCCCTGCCATTCCCACTGCCAGGCTGAGGGCCCCCGTTTTGTCCTCCCAGTTTGGAGTAAACCCAGTCAAATTGAGTCCCCCTGCATTAATTCGACCCAGCTAAGCTAATAAGGTCGAACAAGTCTCTTTGTATTGTGGCGTTAAGCTTTATTGCTTGTCGTTTTGACCAGCGATGTACAAGGTAGGCTTTGATGAGGGAATTAGTCCCCTATTCTGTCCCTGTTATTCATAGCGCGGTGGAACATACAAGCACCAGAGAGGGTGTCAAAAGGAGAGCTGGTCCTATTGCAAAGTGTCTCCCTTGTTGGAGCTGAAAGGGCGGTTATGAGACGATAAACCGCTTAATACACTGAGCTAATTGGATGAGAGCAAGAGAGACGGGGAATTAAGGGGCGATCCGAGAGGGGAGCGGAGTGCCATGGCCCTGCTATTCAGGTCTTTCATCGGGGCCGGTTCTCCGCCTGGGGGGGAGGAGGAGGAGGAGGAGGAGGGGATGGAGGGGGGAGGAGAGGAGGGGGGTGCTGTTCATCAAAGCGCCTTTTAGAGCTCCTCTCCCGGGGACTGAGTGAGGACTGATCCGGCTGAGGCTGTGGAGTGATTGGGCCTATTCTCTCAGGCAGGGTCGTGGTGGGAGAAACGAGGCCCGGGAGAATCCAAATCACGGGCCAAATCAAGTCCAACAGCTGGGGGAAGGAGAAAGGAGCGGGCGGTGATGAAAATAGGCACGACTAACACTTTCTGGACATCTGGATTAACCTGTGAGGGGCGGGAGCAGCATTAAGGCCCAGTGCGTTGACACAATCCACCAAATCATGTAGATTTTCTTCTTCCTCTTTGCAGGCAATTTGCAAGAAAACACCGCGTGATTGGACTGTATTCACCTTTTTTTTCTAATATATCAACATTCATTATCATGATCATTCATGCAATAAGAAGCCTCGTGGTCTAATCCCAAGTGCAGGCCTGTCTTGAATGAAAGAGCACACATCCAACAAGTGTGACTTTATAAATCCAGAGCCATTGCCCTGCGACAGCATTTCAATTTTCTCGCCTTTTTGCGCTGCAAAGAAAGTTTAAGCCTCGCTCCCAGCAGGTCATCCGCCTCCCGGCATTCCCCAGATATTAGGGACAAATTGGTTTGCCATTCATTAGTTATATTCACAATAAGATTAAAACTCCCCCGGACAATCTCATCAAAACCCTATAGGGCCATACAGGGGGAAAAAACACACACGCTCCACTGAGCTTGAGCAAAAGAATAGGAATTTTAAAAAACATGGAGCTCACACATCGTGGATGGTTTGGGCGCACAGGAGAAAATTGGTTTTTATCTTTTCTCTTTTTTTCCACCCTGCTTTTTTTGCATTATGCTCCAAGGAGCAGCTGCGTGACTTTGTGTGTGCGCGCGTAAATGCGCAGGAATATTCCTCCATCGGTCCCCTATCGGATCTAATTCCTGCTTGTTTGGACTAAATTGGGTGATTAACAGGTGTAGGACCTGCAGACCTGTAAAACAAGACGGCTGAAGCAATAAGAAGAGGGTTTTCACAGATGCAGACAATAAAAAGAGGGACTACATTAATCCGCAATTTCACGCGGTGTGCTCGGGCACCATGGATGGGTCAAACGGAGGAGAATAACCATTGATTGCTGTAATAGTCCTGCATTAGTTGTGGGATCCAATGGACGGTGGAGGGGGTGGATTTGGGGGAATTAACTCTACGAGGTGTGTGTGTGTGAAAGCCGTTTGATGAAGTGGTTTGTTACTTCATTAATGACAAAGAGGACTCGCTTCCATCGACACGGCATTACAGATGTTAAGACCAATTTAGCGCCTTTAAAGGGGTTTAAAGGAAGTTTTGTGACGGGCCCCCCCACATAAAGTGGGCGATCTAATTGAAAACCCCTCGCCTTTGTCGCGCGTTTCACATGTTGGGGATTAAGCTCATGAATATATGGTCAGTATTTTGTCAACTCGGCTGAAGAGGATAGACGCACGCAGCGCGCTGGATTATACACCTAACGCATTTTCTCTTATTCAGGTGGAGCAGTACGCCTCCACCTCTGCTCTCTGCAGCGATAAATTCCTCTTTGGAAAATGTTTTCATCCTTCCCAGCAGGCTTTTTTTTACCACCAGACAACTTGCTACTGAAGTCGGATGTATTTATTTTACATTCCAGTACACTATTCATTTAAAAATAATTTATAACATTAAAAACAGCTATTTGCTTAATAATTTGTATTCTGCAAAATTATTCTTCAATGTAAGACAGAAAACACATTTTCTTCATAACACCTTTTATTAATAGTTCTATAATACTCTATTTCACATTGTTTATTTTTTCCTGGTTTAGGCCTATGTCAGTCCTAAAGGAATTTGAAATAATAAAAGATAACTCATTTTACCAATGTAATTTATTCAAATTAGCATTATTAAACCAGGAAACTTACAATCACTTAATAAGAAAAAAAAATCTGTCCTTCACTCAGTTCCTCAGGGGGAAAAGTTTTGACATAAATAATGATCTAAAAATCCTAATAATTCATAAACACAGGTGAAATTCTACACAGGGCGACATTCATTAAACACTACACGGAGTGCAAATTATCAAAACACGGTCTCCTGAAATATACACGACCTTGTTTTGAAAATCATCCTTTTTTTGTGGTACTTTTTTTTCTCCCCTTTTTTTACACAATATGTACAGTTTTCAGGTCTCAGCTTTGCTCGCGTGTCCTGGAGTCAGACTCAGCGGAAAGTGCCACTGCTGTGATAATCAAAGAGAAGGCTGGGGTGGGGTTGAGGGGGGAGAAAAAAAAATCTCAAATTGCAGGAAATTTACAGAAATCTGACGCTTTAAAACGACCTTAAATAACTCTGGTTTGAGACAGAGATTTAAAACATATTTGTGCACAGTGGTGTTGCTGAGTCTGACTCGTGGACAGGCGAGCAGTGGAGAGGAGTCAGGCTTGTAGAGAAGGCTATGGAAGGTCTATGGACAGTTTTCCTTTGGTTCTGGGGGGGTGTGGGTGTGGGGGGGTAGGTGGTGGGGGGGACCTCCTCCAACTAGCCTTTATTATAGACGCAGACCGGCTCAGCCCACATCAATGCATACAGATTAAGCAGTGTTAATGTCGAGCACTCGAGTTGTCCACATTTGAAGTAGCACAGGAATCCTTTCTAAAAGTCTGGGTTCCCCTGCGGTTCTTCAGCTCTCTGTGTGTGTTTGTGTGTGTGTGAGTGATGACAGATCCTTTACTAAGTAAAAAGCAGACACAACATACACTCTGTAACAAATAGGGTCCTGTTACTGAAGTTAAAGTACAAAAAATTGAGCAAAATGTACTTTAAGTGTGAAGAAAAATGGCCCCTGTGAGCGACACTGCTGTATTTTACATTACTGAATTATTACAGCTGATTCATTCATGTGTAAGTAGTTGTAGGTTTTACTTTTGGGCAGCAGTAACAGTGCTTAATATTTTATAAATTCATGTGTTTTGTATGTAAAATCCTAATTTTTAAAGTAGCAAATAAATGTGGTGTAGCATAAATGAAATGTAATGTAGCATCACATGGAAATACTAAAGCACAAGCACCCCAAATTTGTACTTTACTAAAGTACTTGATTAAATACACTTTTTTATATTCCTTCATTGGCGCTGTGTGTTGTGTTTTGTATGTGGTGTGTATTTATGTGGCACACTGTCTGGAAAAGCTGCAGCGTGATTAATTTATTGCCAAAGTGTGAAGTAATATTAACAAAATCTTTCTATTATTATATTGTAATTGTTCCTCAAGTGAGGAATACAGAAGTTACTGAGGTGTCATTGAGGAAGGTGTGTGTGTATATGGAGTATAAAACAATGTTACGATAGCTGTCATCACCACACACACACAAACACGCTGTCTTTTAGCCAGTGCTCTTTTGAATTTGGTCGTGCTATTTTGTTGGGGAAACATGAGGTAACAGGGGTGGTTGGTTGGACAAGGGGACGTCAGGACATCAGCCTCCAGAGGTATGAATGGGTTTTTGGAGGTGGGGGGGTGGGGGTGTCATGGAATGGGACGTAAGCCCGGGACAGGGAGGCCTAGAGCTGGTGTTGAGTGTTCAGCACACCTCCTTCCCTGCGGCTCCGGCGGGCAGGATGTTAAGCTGGGTGAGCTGAGCCGAGTGTTCCTTGGCCTTGAGGCGCAACGCGGCGATACTGGAGGCCCTGCGGTCTGCTGCGGCTGCGGAAGAGGGGGAGGACGAGGAGGAGGAAGGGTCGGGGAGGACGGGGCCCGCGTGGGAGGGGTTCTCTACAGGGGGGGCGGGCTGACGGAGGAGAGCTGCAGCGGTGGAAGCACTGGACAGGGGACCCATACTGGAGAAGAGCCTGTAGGGAGACAGATTTACATTGATGGATGCTGAACGTGTGTGTCAGAGGTCATGTTTAAATTATCCAAACTGGCTCTTTGCTCCGTAGGTTAGAGAGCAGTGCTGTCAAACTGCTGCCTGTGTTACACTTTGATTTTCACTGTCCCTCACATGTATTTTATTTCCTCTTCATCTGCGAGCTGACTTCTTTAAGGTGAGGATAACATGGAGAGTACAATGTTAATAACTATAGCAGAGAGGACGGGAGCAAATGAGAAGCTAATTGTGGCATATGGGGTGTGCGGCGTGTCACACCTCCTCACAGCTTGTCTGGCAGGATCACACGTTTGGTTAATTCATTAAGACATTTGACAGAGTGATTACACACCACTGTGAATGGTTAACAGTATAACATATTTATAATCAGTCACTGTGAGATAAACAGTAGTGCAGCGTGACTGACGGCCACTGTGACCATCAGTCATCAGAGTCACATGATGTGTTGAGGAGTTTATTACGAGCTCTGTGTCTGCTGCTCATTCTCCCAGTCCCTCAGGTACACAGTTTCAGGTGTAAATAAGTGTAAGGAAGAGACATCAGGTCCGAGGGAGCTCTGTGCATGGGTTCAGCCTACCTGCCAAAAGTGGGTCCAATGAAGGCAGGGTGGCGAAACATGGCAGCTGTGCCCAGAAAGGTGCCCAGGCCGAGCGGGGTGGCCAGGGGTGGAGCGGAGCCGTTGTGCGGTGGTGGGGCCAGGCCCGGGAAGGCGGCAGCCGCGGCTGCAGCGGCCGTCCAGGCGGACTCGAGGGCAGGGTGGTGGTGGGGAGGGAAGGGCCCTCCCTCCAGGTAGTGGCTGAGAGGGTGGCCCGCTGCCAGGGGGCCTGGGAACGGCAGGCCTGACGGGTGGGCCTGCACCCCGGCCTTCTCACGCTTCCTCCACTTGGCTCTGCGGTTCTGAAACCACACCTGAGGGCAAACAGAAGTAAAGACAGATGAATGTTAGATCTGTGCAAGTTCAGGTGCATGTTTTAAAACATAAACTGCCTCTATAAGATGCCTTTCCTCTTCTCTAAATGAAGGAGGGGGTGCTCAGTTGGAAACAAGTCACACATGCCAATATAACTGTTTGCCTGTGCAGGTCTCTCATGCTATAAATAATTAAAACCATAACTCCCTGCCCTGCTTATCACAGCAATGTTTCATTGTAATTAACATGACTAAACTCTATTGAATGTTGTGTCAGTGTAGTCTAATAGTTGTCTAGTTCAGGTGGTGGCCAATAGGCGGAAAGTCAACGGTAATTACATGCAAGGTAAACCCTGCCGCTCACGGTCCCTTAAATCTACTTTCTGTCTAATTAAACCCCCCCTGTCCCTGCAGACGGGGCTTCAGAGTGCTGGTGCTGCTGCTGGTGGAGGGGGGAGATAATTAAGAGCGGTGTTAACAAAAGATCCAGAAAATTACCGCTGAACTGGCTCCAATAACAATTAATGCGCTTTAAATTAAATTCTTAAGAGATGTAGAACAAGTGACTTCCATCCAAGAGAGTATTTAACTTTCCCACGCATCCACTGTTGCCCAGTTTGCACTGCAGAAGCACGGGGCTCTCACAATGAGCAAAATGTCAACATGAGCAAAGTGATTGAACGAGCTGGCTTGAGCGACAGGGACTGCACACACACACACACAAATACACACACATTATTCCCAGAGGGCTGTTTAGCATTACACAGCCCCTCGGGAATTTATGAGTTTTTATCACCTCCTGATGGCGCCCGTTAAGTGATTTGTTCACCTATGGCCCCTAAAGAGACATCTGTTGTTTTACCGACGGCCATAACCTCCCGGAGCTTCCACCGTGTTTGAACTGTCTCTCTGGTTATGAGCCCGGGCTTTCGACATGCAAGCCACGCTTTCAGTGCAAGGCGAGGAAGAGGAGGGAGGGATGGAGAGAGTGGGATGAGAGGAGGAGGGTGGTGGTGGTGGTGGTGGGGAGGGGAGCGGGGAGCAAACACCTTTAATGGTCTCTCATTCGCTCCCAAGTGCAAAGCATCGGATCAATGCAGGTCTATTGCAATCACATAATGGGAAATCAAATAGCATTATCCCTCCCCTCTTTCTCCCCCCTCCCTCCTCTCTCCCTCTCTTATTCCTACACACATCTTTTTACCCTCACACACACACACACACACACACACACATCTCGGGCCTCGCCCCCTCTCTGTCCCCTCTGATGGGAATCCAAACACCATCTCATCCCGGGAATATAGTCACTGTTTGCTCCTGCACTAAGTGAGCTTTTTATGAATCGCCAGCGTCGGCTTAATTGCCACTAAAACGTCCCTCGTTCGCGTGTAATAACATTCAATAACAGGAAAGACCTTCCCCGCGCAGCGACTGGGGCCATTTAACACATTTTTACTGTAATAAATTACTGCCTCAAATTGGCCCGTAATCGCTGATCCTCAATCAGTGACGCATATCACCGGTTATTATCCAGCTCTGTGTACCGGGGACATTTTATAGAGGACATAAAACATTAAAAGATGCAGCTTTTTTTTTCTTCTTCCCTCTCCTCCATCTCTATATTTGATTTACAAGTCACAGGCTTTTCTTTTCAGATGAAGATAAACAAGAGAGCCACTTACTTGGACACGGGCCTCGGTGAGATCCAGACGCATTGCGAGCTCTTCTCTGAAAAGAATATTTAAAGAAAAAAAAAAAGAGGAAGAGAGAAGAAAGAAAAAGATTCAAGGTTACAGGCCAGCCGTTTGGAAAGCAACGCAGAATTGCTGTTTTGTCCCCTCCTGTTGTTCACTGTCAACAATAGGCGACCGAAAATAGGCTTGATTTTTTTGTTCTCCTCCCTGGCGTGGACTGCAGAAAGACGCCATAGCCATATTCTATTTTCCCTGTCACGGATGGGCAGAAATAGGCCCTAGTGATTGTTAGATTTTCCTTAGCACAGGCCTGTCACTGTAACAACATAATGGTTGAAATAATGACATCTAAACTAGCCTGCCACAAAGCAATTGACGCTCCCTTCAGCTGCAAGATGGGCTGGCAGTGTAAATTAGACCCACAAGTCGCCTTAAAGTAAATCGATTGGAAAATATGAATAATCCCAATGGTTAAAAAAATCGAAAATGCAAGTTATTGTGTCAGAAAGCTTCTAATTTAAAGCATAAAGTGCGCCAAATATCAAAATCTTATTGGGCAGAATTTTTATTTAAAAAGTTTATTTTCTTTTACATAAAAAAGGTATTTTTTCTGAAGCAGAATAAACCCTCATAAAAATCATAAAGCTCTGTATTCTATATTGTGTGTGTGCACCTGCCCTTTGGCTTGAGGTAAGACCCTGATTTTTTTTTTTTTTTTTTGAGTATCATGTCCAGCAGGTAACCTGAGCTGCACCTGTTAATTGTTCCCTGTGAGAATAACCCCGCTGACATGTGTGAACAGGAGCGGATACAGGTAACACACGTCCCCAGTGTTCCAGTGTTAGCACTTGCAGGGCCTATTGTGCTCACTGATGCAGGGCACGGGTTTGGTGTTGAGGCATTTTATGAGGTGTGATCCGCTCAGTGTCCAGCTAAACACGCGTGGAATTACTGGGGATGCTTTTGGAAATTTTTGCATGTTTATTTAGAATTAAATGCATTTAATTATCAGCTTAAATTATGGGATTATTAAAGAGCACGGTGCATGTTTTGTGTCTTTATATGCTGCTTGGATTTTATTTGAAACGCAGCCACAGAATGTGTAATGATAAAAATAATATTTGTAATAATATAATTATTATAAGACGCAATTAGTAGTTTATTAGTGTAATTATAGGGTTTTTAAATGCATGTGAATTAAAATTCTTAGGCCTAGTTTTAAGGTTTTAAATAAAAAAAAAAAGGCACAGGCCTATAGTGCTGAATTTGTGCAATAAAAAAGGGGTAATAATAATTTTATTTAAGACAAATTTTAGACTTTCACAGCATTTTTTCCAGGCTTCAGAGTGATGTAAATAAATATTAGTTTTGATGTTTCTTACCTGGTGAAGACGTCGGGGTAGTGTGTCTTCTGGAAAGCTCTCTCCAGCTCCTCCAGCTGGTAACTGGTGAAGGTAGTCCTGTATCTTCTCTGCTTCCTTTTCAGCATCCCTTCCTCCGAGTCACTGCCCGCCGACAGACACACGCTGTCCTCCCCGTCCCTCACGTCCCCATCCCCGGCGTTCAAGCTCTCCCTCTCCTCGTCCTTCGGGGACAGAGCGGCCGCGTCCCCGCAGCCCTCCTCCTCTTTCCCCGCGTCCTCCTCGAACTTCAGCGGGCCGAGCTCCACCAGCCCCAGGCTGCCGTCCTCCGAGCCCTCCCCGGGACTCTGGTCGCCCTCTCCCCGGCTCAGCGACGCGTTCTCCCGGTAGGACTTGCTGCGGCTGATGCTCACCTGCGGCGCCTGGCTGATTTTGAGGCTGTCGCTGGCTTGCTCCAGGAGGAGCCGCTCTCTGTCCAGCGTCTCTGCGTGGTCGTGGAGGTACTTCCCCCCGGGTCCGTACAGACGGCGGAGCTTGGGAGGCAGGTGCATGTCAGCGGTGAGAGAAAGGGGGTCTTTGGTTGGCCCTGGAGAGGGAGGCATGTCAAAATGGCAGTGAATACGCACGGCAAAATGTTCATTTGAATAAAGTTTTTACAGGCCTTTAACAACCCTTTCATACTTTACAGCAGCTGTTTAATTAGGAGACATTTTATTTTAAAAACATTACCCACTGTTAAACATGTCGACATGCTTGCTCCATAAAAACCAACTCTTCCTGACGCATTAACTCCAGACTTTGCGCACAAATCTGCACATGTTTATCCCCCACAATGCTCCAGAATAACTAAAAAAAAGACTATTTTTTCAATTTAATCTGAAAGGAAACTTACTGTCAGCCGTCTTGTCGAGCTCCCCTCTGCTGGGCAGACCCGTCAAACTTTGCGCCCCTATCAGCCTGACCTTACAGGGACTCCGGCGGCCCAGAATGCTGTCTATGCAGTAAGAGGAGAGCAGCGTCGGGGATTTACTGCTCTTCCTCTCGCCCCTGTCGTGGAGATCTTCCTCAAACTGACCGCTCATGTCGACGCTTCGCTTCGTCTCGTCTCGGTAACGCCTGTCAGTCTCCCACTCTCTCCCACTCTCCTTCACTCTCTCTCGGGGTCCGGTGCGCTCTTCTTCTTCTTCTTCTTCTTCCTCTTCTTCTTCTTCTTCTTCTTCTTCTCCTCCTTCCTCTCCTTCTCTTCTTCTCAGGCCGGTGTGTGTGTTTGAACCGGGACCGTTCACTCCTCCTCCTCCTCCTCCCTCCCTCTCTGTGCTCTGTCACTCCTCTGTCACACTCTCAGCTAATGACAGACAGCGGTTTGGCTCCGCGCGCTCAGCTCCGCTGTGCCAGGCGCTTCTCCGCTCCGCTCCGCGCGCTCGCTCAGCATACGTGTAGGCTGTTATTGAACGCCTGATTGGCTCGTGTGTGTGTATGTGGGGAGAGAGACAGCGCGGGGCTGCTTTATATATTTTACGATTAAAGTTAATTTGAGGGAAAGGCGACAAAACCCGGCATGGAGTGCTTTTCCTGCGCGGAACGAACTCAGCAGATAAACTTAAAAAAAAGATATATTTCCTATTAAATGTATTTTTATTTTGCAAAAGTCATACTCACTTCTTTTGAATTATTTTATAATGCAAGGATGTTTTGGGGCGAGTGCTGCAGCTAAGCGCAGGCGTGTTTGTAACATTAATTTCGTGCAACAACGTAGCCACAGTTTATATATACAATATATGTATACATAGGTTAACATTGCAGGGGTGGCGCAGGGGACACGCCCCCTCAATTAACATGTTCATTTGCCTCCCTTAATTAAAACACTATAGCAAGTAGCAAATGACTTTTATTCTGCCAAAATTAAAATTTACACCATAAAATGATGCGTAAAAATTCACTATAATACAGGAAATTATGTTTTAATGCCTAACTTTTTCTGCCCTCTAATATTAAAAGGAAATCTACGCCCTTGGGATCACAATAGGCTTTTTTTGGTCCCAAAAAAGACATTTTAAGGTGTTGCAGTGGGAAAAAACAGGTGTAAATAGTAAAATTAATGATGGCTGAATTCCATTTAGCTGCTTCAATTTCAAGCTCTTGATACTGTGCATGTGGCTGTCAGCAAGGCATTTTCTGCTCACCTATATCCTGTTTATATGTCAGTAAACAGAACAATGTATTAAAGTATTAAATGACTGTTACAATAGTTATTTTTATCACAGACATATTTTCTGTTTCCTGCCCAGATGAAAATTAGCTTACAGCTAACTCTGGTGCACTGTCCCTGTTAGATATATGAATAAAATAAAAATAAAACAGATGAATACAGTGTTAAGCTAGCTGTTAATATTGCAGTCAGTTCCTTAAAGTTAAAGTAGGAACACCTTTTCATAATTCCCATCTTGAAGGGCCTAAATATGGGCACACTTTTATTTTGTTTTATTTATATTATCCTACTTTGAAATGAAGATGTAGCCTAATAATCAAGAATTATATTAATAATAATTTAACAGTTATAAGACACTGATATTGCAGACTGGTGTAATTATATAAGTTTTTTATATAATAATAAAAATAATGAGACGTCATAATAAACGAAAATATTGGATATATTATAATAACAGAATAAACAAAGTGGGCCTGTGTTTTCATGATTTTGGGGCAGTCTTAATTACAAGCTATTACTGTAAATAGCTACACAATAAACTACATTTTTTCCCCAGGCCATACAGACACTGTTGGATCCCTGTGCCAAGATGAGACACAAAAAATCTGGCGCGGAGTTTGTGTTCAACCTCAGAGCACCTGCGAAAGCCATGTCAGAGATGGAGTCACATAGAAATAGAAATATCAACAGTGATCTGCCCTAAAAGGGTTTCAGGTTCCAGGTTGTAGCATGTGAAAAATATTGTGTTATAAGAGGAAAGGCAAACATTAATGGGATTAAAAATCTGTCTGTCTATCAATCTATCTATCTATCTATCTATCTATCTATCTATCTATCTATCTATCTATCTTTGTCTTGCTCTCTGTGCCCCTCTCTCCACTCGCCTGCTCTCTGCTGGAATTGTGGATTGACTTAAAAAGTGAGGGTGGCGCGTCGGTGATGAGACGCCGCACGGGGAGCCGGGATAGCACGCAGGGACTCCGCTGAGGAGAGGGGGAGAGAGGGAGAGATGGATCGAGAATGTAATTTTAAATGAAAGTCTATTTAACCCGCTGTGAATGGCATGACCCTTATCCTCGCCTCAGAGCCCATCACTGTTAAAAGGATCATTTTCAGAATTCAATCCAAAAACTTCAGCAAGCTGCAATTTACTCTCTCATTCTCTCTCCCCTCTCCCTTCTTCTCCTTCTTCTTCCCCCTCCGTTATGTATCTGCCCGGGGCTACAGCATCAGCAGCAAACGAAAAATAACAATAAAATATATGTCCAGAAAATTGCACAAGTTATTCTTTTTTTTCTCTTTTATCTGTTTTTCAGCGTCATGACCCTTTTGTGATTGAAACTGGAATAAGAGCGCCATTGATCTGTTTAGTTAAGGTGCAGGCGCTTTGATTTATCCTCTATTTTTTAAACAGCCTCACAAAAAATTAACCAACACTGCTACTATAAAATGCAGAAATAGAAAATGCATTTCTAATAAAGCCTATTAAGTTAATGCTGTGAGGCAAAGTCAGCACTCTGCTGTGTGTTTAGTGTTAGTAGGCCTATTATAGGCAGATGCGCACTGTCACCAAACAGATGGTGTCAGATTCAACCCATCCGCAACTTTTTGGTGTCACAAACTTCCCAGCTTGTTTATTTGCACGCAAATCAATGTAATGAGTGTAATAACAATATAAAAATGTTATGCCTTTTCCTGCGCGGTCACAAACAGACGTGCGTAATACAGACGGGTATTTAGAGTCGCTCTGTAATTTGGGGGCCACAATTTGATTCATTTATCCGCACACTGTTATTAACCCTGTGGAAAAAGAGATGTCAGCCGCCATTTCAGCCAGCAGGACATCCGCGCTTTGTTTAAATGCACTAATTACGCGCATACATTAGAGGGGGACGGAATAGTCTGAGCGCAATTTTCACATTTTCAATTTTCCGTCTATTTGACGTGCAGGTGAAGAGATGGCGGAGAGAGGCCGCCTTCCGTTTCAGCACCACCTCGCCACCGCCTCCCCTGTATTTGCATAACATCCTAACTTGATAATATCCAGGGGAAACACCGGGTTGCATGCTTTCTGTTCGTTTAAAGCTCAGATGCTGCTGCTGTGCCACTGCGTGCCGGTCCGCGGGGCCTGTGTGGCTCCCCTGGTGTCACGCACCTTGGTTATTTAATTTAAACACAGAAGGAGGATTTGTGCGCTAAAAGCTATGAGTACATACATTTTAAGAGCTCTCTCCTAAGTGATGCAGGGTGTCTCTGCTCCCTCTCAGCCCAGGTCTCGTCCTCTCCAGTGAAGGCCACGGAAGTGATACTAATGAGGTCCATCACTCAGGACCAGCACATTGTGCTTTGCCTTGCGGGTCATTCAGCTGGCGCCATCTCCTGGACGGAATAGCAAACTTCTCCTACAGGTAAGACCCAGTTATTATAATGTAAAGGCACATACTCTGGAAAAATATTGTTCTGCGTCCATATTGCGCAAACTATGATCGAGATTAACAATTTTATTGACAGTTAAACCCCTCATCCACCTGTAGGAGACATGAATACATGCGCACATGCCAGACTCGGTTAAATATCATCCCACAAGTGCGTCCCTATGCAACACGTGTAAATACTGGTCTCTAACGTGCACCACGGGCTCGTGGCCTCGGTGACGACGACTCATCCTCCATCCATCCTCCCGCTCTGACATAATTGGACACTTGCTCTAGGCCAAGCAGGGGAAAGAAGGAAAGGAGAGACAGAGAGAGGAAGAGAGTGTGTGTGTTGGGAGGGGTGGGAGGCTTTTAAGGCGCGCGTAAGCAAAGTTAATTAGCGGTTATTAACAGCCCGCATAATGAGAGCGAGAGGGAGTCAATTTAATGACTTTGTTAGCGCGAGTTCAGAGCGACAGGCGATGATCGAAACAACAAAGGCGAGCGCGCACGCAGCCATCATCCGTAATTTCCAGCGGTAATGCGGTCTGATCAGAAACAAAGGGTTCTAATTTCGTTCAACTGACTCGATAATTTGTCCTTATGTAAGGAAAATAATTAATGACTTAATGCTTCAACAGAAGTAGCTTTCTTTGGGGGAGGGGGGGGGGGGGGGGGGGGGATTTCGGAGGCCTCCTTTCCTCGAGAAGGTCGTAAGGAAATCAATTTCCAGGCCTATAATTATTTACATCACGAATTTAAAACGTGGACGTGTGCCTTTGCTCCCGGTTAGTGTGCAGACGAGTGAGAGTCTATTAGGAGACGAGAGAAGGAGCCTCCAAATCTTCTTCCCTCAGACAAATTGTGTGTGTGGCAACAAATGAGCCACTTGTCATAATGTAGTATTGTAGATTTTGCCCCGAGAACACAAAGAAAGTCACGCAGCGTGTGAGAGAAGTGTAGGTTTTTAGAGCCACATCAAACCCAAATATTCAAGGTCACCCATCAGAGCAGGTTTGGAGGTTTTGGTGACAGATGATACCTGATCATACCTTGGAGCTCAGCTGAACTGATGGCCCTCACGCCTTGTACCTGTTCCCGACAACGCGCCAGGTTATTGTGGCTGCTGCATTGCAAAATTATCCGAGGCGTGCGCGTCTTTACGCATGATTTCATCATTCCACAGATGGGTTGAGTCGGAGGAAAGATGTGAGCGCTATTATCGATTGCGGGGAACATGAGCCGCCTGCGGGCCACTCTTGGATTCATGGCAGGTGGATAGGTCACCCACACGAGAGCGGCAATTTCACGGCCCCCATTGTCTCCACTGATTACTGCTTTGATCACAGGAATCAAGAGCCCGAGACTCTCGTAAACCCACTACGGAGTCCAGGAGCTCCTGAGCTGAAGAGGTCATCATCATCATCATCATGACCATCATCACCCGCCACATCATCATCATAACCGCCATCATCGTCGCTAGTTGACCATACAAACCTGGGGTGCCGTGTGTTTTCACAGCCGCGTTGCCCTTTTATTGATTGCGTGCCTTAATTTTAATTCGATTGCGCGAGTGTCAAAAATTCCGCAAGAATCATCCTAGTAATGAGATAATCAAAGTAATATATGCAAATCAGTTATGTTGCCAGCTTATCAAAACCGGAGTGCCCCCCCTCGAGTCTGAAGAAGTCCATTTATTCAGTTAGTGGCAATACCTTGCGCAAATGGCGCGATGCAAATGACAGTTGATTAGACTAAATTAAGAACCTCGTTTCTCCCTGACCTTGTCTGAGTTTTATGTAAATTCTTTTTTTCTTGCTTTAATGTGATAAAAAATGCATTTTACACCCTGGCCTTTATAAATCTGAACAATATTTTCCATGTGAGAAACAATGGTCAGCCTCAAATAACTCACTGTGTCAATAGCTTGGACAACTCTCTCTCTCTCTCTGTCTGTCTGTCTGTCTGTCTCTCACAAATCTCAGTATACCTTGACCCCGGTGCAGCTCCCACAGGGACAGAAAGTGTGCCGTTATAACTTCCTTGCTGTGGGGGAGTGTGCCTTGAAGATAGACTAGGTGTGTGTGCCTCGGAGTGTGTGTCTGCATGTGTGTGTTTACACGATTATGTGTACTCATGTGTGTACCATAACATATTGTCTTAGGGGACAGAGAGAGTGCAGTTGAGACTTCCTCTCTGTGGGGTGTGTGGGGCCTGTAGATGGGAAAGGAATAAATCCAATATAGATTGCAGGGCTGCGCTGCCTCCCGCTGGGGACCCTCAGACTTGCAGGCCAGGATCGAAGTGCTTTTCTCCCCCTAAATTGGCCTGAGAGGCCGCAGGAGCTGCCAAGCTACACCCCCAACACTGGGACTGCCTACGACCTAATGATGGTGCTGGGGACAGACACACGTATACACAAGCATACACAGAGACAAGAGACGACGTGCGCGTGTCCACGTACACACCGAAACTCGCACACAATCATTCCCAGATTGATATAACATCAGTCACACACTTGCACCAGTCAAACACACACTTGGACGAGAAAACCACACAGCTATAAACACACCCTCCTCGTCCTCTGATGTTGAACACACTCATTCCTTGTCCGAAGACCATTCACCTCAAGTTTCCCTCTTCACATCTCACACCACCCCTCAAAACTACCTAGCTAAACTGCAGATTTAGAGGAGGCATCCTCACTACCTGTCCACACACTCCAGAGGGAGGGGTGAATGGTATAACTGGCACCACACTAAGTGTCTGGACTGATACACACTCCTGCCCTTTGGTTCCCCTGCAAGGAAAACACCACCAGCACCCCAATGCCATTACGCTTCCTGCCAAACATCCAGCCACTGTCATTTTGGTTCTGTCCAGGGAGCTAATTCTATTTGTGATGAGGTGTCTGATGTGTTGCTGGGTCGGGTCCAGAGACAGTGTGACAGAATATCCTATAGCTGGAAATTTGTGGCTCAGTACGCCTCATTACCTGCTCACAGGGCATTTCATGTTAACTACAGCATGCCACCACATAGCTCATCTCTAGAGGGTAACAGGTTGCAGAGGTGAATACAGACATATAGGACCGTGCATACATATTCACAACTCAGTTTTTAAAATGACACCATATGATTGCAGTGACCATAGCTTTATGTCACCATTAGCTCCGTCTCTCATTAATGAACCATAAATTGAGGTTGTGATATTGACCTTTATAAACTGTTTTAAGTTTTCAGGATGGCCAGTTTAAACACGCAGATAGTGCCTTTATTTTATGCCTTTTTAGGCTGATTATTGCATGCAAAAAATAATTATCATAGGCCTAAATAATGCCAAAAAAAGCACTGCACCCTGCCCTTTGGTAATCATAAGGAAATGCAATGGTTTGAAAAAGCAGTATCTACACAAAATGTGTCATTCTAACTAAATTGTCTCAGAAAATGAGCTTTAATTTGATTATTTGCAATCCCTTGTAATTAAATATAGCCTGCACCTGTTTTGTTATGTGTCTGTCTGTCCATTACTAACATGTGCTCCAAAATAATTATGACAAAACATTCAAATTATCATTACAAAGTAGGTAAGCCTAGTCATGTCAAATCACATTAAGTAATTCACTAATATTAGATTTAAAAGGCGACATGATGCTAATAAGCTAGCTGGCTTTAGCAGTGTACATTTATTGCGTACTTGTTTGGTTTTTAGCTCTGTTTTGTATTTATTGCAAATTTTATAGGCTGTTTTCACAAAGCTTAGACATTTCTATAGTGATTTTGATTTACGGCTAGCTCTCCAGCTAGCTTATATTTGACGTAGCTTTGTTGCTTTAGCTGTCTCTCTTCCCACAGATTAATAAACCAGAGTACAGCTATTATGGACGATTTAAAAAAAGCTGTTTTTACAGAAATTAGACATTTCTATGATGATTTTGATTCAGATTCAAGTCTAGCTTTAGCCAGCCACGGCTAGCTCTCCAGCTCGCTTACATTTGACATAGCTCTGTTGCTTTAGCAGTCTTGTTGACTGTCTTTCTGTCCACAGACAGAGCACAATGTTTGCGGGTTGGCTTGATTTTAGCTGTTCTATAACATAGAACATAAGAACATAGAAATTATACATTTCTATGGCAATACTGATTGAGGTTCAAGTCTCAGCTCAGTTTAGCCTGACATTTAGTTGCGTTTTTGGCCTTGTAGGACAGTCACCCACAGAGCTCTGAACATATTTCCTGTTCACATCTTCAGGAGGCGCACAGATCGCAACAACGTGTCCTCCACTTGTCTCCTTCCTTGTCTGCGCTGACTTATCTATGCTGTGCCACATTGTGTCTTCTCTCTCCTTCTTTCTGTCTTCTCTGCTATTTTCCACTTTGTATTTTCTCCCTTGCATCTCTGTCACGCCTCTCTTGTCTCTTGACGCCGATACACCTTTCACCTTGTTGTCTTCAATTCTCCACTTGTGTCTCTGCTGTGGCACATTACATTATGTTTCTCTTACATCGGCCCCCCTGTCTGTGGCTCTTTTCGCATCTTGTTTTGTTTAATAACTCATTTTTGGCTGTGTAGAAAAAGCAGCGAATCATTTGTTGATTGCTTTGATGTGTACTGTATATGCTCTGCCGTAATTCAGCACAACAACAGAGACAAATGCATACTAAATACCGTAAATGCAAAGTCAAACACATGCAGTACATAAACATAAGCCACAAACAGATACACAACAAAATCCTTTTGACATCAATAATTGGTAAATCCTCTGATTAACTTGTAAGAATTGTCCTTAGAGTGCTTAAGTAATTGTGTTTGTGTGTGTCCTTTTTTATTGCATGCACCCCCCTCTCTTTAAAGCACATCTTTATAACCAAGCAATTCCAAAGCAATTTTCTCTGTGGGAGGAGAGTGTAATTTTCTATTCTGTGACACTGGGATGTGTAAGAAACTGGGAGCTGGCGCTAAAAGGCGTCTGTAGCGTGTGTCTTGGTGTGGGTGTGAGCCGCTTTAATGGCCAACGCGGGGCGGGTGGCGGTGGTGGTGAGCGGGTGCATGTCAGGAAGGCCATCATTTAATGACTCCCAAATAGTGCCCTCCTCGTTAGAGCTATCGTCCTGGAAACACGAGGCTGTGAACCAGGAGAGCGCCACACGCTGCAACAGTCTTTTATCTTCATATTAAACCATTTGCATAACATTACCGCGATAGATAGGATTCAGGAGATACTCAACCTACTCGGGGAGAGACAGAGAGGGTATACTACATGTCCTTGCAAATCTAATCAGCGTTAAATGGAGCTGTCAAATGTGTGTGTGTGTGTGAGAGTGTGTGCGGTGCTGGATGGCTCATGTCAGGAGTCATTTAACATTAAGCTGCAATAGTGTGTAACAGGGCTGTAATTACAAAAATACAAGAATCCAAGCTATTTCTTGTTAGATGTGACATCCAAATACAGCAGTTAACTACCAGTGATACACAAGATGAGGCCGGGGTGGCGACGATTCAGATGTCACACACACTTGTGTCCTTCCCAAACTTAAGTTTAAATGTTTTTAATCCTCTCATATTGAACTATTTTTACGTCGCCGTAGCAACTCTGCAGAACACAAAGAAGTCTCCAATTAGAACAAATCGCATCGCTACCATTTGTCAAATTGCCGATGTGGTTTGCAATGATGGTTGAATTTTGTCTGATATCAGAAGGCTAACAAAAGACTCAATTTTGTGTTTTGTGTAGATTCAACGCCCATCTATACTGTATAAAGTGGTGTTTTGCTTGGCTTTGTGTGTACAAGAGTAGATCTGACAGCTGCTTTTCCCCTTCTCAAAGAAGAATAAAGAGGAGATGAAAGAATCTCATCACCACAGAGAAACAAGAGCGGGAAAGTGTGTAAGCACACACTAATTAGTTGGTGCTACTTGCAACTGCCTGATTAATTTAATCAAAAGTACACAGTACAATGCTCACGCTCTGATAAAAGCATTTTTTTAAACCACGATAACACTGGATACACATCATCTTTAAGATCTGACCATTTGAAAATACCTGAGTGAATTCTAGACCATAGAAATGGTACATATTGTAAAGTATATTTAAATAACTACAGTGCATCTCAGAAGCCGTCGTACTGACTAAATATATCTCAATTATATTAGTCATATAAAAGGCCAAGCACATCCTGCAACAGTCGTGCTTGATTGACCTCTCCCAGACTCTTCTGTTACCTTATTCGCACCTATCTGGGCGGGACAAATTACATCTTTATAATTCTTACTCTCGCATTGAGTTTGGTGACTTCACATAATTCCCAGCATAGATTCACCCAACTCTAATTAGCCGGAATAACTGACAACAGCTGTGTGGGTGTGCGGGGCCTTTTAAAGGATCAATTCACCCACATAACACCAGAAGGGAAAAAAATTATCTCAGATACCCATAATAGCATTTGTCCAACCAGATAGATTCAGTTTCACGAGGCTGAGGTTTTCTGTGTTTGAGATATTGGCCACCACTTCAATACAGCAGAATTTTGTTTGTGGCTCTCAAAGCATCAAAAGGTGCTTTATCCTAATGGAAACAGCTCACGGAGAGGTCTTCATTGTCCGCAGTAACTAGGACACTGATTCTGGAAGAGACACATTGCAGTGATGTTTTTCCATTACATTTTTTTGGATGATTTGAGCAGTGCTAACAAAATTCCTTTCATGTTCAGAAGTCTTGAAAGCAGGTGTTTTTAAAGGTCCAGTGTGCAGGATTTAGGGGTCTATATTGGCAGGACGGGTATATAGTATCCTCCTGAGACCAGAACTTTTGTTTGGTAGGCATTTTTAATTTCTCCTAGCTATTTGGGATCAGTAGTAGCGTTTTAGCTTTTCGTTGCTAAAATTGGTCAAATTTGTTGCCATATCAAACTACAAACATTATTAATCATAAATGAACAAGTTTCAACCATAAAATGTGATCAGGTTTTGGACCTTGTCCACTTTTCTGTCGGGATCGGCTGCAGACTGACTTGGCAAAGATGGCTGCCATCTTGTTTTTACATGGATTAGTGTATTGTGCTCTTACTACCACTAGATGGCAACAAAAAAGTGTCCACCAACGAGGACAACAGGTCTAAGTTAAGTAGAATGAAGTATAAGGTCAAGCGAACTCAAAATTTGATGTTGTCTTATGAGGACGCAGGGTCCCAGGAGGATATTCATAACCATGTTTTCATTAGTTTATTATCAACTTAAAATGAGAATTGTTGTGTTTTTGGGGCACAGTCTCACTCCAAGGTTGTCGAAATCTGGTGGGTGGTGACTTGCGGCGCCAGAAACCAACGAAAGAAAGCGCTCTTTGACGTCGGTATGATGCGCAGCCAGTTGCCATTAATAGTTTAACAGCACCCGGTGGCATCAGGGGGAAACACGGTGGGACAAGAACAAAAGTTAAGGCAACAAAAGTCTGAATGGGGTGGGCAGGTGGCGTGGTAGATAGGTCCAGCAAGACTCTCACCCGAGTGAGCAGTGTTTGTATCCTGTACGATTCTAAAGCCAAACTCTGTTGTTTTTTCCTAAACCTAAGCACGTGTTTTTGTTGCCTAAACCCAACCATGTGTTTGTTCTCAAAGGAAAAAAACGTCAATTTGCGGTGTTGTACCCACGTAGTGCTTTTATTTTGAAAGAGACTGTATGTAAACGTTAAACTTCCTGTGACAATAGATGTGCATCTTGAAAGAGGAGAATGTGACACGGTGTCCCAGAAAGTCAACAACCAACCAGTTCATGACCAAAACGTCAGTATGTGACGAGGTCGGAGTGACAATGTGTTGTTTTTCCTTACCTGAGAATGAGCTGTTAATAGCTACATACGCAGCGGGTCCTCTTCCATGGAGTCTGCCATCTTGTTCTGCAGTAGCCCAAAATGGACAAACCAAACACTGGCTCTAGATAGGGCCATAATTCTCCCTATGCATTTGGCGCATGAGAGAAGTGTTGGTTGTACAACCTCACCACCAGATGCTACACACTGGAACTTTAATCTCAGCCAGTAAAACAGAAATAATGTCCATGACTATAGCGGGATTTATACTTGTGTAGCAGAGCCTACGCTGTAGTGAGCATTTATACTTGTGCGGTGGTGTGTCTGTGTCACTCTGCAGTTACACCTCCAAAACACTAGTCGGAGCAGGGTTTTTGTGAAGTGCTGTAAAGTTTAGTTGATTCAAAACACACATTAAACATGACTTAACAGAGACAATTTCAAACACAAGTACACAAATCAGGTTCACCAACAAAACAACTGTCTTTTACTAAACACGTTTTCCAAACAAATATAACATGCTAACATTATTAGCACAAGCCTATGGCATTTTACACTGTTTAAATTAGCCTAGCGGCCAGCAAAATTTTCCTGTACTCATATGAAGCCAGGGATAACAGCAACATTTAACAACAGTAACGTTACAAAATTCAGCTCTATTACAACTCACAAGGTTTACTGACAAAACAACTGTCTTATACTAAACATGTTTTCCAAACTAATATAACATGCTAACGTTATTAGCACAAGCCTATGGCATTTCACATTGTATAAATGAGCCTAGCCACAAGTGGAGATTTCCTCTGCTCATATGAAGCCAGGATAAATCACACACAAGACTTAAAACGCTATTTTTGTGGAGGCTTTATTGTTCTCACAATTTATTGTTATCTGTGAAATAAAAATAAATAAAAGCTTTGTTTCCATTGAGGGAAATGGTTTCAGCTTACAACAGACAGGAGGTCTGCACGTCGGGCTATGATGTAGGGTATGGCGTAGGCTCTACGTCGACGCAGTGCCTACGCTGTAGCTACTGCGTCGATTCAACGCAGAAGTATAAATTCTGCCTGTGCCAACAGGGGCCAGTGGGATACTATGTTTATATGTGTTTTAGTTGAAATGACCCTTTAAAGAATGTTAAAGTATAAAGAAGGGGTTAAAATAGCACATACACTAAAAATATGTATGAAAGTTTGTGCATTTGCATGTGCTATGAAACACTGAGGATGTCATCACATCAGAGTATGCCTGTAACTGTGTGCGCGTGTGCGTGTGTGTGTGTGTGTGTGTAAGAGAGAGAGACAGAGAGAGATTGCTTGTTTATGCATATGGGGATAGACTGTGCCAGGTGAGTGTACCATTTACCATCACGCCATTGAGTTCAGCAGGCATCTAATAACAAAGCATTTATGGCCCACTTACGCATGCATAGATATAACTGTCAGTAGGCAACAACAGTCTCCTCTCTGCCGTCTCCAGCTATTCCTGCCTCTCTTAAAACACACAGGCACCATCCGGATTGGACCCAAATACTCTAGAATTCTATCATCAGACTCGGGGATGAAATTAAAATCGCTCATTTTCTTTCTCCATACAAGGAGCAGATCAATTTCCGGAGACTGGGACGTGATATTTTCCTGCCATTGGGCTTTCTCGTCTTTGGCACAGCACCCTGACTGGCTGCCAGCGGGGGGCCCGGGCCTGACTGCACGCCTCGCCGGAGAACAGTTACTTCTGCCGCGGCGAGTTTATTTGCGCCTCGCTATGAGAATTGCCATCATTTACCCTTCCCCAACACCTCCCAAAAAGAAAAGAAATAGACAAGAGGGGAAGCGAGGCAAGACAGAGAGAGCCGAAATTGATTCTTTTTGATACATGCTGCACGGGGGACATTAGGTACCCCTCGTTTGACCATCTATTCCAAGAAATGAAGCGAAGACATTTTGCGTAAAGTAATGTATAGGCCTTTTTGGAGGCCTTCTGCTGCTCATATCATGAATGAATTGCTCGCTGCAGCGTGCAGAGGTGACGCCGCGTATTATTATGCTGCTTTTAAGAGAAGCCAATAATAATTAATCAAGCTGCTGTACAGGAATGATAACTCCCTTTAAATAAAACACTAACTCAGCGTGTGTTAAGCATGACGAGATTATGGACAACTTGATGAACCGGTGGAGCGTAAAACCCAGAGAGATGGTGGCCTCCATTGCAGTGCTCAGAATAAACTTTAAAAAAGGTAGGCTACAGCAAATTTGGGAGACAATTTTAAAGACTCTACATGTAGACTCTTTGTCTGTTTGTTCTGCAGGACGTGAGGATATGCATGGCACCATGTTGCATAAGCAGTCCAGTGAGGTCACCACAATTTGATCACGCCAGGACACTATCAGACTAATATGTGTCACACCATCATTTATAGGCTGCTTATTTTCATTTGCTTCATTAATATACATAAAACATTTATAATATTAGATACTGATAATCCAGCATCCTTATTATTTCTCCATTTATTAACCAGAGGCTAAAATCTCATGTCAGGATCACAGTTTTGATCCTGGAAACCATAACCTGACATATAGTCTTATACCGTATTAAATATGCCCTGTTTGTTACCTGTATGCAGCACTCAAAGTTTTTAAATGCAGTCTGGGTTCTTGTTTGTCTTGGCACCGACACTGGTCCTTGTTTGCGCACATTTTGGCCATCCGGCATGAGACCGCGCTGTTGCGTCACGGCGCCTGTCAAGGCCTAATTAAACCCATATTGAGAAAGAGCACAAATCCAACCCCCTTTCCCCTCTCAGTTCATAAACCGGCATGCACGCGCCCCTGCAGTGGATTTTGGTCGAAAGGTTTAGACATCAAGAGTCAGGCTGCACGTTAATTTGTAACCGCTGAGACACTTTAACAGCAACGAGGAGAGGTTTAACAGACGGCACGATGGCTGGACTCAAGGTAAGGCTGCCTTTACTCCTGTCAACATTATTAATACTACACATGTTTTATAGTGTTTTGGAGCAGCAAGTTTCAGTTTGTTGCAGCTGGGCACAAGTTTGCATCAATATGTAAACATGCTGATTATTTAGAGAATAACTGACATCTAGGAGTGTCTGCGTATTGCGTCAAAAGTATGCAAAGTTAAACTGCGCAAGGAGACATTAAATTCATCTGAAGCAGAGCGGCTGACTGAAGGGTGGCGTTGCCTGTGACCAATCAGAGTGCTGCATTCAGCAGCTGCCCAGATGTGGTTTGATCCTCAAGAACTTCACAGAACAATAATATGTCAGTCAGTAGAAAAAATACATCTTTACCAAGTAGGTCCAAACATAAAAACAGTTCAGTCCAGTGTTGGTTTTCTGTGTGTTTTATTTATAAGCTGATGGTGCTGTCCACAGAAGAAGGGTTAGGGTTAAATATTAAACGTTAAATGACCTGTTATGAGTGACAGTTTGTGCATTTTTAGTGTTGACCTTTATGTTTTCTGACATGAAATAAACACCCTGGTTGATTAAAACCAAACTTCTAACATTCCTTCACGAGCCACAAACTGGAGCCTCACAACTGTTTTCACGCTCGCCCCACAGCCTCATGAATGTGCACATATGGAACCCATCCATGCCTGTGAATGTGCTTTCTGCAGACCAACAATGACTCAGCAACATTTCTTTACCTCGTGCCAACTTTGAGGGTTTTTTCCGTGTGTATAGGGGAAGACAGTGCCGGAGCAGAGGGATAGTGGAGTAATAATCCTATCATAATTGAAATATTGATCAAAAAGTACTGTGGAAGGATGTTAGTGTAATTAGTCTGTCTCTGTAACACAATAACAAAAATAATGGATGACTGCGAGGGGGGAAATTTGGCATAACTGCAGTTTGTTTTATCATAGATCTAATGTGAATCAATATGACAACAATTAACAAAAAGACAAGCCTTAATGACAAGCCTTCAAATTTAATTATAACCAGCATGAACACATTTATCCTGCATTACAATGAAGCCGCATGGTGTTTACATGAGATTTTTTTTTTTATTTTTCACTTTAACTTACTTGAGTGTCGAATGGTTTGTCTGTCTCGTGTAGTACATGAGCGGTTTTGGGAATGAGTTCTCCTCTGAAGACCCTCGCTGTCCAGGATCTTTACCTGAAGGACAGGTAACCAACACACCCACAGAAATACACACTCTGACAGTCATTCATTTGAATATTTATTCACTAATTTTGCTGTTTTTTTGCTTAAGTGGATTGCATGAATACTTAATGTGGCACCATGGGAGTTAGGAGGTGTGACTTCAGCGTTTCACAGGAAAATATGAAAATCTGAGATGCATCGTGAGCTTCGGCTTGCCTTTTTTCTCTCGTTCATCATTGTTTCACTTACTGCCTGTGAAAGACGAAACTCAAACACTAGATTCAGACAGACCTGTGCGAACACACCACACACCACCCTGTCTGACTGCACTGTATTACGTCTGTACAGAACAATCCTCAGGTCTGTCCCTACGGCCTCTATGCTGAGCAGCTCTCCGGCTCTGCCTTCACCTGCCCACGGCCAGCCAATAAGAGGAGGTATCCATCTGTTTCTGACATTTAAAGCTCAGCTACCACCAGAAGACCAAATGGAGCTTAGACATAAGAAATTACCTGACATTGTTTTTCCTCTTCCTCCAGCTGGTTGTACCGCATCTTGCCATCTGTCAAACATAAGCCTTTCACTGCAGTGCCCTGTGGAAACCTAACAGAGAACTGGGACGAGGTGGAGCCTGACCCCAACCAGGTATACAACGGAGATCCTGCTTGTTTTGTCTCTTCAAACAGAGCAACTGTGAATCTTGTTTAAGCCCTGATCATGTTCAATTTCTCTATAGACAATGTGAAGTTGATGTCATGTGCGTTAAAATTTGTGGACAGGACGCCATCTTGAGAGGTGCTCGCTCTCTTGTGTACCTGTCCCTGCTCTGTTGGGCAAACAACAGTATTTGGATAAACTAATCACGATGAAGTAGGGCTGGGCAATAATCAATATTGTATTTATATCATGATATTTATATGACATTGTTTTAGATGTTAGATATTGTAATATCATAAGTGTTGTCTTTTCGTGATTTTAAAGGCTGCGTTACAGTCAAGTGATGTAATTTACTGAACTTACCGGACTGTCTTTTCGTTCTGTTACTTGCTCACGCCCCCCCATTGCCCCGAAAAAGGCACATTCTGTATGAACAAAAGTAGGCAGCTGGCATTTCGCTGCACTCCCCGATTTTGTTTTTATACTGCCAATGCTGAACGAAGACTGATTGGGCTTTCCTGCAAATTTGCACAGTTCCTATTTAAAAAGGGCTATTGTAAGAGGTAAAGGTAATAGAGTGTGTACCTTACAAGATGGCGGCCCTGTCCCACGCAGTGTGACATTACCTTCACATTCTCTATACCAGGGGTCGGCAACCTTTACTATTAAAAGAGCCATTATTGCAAAAAAAAAAGTCTGGCACCGCAAAACATATCTGAATAAAGGTGACAGCTTATTAGGTCTAAATGAGCATTTATTAGGTGGCTACTCTGCAGTTGGCTATTAATAATTATTTAGTACTTTAACTTTGAAAGCAAATGAATCTGTTCACACACTATTAAATCCTCAATTTTCCTGCAAGACTTTTCATGTGTTAGATCGGGAATTCATAGCTAGCCTCAATAGAGAGACTCCAGGCTACCGCTACTGAAGTTCAGCAAAATTTTGAGAAAAAATTTGTCAGGTCGTCGACGTATGACGCACAATTTAGTTGATGAAATGTTAAAAACATTTTTTAATTTGCTGTATAGGCCACACGTTGTCACAGTTGTAGACTGCAGTAATCACTCTGGGCCTACAACAGTGACAAAGGCAAATCTGAATGTTGGAAAACTGTCATTCATTTCCATATAATTTTATGTCAAAGCCGCAGGGAGCCACTGGAGAGGGTCTAAAGAGCTGCGTGTGGCTCTGGAGCTGCAGGTTGCCTCCCTCTCTCTATACAAAGTCAGAGTTTACAAAAAACAACATTCTTAATTTTTTTTTTTTTTTCAAAGTTTACAAGAGTGGTTTGAGATTATGGGAAATAGGCTTACGTGCTTTCTTACAACAAGGCAGATGAGAAGATTAATACTACCCTCTTATTTGTGTAGTATATACAACACAGTCTCACAGAAATACATGAA
The DNA here is from genome assembly GCA_019142605.1 of Cephalopholis sonnerati. Lineage (NCBI taxonomy): Eukaryota > Metazoa > Chordata > Actinopteri > Perciformes > Serranidae > Cephalopholis > Cephalopholis sonnerati. The sequence continues at coordinate 22,509,786 of JAGQAX010000021.1, read as the reverse complement.
ATGGACATGACCTCTTAACCATGCATTACATTACCATTTTATTACTGAAACTAAAGTACCTATGTGAACTACTTTGTGTTTTTATGTAAAGTCTGTAAAATCATGTAGCTATATTGACTTTTGATATAACATGGGACACAAACAGTGATCTCCAGGTTGAAAGTCCATGTTTGTATCCACCCCCCCCCCCAACCACCCTACGCAGAGTTTCATGCTCTATATACTCAGGTCCTGTTTATACAACAACGATTTCAACCGAAAACGGTAAACTTAAGTTGCATTTGGCTGATCGTTCACATGACAGCGGCGTTTTGGGTGCCTGAAAACGCAACGTTTTGAAAACGAGTTCCAGAGAGCTTTTTTTTGGAAACAGCACCGTCTCCATTGTCATGTAAACTTGCAATATGCAGTTCCTCTGAAAACAGAGACTTTTCACACATGTGCATTACGGTTCCAGTCACTAGGCATGCAGGAGAAAGTCGACCATCACAACAACAATGGCGGACTCCCGAGCTCTGTTTGTGCTGCTCACCCTGTTGAATTTATCAACACTTCTCCAGCAAATTGTAGATTTACTGTAGCAACTTCACCTTGCCGTCCATCCAGACAAACGTTTGCTTGGTTGCCATTTTGTTTGTTTATGCATCACCGCTCTGTAGAAGGAAGCGCATGTGCATAGGCACATGTTGTTTGATTACGAAGTTACACTGCCAACTACTGGCCTGGTTTGTATCCTACAGCGTTTTTGGTCATTTTTGTGGATCCATGTGCACAGAGATTGTCAGCAAAATGTTGTCGTCTGAATAGGGAACTTTTTTCTAAATGAAAATGAGCAACGACTCAGTTTTCAGCAGATCGTTTTCATGTTAACATGGCCTTAATTTGTGTGTCCACCAAACCAAAAGATCTTCTTTGACTTTGCATGGGCAAAGTGTTGCCAGCATGTAACCTAGCTCTGATAAACAGGTAACAAACTCCACCTGCCAGCTCCTCTAAGCTCACTGATCGACATATCTTGGTTGTTTAATGTTTGAAAACCAGAGACCAGCCAGCTCTTTATGCTAGGCTAAGCTAACTGACTGCTGGCTGAAGCTTCATATTTACAGACACGAGGATGATCTCCTAATGTAGCTTTCTGCTAGAAAGTGAATAAACATATAACAGACTTTTATACTTCTCTGAACCAATGACCAATGACTGACTCTGAGGTTTCTCTCACAGCTGCGATGGCTGCCGTTCACCATCCCCAAGTCTACAGAGAAGAAAGTGGACTTTGTCGCTGTGAGTTTAACTTGTTTTTTTCCAGTATTATTTTTTTCATTAAAGATCTTTAGTTCACTGATTGGGATTCTTGTCCGTTGCAGGGTCTGCATACTATCTGTGGCGCCGGAGATGCCAAATCTCGCAATGGCATTGGCATCCATGTGTACACCTGCAACACCTCCATGGTTGACAGGCGAGTATCTGCGTGCACTTTCATATATAAATGGCTACAAAATCTGTGGTAATGCTTTCAAGTTCATTTCCAAACTCTCTCTTTTTCTTGTTCCAGGTGCTTCAACAACTCAGACGGAGACTTTCTGATTGGTGAGGAAAAGGACTGTTGATGTTTTCACTGTCATCGTTGAGGAGAACAATGATAGCTCAATCCTCAGCCCTTCTTCTCCCTCCAATGTTCTTTTCTTTGTTTGTCTCTCCAGTCCCTCAGCAGGGTGAGATCTTGATCACCACAGAGTTTGGGAAGATAATGGTGGAGCCGAACGAGATCTGTGTTATCCAGGTGAGGTCTATGTTTTTCATCTCCCTCCAGTTTTCACACAGAAATCTACCACTGTGTCTGCCCCCTCCCCTCTGAACCCCACTTACCATATTTAGAAAGACATGGTGTGGTGCTTTTCAAAATGACCTTAAAAAGAAATAACAGTGGAGAGAGGTTTGAGGTAAAGAAAGCCTGGCCACAATCACAATTGCAGCACGTGTGTTTTCCCAAAGACATCAGTGTATGAACCCATACGTCCTCTCAGCATCAGTACATCTCACATGTGATTTATAACAGCACAAATATCCCCTCACCACCAATTCTTCTGTGTTTTATCCAGCAAGGGATGCGCTTCAGTGTGGACGTGTCTGGAGAAACCAGAGGCTATATACTGGAGGTGTACGGAGCCCATTTTGAACTCCCTGACCTGGGACCTATAGGTGTGTGTGTGTATGATGTCTGTGAGTGTGGTGCATGTTCATCCTTCATGGACAGTTGCCCACCAACATCTTTACAGTATGTCTTTTTCTTGCTCGTACAGTCGTCTGAAATGGTTTTCACCTTCACCCCAAATCTGACTAAATGCCTGCAAACGAATAATGTTCCCATCAGCCTCAGCTGTACTTTGTGTTTGGGGCTAATAAGCTAATGTTAGCGTGTAAACACGCTAAATTACAATGGGAAACATGGTAAACATCATGGCATACCTGCTCAACATCAGTATGTTAGCATTGCGATTATGTTAGCATGCTGATGCTATCATTTAGCTTAAAGTATCACCATGCTAAAGTACAGCCCAGTGACTGTATATGGAGATGGACAACGCATCCTCACTTCCTCCTACTGAGCGAAAATGAAACCAAAACAGAGTGCTGCAGGAAGGAGTCCTAAAACACAGAAATTATTTAGCATTTAAGCACTTTGCTTTCCCTTGTCGCGAGGTCAGTGTTTTTTCTTCAATGGGTTTTTGGTTAGATGCTTGAAATAAGATCTGTGGTTAACACAAGTTTAACCTCCTGAGACCTTGTGTCCACAAACAGGGACATCACATTTTGGGTTTACTGGACCTTTTTACTTCATTCTGCTTAATTTAGACCTGTTGTCCTTGTCTGTGGACACTTTTTGTGCCATCTAGTGGTAGTAAGAGCACAATACACAAATCCATGTAAAAACAAGGTGGCAGCCATCTCTGCCAAGTCAGTCTGAGGCCGATCCTGACACAAAAGTGGACAAGGTCCTAAATCTGATCACATTCAGGGTGAAACTTTTTTATTTATGATTATAACGTTTGTAGTTTGATATGGCAACAAATCTGAACCAATTTCAGCAACAGTAACAAGTTAGGACGCTGTTAATTAGAAAGTTTGAAGACAGTGGCGATTTATCGTCAACTTGTTGAAGGACATTGAGACGTCACTATCATTGACAATGTTTAGTTATTTACTTTTTTATACCTATAACTAGGAGAAATCAAAAATGCATACCAAATAAAAGTTAGGGTCTCAGGAGGTTAAGATATTTTCAAGTTTTGTCCTACGACATAATGAGTTCTGATTGGGCCCAAAATATCAGGCTCAGCCCTACATGAACCCACATAGCCCGACCTGAGCCTGACCCAAGGTAGGAGTTTTGTAGTTTCTATCACAACCCAAATTTCTACCGTAAAAAAAAAACATTTCATATATAAAAATGTAAATATATATTAATATATTAAACCATTTTTTACAGGTTAAGGGCTGAAATGTTTCCTAGCACCACTTCCCTTCTTCTCTTCCTTCTCTTACTTAAATAGTCTGTCATCACGTGCATGATGTGTTCAGCAGAGTGGGCTGCACCCCTTGATGCGTCTACTGCACATGGCAGTCCATGACGATGTGGCATGCCGATGATGATCATTGCTCTTTGCTGTATTTTATGCACATCTCTCCTACTGCTCCCATCCCACATTTGGTTGCCCTAAGTAGGCACAGTTTCACAGCAGCCCTAAGAAGTTTGGGATGACCATCTCATCTTCGCGTGACAATGCTAAATGCTAGTAGATGCTAATAAATACATTTGTAGAATTAGCATGCCAGGTTGGCCCCCTTCTACAGCCACGTCCACATTCTTCTTCTCCTCCTCTCCCTCAGACTTTTTCGACACAAGTAAATGCCAACATAGCAAGGTTTTCATTTTTCTTTTACCACTACAGTGGCGTAGATGGATGACACAAGCTGATGACATTTTGCTCCTGCACATTGACGTGGATTGACGTAGCCTGCGATTCAGTAGGCATTGTCATCGAACAGTCCACGTACACCAAACTGAGAGTCATGTTGCACAGTGTAGCTTGCTCTTAACTTGTAGGATTGCTAAATTATCACATTCTGTGGTAGGCTTAAGCCAATCAGGTGCAGATTAAGGCAGAGTTGGGCAGATATTGTCGGCAAAGATTTTCAGTCATCCAGGTCATGGTAATCTTAAAGTGCTATATTGTAGTCAACTGGACCTGCTTGAGTTTCTTGAAGATGTTTTGCTTTCGCCTCTCATCCAAGAGGCTTCTTCAGCTCTGAAGTTCAGTTCAATTCAAAACTGAAGAAGCCTCTTGGCTGAGAGGCGAAACGTCTTCAAGAAACTTAAGAGAGTCCAGTTGCCTACGATATAGCGCTTCAGAGTAGGGCAGGAGGCACAAATTCACATCCTGGATATAGCCGCCGCCATCTTGCACTGGCGAGGTCCTTTGAAACCAAAGTCAGCGCAGTAGCCTTTATCTGCAGTATCGAGGCCCCGCCCATTCACCTGTCTGACCAGTCGTGAACAGCGCCATTATTGTATGCACGACTGGCACGCACAGGTGTAAAAAATGTTGTCAACCCCCCTTTTTTAGTGTCAAATAACAAATTAAAACCAAATACGAACACTTTAACATCAGCGTGACAGCCCACATCCTGTCCACTAACATGGAGGGGGCGGGGTTTATGACCTGAACTGCAGCCAGCCACCAGGGGGCGATTGAGACATTTTGGCTTCACTTTTGGGGAGATCTCTTTTCATCCATCTTTATTATACAGTCTATGGCAGTGGCTCCCAACCTTTTTTTTGAGGGACCCATATTTTTACCATTGTACACTTTAGTGCCCGCCCCCTTCGTACACGTTACACACGCCTGTATCCTCGCAATACATATTTCAAACATTTTCTATACTATATAAATGAATAAGCTTTTAATATAACCTTTGAATGTATTTGTTTTTGACACATAAACAAATTAAACTTTGAGAAATAACACATTAAGATTATAACACATCTTAAAATCAAGAGGGCTTCGTAACCCCCCCATGGCTCATTGGCGCCCCCCTGGTTGGGAACCACTGGTCTAATGTACAGCTTCACAGTGTTGTTGGCGTAGCTCTAGTATTATTTCTAAAGACTTAGATTTTTGTGTGTGTGCATATGTATGATTATGCGTGTGTGTGTTTTCCAGGAGCCAATGGTCTGGCCAACCCAAGAGATTTCCTGGCTCCTGTCGCTTGGTACGAGGATCGCAAAGTACCCACAGGCTACACCGTCATCAACAAGTACCAAGGAAAGCTCTTCGCCTGCCAACAGGTGTCTTTTTATGTGACATTTCAGTTTGTGTGTGTCAGTACGCCCACATGTACACAGACACTATATGGCACACTTGCCCTATTACCCTGTTTAGGTTTGCGTTTGCTTCAGTAAACACCATCGAACCGCGACAATGACTAACAGGAAACCGTCCAAGTGAAGCATATGATCCATTAGCTGCTCCTGCCGATTGAATTGCCATCCCTGATGATTTAATATCGAAGTGTTAGCTGTTATCCATTCAGCAGGTTTCCGCCTCGACTCCCTTATGAGCCTTAATCACTCATAATTAGTTAAGGCATTCTGGAGTTACAGACAGCGTACCTGTGAAGCTTCGCTTTGTAGGAAAAACCTTTCCCAAGTTAAGCATTAATTTCACCATATTTCACTCGGGGAATGATCCCGCCCCTCCCGAAATGTCCTGTTGGGCGCATAATTGGATCGACACATAATGTCTGACAGGAGTTTTTTTTTTATTACAGAGACAGGGAGGAGGTGGGAGGAGAGGTTTGTCAGGGGCGGGGGGTTGGGAGGGTCGTAACCGTGGAAACCATGTCAAACCACACTGTTATTATTCATTGTATGAAGTACACAAGGGCAGGATACTGTCTTTTTTATAGCGAAACAAACATTTTTCCACCTCCCTCGCCGCCTCTACTTGAGTATCCGCCCGCTGTTACGTGCTCGGTGTCAGAGGTGGAGGCTGCCGGCTGCACCTGACACTCTTTTCCTGGTGTCCACCCTTCCCCGTGCCAGGAGGGTGAGGCTACAGGGGTAGGAAAATAAGGTGGGGGACGCGGGCCTCATCTCAGGGAAGATGCTGCTGCTCCCGTCTGGTCCTGCTGTTTTGTTCCCCCGCAGAGTGCTGAAATTGCTCAAATTAACTTATTATTTGCTTGACTGGGCCAATATGTTTGTGTTTTGTGTGCATGTGTGTGCAAGTGCTTGCTCTCCTCCATTTTTCCCTTCATTTTAATCGAATGTAGTGGAGTTACCACAGATGAATGTCCAAGAGATTACCTGCACTGGGTTTTCCAAAGGCCTTTTTGTATGGTAACTGCTGTAAATCATGTGTGCGGTTAACGTTTTTCTTGGTGTTTATTAGTCATGTAATGTGAATGAATTCACTTGTGCATGCGTCTGTGTATGCATATGTGTTTGATTGTTTGTGTGCGCACGCTGTTCACGGGTGCAAGTGTGCGTGAGCGTGTGTGTGAGGAGCACGGAGGTCACTCAGGAGGCAGCTTGAGTTGTAATGAACTATATTGATTTTAGAGCTGCTGTTGAATGTCTTTTTTCGCAGTGGCATTATCAGAACAGAGAAACTATATGAAATTGCTGTGGTTTTAACAATCAAGATAAAGAAATATCTCTGCACCCACTGTTACTGCCGCTCCCTCCTCCCATAACTGCGCCCGCCACGAGCGTCAAAATGCTCAAAGTTTGGGAAAGTTTGATTGTGAAGCCAATTACCCCATAATACCTGGAGCCTCGTATCACAAAGAACAGGGGGAATGAAAGAGAAGAAAGAATGAAAGATGCACACCCTCTTTCACAATCAACCCTTTTCATTACAACCAGTTTTTTTTCTCTTTATGTCAAGAAGTACTCTCTCTGGGAATTTAAGATTACAAAGACATTATTCATTATTCCTTTTTCCCTGTGAAAAGCTCAATTTAAAGTCTATTGTGTTTGTTGCTTGGGCAGACTCGTCTTATTTGTTTGGCTCTGTGCTCTGCACGTAGGATTTTTCTCCATTCAATGTGGTAGCTTGGCACGGGAACTACACACCTTACAAATACAACCTTAAGAACTTCATGGTTATCAATGCTGTGGCCTTCGACCATGCGGTGAGAGACACTCTAAAATACCACATTCCTTTAATATGCATACAAGACATTAATTGCCCTTGATGTTAATTGAACTCTTCCTTTAGGATCCATCTATCTTCACCGTGCTGACTGCCAAATCCACACGACCAGGTGTGGCCATCGCTGACTTTGTCATCTTCCCCCCGAGGTGGGGTGTGGCCGACCACACCTTCCGTCCACCGTACTATCACCGTAAGTCCACGATAGCGCACATTCTTTTGTTCAACTCTAAAGTGGTTTGTTCTCATTTTGCAGAGGAAGGAGACGAAGACTTGTTTTTTTAAAGCAGAGACAATGAATGTTGAGAACTAGGTTGCTGAGATGGAGCTGAAATTGAATCCTAATTTGAATGGAAATGTCAAATTCCGTCTAGTGAGACTCATTTTAGTCCATCATGAAATGAAACAAGCCAGCCAGAAGCTAACATGTCCATTTACCCAACCAGTTTCAAGACAGCAGGTGATAACAATCCACCTGCTTTATGACTCTTTTCAGCTGAAGCATCCACGGAGCCTTTTGTCTGTTTTCACCACAGCTCTGTAAGGCCATCTGGTGGAGAGCTGTGTTACAGCCTCCCTGTTATACAGCAAACTGTACCCAGCACAGTGTTGTGTTACAGCGCCTCCTGCTTGTCTCTGTAGGTAACTGCATGAGTGAGTTCATGGGTCTGATCAAAGGCCACTATGAAGCCAAAGAGGAGGGTTTCCAGCCTGGAGGGGGCAGCCTCCACAGCATTATGACCCCACACGGGCCGGACGCTGATTGCTTTGAGAAGAACAGCACCGCTAAGCTTGAACCTGAGAGGGTGGCCGAGGGAACCATGGTACAAAAATAAATACATTTCAAGGTCAGCTTTTGAAACAGGTTGAATACCACCAGTGATAATATCTGTCATGTATTTTCTCTCACCCAGGCGTTCATGTTTGAGTCGTCCTTCAGTATGGCCGTGACCAAGTGGGGTCTACAAACATGCCAGAGACTTGACAAGAGCTACTACCACTGCTGGGAGCCTCTCCGCAGCCACTTTAATCCCAAATGGAAGCCCAGCAAACAGTAGTACAACAACAGAGTGACTCAGAAGAAATTCAAACCAAATACAGTTGATGTAATTTCACTTCATTTAAGATAACTACAAAGAGTTTAATGTTGGTGGAACTTGGCTTCCTTTGTGTTGTTTGATTGTGTCTGTTGCCGGCATTACAGAGAGAATAAAGTCATTTATTTTATGCAGACAACTAAGACTGGAGTTGCACAATAAAAACACAGATGACAAAGATTTGCTGTTTGTATTGTTATATATAAAAATCACAATGAGGCTGCATTAATCCAGGGTGTCTACAGGTCCTTAAAAAGTCTTAAATTAAATGTTCTTAATATAAGGCCTTAAAAGGTGTTTAAGTGTCTTAAATTGAGATTCAATGGGTCTTGAATATTTTCAGTCACATTACCATGAAAGTTCCTTTGTCCTGACAGACCCAATGTCTGTTTACAATCTGAAGAATTGCAATAATAAATAGCATTTATGACAGCAATGAGATTTTGTTCTCTTTTTACATTATATACATTCAATTTAAACTCACCAAATTGTTGTCATTTTTCCTTGCTGTTCATTTTGGACTGATGTCAGAGTACTGTGTGTCACACACATAAATAAATATAATGTGTGTTTCCATTTCAGGTTTGGTCTTAAATTCCATTTAAGGTGGTCTTAAAAAGGTCTTAAATTTAACTTGGTTATATCCGTAGACACCCTGAAATCATCTCTGTATATGCAACTGTACAGGTCAGTTGTGCTTAATACATGTTGCCTCACAGCAAGAGGGATCCTGGTCCGAACCCAGGGTGGGGGAGCCCCTCTGTGTATACCCCTCTGGGTACTCCGGCTTCCTCCCACAGTCCAAACACATGCAGGTTAATTGGTGACTCTAAATTGTCTGTAGGTGTGAATGTGAGTGTGAATGGTTGTCTGTCTCTATGTGTCAGCCCTGTGATAGTCTGGCGACCTGTCCAGGGTGTACCCTGCCTCTCACCCAGTGTCAGCTGGGATAGGCTCCCACACGACCCTCAACAGGATAAGCAGTTACAGAAAATGAATGTACATTTTTTGTGTCTATCTTCTGCTTTACTCTGACAGTTTATTGATTAAAGGGAACACCGCCCAAATTAAGAATTCCCATATGATATTTCCACAGTTTAGGAAGGTTCAGTCAATATTTGTGAATATTTGCTTTGCTCTCTCAAAACCAGAAACGGTCTCTAAGTCTCAAACTTGTGATGTCATAGGGTATTGAGTCTGGAGCAGCTCCATAGACAATGAATGGCCTGATTTTGTGGACCCACGATGTTTTTCTTTTATACCTAAGTGAGCTTTATTTATTTATGTGGTGTTCTTGGTTTTAAAAAAAGAAAATGGACCCGTATAGACTGAATTTCATGACCTTGCGCTAACACCTCCAGGCAGATAACAGGTAATTGTTTTAAATTGCAGAGATATGTGAAGTCGGTAAAGTTGTTAATTTCTGTTGTCACTTTAAGCTGTAATTGTAACATTTAAAGATTTATAGCTAAACACGATGGTCTGACCTGTCAGATGTTTCTGCTGTGCTTATTTTCTGTATTTGATTGCTCTGCTAGCATCATTCACAAACCAAATCTACCAGCACAGAGGCTAAACAGTGTACTGCCATGGACAGGGGCTGCAGCAATGTATGCTATATTAAGTATATTTTTAATGCTTTACCTTACACACTTACTGATTGAGGCAGCGGTAGACCAATACCAACTCCTGTGTTCAGTGGAGTCTGGTTGTTTTGAGATAACAGCAAATAAAAAGGCAAACTCGAGCAATTAAAGCAGCCCGTGAAGGAGTTTTGTTGTGTTACAGCCTTTAGCCTTGGTCAGTAAAGGAAACAGCTGATAGTTATGCTTTAGGTAACAGTCGGTCAGCAGAGGGCCTAAAAGGGGCCTCGAGGTCAGGCTACTTGACCTTTGTTATGAACATACTCCATCCATCATCTCCCAGTTGTTGCAGAGGGAGTACAGCTGCCCAGCTGCCTTTGCTCCGTTGCCATAGCTCCCAAGGTTAAGGGGAGGTAAAGGGAGATTGCACTTTGCTCCAGGCTCAACAGACAAGAGCATTTTATAAGAAACAGTCGAGGTGATTTAGATTGCAAGGGAATATAGTTTGGGGTAAATGCAAGAGCTGGGCAAGGACACCATCAGAATCTCTGGACAGCATACACAGTGGTATACTCTGTATATTCTCCTTCAAGTCGTTATTAAATATCGAAGCCTCCTGAGGTCTTCTTCAGCTGTTATAGCATCAGCTCTGAAATTCTTATCACACAGCCTCTCAGTTCAGTACTGTTTTGCTGACACAGTGGTCTGACCAGTAGCTCATGAAAACTAATGTTAGCAAACTGTAGATAGAATAGAATAGCCCGGTGTCCCAGAGTTATTTTACCTCTACATGTGCCAATGTTATCCTAAATTCAGCATTAACTTGTAACTGCTACTTGTGCCCACAGTAGTTGCTGTTTAGCATAAGCTGTACAGTCACTTTTTAACAGTAACTTGCTCGAGGGCACCTCAGTGATCACCGATGATGAGACATGTAGCATCTTATTTACTTTTCCTGTGCAGATTTTTATGTATGTGGCTAGTGATCATATTGTCAGCCATAGTTTCCTTATGTGAGCCTCACTGTCCCTCTGTCCTCTGTCTATTGTTAATAAGCCACACTAATACTTGTGCAGTGTCCCTACTCTGGTCTGAGGACATTAATTGTGCACACATTCACACCTCTGCCTCACCAATCAAAACCACATGACTGTTTTTGACAATATAACTTTATTCGGTTATTAATAATTACACACGCTGACATCACTAGAACATACAGGAGGTCTTTATACATCGGAGCTCATGATGCCAAACTGTACTTCCGCTCCAGGGTCCCGGCCTTAATCTGCGCCTCCTTCCTATCCTGTTAAACAGACGACACACAGATGATGGGTTAATATAGTTTCCATGGCAACAAAGTCATATCACCCTCACCCTCTTCACCTTCCGGACATTTTTCTCGACTGCATGTTTTATGAGTGAGCGCTTTGTGATTGTCAAGCGGGGTTTTTTTCTCTCCCAGTGGAGAGAGGGGAGACGAACATGATAGCCCAGCAGTGCGACAATTGCACCAAATTTTCATTTGAATTCCTATTGGCAGAGACTTAGAGGGCGAATCACCATGACAATGGGGAGGAAAATGAAAGCAAGCAGCATTTCAAATGAAGCATTCACTTCTAATGTGAATGGAGCCGTGACAAAAAAGATCAACTGCACACCTACGTGGGAATAATGAGTCCCAGTCCTCAACCAAAAAGCTTTTCAGATCTATGATGCCATAATGACCAATTATTACATTTCAGGATTATTTCAGACAACTATTCTTGTAAATGGATTATAACTTAACATGGTACAATTACCTCATGTGTTCTCATTCCAGTGTTTTGTTGTTCACTGCATTATATCTACTACAATCAGTGATATTCTGACCACCAGGCTGGCACTGAGTATTGTCAACAGAGCAGCAGATAGACGCAATGAAAAGAAGACAGCAGTGGGGACTGTAGAGACACCTGCAGCACAGCAGCACTCACTGAGAATAATTACTTTAACCTGCAACAATATTTGGCACATAATCTTGTCTTATTTCTGTTTTTTTGTCAATTCTATTTCAGTCTTGCTCTTTATATATCCTAAAGAAGGTCAATGGGCTGAAGCTGTGCATAAAGAATTTTCTAAATTATTATTTGTGTGCTTGCTTGATCTATTTTGGCTCTGTATGCAGACATGAACATGTCCCACTGTATCTTTAGCACATTGACAGCTTAAAAGAGCCACAGGTGAGTCGTGCTATTCATGTAACACTGACAAACAAGCAAAGAGAGTTCAGTACATCTTGATGCATACCCTGTCTGTCTTGAAGATGTAATAAAGGCCGAAGAGAGGCGCAACTCCAAACATCACACCCAACAGAGATGTCTTGAACGTGGGCTTGAAGGTTGTGTAGGGGTTGGCACGTGCATACACCCAGCGTGTCAGGGCAGGGTCTTCCTGTAAAGACAGTAGTATACAATTAAATTTAAAAAATAGCCCTGTGTACACTGATTTTTTGCCATCAAGAAAAACATTTAAGACAAAACAACTGTTTACTACAACAAGACAAGAAGACTTTGAAAGATATAGATGACGCTATGATAATACAAAACTGTTGTGATTGTTCTTTGTCTCAAAAAGCTTTACAGTATGTCCACCTACAGCACCCTCTGTCCTGAAGCTCTTTATTTTATTTACAAGTGGAAAAGGGAGAGATCTCCAAATGAGCAAGTGAGGAGGGATCCCTCTTCAAGGACAAGCCTTTTTCACGTTGTGCATTTTGACATGTCAAGAACATTTTTTTTTTACAGGTGTAAATAATAAAATTAATATTAGAAGCATGAGGGTTACTGGTTTGAACCTGGGGTGGGGAGTTTGAACCCTTGTAAGTGCAGGTTTTCTCCGGGTACTCCGGCTTCCTCTCACAATCCAGGGGCACGTCAGGTTAATTGGTGACTCTAAATTGCCCGTAGGTGTGAATGTGAGTGAGAATGGTTGTCTGTCTTTATGCGGTAACCCTGCCATAGCCTAATGTCCTGTCCAGGGTGTACCCAGCCTGTCGCCTGATGTCAGATGGGATAGGCTCCAGCCTCTACACGACCCCTGACAGGATATGCGGACATAGAAAATGAATGAGTGCATGAATGAATTGCGTTTAGATGCTTGAATTTCAGGGTTTTGGTACTGTGCATGCTGGCTTACTTTAAGGCTGAGATTTCAATAACGTTAACAGTAACACCTGCGCTTTTCCTACTACAACAGGCCAAATTGTGGGAAGAAGCCACAGTGTGTACAAAATAAATGTGGCAGTGGTAAAGCCACAATATGGAGAAACAAGATGATAATATAATGTACATGTATTAAGTAAATGTTAAGTGTGACAATGTAAGGATGGTATAGACAAAGAGAAAAAAAAATAGGACATATTTTGACCATCTAAATGTCAATTAGGGAGGACACCAACATCCTGCTAAATAATGAGCCACTGCAGTTTGACTAATTGAAGCACTCCGGACCAGGGTCAGTTTGGTTGCACGGTTGAACCGAACGGGACAGGTATGTGGCAATCACCTGAAGTGATAATTACCTTTTGTGATAGTACCAATGTCATTTGGTGTTTATTTACTCTATCTCTAACACATGGGAACAGTGAGGCACTTCAGGAGGGTTTTATTTTAAACACAGTTTAAGCTAGGCTACATTATACTGTGTGCTGTCGAGGTTAATTTTCTCTCTATGGTGCGAGTTAGCTTCTAAATTTTGATTCCACCCAGTCCCACATTAATACAACATTCATATAAATATGCAACCCCAAGCGTTACACCAATATATTTTAGTAAAACTGGGTTTTTACGACTTGTGCTCTCCGACATGCTAGCGTTAGCAGCTAGCTAGCACCTAAGCCAGACTCAAGGGTGACATTGCTAGCTAGCATGTAGCCACTTACAATGAGCTCTTTTCTGTGCGGGTTATTGAGCTGCGTCTGATACTGCCTCTTCAGATTAGCTCGTAGTGCTGCCCTGTCTTCTTCGGCGCGTCGCTGCTCCGGCGAGACGTTAAAATACTCATTTGGGTCCAGTGTTTTTGGCCGAGTAGCCAAGGGCGCCTCTTGGTAGTCCGCCATGTTTGTTTGATGACGGACGGAACGGGGCAAACGAGAACTCGTGAAATCTCGCGTTGAGCGGCGGAATCGTCACCATAGCAACATCAAACTTTGTCTCGCTGAGTGTGTTGCAGTGAAGCAATGAGCGGAAGAAAACAAGAAAAGAGTCTTCTAGCTGAGAGTGATGATGACTTTCAGTATGAGGAGGTGTCTCTGGAGGATGAGTGGAGTGTGACAGAGGGGGAGGAAGATTTGGAGGCGACGGTGAAAGCTATCCAAGACCGCGCAGAGGCCACTGCTGCTGCTGCGACCTCCATCACACACCAACCTGAGGCCGTGGATGACTTTCTACGCAACTTTCTCTCGCAGATGGCCATGACAGAAACACTCGACTGTTTCCAGACCGAGTGGACCGAGATGGTGCACAAAGGGCTGGTGGATCCAGAGCTGGTCGGTGTGGTGCCGGATGTGTACACTGAAAACCAGCGTCTGGAGAACCAGCTGAAAGACGTGCAGCGGGAGGGGGAGGAGTACAGACTGGCAGCCGCTGCTGGAGCTGAGACACTGCAGAGGGTCCAGAGACACAGAGACTTCCACCGGCTGCGACACCAGCGTGTTGTCCAGGAGAAGAACCGGCTCATGGAGGAGATGAGGAGGCTGAAGGCGCAGTGCAGCACCTATGAACCTGCAGTGAAGCGGATGAATGAGAAGTGCCAAGCAGTTTTAAAGCAGACCATGCTGCTGACTGTGGAGAGAGATAAAGCCGTAGGACAGTCAGCTCAACATGACACCTCCTTCTGGAAGGATGCAGGTGAAGAAGGAGCAGTGAACACTGCAGCAGAGCCAAGTGTCAACATGACAGCCCATCAAGGGATCAAACCAAAACCTCCCACAGCTCCAAATGGTCCAAGGAGTCAGACCAGGGTGAAGACAGGGAGGGCACATGTCTGTTGAAATAAATGTTTGCTCTCACATGCAGGCTGTCAATGCAGTAATAATATCTGGTACTGATTCTCAGTCACTCAGTCACACAAAATGGAAGATATTTAAAGAAAAACATACATTTTCTTTAAAAATATTTATACAAAATAAAAGAAACATTCAATATCCAATATAAAGAGGACTGTCCTGTCATGATAATATGAATTTTAAGTCACTTGGTTCTACTACATAGGTGCTAATGACAAAAATCATGATTAAAAAAAAAGAAATAATGTAATATTTATAAAGAATATTGATATAAATAAAAGTTGCATTACAGTTCCTCACAAGGAGGTGTGTCCTGTGTAGTTCTAATATCTGTTATTGGTTTTGGGGTCACTAGGTCACACTTGCTATTTTTAAAAAAGTGTGAATTTTTCTATAAGTAAAACATTTTTTTGAAGCACTAAAATCCATCATGAAAGAGTGTGTTCTGTCTAATTATATATTTTGGCTATATATTTGAGCGACTGGCTCACATTAAATGGAAGTTATTTAAAAAATATGTGGGAAAAAATCATGATTTTTCCATAAAAATATTAATATAAAATAGAAGAAGCACTTCACATCTCATATAAAGAGGTGTGTCCTGTGGAGAAATAATATCTGGTATTGGTTTTGAGTATCTCCGCCACATAACATGGAAGTTAATGAAATAAATGTGAGTTTTCTTATATTTACAATATTTATATAAAAAAGAATAAACACTGAAATCCCATAAGAAGAGGGGAGTCCTGTATAAAGGTACATTTTGGTATTAAATTTGAGTCACTGTTGTTGTTATTGAAAACAAAACAGCAATTTTCCATAAAAATATTAATGTAAAATTGAAAAAGCACCAAAGTCCCATAAAAAGAGGTGGGATCTGTGTGTCCTCAGTAAATTCCAGTATTGATTTTGAGTCACTTGACCATATCACATGGAAGCTCTTAAAAAACAAACATTTTCCATAAAAAATATTATTTAAAACAGAAGAAGCACTGAGACCCACTATGAAGAGGTATGTCCTGTGTGTCCAGTTCAGTAACAGGTCCTAGCATTGACTTTAAGTCAGTAGGTCATTTCAGGCTACATGGAAGCTAATAAAAAGAAATTATTAATCTTTCATTAAAATATTTATAGGTATAGAAAGAGCACTGAAATCACATATGAAGGTGAAGGTGTGTCCTATGTAGTTAGAGCATTGATTTTGTGCCATGCAGGAAGATATTGAAAAAAAAAATATTAATAAAGATGTATATGTAATATAAACTGCAATGCTGACTTTAAATGTTGAATATTACCATTAATGTATGAATGACATCTCATGTTTTTTTGAAAGGCTGATGCTATACTGCAATGCTGGCTTCAATGTGTAAGAAGAACATGAAGTAGTAGGAACAGTTGGAAATGTGTGAATTGGTTTAATTAGTATGAATGTCATTGGAAAGTTGAATTATACCCATGAAGTATAGACAGTACTGTACTGATGTATCTGTACTGATTTTGAGTCACTTGGTTGTATTACATAGAAGCTAATGAGAAAAACATGTTTTAAAAAAAAAAAAGAAATCATGCATTTTATATAACAGTATTAATATAAAACAACGGAAGCATTGTGAATCCATATAAAGAGGTGTGTCCTATGTAGTTATAATATCTGTTATTGATTTTTGAGTCTACATGGAAGCTGTTTTTAAAAAAGCATGTGAATTTTCCATAAAAATGTTTAGAATAAGTAAGTGAAGTGACTGAGTGATTGGCTCACATTACACGGAAGTCATTTAAAAAATATGTGAAAAAAATCATGAATTTTCCATAAAAATATTAATATAAAATAGAAGAAGCACTTTACATCCCTTTATATAGAGAAGAAATAATATCTGGTGCTAATTTTGAGTCACTCTGTATTATTACATATAAACTATTAAAAGAAAACATATTTTTCTGTTAAAATAACATTTATATAAAACAGAAAAAACACCAAAATCCTATACGAGGAAGTGTGTCCTGTGTGATGGTAATAATTATTGATTTTGAGTCATGTGGTTATATTACATAGGAGAACTTTTTTTTTTTTTTTTACAGAAAAATCATGAATTTTTCATAAAAATGTTAATATAAAACAAAAGAAGTGTTACTATTCCATGCGAGGAGGTGTGTCCTGTGTACTTATATCTTTTTTTTTTGAGTCTCCAGGTCACATTACGTGGAAGCTGTTTTTTTTTTTTTTTTTAAAGTGTGTGAATTTTCCATTTAAAAATTCTATAAAATAAAGATTTCAGTATGAAGGGGTGTGTTCTGTCTAGTAATACATTTTGGTATTACATCTGAGTGACTGGCTCACATAACATGGAAGTTATCAAAAAATATGTGGATGAAAGATTTTTAAAAATCATGAATTTCCACAGTAATATTTATATAAAACAGAAGAAGCACATCCCATATGAGGAGGTGTGTCCTGTGTAGTTAGAATATCTGGTGTTGATTTTGAGTCACTCTCTTATTACATATAGAAGCTATTAAAAGAAGACATGTTTTTTAAATAAGAAATCATACATTTATTCAAAATAGAAGACACAAGTGTGTCCTGTGTGGTGTTATGTTTGAGTCACTAGGTGACATTTCATTGAAGCTACTGAAAAAAAAAAAGCATTTTCCATTTTTCTTGGCATAAATGTCACTACCTCAATGAAGGTCACAGACATTCATTTCCGCACCTTCACCTATCGTCGCCCTGTCATTCAAGTCCCAACATGTTGCATTATAGAGTAACACCACAAGAGAGCAGTCTCCAGCAAGCTTTGGCTCCGCGGCCTCAGGGTGAACATCAGCCTGTGATATCAGCCAACTGCAGCTCCACCAGAGAAGAAGAATCTGTAACAGCGGGGAGGCAGGAATCTGCTGAGCTGCACGCAAAGATAAACCAGTAAAATACCAGTGTCATTCTTTCTCATATGAGTGCTCATTTTCCCTTTAAAACAACCACAGTAATGCTACCACTTGTTAGCATGGGGTTTGGATGGGCATACAGTCGGCAATAACATTACAGAGCTACTATTGCAGTGTTTAGGCTACGTGCACTGACTTTACACGAGAGTCCTGATGCACAGATCTGCTGTAATACTGTCAGAATAAGAAGCTGTATTAGCACAGTGAACTTTCCATTCCTGCAGACATATTTTGTTTAGTGAGAATTTATCTGCTTGTACTTTTTATCACGCCAGGATGGTGGGATTTAAGTAAAGCTAAGCTGTCATATAGCCTGTTCTCAGACAGCCCAGTGGTTTTACAATTGGATTATGCAACACAGACATATAACTTCTCACACAGAAGTTCTTTTTCTCCCTCCTCTTACACTTCATACTTGAGTTGTAGGGTACAGAGTTGCTGAGAGAGCTCTTTGATCCAGAGAGGCCGAGGCAAAGCTACAGTACGTGTGACCAAATGATTTATTGTCCTCTCAGGACCTCTAAAGCGCCACCCGCTCTGCAGTTTTGAAACATCCATTTATGACTTCAAAATTCAATGTGAGACCACACTCCCGGGCCAACGAGCCTCCCCTCTCCCTCTCTCCAAAATGTTCAGAGAGAGATTTAGCCTCCGATGAAACATTAATATGTTTCTGCCCTCGCTGGCACCCGTAAGACCTCGTGGACTTGGAGTTGAACTTTGGGAAGTTTTTGAGCTGTGGGCACAAAGGCGTCAAAAAAACGTTTTTATTTCCTTACAACCTGCGTCCCTCACTATCAGCCTCCACTTTGCTTTGTTTTTCTTACAACAGAACATTTATTATTTTTTATCACACATCAGATATGCTGACTGACGTCTATTTTGATGCACTCACCGTGTAAAGCTTTTGACAGATAATAGAGAGCTAAAGACGCGATCTAGATATGGAGGCAGTCACAGACGGAGAGAACAGGAATGAAAAGGCGTGGAGGATTTCTATCAGCAGTCTGCGCTACCTTGCAAGACTTAATCACTCCCAGTAATCAGAAGTCATTTTGTGGTGCTTTGTAAAACGACTTCTACATGCGAGCCTGGCTTGAAAAGTGGAAGCAGGTTTCTGTGCTGACCACAAACTAAAAGTACTCCTCTCCTTCTTCTTCACCAGAGGTCCCTGAAGTGGTTTGTAGACACAGAGACAATGACCTAATGTGTTATGCTGCTCTTTTGTGCTTACTCACAATATTTCCTGGCCCAGAGACTCCATTACTCCGCTGCCCTTGAGGAATGTAACTAAGGAATGTAATGTTCCTTTCCACCCTTGTTTTCATCTGCAGAGCATAATTGGACCAGTTTAGAGCCTTTGTAAATTTCACAAATGGTTACAAAGTCAATGAGGTGGTGGCTGGAGGCAGGAGGTTTTGCTATTTCAGCCAACGTTTTGTCCCTCCCGAGCCCAAATTACCTTTTCCAGGCTGCCCACTTCTTCCTTCCTGCTGATTTCTCATCCGAGGAAACATGGTTGTCTTTCACAGCCTTTAAAGTCCCCCTCCAGACACACATGTAAAAATACTCTGCTATGAATATGTTTCGTTTAACATGGTTTTCCAACATAACATGTAAAAAAATAAACTCTGAAAAGAGGCTGGAAGCAGATCTGCTCTTTCTCCCTTACTGAGAAATCCTGGATCGGCCTCTGCCTCGCCCACTGCAGCTGCATGTGGTAGGTTTCACTTTCTGCTTTCTCTGCTGGCACAGTGCTAAAATAAAGTGTGAAGGCTTGGCTCAATAACTGTAAATAAAGATGGACAACACGTCTCAACTTCCTCCCACTGTACAAGGAAGATATAAAAGAAGAAACAGGCATGGCGACAGTGACAGTGACAGTTTCTTGGAGGCAGACTTTGGTGTCAGGACTATTGGAGTCAATGAGGCGCGCAGTGCTAACCAGACTTTAACCCATCATATCTTTGTTGACTCAACTTTGACTGACACAATCCTTCCACCTGATTAAAAACACACATTAGGTGAGGATTAGGTGATGTTTTTTAATCTGATGGAAGGATTTTGTCAGTCAAAGTTGATACAATGGGTTAAAGTGTAATTTGCTGTCCCCGCCCCATTGACTCCAATAGACCTGGAGCCAGCTGCACAAAACACCTTAAGTTTTCTACATAAGTATTACACTTGAGACATTTTTCCTAAGCTGAGGGACTTACTTAAGGGTGTTGCACAGAATCCCTGAGAAGGTTTCCATAGTTAAATAAAAATGTGAAGGCATTTCCTGCATTGAAAGAGATTTTACAGTGGTAAAATGCTACAGTTTCCATGATAACCATGTGTTTGCATATGCTTGAGCCCGAAAGTCTTTTGTGTAATGGTTTTACTAACTTTAAGGGATTCTTTAAGTGTAAGATAAAGACAAGAAGAAAACCTGAAATACTTAAGTAAACATTTTAAGGAACCTGAAGGAAAAGATGTGTTTTGTGCAACTTATTTTATTTTAAGGAAGTCTTAACATGGATTTTCAGGAAAATCTTCACTTAGGATATTTGATGCAACCGGCCCCTGACACCAAAGTCTGGCTCTTCAAACGCTCTTGATTACTCTGTCTTTTATTCTTTCCTTACCACTGTACAAAAATGAAGCCAAAAATATACAGGATATGACTGCTGACCTCATTTGGAGCCAGAGTCTGCGCACTAGCGATCTCTGCATTATCAGGTTCCTGCCCATACACCCATTTAGCCAATCACAAGCAGTGCCCTTGATCAGCAATTTGCACACACAGATATCAATCATGATGTCAACTCCCTTTTCATAGCATTACATAACTAATTAAAACCAAACTTATATAAAAAAAAGAACACTTGAACATACATAAAATGACAGAAACCATCTTTCAGAAGAAGTTTGATCTTTTAGCTTGGCCGATGTCCTGTCTGCTAACATAGGTTTATGATCTATACTGCAGCCAGCAAGGGGACGATAGAGATGTTTTTACATCTCACTTTTGCAGGGCTGTCATATCGTCCATCTTTATCATACAGTTTATGGTCTGGCTTTGTGAGACTAGCGTCCGATTGACCGGTGAAAAAGCAGTGCACATCAAGATAACTAATATTAGATTAAGCTATAAAGGTTTGAGCCTCAGTCAGCCCCAGATGCAGATAAGGAGTCTGCTGGTCATGAAAATTGGCAAATAGCGGACATATCAGATGGTAAGTGTAGTTAGCATCTTTCATCTGTTTAATGTTGTTTGTTAGCTTGTAGGCTTACTGTCAGTGACTGCCACAGTGTCAATGGTTGTGAAACATACAATAAAATCCACTGTTACATTGAGTTCACATCCAAAAACTGCACACTCTACCAAGTTTGCTGTCAGAACTTTCATTGCGTTAATGCAACCTCTCGCTCTCTATACTGACAAGTCCACTCTGCAAAAGGTGTTTCAGGTTTCTTTGCTGGTGTTGTGGTACTAGAATCGTAATTCTTTAAACGATACCCAGCCCTGTTAGTCCATCCATCCATCCATTTTCGTTTGCTTATCCGGGGCTGGGTCGTGGGGGCAGCAGCACCCTATCTCTAAGGCTGAGCCCAGCCACCCCACGGACAAAAGCACCCCAGACATCCCTCTCCCCAGCAATGCTGTCCAGCTCCTCCTGGGGGACCCCCAAGGCGTTCCCAGGCCAGATGACATATATAATCCCTCCAGCATGTTCCAGGTCTGCCCCAGGACCTCCTACCACTGGGATGTGCCTAGAACACCTCTAATGGAAGGTAACCTCCACTGACCGGCAGCGGCTCTACTCCGAGCTTCCTCCAGATGTCCGAGCTCCTCCCCCTGTCTCTAAGGCTGAGCCCAGGCACTCTTCGGAGGAAACTCATTTCGGCCACTTGTATCTGCGATCTTTACCCTCTTTACAGTGAGGCTCCGGCACAGCTCCCGCATCACTGCAGACACCGGTGATCCATCTCGTGCTCCATTCTACCATCGCTCGTGAAGACCCTGAGATGCTTGAACTCTCGCGCTTGAGGCAGTAACTCTCCCCCAACCCAGAGGGGGCAGTCCACCGTTTTCCGGCAGAGAACCATGGCCTCAGAATTGGAGGTGCTGACTCTCATCCCAACTGCTTCACACTTGGCTGCAAACCGCCCCAGTGCATGCTGGAGGTCATGGTGTGATGAAGCCAACAGAACCACATCATCTGCAAAAAGCCTTATCAGTGACGTACCTAACCTTGTTTGCCCTTGGTATGCTTGGTATCAGATTGTGGGGAGGTGCACAGACCTTTGGAAGAATGTGAAAACACCTCTCCAGTGACAAACTTAAACAAGTCAGTATTGTCCATGTCAGACATTTCGGGGGGCATAAACATAATAAACACATTTTGAGTGGAAGGGAACTTTAAGAAGTTTTTAACTTTGTGGCGCCGTCTTAAACACCTCAGGCTGATTGGAATTCCTCCCCTGCTCGCCCCACTCCCTGCGCTGCCCCCTCAGCTCCACTCTCCACTGACAGCCCTGTCCACTTCACAGCCCGCGACAACCTTTGTGTCATACCAAAGAGAAAGAAGAATGAGAGGGAGAAAATTCACGTTTCAGCCCACTTGGCTCGGGCTGAACCAAACCTGCCTTGCATCCTTTGATCTCTCTGACTCTGCACCTATTTCTCACCGAATCCTTCGTCCTGTTTATGCAACTGAATTACACCAGGCCTTAAACTGTGATTGATTGAAAGAGATTTCTTTAGTCTAGTTACCAGGCATATATATGATGTGTTGGCTCCTCATTCCTCAAGATATATTTTTAAGAAATCCTGCCTTCTCAATTCATCTTCAGTCCTCTCTGCCATCCTATTCTAATCTATATCTGTGAAATTGATTCACCCTGTCTAAGAGTATTCCCTTCTTAATAAATCAACTTTCCATGGACCTATACAGTGGGCAGCGGGTCACACTCAGCAATATTTTCTGTTTTAATGTACTGAGCAGGGCAGAGATGGGGCCGTGGCAGTGACTCAGCAGGCATCCATCATCTTCAAGGAGAGCTACACAGATGAATTGCTCAGAGACTGAATTGACAAAATCCTGCATTCTTCTTTCAGCGATGCTCCTTTCAGTGCTCAGCTCGTGCGTCAGGTTTCTCTGGCAATATTCACTCCAAAGCTAAGGAGATTTATTGCCTGTGAATTACTAATAACGAAGGATGTGGGCACTCTTGATGCCCGGGCTGTCAGGATCAGCATCCAGCATGTTGTGGTTGGCATGCGAGCACCTTGTAAAACCAATTTTGGTCAAGATTGTAATTATTTTGCTTCTATTGGTTTAAGGAAAGTCTTGAGAAACCTTTTTAAATAGATTAACTGAACTCAAAAATGCATGGTGGTCAAGTTTAAATCAACACTGCCTTCTCTCGATTCCTGACATTTTATGACGAGTAATTTTCCAACCATAGCCAGTGTTGCATTTCCACCCTGGCAAAGTGAGCCACTGCCTCGGGGCCACAGAGTCCCCTGATCAATCCATATCAGTCGACTGAACATAACTTCACCAAAGGAAGAGTTTGACATTTTGGGAAATGCTCGTTTGCTTTCTTGCTGACAGCTACACAAGATTGATGCAACTTTCATGTCTGTACAGTGAATATGAAGCTAAAGCCAGGAGACTGTTAGCTTAGCTTAGCATGATGGCTGGAAACAGGGGGAAACAGCTAGCCCGAGTCTGTCCAAAGGGTACGAAATCCATCTTCCTGCACCTCTAAAGTTTACAGATTTTCATGTTATATCTTATTTGATCTGTACAAAAAAAAAGATAAAACTAACAATTATTTCACCAACAGTCTGATCATGTTCATGAAGTTGCCAGGCAACTAGCTTCCAGTATTTCTGCTAATCTGTGCTAAGCTAATCATCTCCTGGCTCTACCTTCATATTTAGCATTCAGACATGATATCATTTTTCTCATCTAATCCGTTCTTATTCCCAGACCATTAAATACCAACGCTTTTTCACACCCCTCAGCATCTCGTAGCGACACACAGGGCACCCTTTAGTGTGTCTATGTGAGGCACAGCTAATACTCAATGTAACATGTGGTTAATGTTGTGAAATGGTCACAGTTAGATTTAGACAACTGCACTACATGGTTAAATTTAGAAAAATAGCATTTTGGATTAAAATAAGTGTTAATTACATAACATAATTTGATGTAAATATGTCAGTATTTACATTAAGTGATGTCAGTGCACGACTGCACATAAATTGTGTAACTTTACGTAAAACAACATTGACTTTTGGTTTCACACGGGACACGAACTGTCTTATTTGAAAGCATAGACTGCTTATAAAGATGGAAAAGTACACATCAAATAAAATGTATTTCATGTGTACTTTGAGTTTTTTGTTTGACTCATGTCCCGTCCACTAACATTCAGAGGGTGGGCTTTATGACCTATCCGCAGCCAGCCACCAGGGAGCAATTGAGATGTTTTGGCTTCACTTTTGGGAAGCTGTCATATCATCCATCTTTCACGAAGGAGGTTTAGAGCCATATTAAAGAAAAAAAAAACAAAGATTTCAAGGATAAAGTGGTAAATCTAGGAGAGTAAAGCCACATGTGAATGTGTATTATTACCATGGTACTGCTAAAACATATTTTACTGTCACACCTATCACTGTTTCTATGCACTCCTGTCACTTTTTATTCCATGTTACCCGACTTTCCTGACTTAATCTGTGACTTTTTTTCTCCTAAAAGTTTACTTTCATAGATTTACGGCATTATGCCTAAAATTTTTTTCTTTAACCTGGCCTTAACCCTTTCAAACTTGATCTTGATTTCTTTCAAAAACATGGGAAGAAGGCAGTGAGCGACGAAAAAAATAAATGAAAAATTTTTTTATATTCTTATATGGTTAGGTTATATTTGATTATTATTTTTATATTAATATATTTTATTTTATATTATTATATTAATCTTTTGCTATTTATGGGGCATTCATTACCAAGTTGCTCATTGCCTTTTTCCCCATGTTTTTGAAAGAAATTGCACCAATTTTTTTTTTTCTTTTAGATATTTTTTTAGGGCTTTTTTGCCTTTTACGACAGTTGTTAGTGTAAAAAGGAAAAAAGAGGGGGGAAGACATGCAGGAAAGGGCCAAGGGTTGGAACTGAGGCTTTGTCCTCGCTGGGGCACCTAGCTCTACCAGGAAAGCTAATGGGTGCTCCAAAAATTTAACTGATTTCCTCAAAGCTTCGAAGGGTTGAATATTTGTTAAAGGCATCGGAAAGCAGGACAAGAAAAGTGATGTCACTCCAGGTTTCAAAGGGTTAATCCGCCTTTGTAATCTTTATACACTGTCTATGGTTGAAAGCATGGTGCATCTCATAAAGACGCTAAGGGGTGTCTTTGGCGTTGATCTTGCACACCAAAGGCCGTGTCAAGCAGCAATATTGGACGCCCTGGTGATGAGAACAGGCTGCATTAAGCCCTCTGTAAAAATTTCCAAAGTTATGAACTACTCCCTTAAACCAACACTGGTGTTTCTTGATTCCTGACGTTCAATGATGCAGAGTGAGTTAAATCTAATGGAAACCATTATAGCAGTCTATATATGCAGTAAATATATTGGTAATGTGTAGCCTACTAGGTACACTGTATGACTGTAGCATCAACATTTTGCATTAGCTGTAGTTCAAGCATGTCATCACAAGTTTGATCTGGATTTCAGCAGTGTCAGAGACATTTTGTAGACGTTTGTCTTTAGTGAGAAAATGGAGGGATTGCAGGTGGCAGACTGCCTCTGGATGTGCCGACAAAGGCTTTGTTTATAATAAGACGCTGCCAGAGCCTGAAAAAGTCAATGAATTCTGCATCGGCCCATAAATAACCCTTCCGCTGCCATACATGTTGAAAGGTCAGCAGGCTGATATATTGAGCTGACATCACAGCGCTGTTACTGAGGACTTACACATATCACACATACATCTCTGTTTGTCTATCTATGCCTTTCCTTCATTAGGACCAGGACGCCGATGTGACAGGGCCGGGCCGCCGTGACCGCATTTGGAGGAAGTCTTGACAGGCAGAGTTAGGGAGGCGGTTTGGGGGAGGTGATGTCAGGCCGGAGAAGAGTGACACGAGGTGAGGGAAGACAGCCAACGCCCTGTATCTGATCTGATGGGAAGTGGCAGGAGATGAAGAGAAGGAGCCAAATTCAGCCTGAAAGTGTGGTCATAGTCTGAGGTCAGTGGGAACAGAGAACAGACAAGCAGAGCCACTCTAGGAATACTGAGCAGGGAATACCTAGTCCGGACTGTCAATCACAAATATATCACACTTTACAGAGAGTCTGCAGTCACTACATTACTTTCTTTACTCTTACTGCCTGACGCAATGAAGTTAAAAGATAACTGGTGGTGATTTCAGTCGCACAGACATTGTTTACTATCGACACAAAAGCAGGAGTGGTTGCTAGGAGCAGTTTAACGAACCTTTTTCCACATTAATAAGAGAAATGTGTGAACATTTTGGGCAATATGCTCGTTGCTGAGAGTTAGATAGCATTGATCCAACTCTTACACCACTAGCAGCTATACGGATTGCCTGTATTAAAGAGACAAGATACGATACGTTTGTTACTCAGAGGTGTTTCCTGGGTTTGAGGACAATCAGGGTTCAGTCCAGACCTCTGTAGGGAGGATAAGGGAGATCCTCCCTCTGGAAAAAATTTTGATAAACAAGCTCTATTTTGATGCTTTTCAATAAAATCTGGCACCATAGTTACATTTAAAGTGACAATTGTTGAAAAATAGGAATGTGTACTTCAAAAGTGTCTTCACACCAATGCAACTAGATGAGACTGTGTATCATCTCTATGCAACAACTCTCTGTACTTCCGTTCTGCTTTGCAGCTTTTCAGGCTTATTTTGTGGCTGAATATAATTTATAGCTTCTTAAAATATGAATGAGGATAGTGATAGTGAGATACTGGCTACAGTTGCATTTGTAGTGATGAAATGGCGAAAAACAGAAACAAAACAAACATCAGATGGACTGTATTCATAATTAATACGCCACAATAATATAAATAACCAGCACCAATTAGTTAGTCGATGAGAATGTGTGTGTGGGGGGGGGCATAAGCACATAAGTTTCCTTTTAGAGTTTCAAAGTTGACCTCGCAGCAAATTGTGCAGCTTCGTCGGTCACTTCCTGCTTGTCAGAATTTTTCTCTCACTAATTTTGATTAATGTAGCTAGCTGTGTAGGAAGCTAATGTTCCCATTGTTATTACTGCCTACTTAGTGGTGATTGATTAATCCTTCTCTAGACAGACACAGCAGCAGACCTACTGTATCTCAATTGCTGATCATATCAGAGAGTGGGATTTAGGAGTGTAGAACCAAGTGAAAATCAACTAGAGGTTTCTTTAAAACCTGTATGATCATCTGACTCCTCCTGTTTCTTCCTTTTGTCTTCATATTCCCTGATTTCAGCAGTTACAGTGGCATGCAAAAGTTTGGGCACCCCTGGTCGAAATTTTGTTTACTGTGAGTAGTTAATTAAGTAGAGGATTAATTGATTTCCAAAAGGCATGAAGTTAAAGATGACACATTTCTTCAATATTTTAAGCAAGATTACTTTTTAATTTCAATCTTTTACAGTTTCAAAATAACAAAAATGAAAAGGTTCTGAAGCAAAAGTTTACTGCACGGTCAGTACTTTGTAGCTCCACGTTTGGCTAATCTCAGCTTCTAAACACTTTTTGTAACCGGCTAAGAGTGTTTCAGTTCTTGTTTGGGGGATTTTCGCCAACTTTTGAGGCCTATCCACAGATTTGTAATGATGTTTAGGTCGGGGGATGTGAGGTCCACGGCGAAAATCTTCAGCTTGCTCCTCTTGAGGTCGTCCATTGTGGATTTCAAGGTGTGTTTAGGATCATTGTCCTGTTGTAGAAGCCATCCTCTCTTCATCTTCAGCTTCCTCAGGTGAAAGCCCAAAGCATGAATCCACCCCTGTGTTTAACAGATGGACAGGTGTTCCTCTTTTCTCCAAACAAACCTTTGCTCATTGCATCCAAAAACTTCTATTTCAACTTCATCAGTCCACAGGACTTGTTTCCAAAAAGCATCAGTCTTGTTTAGATGTTCCTTTGCAAACTTCTGATGCTGAATTTTGTGGTGAGAACACAGGGAACGTTTTCTTCTGATGACTCTTCCATGAAGGTCAAATTTGTGTAGGTGTCACAGTAGAACAGAGCACCACCACTGCAGAGTCTGATGAATCTTCCTGCAGGTCTTTTGTAGTCAAACAGGGCTTTTGATTTGCCTTTCTAACAATCCTCTAAGCAGCTCTCTCCGAAAGACCTCAACTTGACCTCCACAGTTCCTGTTAAATGCCATTTCTTAATTACATTTCAAACTGAGGAAACAGCTGCCTGAAAACACTTTGCTATCTTCTTATAGTCTTCTCCTGCTTTGTGGGCATCAGTTATTTTAGTTTTCAGAGTGCTAGGCTGTTTAGAGGAGCCCATGGCTGCTGATTGTTGTGACAAGGTTTGCGGACTCAGAATATTTATAAAACTTTGAAATGTGCATCATCTGGCCTTCCTAATGATGACTGTGAACATGCCAGAGCTCTAACAAGCTCAATGAGGTTTAAGACCCTGGTATAAGTTGTCTGAGAGCTCAAATGTCTCGCGGTGCCCAAAATATTGTACATTGCTACTTTCCTTTTTTTTTCCACTCTAAAATTGTACAAAACAAAAACAATACAGTAATCTTGCTTCAGATGTTGAAAAGCATGTTTCATCTTTAACTTTGTGCCTCTTATAGATCAGTTCGTCTTCTACTCACTTAACTACTCACAGTAAACGAAATTTTGATGATGGGTGCCCAAACTTTTGCATGCCACTGTAACTCTGTGAGTCAACTCTGTCACCAAAGCTACAAAAGTTCCCACTTTGTAATAAACTGGAATCATCAATTAAATAGAACGACACTGTAATTCACACTGTGATAAAAATAAAAGACACAGTGTAAAGTTTTTCATCACTGGATGGTTTTGCATAATGTCAGTGTAGCTCCTGACTCACATTGTGATCCTATCTTTCTTAAAGATAAACCTCAGTTCCCCACGGCTAACGCAGAACTTGTTTGTGACTGTTTTCCCACATCGCATGTTGTTTGGGATGAGACGCTCCTGTCAACAGAAACTAATACTTACCCCGCGGTTTCTACTCCTTGAAAAGGATGCCGACTGTAAGCCACTAACTACATATGAACCTGACTGAAGCTTTTATGGGAAATTGTGACATATCACTCTGCTTGCGTAATTTCCTACCACAATACTATAGATTGAAGGCTTCCAGATTATTCTGTTAGTAGTGATTATCATCAGCTTTGTTCTCGAGGGGATGACTGAACCCAAAACACAGCGGAAACAATGCCACACACACCATTATGCAACCACAATGACTGAAATATGCTACAAGGATTCCCTTTGTGTTGACCACACACAGTGACACATGCTCGGATTGAAGTCTGAACTTTAATTTAACATTTACATCACCAGAGGAAATGGGTTTATACGGTTGATTTCTATTTATGACGCATCTCCGCCCGTAATATTGCTTTTTATGACGGATCCCTTTGTGTGTGTGTTTGTGCGCGCTGTCTGCAACTGATCTGCACACACTCGGACGCTTTTGCCTCGTTCCATCAAGCCATCAACCGTAAGTTTTCCCAGGATGCATTAGCCCAAGGGTACAGTCGGTTAGAGATACCCTGCTGGCAGCTGTCACAGTAGTGTGTGTGTGAGATGATGACAGGGGAGTGAGCTGAGGCTGCGTTTCTCTTGTTGCCTCTAAATAGGAATAATAAGCTCTTGGTTCTTATCAGAGCATCGCTGTTTTCTGAGAAACCCGAATGGCATCCTGTGGTTGTTTGTCACCAAGACGACGCCAAGACGGTTCACAACCAGCCAGTCCAGGTTATCTGGTGGCCATGTCAACAGCTCAGGACCTTACACTTGTCTGTATCCTCCGTGAGCGAGCTGCTGAAGCATATTCAGCACCAACTATGTGCTTCGGGGAAAATGTCATGTTTATAAATAACATTTTGTTGTGTTATTTTTTCCCTTTGCTCTCTGTTTGTGTCTATAAAACCATAAAAATGAGACTGAGAACTGCATACCCACGTCATGAGCTGAGGGCTTTGATCGGTAAATGAGCGGGGGATGAGTCATCCTTTTCATTTAGATTGCCTTACACTTTTACACAGGCTTTTTTCCTCATCAGATTGCCTCATGCTCTGGGTTTCCTGGTGGCAATCAGTTTGGGTGGGCCTGAGTGCAATTTTAGGCATCATTTTTGCTGCTTTTATTTTTAACCCAGCGTGCAATCATCACAGTGCAGCGCTGTTTTTTTTCTCAAGTGTGAACCAGGTGATTTGTTTAATCTGATATGCTGTAAATAGGTAGAGATCCAGATGCAGAGCAGCCCACAAAGATCAGATTTTGTGCGCACATTTACGTCAGTGTCCTGCAGAAACACTCAAACGAACCTTCTGGTCCAGACCGTACTGCGTTTCCATTCCTGGCCAAATGAATTAAAAATGACACAAGATATTTAAATAGACAAAGTTTGACTCCTGAAACAGATGGTCTGGACTACATTTAGATTTGTTCTCCCTTTCTCTCTCTCTCTCTCTCTCACACACACACGCACACACACAGAGGCTATTAGCCCTTGGCTGCTGTAATGTAAATGGATTAGGACCCTTTATAGCAAAGAGGTTCCTGCTGGTTTATCCTGCTGCCATCTTTGCCAACCATGCACCATACATGTAACACTTGCCATCTGTAATTGGGGACTTAGTGGCGTTTCAGCCCCATGATGCTCAGTTTTATGAATCAGTCATGGGCAGTTTCGCAGACCCTTGAGTGGGAAATGTAACGTGTCATTCTGGGAAAGGGAGAGGGAAAGACTGAGCTGCTACTGTTGTACGATTACTGAATGTAAAACTATTATCCAATTTTATGGAGGAGGCTCCAGTGGAGCATAAAGTGCTTAATGTTTAAAGACTCTCACACCATATGTCTCTACTAAACTTTTATTGGAATCTGATACAACAACACAAGAAACATTTCTGCAAAAATATACCCCAAATCTTCATAAGGAATCTGTGATTAAATAGGTTAAAACAAAATGGCAAACTATAATAATAATAATATGGGATCTTTGGTGATTTTATAACATGCAGGAATATATTAGAAACTTAAAATAGTATAGAAAAAGTATCCGTAAGTGCAGACTGACTGATTAAAGTAAGCGAGCTTACAGTTAAAACAGTAACGGTGGACACACACCATGATAAATCAAACCAAATAAAAACTGAAGTTCTTATTTCAAATGTCAGATTTTCACACCAATCTTCAGTTTGTGTTTTTTCCCGGGGAAGATTCCGACACACTTGTATGTGCACACCCCTTGTTAGACATTTTATTTTGCAGCACTCGTCTTCTGTGTGCTTCTTTTGGGCCTGTCGTTCTGTCCATCATTCTGTGCATCTCCCTGGAGAGCAAAGAACACATCATGTAAATATTTATCAAATGTCATAAATTTGTGCACGGGAGAATAAACACTGTGATGACTCACTCACCAGGACGGAGAAAGCCCCAGAACGACCTGAGCTCCCCCTCTTGGGTGGCTCATTCTTCACCTGTCTCCTTGCTCTAACCACCTGAAAGTGAAATCCCATACAGAGGAGTGATGTTTCTAAGCATTTTCTGCGAGGACACAAACTTATTTCAGCGTCATGATGATGATTTTCCACTGCAGAACTGAAATGACATTGTCAACTAACAGATTACACCAATGAGTGGACCAAAGTGATCCAATAAAACCAAGTAAGATGGCCTTATAACTCTGCCTGCACATCCGGCCTCTTTGCCCCAGCTGCTCTTCTGCTCGGGGGTTGCCATGGAGACTCACCTGTAGGGTGGTGGATTGCATGTCGTTGCTAAGGAGGGAGAAGGAGCCGACGCGGGATTTACGCTTGTTCTTTTTCTTACTCGCAGCTTGAACCAAGTGCCGCCTGGACCTATCAGTCTGAGACACCATAGACACAGGGATTAGTGTACATTAATACATCCTGCACACACATTTGAGCTCTGTTTGAATCCACTGAATTAAAATTGGAAAACACACACACTTCCTGGCCCTTCTGCATGCTCCTATATGGTGCTTTTTATCATTTTCGTGGGCAAATGTGGTCTCTGTGGATCACTGCTATGGATTTCAGCACATACAGATGATTCAGTATGACTAAAACTTCTCTGGACCTTTGGCAGCGACAGCCACCGCTGTAAACCAGTCACCACCCTCCCACGCATTTGGCTTTTGTTCACTCTGACTTCTCCGTGACTAACAAGATGTGGTTTACCTGGATGAGAGTGTTAGGGAAGCCTTTGACGGAGACGGCCCCAGGCAGGCTGGAGTGGCTCTGGTGGGTGGGACCCCTCCGCTCCAACTGTCTCTTACGTCTGGACAAAACCTACAAGGGTGAGACAGTCACAACCACATCCACAACCACAGAAGGAAACAACAAGTCTTGCACGTCTCCCTGTGTGGGAAAGTGCATAAAGTCTTGTGTGAGGGGGATACTGAGCAGAGAATTATTTTGTTTGTCTTATTCTGTCCTTTCCTTGTCACATTCAGTCTCTCTTTTTTTATTGGCACTCAAACTCCAGCATTAATGGGAGGAAACGGCATAATTATTATTGTCAGCGGCTCCACCATTTCCTGCATTTCTCATTGATCTGCACACAAACGTAGCACTGCTATCGATCCACTCGTTTTCCTAATGAATGGACTGTCACTTCGAGAAACAACAGGTTTCAGTTTGCCAATTAGGACTTTGTGGTAAATTTATAGCGGTACCGCAGGGCCTTGACTCCATCGAAGCTTATTTCCCCTCTCCAAGTTATATAAGTGTGGAAATAAAAAGATTGTTCCCAGCATTGGATAATAACTTCCTACCGTTTCTCTTTTTCCATGTGGCTCAAAACAAAGACACTAGCTGCAAAATATTTGCCTTGCAATCATTTGTGCTGCCATTTAAAGTGCTTACAGTGATTGCTGTTGACCTACATTTTGATGATTGTTTCAGTTTTCATTGTGGAATGAGCTTTGTGGAATATTGGAGAACGCGCTGTGGCACAACAGCTGCACAGTCTGGAGCTGTGGGGTAATTGCAGCATGCATATGTTATTGCAGGGCTTTGCTAGTGTGTTAAAGGGGCTTCAGTATCTTGTGTTGAGCTTCTATGGTTTTACTGACGCATAGCTTTGTCACAGTTCAGGCTGTTCTCATGCACAGTTGGCGTGTATACCTATGAAAAGTGATGCACCAAAATTCATACCCACGTAACCATGAGCCAGTAGTTCCTGTATAACTCACATATTTGGGAAAGCTGTGACGACGTGCGCTGATGGGAGTAATGCAGGAAGCGGTGCGCCTAAAGGCTCATTCATGCGTCCATTTCAAACGTCATAAACCACACTGCCCTCATACTTCCATATGTCCCTTGTGTTGACGTACAGCCAATAGATGGCACTAGAGAGCAGAGGCAAGGGTTGCAGACAACAAACGAGGCGACAGCTGAGGAGGTCGTAATAAAGTATCTTTAACTTTATGTGAGGCCATTAAATACATAGCAACATGTGGACAGAGAATTCTTTTCATTATATTACTGATTTGTTTCTCCTCCTTTTTTAAAAATGTCTATGACGTCTCTTACGGTTGTATCTTACTTGAACTTTACTACACTGCCACCACGATCGTCCGTATCTGTAAGCTTTAAGAAAACGTGCTTAAAAATGGACGAAATGAAAGCAGAGTACGGACAAAAGGCTCTGTCTGTCTCTGTATCTAATGTTGAGCATGAACGAGCCCTCAGGAGGCAGTTTGGGGTGGTGTAGTGGTTACAAAACACAGTTTTCCACAGGAGGCTTGTGTTTGGAGCCATGTGAAACAAAGTGAGCTCTGAGTCATCATCGCCAAGCTTCTCTTCCTAAACCAGAGGTCGGCAACTTTTACCAGCAACAGAGCCATTTTTGACCAAAATTATTTAAAGACATCTATCTGGAAACATATTTTGAGCTTTATCTGAAGGCAACACAGCCAAATTAAGTCTAAATTAGCCTATCAACATTATTCAGTAACATGTTTTACCACAAGGTGGCGACTCTGCGATGGGCTCAGTTATTCAGTGCTTCAACTTTGCAGCGTTGGTGTTAATTTTCCTCCAAGACTTTTCCTTTTCTGGATTTGGAATCCATAGCTAGCCTCGCTAGGGAGACTCAAAACGAGCTACTGCCATTGAAGTTTGGCAACAATTGAGTAAAAGGTGCCAGGCTATAGATGTATGACGCACATTTCAGTCGACAAAATGGTAAAACATTTGTCTTATTTGGTGTGCAGGCTACACATGTTTACAGTTGGAGAGTGTAAGAACTTTTTAAGGTTTACAATGAATGAACGAACTAATATTAAAATATTAAAAAATAATTGATATTCATTCACATGTTTTTTTGTCAAAGCCACAGGGAGCAAAGAGCCGCATGTTGTTCTGGAGCCGCAGGTTGCCTACGAAAGTTTAAGACACCCGACCAGGTTTCTTTTCCTAAACCTAACCAAAGTAACTTTAGCTGCCTAAACCTAACCTATGTAACTTTACATTGAGTGCTTAACTTCACGTTAGCCACTTAACATAGTTAGTGAGGCGCTAAATTTGTAAAATAAAATATGAACCGTTTTATGATATGTTGCAAAAATACACAATATCACCTCTGTATTAGTAATACAGTCATTTAATTATACAGTTTGCATGTAACCTCTTTTCACAACACTGAATTTCCCTCTGTTGTTTGCCTAGTCTTTCTAGTACTATAATGTCTTTTCCCTTACCTTATTTCAGATGTGTTGTTCCTATGATCATGCACCAGACTGCCTCAGAGTAAAACCTGCTCTTAACTGGAGTCCTCTCACACAGACACTAAAGGTTTCAGACTGAAGCAATAATAACCTTGAGAAGTAAAGGAGTACAGTAAGTGTTGGCACATACCAGTTCGTCAGTTAAGGGTAGCGCCCTCTGCTGCTTCTGATCCTCATACTGAGAAGAGGGAGAGGAGAGGATCGAGAGTCAACACTGATGCTGTTGGTAATTTCATACATAGTTCAATCAGGTCCTTCCCACTGGTTCAGTTTTCCTTCAGCTTCACTGTGTGAAAATAGTCCTGACCCAGACAGACCAGGACACTTTGTCCTGTCTGACAAAATGTCACAGTGTATGTCATTACGTGACAAAACAAATAACTCTTCAGCACCCAAGGCATCACACATGGCAGCATTTCTGGCTGGCTCTATGTGTGTGTGTGTGTGTAGGGTATAAGACAAAGTGTAGCCTCCATCAAAACCTGCCGCAGTCCATCTGGTTCTCTGCTGTCTCACATATAATGCATTGACGAGTCCCATAAATTACTCATTTAATGTGCTCCGTTATAAACACAAGTGACCCTGGTGGGAAACTTGAAGTAAACTGAACCAAATGTAGCCTCTGAAAAGACGCTGCATCGGTTATTAGTTAGTCCTCCACCACATGTGAAGCTTACAATTGCGCATGCTGTAATTACAATACAAATAACTGCAGCAGAAAAAGGCACATATGTGGCACAAAGTCCCTCAGATGGGTCAGAATCCCCAATGAAAACTCTTTCATGTGTGGGCGAAAACCGTCCTCACTCCTCCTCGCAGCTGTCGAATCCGTTGTCCAGATGAGGGTGATTACTTTGGACAGAACATGAGGACCGTCCACAGAAAAATGCTAACCACAAGTTTAAAGTATAACAGCCGCCGGCCACATGAAAAGCCAAAAAGGGAGCTGAAAGATTTTGTTCCACGGAGGGGTATATTTTTGGTGTGGTGGCTGTAAAAACCATTACAATGAGAGTTTGTTTCTGTTAGAAAAAAAAAAATTATATGTCTCCACAGGTCAGGGTTAGACTGTACACGTCTGCTGCCATCCTGACACACACTTGACCACTATTATCGTCACAGCAGCGTCTTTCGAAGGAGTCAGAGTTACATTCCAGCAGAGTTACTGGCTTCCTTTAACCCAAACAGTATAAACACTGACCTTACTGTGTCTGAGCACAAACCAGTACTCTGCTGGTCATTTCAATCTAAACTCAAACTCTTTAAGAACATTCTTCCTCTCATGAATCATACTGGTTTTAAAGATGCATCCTGAATGATTTCCCTCAGTATGCATGCAGCACTGGTTCAAAGAAGCAGATGAGTTGGAGACAGAGTTTTAAGCTTGTACAAAAGAGACAGAAATGACTAAACTATTATGTAAATTCACTGTCACTTTCACAAATTTAAACACACTCTTCTCTTAAAATCAAAATCAAACTGACTCAACATAACATTAGAGATGTAGCTCCACGTTTCACTGTCAGCTTGCATTACATAAAGAGCTCTGTAGCGTCCTCGCCAAAGAAAATGCTGATAATTCAGATTCTTTTGACTTTCGTTTGAGAGAAGACTTAGTTATTATGTAGTTTGCTGCAACAAACAACATTTAAATAGTCTCAAACAGGCTGCACTTACCCGTGTAGTGTCACAACAGCACAGATGATGACTGATAAATAATGAACACCTTTGCTTACCACTGTCCTCCCCTAACTATCACATCCATTAGAAGTGCGTCTCTTACCTGTCCGTCTGCGGTCTGTCCGCTGACACACAGCTCTCCCTGTGTTGCTCCTGAGCAGTCGAGGGCGTGTGACAGCAGGCTCGCCTGCAGGCAGAGCACGCACAGCCAGATAGTAAACCCCATGATCCAGGCAGGAACTCGAGTGTTCCCAGCCCCTGTCAGCTCCCTGCTTTATACTCTCGGCTCTGCTAATGGGGAACAGATGCAGGGGAACGGGAGGCCATGCCAGCATCACGCAGACAAACAGCACACCACAAGCCTGTGCTCTACGCCAGCCAGTGGCCTGCGGTCCTGCAGAAACATGTCAGACATCTTGAGGGGCCTCCCCTTTAAAAATTGCCTCCCCCCTACCCCACTAACCCTACTCAAAGAGGAGGACATTTTCCACTTATGCCTGCACTGTAGCTCCTGCCAAAGTGTGTGTGTGTGTGTGTGTCTAAATTAGAGAGAGCACAGAGAGAGTGGAGAGAGAGGGGAAACTTGTGTTGTCAAACTTCTGTACACAACAAATGAAAAATTGGTGGTTTGGTTCTTGTAATGTCTCGAAGAAATGCTGCATTATGCAGCGAATTAGTCTCCTGGCTCAGCGCGGATGAATCTCTTTCCTTGTGCTTTCAAAAATGTACACGTACAGCGGCTGTTTATTCAGATCTGCACTGATCCAAACACTTCAGCAAGCCTTTTAGAATTACAGTAATTACTCCTCAGTAGACTTCTCAGTGGAATATACAGCTATCAACACTGTCAATCCATCTTTCAACTTGCAGGCTTCTGTTGACTGAACACTGGCGAAGGATTGTAAGATGTGGATAAAAATCATTATGGGTCTATTAGGTAAAATACTCACGATCACTCGGGGAAGAATAAACTGAAAACAGACAGAAACTTGGAGTGTTAGAATTAATTTCTCTGTAAATGGGACAGTATGTTTTACATTATCTGGAGTGCATGTTGAGGAGAGTTACTGTACCTCTGTGGGAGTTTATATGGCCCTTTAAAACAGCACACTGTAATGATTGTATCTCCTGATGGGGGCATGTTATAGGTGAATAGGCACCCTGTCTCAAGGTGTGTTACAGGATGGAAAGAGTGAGTGGGAGCAGGAGAGAATCGAGCCTAATGTCTTTAAGCCTCAGGGTCCAGGTCAAAGAGGAACTGTCTCCTGCTGGGACTGGAAACATGCACTGCTGTGAAAATTGTTCACATTAAATAACCTTAATTTTCTGTCCAAGACGAGCCCAAATACCACCTCCCTGTCCTCCAGCATATCAGTGACAAACATGTTGCTTCTTACTCAGTAAACTGGAGAAAGATTGTGAAAGCATCTGTAATAGCTCTGGCAATTTCCCAGTGAGTCACAGTTTGAGTGGAGAATGAAGGATAGTTATTCATCTTCATCCCCAGCTCCAAATCTCTTCCCCCTTTTTTTTTTCTTCTGAGATATGTGTGACGCTGTGTAGGAAGTGTTGTTGCACACTTTTCCCTGGAGGTTCAGCGAGACCACTGGCTAGACAGCAGCATGCTAATGATGTGAATTGATGTGGGAGATGTTTAGTCAGGAGACAACGGAAGGGAAGAGTGAAAAATGACCTCAAAACAGCAAACACTGCTTTACTTGGCAGCCAATCTGAAATGGACTTAAAGGAGCAGTGTGTAAGATGGAGGGGGATTTAGTGGCATCTAGTGGTGAGGACTGCAGATTGCAACCAGTTGAAATTCCTCCTGGTTAGAATTCCTTTAGTGTTCAATGTTCAGGAGGTTTTTACCAGGAGCCGAATTGTCCTCAGAGGTCTTCTCTTCTAAGAAACAAATGAACCAGGTGATTAAAATGGGTGAGAACAGTGAATAAAGCAGTAACATGTTACAAAGCAGTGCTTCTCCAATGTTGTTTGGCATGTCTGAGACGGGCTGCTAGCCCAGAGCCTGCTAAAGTGTGCTCACTTTTTTCTCTAATAACTTAAGATCAAGACAATCAGGAAGTTTTTACCAGGAGCCGAATTATCCTCAGAGGTCTCCTCCTCTCCGAAACAAATGAATGAGTTGATTAAAATGGTTTAAAACCATGAATAAAGCTGTGACACCTCACAAATCAGTGTTCCTCCTCTACCATACAGACATGCTGATATTGCAACACCTGCTAATTTGCGCTCCCATCTTACTTTTGATGAAGACACTTAGGAGGTTTTAACCATGAGCTGAATTATGCGCAGAGGTCTCCTGCTCTCCAAAATAAACAGATCCCGGGATTTCAACCCTGTAAAGACACTAAATAAAGCAGTTTCCCTTTTCAAATCAGTGTTTGTCTAGTGCTGTTCGGCATGTTTGAGACAGGCTGTTTGCCCAGCGCCTGCTTATGTGTGTTCACCTTTTTTCTCTAACAGTTTAAGATCAAGACGTTCAGGAGGTTTTTACCAGGAGCTGAATTATCAGCATGTCCAAAACAAATGGACCTGGTGATGTAAACCGATAAAACACAGGATAAAACAGTTTCATGTTAAAAAAAATCAGTGTTTTTCTGATGCTCTCATCGTTGAGGAGATGGTAACTTCAGTGGCCGACACCAAAACACAACAAAACACAAAAATGTGAATGGACCAATTTAGAGTCCGTGTTTGCTTTGTTTGTTCTGGGCAACTGAAGTCCGAAGCTGAGGACCTGCTCCCTATTTATGAAAGATTACCGCAATAATTCATTTGATTACACAAAACAAAAATCTGTGACTTTTTCAAAGTTTCTACTAATTCTACGACTCCATGAATTCCATGACTTTTCCACTTTTGCATGTTGTTGGTTGTTGTTGTTGGTGCAGAGACAGAGCGAGTCATCCCCTATTTGGAAGACTCGCGGTTCGATCCCCAGCTCTTTCAGTCCATGTCGAAGTATCCCTGGCCAAGACACTGAACCCCACATTGCTCCTGATCCATCTGTGTGTGAGCATATGTCAATGGTTGCTGAGTAGCAGATGGCACCATGTACGGTAGCCTCGGCCACCAGTTTGTGAATGTGTGTGTGGAAGAGACATGTAGTGTAACTAGAAAGGTGCTGTACAAGTGTAGTCCATATATGTAGACATAACCAGCTCATTCTAAGGTAACAAAAACACATCGACTCTCATTTTCAAGTGATTATACACTGAAGAAAATATACTGATTATATTATATTCCATTTCTATATTTATCACCCTAAATCCTACACACTGGACCTTTAAGTCTTTGACTGGACAAACATGTCAGCCATCTTACTGGACACACCAAGCAATTAATTCCAGTGTCAGCCCTATTGAGAGTCAGAGTCTGTACTTTAGTTCAACAAAACATCAGATGACGTCTTCTAAGACATGTCGAAATCATGTTACCAGGGTTACAAGTTTGCATTAACCTCTCACAGACCACAATGTGGCCGTGTAAAGAGACAGTAATCACAGCGAGGGAGAGTTATTTCATACTCCAAATCCCTGTTATTCACTCTACACTTTCAAGTTTAAAGTTTTTTAATGCATCTCAGGGAGTTCACTGTAAAAAAAAAAATTGCTATGCAGAGCCACTCGCAGTACTCGCCCTCCTCCCCTGCCTCCCTATAGGGAGGTATCGTTCCCCAGCGGCTCTGCTTTGAGCTGCTGTCAACGTGTCTGAGGATGATGCTCTACGGCTAGCAGATGTTGACCTTGTGAGAAAAAAACACATTTTTTTTTTCACTGCACATTGTCTGCTCTGACCAGAGACGAGAAGACAGGTAATTTGTAACACATAAATACTCGTAAAAATGTGTTTGTGTCTGCATGAGGGTAAGCAACAAAGCTGTTTGGCGGCGGCATGACAGATGAGAGAAAACAGGAAATGTGACTTAGGAAACAACATCTGGATTAGGAGACATGACTCATAAAGTAATGGATGTTTTGGATTATGTAATTGAAACATCGAGTTTCTTACGGCCCCATTTGTTAAAGGGTTGGTTCACCCAAATTACAGAGAAACTTTTTCTCACTTAACTCTGATGGTATCTGTTCATGCAGATAGTTTGGGGTTTTTTTGCCCAGATTTTGGGCTCTCTGAAAATAATGCCTCCGCCCAAATGCTGGAGGTGAATGGAATTTTGTTTGAGGCGCTGAAAAACAGTTACAAAGCTCAACAGGATCATGTCTGTCAAGACACAAAGTCCCTGTTATTCTGTCAAATCCACAGACCTGCTTGGACATGTCCCTGAGTGTCTTAAACAACATGAGGAAGTGGTTCAATCGCTTTTAATGCTGGCGAGAAAAGCCATCATGGTGAAATGGGTCGGGGACGACCCTCCTTCTGTTTCTATGTGGAAATCCTTCATCTGAGGTTGTGACTCTGGAAAAAATAGGACATTATATTGATGGAGGGTCTCGTCTTTTTCTGCAGAAGTGGAAGGAACCATTGGAATCACTCAATTCAACCATTTCATGGATGAAAATGGGGGACATTATGTAAATGCAGAGCCTCCTTTTTTCGACCAGACTTGTAATGTTGTATAGCGTTACGATTTGTAGGTGCGATTCCTGGGAAAATTTGAATAAAAAGAGCAAAAACAAATCCACACACCTCGCTGTGAACCATTTTTCAGAAGGACTATTTCTTTGGCTAAATGGTAATGGACTGCACTTGTATAGCGCTTTTCTAGTCTTCTGACCACTCAAAGTACTTTTATACTACATGTCACATTCACCCATTCACACACATTCACACACTGGTGGCTGAGTAACCATTCACATGCTCTCACACACCGATGAAGCAGCCATTGGAAGCAATTTGTGGTTCAGTATCTTTCCCAAGGATACTTAAACATGCGGACTGGAGGAGTCGGAGATCG
The DNA here is from genome assembly GCA_019142605.1 of Cephalopholis sonnerati. Lineage (NCBI taxonomy): Eukaryota > Metazoa > Chordata > Actinopteri > Perciformes > Serranidae > Cephalopholis > Cephalopholis sonnerati. The sequence goes on along the minus strand of JAGQAX010000021.1, from coordinate 22,468,292 downwards.
GGCCGCTGATCTTCAGATTGGTGGACGCTCTACTTCTGAGCCACAGCCGCCCCAGGCTAATGATTATAAAAACTAATAACATCACTGGACAAGTTTAAATATTTGTTTTGATGAAATCGGTGATCAGATCCTGTGAAAGGTCTGACTGTTAAAGGAACAGATTGATGTCCTAGGGAATATACTTACTCGCTTTTTTGCAGCTACAGCTAAGAGACAGTTAGCTTAGCTTAGCCTACCAGGCTAACTCTGTTTCCAAGTGCGTCCAATCTTTGAGCTAAACTTAGCTGATTGATTGCTAGCTTGATATTAATTGAAAAGCAAGAACGCAAGAACAACGCCAGCTTTGGAGCCATTTTGACATGGTGGCCCGACTGAATTATGACCTCAGGGTCTGTCACGTGATGCCATGGGGTCCCACACAGACTTTGTCCCATTGACCTATGCTGTCAAAGAGACATCTGTAAAGCCCAATTCAGACCAAACATACCCAACAAGACAAAACCATTTTAGAGCGTTGCAGAGAAAGGTTGCAGGCGGTGTGAACTGTCCCATCTCAGCTCGACTCAAGCTGGCCGATGGTGTCACTCAGCTTGTCAAGTCACCAGTAGCTGATTTTAGAATTTAAGGCATGTCATTCTGTTTCAACAGCCAATCAGCTTGTAGCAATGTCAGATGGCATCTTCGCTTGCTGTGGCAGACAACCCTCCGTCCCTGCCGAGCCCAAGTCTGTCTCCTTTACAACCCCATGGCTGTTGGCATGGCTGTCCGTCTCCATCCTCATGGTGGGTCCCTGCTGCTACTCAGAATATGTGTCCATATCACACACACACACACACACACACACACACACACACACACACACACACACACACACACACACACACACACACACTGACTGATAAACCTGTGCCAGTAATTTAAATTATTGTGATGTATTTACCATAAATGCGGTCCATCTGAAGCTCAGGTCATTTAATATTTTTGCTGTTTCATTACTACTGGAAATGAAACTGTGGCAAGTATCTCACCATCACTGTCCTCATTCACATTTTAACAAGCTACAAATTATATTCAGCTACAAAATAAGCCTGAGAGGCTGGAAGTTAAAATGAAAGCACAGAGAACCTCTGCTATGGAGACGGTGCACTGTCTTGACTAGTCGTATTGGTGTGAACTGGCAGGTTTTTAGAATGTTGCAGACCAACGCATTGCAAATTTCAACTCATGTTGTCGTGAATCTTTGGTCTAAAATGGGCTTAAATAAGTATTTTTGGTACATGACCTGAACCCCGAATGGCCAATGTACCAGCTGTAAGTTAGCTGTTAGCGAGCTAACAACAGATGCACCAAGTTTGTGTTCAGCTTAGCATCTGTCTCATCTCTCTGTTATATCCCTCCAATCTCTTTCCTTTTTAATCCATGCGTTTATAAAGTTGATTCATAAAGTCCAGGGATGCCCACAGATTTTTCGCTCGTGCTGAAACCTTTTTATGAGTTCGGCTAATTTGCTTCTAATTGTTTCCATGTACTTTGTATGTAGTTGTGCTGCCTCTATAATTTGCTTTGCCTCCTGTGTGACCACTCAGTATGAGTAACAATCTCAGAAACTATGGTTTATTTTTGTATTTGGCATAAACGTGTTCTCCCCCTTTATTAATTATAGGGTTGTGTTGGGTCTCAGCTCGGAGCTTTATAGTGCTATCCTGCTGTAAATGAACAACTGCACCTGCTCTCTTCAGCTCTACATGTGTATTTGAACATGCATGTGAACACGAAAACAAACAATAGCCGATGTGAGTAGATTTGCTTCACCCTGGGAGGTCATATAAGACGCTTTCAAATGAAATGAACCATTGGCAATGCAGTCAACAGCCAATTAGCTTCCTTGTGCAGCAGTGGGAAATTTGCCCTTTTCAGGCCTCCATTTTGCAAACCAGTCTCAGTCACGCTTCAAATAGCACTTCCAACCACGTCTCCGTATGCAGATATTGTCTGTGCGTGTGACAGAAGGAGAGAAGGGTGAGGTGTGAACTGTGTGTGTATACTTTATGTTGGGTCATGACCTCTAGCTGAGAAGTGAGAGACTGAAACTCATGTCTGGCCCCTCCGCTCTCTACAGCTGGACAGGCTCATAGGTCTGATTACAAATCAATACTCCTCCACAGCACATTGTCCCCTTCTTTTTTCCATGAGGCTGCTTTGGTAACATCGTCGTGAAAGGTGCGAGTGAGAGGAAAGCAGCAAGGCTTTCAATCCTCTCATGTGGAAACAGCGGAGGAAGCCAAGAACGAGGCTGAAGGGAAAACAGCGCGGCTGTGCTGCAATTTGTGCACTTGTCATTGAAGAAAGACGGATATTGTCTGGCCTCTTACATTTCACTTTCCGTTTATGTGTCCTTGGCTGTTTGAGTATTAGCACGCGGAGGAGCGCTCATTTGGCTCAAAGTGAATCTTAAATATATCATCAGTTACTGACAGTATTTGTCTTTAATCTCACATCTGAACTCCCGGTGCCCGCCACAGGATTTCACTGAATAAAAGGCACTCAGCAATCAGAGCCCTCATTTTCCCACAGCAGACACATGAAATACGCCTTTATTCCAAATGCAGTCCTCGAGATCCGTCTACAGATTACCCTGAGTTATCAATTTAGACATCAAAGCTCCCCGGAAGAGAAAACATTCAGTCTGTAGATAATCAATTAAAATACAAGTCACTGTGGTGAGAGGCTTTGTGGAGACGTGATGTCTCATGGGAGTCAACACATATACGCAAATGTCTTAGGTGGTTTGAAAAGTGGAAAACTCCTATCTTACTCCACAAAAGCAAGAAAGTAGGCCAGGAGCACGTTGAAGCATTTGCTGGGTTACAGACATTTTATTGCTTCGAAATTAATTTTTTGAGTTTTTATTTTTAAGACTGACAAAATGTGACGGTTAAATATAGGTGCTAACATTTATTTTGAGGATGTAAGTGGTTCGCTTTTCAGTTGTAAGCATCATTAACAGGCATGTTGTCTTAGTTAAAGGAGAATCAAACTTAAACACTGTTAACCTCTTTGCAGCCAAAGACTTGGAAATACACATTTGTTCTGATTGGTCCAAAGTCTTGAAATCAGGTACGGACACACTACAGGCAAGTATCTAAGAGTGCAACCTCTAACTTTTTAGATCCCACGCAAAATCACACTTTTATCAATGGTCAAAAGCCCTTTTTACTCAGAGATGGTGCTATAGAGCCACGAGGAAGTCCCTTATTTATGACTCTTTTGCATTTTTGCACAGAACCAAATGATGGTGGCATCATTCAGCTCAAGTTTGTGATTATACACTGCATTCTGGCATCACACTACCTATCTTCTAAGGTGACATAAAACATATGCGTTGCACTTTCTGAACAGCAACAGTGGCATAACACGGCAATAACAATCATTCACCACACCTGTAATATGGCGGCTGATCTCATCCTCTGCTCAAAGGGTAAGGAGCACTTGAATCTCACAGTTTTCCAAATTTGCAGACATTTTCAGCTGCTGCTCTTCTTCTCAGAGTTAGCCGCTAACTGCTAGCAGCTACTTTTTAAATCTCCAGCAGTGTCTCACACACGTCGTCAAAATGTCACAACCATCCTGCCTATGGTCCCGTCCTGCTGGATGTCCTGTTTATACAAACAACGTTTAAGCGTCGTTACCACCTCCCACAGTGGATTAAAGGCGAGACTTTCTCCCCGCATTCCGCCGTTGTGCCTTATATACAGTAGGTGAGGCGGCATAATGACGTGATATTCTCACCTTGATCGTGTAGTGTAAAAGGGGCTACTGTTTGGATTTTTGAAACATTGTGGCGGCATGGTGGTACAGTGGTTAGCACTGTCTCCTCACAGCAAGTGAGTTCCTGGTTCTAACCCAGTGTTGGGGGGTTTCAAACCCTGGGCTGAGGGAGCCCCTCTGTGCGGAGTTTGCATGTTCTCACCATGTGAATGTGGGTTTTCTCCGGGTACTCCAGCTTCCTCCCACAGTCCAAAGACATGCAGGTTAATTGGTGACTCTGAACTGTCTGTAGGTGTGAATGTGAGTGTGAATGGTTGTCTGTCTCTATGTGTCAGCCCTGTGATAGTCTGGTGACCTGCCCAGGGTGTACCCTGCCTCTCGCCCAATGTCAGCTGGGATAGGCTCCAGCCCCCCAGTGACCCCCAACAGGATAAGCAGTTACAGAAAATGAATGAATAAATGAACTAACATTGTGTTTGTTGTCTTTCATGTGAAATATTTGTGTAATATTTTTAATATTCAGCTTATGAGTTTATAGATACCAAATACTTTATTTGCTCCTTGTAGTTTCTCAGATACAGTCATTGTCTTATGGTACTATATTTAGCCTGTGGGCACATGGGATTCTTTTTGCCCCTAAAATAAGAAAAAACTGTGGTCCCATGTGCCCAAAGACTAAATATAGTTTGACAATAAAAACTCACTTTTCAGCCAAACTGACCAACTTTGAAAATGTCCTCAGAATTATCCTTGAATTATCCTTACCCAAAAATATTCAAAATATTAGTTGTGGGCACAAATGGGTTGGGCAGTAGCTATTTTCACAACACACATTTAATTTTGGGGTCAGTTTTTTTGATTGTCAGTGTGTTTTCCTTGTTCCATATGAAAAATAGCTGCCAAATTCCTGTGGACCAAAATACAAAACACAAGACAAGTTTAAAGGGCAGCAGCTTCCAAACTTGTGTGAAGCAGGAATAAGATCTGTTTTCTAAGGCAGTGGTTCAAGGTTTTTGGCCCATCTGTACACACCACACAGATACACACACTACCTTTTGGCCCAGTTGCCAGAAGAAAATGTTGGCATTGCGCGTTTCTGCAAACCACAGATATGTTACATTGTATGGATGGCTGCCAAGCTGCAGACCGATGCAGGCCATAGTTCAAAACCACCAAACAACAAAACTGATTGCATTTCCAGCAGGGATTGTGTCACCAAAGCTAGGTGTTTTAAGCCAAAACATGGTATTTTCCTAACCATAACCAAGTAGTTGATGTGCCTAAAGCTAACCACATGTAAACCACAGCATCACTGAAAAGTAAAGTTTGAATCTGCTACATAATAATATACAAATGTTACATAACCATGGTTTTCTGAAACGTATAATGCCAACGTTGATTCTGCCGATTGGTTTGTACCTTTTTGGCTAAACATCAATATTATGTGATATGTAGGTCTGTCCTTAATCTGTCTGAATGAGCACTGTGGGACAGCTAACCAGCCATAATCCAAATATCTGTCACTCAAACATAACATAAAAATGTAGTATATATATATATGAACAAATCCTGCGTCACCCTATTTTAGAAACCATTGCTTTATAGGGAGGCTGCACGGTTTTCTCCGGGTACTCCGGCTTCCTCCCACAGTCCAAAGACGTGCAGGTAAATTGGTGACTCTAAATTGTCCGTAGGTGTGAATGTGAGTGTGAATGGTTGTCTGTCTCTATGTGTCAGCCCTGTGATAGTCTGGTGACCTGTCCAGGGTGTACCCTGCCTCTCACCCAATGTCAGCTTGGATAGGCTCCAGCAACCCTGTGACCCTCAAGAGGATAAGCGGTTACGAAAATGGATGGATGGATGCTTTATAGGGGTCATTGAACAGCAGAATGAAGATCATCCTGAAGAGGATGAGCGAGTTGAAGGAAATGTGTAAATAAAAGCAGATCAGTTGCAGGATATTCCTCTACGATCTACATGGTGTAAGAGTGTCAGAATGTGTATGATAGATCTCTCAAAAACAGTTTCCACCGTACAATGTCTTTGAGAAGACGCAGGATACCCACGCCATACATGGTCATTCTGTAAGTGGTATTGCATAATTATGGAAGCAGTGACATAAGTAGAAAAGTGATCAATTGAACCCGGCTTGTCCTGTTATTACCGCTGCACACTGCCCGTTGTTCATTCAGCCAGAATACCAAACACTATATCATGAGAGACTGTCAGACGTAGTAAGGGTCATGCCCTCTCACTATCTCTCATTTATATCCCATCCTCTCTCTGCTCTGGTTACCATGGCAGCAAGGAGTTGGATTCAAACAATGCCACTGAGGGTTGAAGCCTTTGACGAGAGGAGAGAGCCGACCATATCTGTATCTTGGTGAGACGAGGCGTGGACGGCTCAGTGTGACGTGTGTGCGGCTGTATCACTCTCTCCAGCTGCTGCTACGCATGCATTATTGTATATGTATCATCACCAGAGAACAGTCTGTTTTTATTAGGTGAATATGGATCCATAAAGAGTTGTTTTCTTCTGGATGTATTGCTCAGATGCAGCTAGGAAATGAATGAATGAATGAATTATTTGACCACGGAGAGCCCATGAACAGGCCTTTTTTGCTTTTTTAAAAGTGATTGGGTTTCTCTGTGTCTGAAACCACATTAGGTGTCTTTGCACTGAAGTGAGAACTTTTGTCTGCTACTTTGTCCGCATGTTAAAAACTTGTGAGTCTTGCGGCCTTTGATGATCGGCAACAAACCAACTTGCTCCCCGGAGTGGGAGTGAAATGTTAGCAGAATTTCAATGTGGTGAAAATCTGTAAAAATGTTTGGTATTCATGTGCTTACATGTTACTGTGCCAGTTTGTTGCAAGTATAAAAACCCAGCATCAGAAAAAAAGAAAAAAAATCTGTAATTGCATAGTACTATTTAGAAATCTTCACTAACCTTATAACTAAAGCCCTGTTCACACATGCATTGTAAACCTGAAGGTATCTACATATTACCCAGAGGAGCTGTATGTGAGAACACTAATGTCTGGATTAGTTGCATCTGACATTAAACAGACTTTACCCTGCCAGCTCCCTGGTACAAAGTCTGTCTGTCTCATGTACAGAGCAACATGCTGGACAGGAAATGGAGGGGATGGATTTCCGTTTTCAGTCCTGGCCAACCGATGAGCCGGGTTTTTTTCTGCTTAATGCTTTTTTTCTTCCTGGTCAGTGGTCATTTCGGGTAATGCCACCCCCAAAAGAGCAGCTGTTGTAACTGCGTGACGTTTTCCAGGCTGTTTGGTCCGCTCTAAAAAGTGCAGTGTGAAAGTGAACCGAACCAAATGAAGGTGTGAAATTTTTCGGCATTCCCCCCCAATCGAACCGACTCCCCCGGACTATCCTGGTGTGATTGTGCCCTTACTCATTGCTGCACTCTGTAGCCACTTTTACACTGCCTGTTCAAGGGGGAATATCATGCCATTGCGCCGCCTTGCCATTCTGTAGATAAGGCATGATTGCAGAAAGGTGGGACAGAGTCGTCTTGCCTCTGATCCAAAACAATAACAGCCCTGAAACGAGGTATGTGTACAACGTAAAGCTGGAAAGACATGACCATGGTTGGAATGGGTGTGACGTTTTGATTACGTATTATGTTAGCTGGAGATTTAAAAAGCAGCTGTTATCAGTTAGTGGCTAACTCACAGATGAAGAACAGCAGCCGTAAATGTTAGCAAATCAGGAAAACAATGTGAAACTTCTTATCCACCGAGCAGAAGACGAGATTGGCTGCCATATGACAGAGAAGGTAAATGGCTGTGATTGATTGATTTTATGCCACTGTTATTGTTGCACGTGTGTTATGTCACATTAGAGGCTGACACTGTTGCGTTATATCTCACGCCCATCATGCCTCTTTTGATTGTGGGATGCTGTGATGCAGTGAATAATCACAAACTGATGCAGTCGTTGTTTGGTTCTGTGTAAAAATGCAAAGGAGACATAAAGACGAGACTTAGTAGTAGTGGCTCTATAGCTCGATCTCTGTGTGAAAACGGCTTGTGAGACAGATTCTCCCCTCCCTCCTCCACAGCAGCAGCCTCTTGTCCAAATATGGTCACCTCTGGCTCCAAAAAACCAAGATGGCGCCAGCCGAAATGCCAAACTTGAGGCTCCAAAATGGAAGTCCACAAATCAATGGGTGACGTTGCTGTAGTTATGTCCATTATTTATACAGTCTGTGGTGTGCATAGAGTCGGTAACTGTCCAAAGAATTCACCATGAGCAAGTGGGCTGATGATGTTTCTAACATGTAGCTTGTGCAAAAGAAAACAAACATCAGAGCGTGAAGAAGAAGGGTCATTTACCCGAAGACAGCAACAAAAACGTCTAACTGGAGAGACGATGAGATTCAGGAACTTCTGTCAGTATGGGCTGACACCAAAATCCTTAAACAAATTCAAGAAACAGCAAAAGACTCAGTTGTGTATGACCAAATTACAAACTGGCTCCGTGACCACTGTGTAATCCTCGTCATTCAGTACGTTTGCATGAACACAGTAGTCGAGCTAAGCTCATAGCTCGGCTAATCAGTCAAGTCGGACTTCTCGTCTTGTCTGAGAAGACATGCAGAAGAGAAAATCAAATTTCTGACCAAGTACGTCTGACTCCGCCTCGATAGGCGAAAAAGTGGTGCATGCGCAGAAGGCCGAGTCCCACTCCAGTCAGACTAAGTGGATACATGCAGCAATAGTTCGATTTTCAATCGCATTATGTAGGTGTGTTAGTCAAGCTACGGATAGTCCAATTTCAGTCAGACTAAGCTGTTTCCATGCATTTAAAAGTCCGGTTTCAGTCGGGCTAAGCCAATAATTCAATTTTCTCAAGCTGCATGTAAACGTACTGATAGTCTGCCTCCTGCATGGTCTACCCAGGAGCCACCCCTTACCTAACTTAACAGAGTATGTCCAGTAGGTGCGAACACTTCTGAAGAGGACAATGTGTACTGTATGTGTGAAAGGTAAACCAGGACAATGTCCAGACCTTAATAAACAACCTGCTGAATGTGAGTCCAATATTCACTCACCTAGTTCCGCTTTAGTCCCCGTCACGTCTCGAGTAAATGGAGAGCTGAATGCTCTGTTATATTCACCCGACTAGCCGCTAACTGTTTCTCTGTCATTGGTTGCTGGGCTGGTAGCATACAGTGGATCTATCAAAACGTATTTTTTTCTGAAATCAGCTGTGTGCTGCAGCCTCTGTGGGATTGTCACAACGATCTACCCTCTCACACAGCACAGAGTAATTTAATCCATTATATCAATGATGGTGCTGGTCTGCTTTGAGCCAGCTAATGAATTTATGGAAAGTAGTGGTTATGGAGGATAAAACAAGGCATCTCATTATGTCATCTACATTTCTTCCGGTATCCAGGTGCACTCATGTTGCTGAAATGATCATAGTCTGGGCTGAGGGGCTCATTCGCCGGTGGTATGTGTTAACAAGTGTTGCTAAATCTGGGTGGCTAGAAACAAAAACACCTCTTTTGTAAACAGCTGTGGCTAAACTTGGCTGGAGAAAGCTATTGGCAAGCAACCCGGGAAGTGGAGCTGCTGGCAAATTTACTCTCACTCATCCACATTTGTGAAATAAACACAGGAAAGGAGGGGGGTTAGCAGGCTTCTGTGCCGTGTGACTAATATAGTCTGGAAGGAGATTGACCAGACTGTCAATATGTTGTGGTTTCTAAACACTGGAAGGGAAAAGAATTAGTTATGGGCGACCGGAGGACTAAAAGGAACATCTTTAAGTGCGTGTGCCATGCAAGAAAGCTTTGCACTGTTCATGAAAAACACAGTGAAATGAGATCTGGCCAGAAAATGATCATACTGTGAGGAGGTTTAAAGCTACAGCCCAGTGTGTCTCACAGGAATATCTGACCTTCTGTTGTCCAGACACTTTACTTTCCATGACCTGCCATGTTCATGCATTTTTGTGTGCGCAAATGCAAATCAGCCTCACTGAGCATCTGCTTTGAAGGTATTTTGCAGCACCTGAGCAAACTGGCTCCCTCCAGTACTTACCGTCATGGTTGAGTCGCGTGTAGCGTAACGAGGAGGGAAAACAGTTGTTTTCCATTACCAGTGTGAATTTCCTCAACTCCTGCTTTAACTCATACCCCAGCTGGGAGGACTGTTAGCTCTTGTTTATTAGCTTTAACAGGGGAAATAGCTTCATGACTCCCTTCCGCCACTGAAGCCCCATCCACCCTGGGGATTTCTGAAAATGCATTTATCAAATATAAAAATAACAAACAGCCTAATCCATGTATCTGTAAACAAATGTGAGACAAGCTTGCCTTTCTTTCCTCTCCCTATAAAATGAAATACCCTCTCCTCCCTTTACTCCGCGCTGTGAATAACAGAACAATGCATGGTGTGAATCACTTTGTTTGTTTGCTATTTGTGATGCTTTGTTTCCAACACTGGGATGGCCACTTATGGGCAATTAGTCATGCTGAGTGGGCCGAGGCTTCACCTCCACCTCGTCAATGACAAACACAAAGAAAATGTATGTTTAAAAGGAATAAGCCGAGGGGGCTGCAGATTGAATGAGCCGACAGTAGCGAGCGGGGAAATGCGTTGCTCATCTCAGCAGAGGATTTAACACACATATTATTGTTGGATTAAAAGAAGGAGCTTTAATACAAAATCAATACGCCGACCCAGAGGTCAGTGTTATCTCAGGCCTCTCATTTTTTAATAGCAATTACGACAACTCATGTGTTTTATTAATTGTTTTCCATTGATTGAGAAATAACCGAATATGCTTAATGGGCTCGTTAACGTCTGCTTTACAGCCACTTGTAGTTTACAGGGTAATCATATATAATTCTACTCAAGAGAGGTCAGCCTTCCCTTGCTGATGGAAATTATGCTCTTTACGTCTTAACACATGCGTGTGAACAGATTTTCAAATTACAGTACACTTACTTTTGCACTCACTCACGTAACTCTCTTAAGCATTTACACATGTTAAATGTCTTCTTTAAAGGCCAGACTCTGTAATCGTCAGTCTTTAAATTGAAGGTGAATTCTGTAACGTTCTGCATGTTGTTTTTTTCTAGAGCAGCGAGAGGTGAGTGAAATTATGTTTGAACTACAACAAAGATGTGAGCTAGCACTTTATGGTCTGGATTATTTGAACGACGTGACTAAATCTGTGAATTTTATGACTTTTTGAAGCAAACAGAGCAGCCTAAAGTGCGCAGTGAATTATGGGATACCAAGAGTGATGAAGGATACAACTGTTCTGTAAAGTAAAAGAAGGTTGCGTTTGAATCAGGGGTGATGCGATATACTGGTATTGATGCACCTGTGATCCATCCATTGGTTCATTCATTTTATGTAACCGCTTATCCCATTGAGGGTCATGTGGGGGCTGGAGCCTACCCCAGCTGACATGGGGTGACCTGGACAGGTCACCAGACTATCACAGGGCTGACACATAGAGACAGACAACCATTCACACTCACATTCACACCTACGGACAATTTAGAGTCACCAATTAACCTGCATGTCTTTGGACTGTGGGAGGAAGCCGGAGTACCCGGAGAAAACCCTCTTGCTGTGATGTGACAGTGCTAACCACTACACCATAATGATAATAATAACGGTGATATTTAAAAACGAAATATATCATAATATCATGTAAATTATCCTCTTAATTCATTTCCATTTTTTGTCTGTTCTCACTTTGTCGGCCCCCCAACACTATCTGGTTGCCTTTTAACTATCCATTAACTGTAATTACTCTGTTTGCACGCTTTTTTACGCACCATTTCCTGATACAGATGACCCCGGTCCAAGGCCAAGGGGGGGCCCATGCAAAGGTCTCTGATTGACCCGTAAATTGGGTCAAGCACAACAATTTACTTGTGTGCTGAACAACGCTGTGGTGGTATTATTATTAATAATAATATTCTGCCAGCCCTTATTTTGAATGACCCTTGAAGTAGCACCCACCTTCCTGGCAACATACTTATCCTACAGAACTTTAAAAGAGGTAAGACAATCCTAATGTTTGAGAAGTGATTATACACCTACTGTCTCAGTTGTCTGCATCTCAAAGGAGGTGGCACTGCCTTAAAAATCCTCCCCCAAAGAATCACCAGTGTTACTAGGTGGAGACACAGGCAGGCTTATGTATGTAGGTCAATACAGATCATGGATCACTGAGGACTGACTGAATGTTGAGTGTCGCAGGTGCAAAAGCCGGTCTACTTAGGTAAGTGCATGTGACGCACCTGCTGCCTCCCTGAACACACGGACGTCACTGGGTTTTTATTACAGGAACATGATCTCTGAGCATAATCAGGAGCACACTGAGAGGTTTGAGCCATTGCTTTTTTTTTTTTTAAGAAAGGCATTCTTTGCTTTTAATGCTATAAATCCTGTAATGTCCTTGCTGGCTCAGTACTAACAGTAGGACTAATTTAAAATACATTGTGTTAGATATTTACAAATCTGACACTTCATTACTAAAGATACCACATTAATAATCAATAGCACTAAAATAGCATTTTAAGTCTTGTGTGTGATTTATCCTGGCTTCATGTGAGCAGAGGAAATCTCTGCTCATCGCTAAGCTAATTTATACAATGTAAACTGCCATAGGCTTGTGCTAATAACGTTAGCATACTATTTTTGTTAAGAAAAGGTGTTTAGTATAAGACAGTTGTTTTGTCGGTGAACCTTGTGAGCTGTAATGTAGCAGAATTTTGTAATATTAACTATGCTAAATGTTGCTGTTGTCTATAGCTTCATATGAGTAGAGGAAAAGTCAGCTAGCTGCTAGGCTAATTTATACAATGTAAAATGCCATAGGCTTGTGCTAAAAACATTAGCATGTTGTATTTGTGGGGAAAATGTGTCCAGATAAAGACAAGTGTTTGTCTGTGAATGCTGCGAGTTATAGTGAAGCTGATTTGTGTACTTGTGTTTGAAATTGTTGTTGTTAAGCCATGTTTAATGTGTGTTTAATGTGTGATTAGAATCAACTAAATTTTACAGCACTTCACAGAGACCCCCCAACTAGTGTTTTGGAGGTGTAACTGCAGATTTACACAGACACACCACAGCACAAGTATAAATGCTCACAGGAGCGTAGGCTCTGACACACAAGTATGAATCCTGCTTTAGTCTGGCAGCTGCATTCACTGTTTTTGGCTGTGTGTGAAGCTACAAAGCTATTGGTCAAGTATTGTGGATGAACCGTGTGTTAAATTTGGTGTTCGAATATAATTAGACCCTATGTGCCTTTGACTCCGTCTCCCAGATGGTCATATTACAAATATCAAACACAAGAGACTCTTCAATCTTTTGACTTTTGATGCCAGGGAAAATATTTTGCTTTTTTGGACCAAGGTTGCTGCTCCGACAAAAAGGTTGCAGCACAATCTTATAATGCAGTGTGTTCATTATGAATCTGTCTCTTGTGTGCTTCACTCCTCAGTGGATGTTTTTCATAAAGTTTGGGACCCTTACTTAAAGGACATTGGACCTACACTGTAATTTTCCGTATTACAGGGGTTTTCTAAATCAGCTTATCCAGTCTCTGTACATTTCCTGTAACTCTTAATTAATCCTTTTATAGCCTATTTATTTGTTTGATGCTGCCTTTATGTTGTTGTAGGAGGTAATGAAGGCTCTAGATGGATATAATGCCCTCTGTTTTTATTCTTATTTCTCATTTTTAGCTGCACAATTTATTTTTCTTGTCATGTCCGAGCTGCTTTGGTCTGCATTGTATATAAAATATGTAAAAAATATCTTCTGAAAAAATTGCATTGTGACGTCTATTTTCACTTGATGGAACACAGCCAACAGGAACATATCATCTGTGCTTTTAAAGAGGATCGTGAGCAATGTTATGTAAAGGTACTTGTAGGACTAAGAACACTCATAAAACATTGAACTATCTAAAGTATTGGCAGTAAGCATCAGGTTTTTATTGTCAGGAGCAGAGCAAATGCTTATTTCTGCTGCAAGTTTACTAGTTTTTTCAATCCATAGGAGCAAATGCAAATAAATATAGCCACTAAGTGTTCATGATTTGCTTGTCCTACAAATCACAGACTGTTTTCATAAATTTAGAGGAATCACTGTAGTCAAAGTACATGTTATAAAGTTGAGGGATTTGTATAGTGCCCCTAAATCCCCATATTTTTTATAGCAGCCCCAGAATGTCTCCACAGCACTGGCTTTAACTTTCAGTTATTTTAGGATCTGGGTGGTTTTCGGTCAATATAACAAAATCATGGATTGTATTTTTCAATGCATGAAATTATGACAATAACTCACAGAGCAAGCGAGTGTCAGGTTTCATTTTGGAGGACCCCTGGTGGCCGAGCTCTGCTTATGCCTTGTCATTACCTCGTCCAGTGGGTACTCATTTGACTTGCTAGTATTTTCTGCCTGCGTGAAATTACAGTAATAGTACAAATTGTTGCCTTTCCGGTAGAATCACTGCTACAAGATTCCCTGACAAAACATCCATCAATCAACTCATACTGGCTGCAGTCGTGATTCATTGGCCGTTTATGTGGTTTTGAAGGCTGACATTTGGCTGAAGGACGAGATCATATAGTGTGCAGTGAAGCCCTCAGAGGGAAGGGACCTCAGATGCCGACATTCAGGCTGCGGAGCTGTAATCTGCCTCCAAACACACTGAAATACTGAATGTCACTGCAGACAATACCCACACACATAAACGTGCGCAAACAAGATCACTGTAACACCAGCATGTGACACGGATAGAGAGACCTGAATGCTTAGTCACTCTAAATATTCCACTTTAGCAATCATAACTCCCCGGCGGGGCTTTAAGGGCTCCCATGCTCGGAAAATCTATCACACATTGTTGATACGTGTTAAGGCGTGCCACTCTGACCTGCTGATTGCATTTTCACACAGCGGCCACTGAGGATGACTGCCTGAATATCCCCTCTGTTCCCACCTGCGAGCCTGATGGGAATATTAAAGTGTGCAAATGCATATACTTCAGTGTAACAAGCTAAATCCTCCAGGCAGGAATGTTGACAGCACTTATTCTATGCAGCTTTTTCAGGAATAGAAAGTTTGACAGATAAGCCACAAAATGAGGAGATCGTTCGCCTCAGGTCCGCAGATGTAAACGCAGTGTTACACTGTGTGACTTAGCAGCAGAGCATACAGCTTACACACTGCTGGAGCATGAAGCCGTTAATAAGATTTACTCAAACATGTATGTGACCAAGAGTTGCCTTAAGGTTGCAGAAATGTGCTTGTGACCAGAGGATTGCTGACGTAAAACCCTAGAATGACCCCTCGCTCTGCACTGGAGCCGCTTAGTGACCCACAATAGAGGACTGGGATCAAACTGGGAGGGTCCATTTCAATTTTAAAGTTACTCCTCTTTCTATCCTGTCATGGTCACACCTACTCTGTCCACGTCTCCTCTTTCTCCTGCCTTGAGTCCACCTGATTAAAGTCTGCATTGACTTGCCTTTGTTGTGCTGGTTATATTCCAGTGTGTTTGTTTCCCCTGCTTTAACTCCATCCTGCAGACAAAACAAGCCAAACTGCAGTTTAACAGGCCAGACATGTGTTATTTAAATCTCCAAGCAATGAGCGCTGAACCATAATAAGCACACTCGTTTCAAAGTGCACCGCTGAACATCCGCTGCGCAGTCATATTTGCTCAAGTTAAAGATCTGAATAATCCCCGGCTGTGACCTTCTGACAATAATTGCCAAGACCTTATATTTCAACGCTAGACTGATTCCATAGGCTAACACCTCAGTGCAATATATACAGTGGATTAAATTTACATTTTTAGCTGACATATTGTCTCACCTCTCTGAAAGATGAGGGTTAGAGGAAGCGAGGGAGCAAATATTGAAATGAAAGTGGTGCAATTAATCTTTTTTTGTGATCATTTTTTAAAAATTATTTGTATAACAGAAGGCTGAGCCGCTTTGTAGTCATTTTTTTAATTTTATTTGACCTTTATTTAACCAGGAAAACCTCATTGACATAAAAAATCTCTTTTTCAAGAGTGTCCTGGCCAAGACAGCAGCACATTCAACAGTTTTAGACAAACACACGCAGTCATAAAATAAAAATAAAACAACAAACACATAAAACAAGACTCCAATACATTAAGAAAGACAGCCAATTTTGCAAAAATTGCCCATGTGAAAAAGATAAAGTGCATCAGTCAAAACATCTGCAGCCAGATGTGTCTCCTCCAAGTCGCTCAACATCGTCTTAAAAGTGTCCAGTGAAACCAGATCTTTAAGTTTCAGGTGTTTTTGTAGTTCATTCCAAGTAAATGAAGCTGCAAAGCTGAACACCTTTTTTCCCAGTTCCCAGTCATACAAGTGACAAAAGGCAAAGTATAGTATCATATACCTCACCCCCGTCCTCTACCCTTTGACATGATAAACTAGGAAAGTAGCAAGAGAGTAGAAGTACAAATAAGTGCATGTATAAATACAATATGACACAATAAAGTCACAGTGATATATGACAGCACATTCGGGTAGTGATAATCAGAATATTAATTGTTTAATTGAATCAAGCAGTCATAAATATAACCAACAACAAAAGGGCATAAGTACTGAATAACAGAATGTAAAGCCTATGTAATGTTAGACTCTACAATGTATGCAGTTATTTCTTATTGCAACATAACAATGGCATTTTGTTTTATCTCCATGGCAACAGATATATGAGTAAGAGGGTCAAAGATCAGGGCGTAACATTATGAGGTAGTAGTATGTCCCGATTGTGTGCATACTGCATGCAACAGTGCGTACTTTTCAAGGGCAGCTGCAGTGCATACTAAAGGTCAGAAGAAAAAGTATGCCATTCAGAACGCACCCTAAATCTGCTCTCTCTGCTGCTGTCAGCTGTCCCTAATCCACCATGTCTTTACCACCCTCCTGGAATATACTGTATGACATCACGATGGGGTCTAAACACCAAAAACTTTTCTTGCTACATGTAAATAAATAACCTCAGAACGAGTCTCTCCTGATTGAAATATCCTCAGTATGAACCTTTTTGCGACTTAATTAGCAGCATTTCCTCGTTATGTTAACAGTAAACATAATTTGCTCAGCATATTTCCCTCAAAATGAATTGGCTGTTTCAAATAAGTTGTATATAAACGTTACTTCTAGGAGACTGAAGTGATGTAGTCAGGAGGGACGGTGCATGTCGTGATACCAGGACAAGACGGCTGCCAAGCAGCAGACCACTGTTCAAGACCAGTGACATTTCCAGCTCTTTGTGGCCACCAAACCGGGTATTTTAAGCCAAAACATGACCTTTCCCTAACACTAACCAAGTGGTTTTTGTGCTTAGACCTAACCACACGTTAACCACAGTGTTGTCAAAACATAAAATTGAAAATTGATATGTAAAGAAATGTAAAATACCAACAGTTACTCCAGCGATTGCTTTGGGATGTATGAGCTGTGTGCTCGCTGGGCCTAAATATTTGCACTGCATGGAGTTGGTTTGTATTATCTGTATCTGCTGCAACTGTGATATGAATCAGATACCTAAGATTACACAGAGACTTGCCACTGCAGCAGCACTGTGACTGATTCTGTACATACTGTATGTATAACAAGGGTGTTACTTGGCACACAGGCTTCCAGAACACCAGAACAGCAGTCCACGATGAGTCATGGAAGTGTTTTTGTTAGTGGAAATAGGACCTAATAATTAAAATATATGACTCTGAACAGTGTTCCTGGCAGTGTCTGTTGTAAAATGAAACTTTAATTAGACTAAGGATAAAGAAAGCATACGTCCAGCTTGATTTATAATCTCTATAAAGCAGCCTATTATTGCAATTTGTCTTGTTAAAATGTACCCTGTTGAGCAAGTACCCGCCCAGAAAGTGTTTTTGCATTGCACCACTGTCAGCATTTTTCCTGAAGGCTGTGCACTAATAAAGAGAGCAAACAGCCAGGTTGTCTCCTCAGCTTCTGATTCTCTGCCAGAACACAACCCAAGGTACTCAAATAAATCTGCAGAACACAGCCATGGTGATGTGGTGTTGCAACTAAGGTTTTCTCAGATAGATGGATAGCTAGATAGATAGACAGATAGATATGTGCAGTACTTCTAATTTTATGTAATACAGTACAGTATTTCTTATTGAACTAAATATGAAAGAGCAGGGTCCAGTGTATAAAATTTATCGGGGTTTAGTGGCCTCTATTGATGAGAACTGCACATTGCAACCAGCTGAAACTTCCCAGTTAGAATTGCTGCAGTGCTCATTGTTCAGGACTCTGAGATCCAGACAGCAGCATGCTAACAATGTGAACTGATGAAGGAGATGTTTAGTCAGGACACAAAGGAAGGGAAGAGTGAAAAATGACCTTAAAGCAGCAAACACTGCTTTATTGGCAGCCAATCAGAAATGGACTTAAAGGAGCAGTGTGTAAGATTTAGGGGGATTTAGTGGCATCTAGTGGTGAGGACTGCAGATTGCAACCAGTTGAAACTCCTCCCGATTAGAATCCCTTTGGTGTTTAGTGTTCAGGAGGTTTTTACCAGGAGCTGAATTATCCTCAGAGGTCTCCTCCTCTCTGAAACAAATAAACCAGTTGATTAAAATACGTAAAAACCCAGAATAAAGCAGTGACATGTTACAAATCACTGCTTCTTCTATGCTGTTTGGCACATTGGAGACATGCTGCTATTCCAACACCTGCTAATTTGTGCTCACTGCATTTGTGATGAAGGCATTAAGGAGGGTTTTTTTTCCATGAATTGAATTATCTGCAGATAATAAACAGATTCTGTGATTTAAACCCTGTAAAAACACTAAATAAAGCTGTTTCACATTACAAATCAGTGTCTCCTGTGTTGTTCTACTAATCAGAGACAGGTTGGTAGCCCAGCTCCTGCTAATGTGTGCTCACCCTTTTTCCCTGATGACTTACAACCCGGTCTCACTCCAAAGTCATCGAAATCCAGCACTTAGGAAGTGACTTGCAGCGCCAGACACCGACCAACAAAGCAGTTTGTGACCGTTCACCTTAGTAATTTAATGATGCTTGGCAGCATTGGGGGGAAATGCGGCAGTATAAGAATGAAAGTTGGAGCATTGAAAGTCCAAGTAGGGTGTGTGGGAGTGGTGGTGGATGGGGCCAACAAACACCGACTTTCACCCAGGAGAGCGCTGTTTGTGTCCCATAAGTTCATAAAGCCAAACCCTGTTCTTTTTTCCTGAACCCAACCACGTGTGTTAAGTTGTTGAAGGAAAAAAAATGGTTTGTTTGTGGTGTTGTACCGACATGGTGCGTTTTTTTTTGAAAGACACTGTGTGTTCGCAGCAAATTTTCAAAAACGGAAGTGTATTTTGAAAGAAGACAATGCATGTAACAGGCAGAACGTGACACAGCGTCCCAGAACATTAACCATCGGAGCTCCTACACTGAGAGGTTTCACGTCCTATCTGGACATGGAAGGTCCATGACCAAACATTGATGTGTGACGAGGTCGGAGTGAGAATGTCTTGTAAATTAAGATCCAGATATTCAGAAGGTTTTTACCAGGGGCCAAATTATCCGCAGACCCAGAGATGTAAACATATAAAAACACTGAAGCAATTTCAGATTTCACAACACTGCTTCCAAAGTGGCCCGTTGTAGAGCTAGTGGTTGGTTTGTGCACTCTGGGCTACTGTAGAAACATGGCGGTGCAACATGGTGATCTCTCTGGATGAAGACCCACGCCACATGTAGATACAAACTGTGTATTCTAAGGTCATGAAAACACAACAATACTTATTTTCAGGTGGTTATAAACTGAAGACAATGTACTGATTTTATTATATTCCACTTTAAATCCTGCACACTGGACCTTTAAATACAAACAGCCCATAATATAGTGAGGTATTGAAATTGATTGCAGACATGAGAATCTGAAACATAGATGCTGGATTAATTGGGATGTTTTCATCTCTGTCTGAGGTTAATTGCACTGTGACTGGCTTTGTGAATGGACCCAGCCAACAGAGCTTCCTCCTCCCCCTCCTCCTCCTCCTCCTCCTCCTCCAGGAGCATCAGTGCCAAATTGGGAGCGCAGGGTGCCCAGGTGCCAGCAGAAAACAAAAATGGGATCATATATCAGCTCAGCCGAGCACAGAAACACTCTCAACTATCTCTGATTCCCAACCCGCAGAGATCTCCCCCTCCCTGCTCCATCCTTACTCGCCGCTCTGTGTCACCATGAATACAGGAAGACTCAAGGTTGGGTGCCAATCCCTCACCTCGCTCGCCGTGCGCCCTCCCTCCCTCCTCCTCCTCCTCCTCCTCCTCCTCCTTCCTCCATGTAATACAAACCTCGTGATCACCCATTCAGCGGTGCCTGCGTCTGCTGCTTTAGGGGAAAAATAATAAGCCGACTAGCCGAGGGGCAGGCAAGCCAAAAGTATCCGGGAGACAGACAGGTGCCGCGGAAGTTTACGCTCGCAGAGGCGCATCTCTCCGCGTCTTTTTGTCATTATCTGGGATAACGCGAAAGAGACTGTAACTGGCAGTCATCCGGCACCCACTGATCCTGTGTAAGTGATTCTCCACATCAACTCACTGCGAATAGGTGAATGTTAGCGTGATGATATTGAAGCATCGGTGTCAGGTGTCTGCTTCAGACGGGTGTGATTTAGAGGCTCGGATGCACGCTCGCATACCTTGATAAGAAAACGCACGTTTGTGTGAAATTGCTGTGATCACCTTTTCACTGTGCCGTTTGCTGCAAGCTGCCTGATGCACTGTCCGTATATAGCTGACCATTTGTCACCGCAGGATCTCACACAGATGTTATCACGCAGTCAGCTGCTGTCTGAATGAAATGCACAGGTTTTTAATGAGGAAAGTGCGGCATTTTATGTGTGAGGTGTTTATGTGATCAGGTGGATTTGCCTGTGCTGAGTGCTAAGAAGAAACTACATTCAGGAGGTGCAAAATGTGACTCATCTTGGTTTAATTAGCAGGAGCTATTAAAAACAAAGTCATGTTTTGTCTCATGGTTGCAGAAAAAAACCCTTTAACCCAAAGGAATGCAAGCTGAAAATCCTGATTTGGCAGCCCCTCTTGTGTGTGTGCAGGTAGCTGACCTGGGCTCAGTGCAGTTTATCCCTCATGTTTTGCATCCTGGTGACTGTCACCTGTTGACAGTAACTCTGGGGTTATCTTGGGAGGCTCTTAAGGTAGACACCAGGAATACATTCACCCACATGCCGGATGAATCAGTTTGCTATTCTGAGCTTTTCATTCAAGAAAAAAAAAAAAGATCGACATCACTCAGCCAGATTTACAACCCATTCTTAGAGTTTGTGTTTGAGTAGTTCTCAACACTTTGTCACATGCACAGTGACTCAGAGAGAAGATTCAATTAGCATCTGTTTATGATTTTAACACTTCAGGTCACAGTGTGTTTGTGCAAGTGTGTGTGTGTCTTCACAGATCAGCTTTCTCACCTTGCTGCCTCTTCTCTTGCTCTGCATGGAGTGGTAATTGGCCAGGTAGTGATGGATGTGACACAGCAGGTAGATGTCAAACAGTGACAAACCATCAAGGGCTCTTCCTCATTTGGAGCCTCCGGGTGAGGATTTGAATGTTCCCCCTCTTGGATGTGTGTTTGTGTGTGTACAGTGCAGGGGGTGAGGGTGTTTCATTGTGTCACACAAAGTTTAAAAGAACACTGATGCTTTTTTGGCATGACCTAAGCTTTATTTAAAGTGGCAGTGATCTTATCGACAGCGTTGGCTCGGGAAGTGGTCGGCAGTTTTTTGGAGCATCGTCAATTTGGGTTGTCACAGTACGAAAAGTGCAGGTGTCACTAATAAATAATGACTGTGCTTGATTCAGATGTTCCAGTGAGCCAGCATCACAGTACCAGGAGCCTGACACTGCAGCAACTAAATGGAATTCAGCCATCAGTGATTTTATTATTTACACCTGTGCTTCCCTACTGTCACATGGGAAAACATCCTCCGTGGGAGAAGGCATGTTAACCAAATATCAGCAGTATAATCTGATGATCTGATGTATGATCTGGACTGATATGTCAATTCAGTGATCAAAGATTCAAGGTGCAAACTTTAGGATACACTGTTATTTTAAAAATCTGTGTCACCGTCAAACAGCACCAGGCAGGTAATGGCAAGCAGCATCAAGAGAAAGACAGTGACAGTAATGTTATTTCCTCCTGAATAAATCAGCAGTGTGTAAATGTTTTGGATTTTGGAAGATACAGGACAACAGACAGAGCACATGCCAGTGTACAAACAATGCCATAGACAAGAGCAGCTGTGGTTTCAAGGTAAAGCGCGTCGTCCACCAATTGGAAGATCAGCACTTTGATCCCCGGCTCCTCCAGTCCACATATCGAAGTATCCTGGGCAAGATACTGAGCCCCAAATGCTCCCGGTAGCTGTTCCATTGGGGTGCAAGCATGTGTGACTGGACATGGTTACTGGAGTAGCAGGTGGCACCGTGTATGTAGCCTCGGCCACCAGTGTGTGAATGTGTGTATAAATGGGTGAACATGACATGGAGTTTAAAAGTGCTTTGAGTGGTCGGAGGACTAGAAAAGCACCATAAAACATGACACTTAAACCAATGGTGAGTCAGAAAAAGTAAAGAAAAAGTATAAACAACACACCTACAGTAATATGCTGTGCTATGAGTTGAGGAAAACTACACTAGCTGCTAGGCTAAATTGTGCAGGATAAAGGTGCATTCAGCAATATGAGATGTGGCTGATTTTTGCCGATCACTCACCAAGACACCTGCCCAGTTCACCACCAGCTCTCCTTGCACCACAATTCAATTTCCCCTGCGATGCCCATCATTTCTCCTGATTCTTGGCTGCTCCTGGTCTCTTGGATGCCTAGCAGGTTCATAATTGTATGGTCGTGGTCACTTTATTAACCTCTTCTGTCTCAAAATGAGCATTTTCATCCATACTTGCCATTGTTTGATTGGGCCGCTCTCCCTCTTTTTACATCACATCTGGTTGGGCTTTTCTTGATGTGGAAGTAAAAGTTCCTCACAAGAATGACTCTAGGTATCACTATAGTGTATGTTTAGGTATATTTCTGGTTACAAACTGGTTCACTGGTGGCTTTAACCTGCAAGTTGTCTCATGTATGCAGCACAGGTGGAATTCTTATTTTTTCCTCAAGCAGCAGTTTGTGGAGTTTTGAGTCACAGGATAATCAGTTGACCTTTCTCTAAGCCCCGCCCCATGTTGTCATGGTAAGTGTGGAGCCCACACTGTAACTAACTGCACTCCCTGAAGAAATATTATCACATTTTTGGAGAAACAAAGAAGTGATTCCAGAGAGAAGCAGACAGAGGGGTCTACAGTCTGTGTTTGAAGGATATATCCAGGATGTCAAACTGACTCAGCAGCAACAACAGGTTAAAAAGACAAAGATAGTTAGAAGCTAAAGCCCAACTATAGGCTACAGATCACAGTGTAAAAGTGAACCACCACATCACTGCTGATTGACACAGAAGACAATGAATATAAAGGGAAACTTTGCTGATATTGAACCACCTGTGTGTCACTGTAGTTTCCCTGCTTCCCTTCACTGGTTCCTGTACAGCAGGGTCGGTCTTTGTTTCACTGTTATAATCATTACAAAGCAAAAGCAGCATGTGTATACATTCAGTAGGCTATATCTTCAGTAGCTAGCTAGCTAACCCTACACTTTTCAGGGTTTGATTTTGGTTTTGGAACAGGGAGGACACGTATATCTTTTTCCAACCTCTCCAGGTAACGAGTATCATTAATACATGACGTGCCCCAGGCACAACATTTAGCTCCAAATCCACAAAACCAGCCTGAAAATGAAGGAAATCTGAAACGACTGCATTAGAGTCAATGGAGCACAGCTGTGTTGTTGTTGTCGGACCCTTGTGGAAGCTGGCCGATGTTACACTATGATTAGCCTGTCTGCGTATGAAGGCCGGGGCTTAGCAAAGGGTCAATAGATCAGTCTGTTTAATCAGAATTCATCAGATGAGAGGAACAGTTTTTGTGGTTTTTGAGTGAAAGCAAACTGTAGGCCCAGTGCACTGAAGATTAAATTTCACCTCCACAGCACCTTACGCTCTGCTGCTTCACCTGTGGAGCAAATAATAACTGGGCATGTATATTCCATTGGTGCGCTAAATGAATGGTCCAGCTCAAAAAATTGAAAATCAAAAAGTGGCCGCGGATGTTTTAATCGTGGCGGCCCGCCACAAATAAATGAATGTATTAGAAACCCTGAGAGAAGTGATTACAGTGCATATCATTTATTGTATTTAATGCTGACGTTGCTTTCCAAAGGCAATATCAGCCAACATTCTGCATAGTATGCATTTTTTAAGCATTTCCAATAACTAATTCATTTGCAGATGCTTATGGCATTTGAAACCACTCACACTTCTCTTCCCTGTAGGATGCTAAGCATGAATGATGTGCCTTGGTTTATTGGTGTTATGAAATTCACACAGATCACACTATGCGCTGTGCTTCTCACTTTACAGCTCGTCAGATGGTGGAGCAGTTGGAGGAATATGAATCTTAATTCATGTGCTGAAGGCTGAACTACAGTCCACTTTCCTTGCTGTCTCTCTTTTCTCTCTGATGACTCCTCTTGATGTCATTTTGACTGATACTGGTCATATCTGGGGTTGCAAAAACACCTTGACCACCTGTGTTTCTGCTGTCATGTGAATGTAGACAAATGACCAGAGGGACAAAGAAAGGCCATCACACACCACAGCAGAGCTCAGGCTTTAAAGGTGTGACAGCAAGCTCCTCACACCTATTTTCAAACACATTGCAGGTCGGTCTGCAGCACCTGTTTCCTCATCATCAATGCATCACAGGCTCTCTAATACAGAATACGTTAAATGGCTTTAAATGCAGATCTACAGAGTCAGCTCACTGTATTCACCTTCAGTCCAAATAGTCATTTCAGTGAAGTTGTTCCAAATCTCCTTCCCTCTGGCTGTGACGAAACGCTGATCCAATGGAGAGTGTCTAAAACAAGCAGTTCATTTAGCGCTTGGCTGCACCTGCCCTTTTAGCGCTCCGACTGGGCCCTGTCCTCAGCTTGCCCATCCTCTGCGGACTCTCTGAGGTGACAGACAGCAGCAGAGCCAAGTGCTCTGCAGCACGGTGTTGGATGTGGTGTTTCTGGATGTGTTTGAGTGTATTTGGGATGATTTAGTGTCAGTCTGACGTGGTTGATTGATGCACATGGTGAGTCCTTTGGGGAAAATACAGGTTCCTGTTCATTCTCTGGAGAGATGCATTAGTATGACCTATTTTTCCACTGAAGCCATTCTCTCCCCCCTCTCTCTGAGCACTGAGAGTGTCAGTCTGAACTCCTGTAATCTGACAGTATTACACTGGTACACTTC
Source organism: Cephalopholis sonnerati (assembly GCA_019142605.1). Lineage (NCBI taxonomy): Eukaryota > Metazoa > Chordata > Actinopteri > Perciformes > Serranidae > Cephalopholis > Cephalopholis sonnerati. The sequence continues at coordinate 22,443,037 of JAGQAX010000021.1, read as the reverse complement.
ACTGTAGTGCCAGTCAAAATGGGACAGCAGTGAGTGACCGAAACTATATTTTTATACTTTGTAACAATTGTTGGGTGTATTTCAACTCAGTAACAGTAAACCACCGTATGTCTTCAGATTCACGTCAGGATTATTCAGAAGTTACAAGTGATAAAATAATAAGCTGCAAAGGAGCATTTTGCAAGACTCACTTCCAATCATCCTGCTGATTAGTACTCACAGTTGCCAGCTATAGCCTTACAAAGCGAATTAAAATCATTTAAATCCCCAATAATTCCCTGGATGCAGCTCTGAAAAAAGATAATCTGACACACCAGATCCTCGTGGGATAAAATGAGCTGTTGCAGACATGACTGCCATGAGTCTACAGAAAACAAAGGTAAAAAAATAAAACACATAATATGTTGAGTGAGGTTATCCATCCTTGACAGTTTCATAATAGAAATATGTTAAATATGAGCAAATGAAATATGAGGTATTGACTATAGCATTGTAGGTTACTGAGAACTTAAGTGAGATTTAGAAAATGAAAGAAACCATGTGACAGAACACCTAAAAGTGTGTGTCTGGGGTCGTCTTACAGTACAACTCATGTCTGGATTATCTTATATTTCTGCACGTGATGTACATAACATATAGTGTGCTGATATAGTTGTTGTTGTCTGTTCTCAATGGCTCAACCTCTGAAACATAATTTTGGAAGATTCATCCACTCAGCAGCATCCGAAGGAATAATGTCCACATTGAGCAAGATTTATGTCCAATGCTAACGTTCAGTCCAGATGCAGGAAATGGTTTAACCCATTGGCAGCCTGGTCTCACCCCCAGGGTGTCGTAATATGCTGTTTGGGCAGTCTGTAGCATCTGTATGAGACATACCAGGCTTTAAACCAACTCCAACATAAACCTTTTGTGTCATTAGTAGACTTTCAGAACAATGGATGTAGGATAACAAGTGCAAAAGTCCAATAAGGGTGAGTGGAAGGCAAACAAGTACTGTATAGGACTTTGACCCAGGAGAGCAGTGTTTGTGTCCTGTGCAAAACTAAGCAACATATTCTCACTCCGACCTCGTCACATATCGATGTTTGGTCATGGATCTTCCACGTCCAGATACGATGTTAAAGGTACCCTGGGCGTGTTGGTTGTTGACGTTCTGGGACACCGTGTCAAGTTCTGCCTGTTACATGCATTGTCTTCTTTCAAAAAACACTTCCGTTTTCACAGGAAATTTAACGTTTACATACAGTGTCTTTCAAAATAAAAGCATTACATTGATGCAAGAACGCAAATTGATGTTTTTTTTCCTCCAACAACTAATGCACATGGTTGGATTTAGGTAACAAAAACACAAGGTTAAGTTTAGGAAAGAAGAACAGGGTTTGGCTTTATAATCTTATGGGATTCGAACACCGCTCTCCTGGATGAAAGTCTGTCGTTCTTGTCCCGCTGCGTTTCCCTCTGACACCACCAAGCATTGTTAAACTATAATTGCGACCGGCTGCGTATCATGCCAACGTTAAAGGATGGCTTTATTTTGTTAGTGTCTGACAACACAGATTTTGACGACTTCCGAGTAAGACTGGGTTGAACTAACTTGAACTTGTGCTATTTTGTGAGGAGTTGTTAGTCAATAGCTAGTCATGTCTTTCATGACGTCAACCACGCCCTTTTCGTAACCCTAGCCATGTTTGTTATTTTGCCCAAACCTAACCGGAGAGTTGACTCACGTGGCTCACTGCTGATGCCTTCGTCATCAACATCCACCAACTTGTTTTGCATTAAGATACAACACAAAAGGCGTCTTCTGCCTAAGCGTCAAAATATGATGAGTTGGGATGAGACCACGTTGCAGCTGAGGTGGAGAGTAAGTGTGAGATGTAGACTGGAGACCTGAGTTTCCCTCCTATTACAGACCTGCAACTGACACTTAGATTACAGTGCTGTGACCTGTATCTTTCCCTTACCTTTACCAAGTGTTTTTGTTGCCTAATATGAACCATACCTTGATCATATTTTATTTGCCATAGCAACCACCTTTTCTAAACATAACTATGCTGTTGTTGTCATGCACAGATATTGCAGAAAGTAAGAATTTTAATAATGTTGGCACTGAACATAATGTTGCAGATTCATCTAATGTTGACTTTCTTTTCTGGCGATAGGTTTGGATAAATTGTATGTATTCAGACACATTCAGAGACTGTGTGATCAACAGGAGTGTAATAATTCAGAGTATAGTTTCTGGTAAAACATACAGTCTAATAGCTGTTGGTTAAACAGACAGCCTGAGAATCTCTGAGGGGTAAATGTGTACAGCTCACTTCTCCATCAGCTTACCAAGATGGTGTTCAGTTTAGCCCACACCGTGTCTTGTCTGCGACGGCTGAACAAAACCAGTGAAGCGTCGAACCACTGAAGCAGTCTCCAATCAGTGTCACTTAGGCAGGGTTTGTCTGCTGGAATAGCCCACTTTCTCTTCCACTGTGTACAGACTGATAACTCATCTGTGCTATTGTTGAGTGTGTGTTAGTGTTGCTGCAGGGTGGCTACACTGCTCCATAGAAGAAGCATAGATTTGATTGCACATGCTTGTGTGTGTGTGTGTGTGTGTATACAGTCATGTGTGCACGTTTGTGCGCGTTTGGTTGCAAATTGTCACAAGTGAAAATGGATTGGCTGTGTGTGTGTGTGTGTGTGTGTGTGTGTACGGTTGCTGCCCTCAAGTATCTGCGTCACTGAAGCTTCAGAGGCAGACACTCTCACAGACATAAGTGATGCTCCATCGCCGTCCTTGACACCACTCACTATAAAAAGAAGCCCTGAATAATTGCCTTCCCTTGTGGCTATACAATGATGGCCATACAGTAATGGTGCGTTTATCTCCTCTGTACATTAGGAGAGAAACAGGGACAGAAGGCAAAAATGTGAGACTAGCCCATCGCTGGTGGTGTTGAAATATGTCACAGAGCAACGAGGCTGATTTTCCACCTGCTAATTTTAGTTGCTTAAGGGCTGAGAAGTTGTGAATGTGGGTTCTACGCAAGAAATGAGCAGTGATGTAATTTATAGCCATTAGTCGACTAGTCGCCCGCATGTTTACGATATTAATGTAATTATTAAATGATATATTTTGGTGGTTTGAGTTGAAGGTGTGAGAAAGAATAGTCTCAGTAACATTGTTAACACTGTGCTACATTACAGAGAAATACAAACCGTACTAATGAACCTTCATTAATATAGGCCTATATTTTATCTCCAAGTGCACGTCACACACTGAGCGAGCCGCCTGTTAATGACGCTGTAGGCTAATGGGCATGTAGCTACTTCCATGTTTCACATGATACGTCATGTTTGTAGTCGACCAATGAAGATGAGTTTACATATCACCTTGGGTTGGTCCTTCACCTTCTCAACATGATCCCACACTTTGGATTTCCTGCCTGACATGTTGTTAACTAGCCTGTGGAATAACCGCAGGTACCAGCCCTGGAAATTAGGGGCCGTACACATGCTGCATCTTTAACCAGCTGGAAAACGTAAGGTCGGGTGTAGGTGCTAGTCTTGTGCCTTTTTTGTGCCAGCTTTCAAGATTGTGTCTGAGGTTGCTTAGCAGCCTTAGCAAGCATCATATAGCCTATTTACCTGAAATCCTGAGTGCAGAGCTGATCTGTGTGTAGGGCTATCGTCCGTGAGACAGATGTAAAGCTCTGGGTAGCCCTGCACTAACATGATCAATTTTTCCGTGTTCATCAGACTGAATATTTACAGAAGAAGGGAAAGATATCTGTCTGACTGCTATATTCCCTCATGGTCCAGTCATATAGGCTTTGATTTATTTTGACAAGGTATATATATATATATGATTGCACTGTCATCCATCATTGCAACTTCTGACAGCTGTCAGTCAGCTCAGTCGATGTGACGTAACGTCCACTGTGCAGAGGATTGTGGGTCAGAATAGCCAGAAAAGCATGCAGACTTGCATGCCGCAAAATTAGACTGCATGTAGTAGAACATCCTGGTATTTCTGGCATACTGGACTTACTATATATTAGGGCATACTAAATCTTTTTCTGGCACACTTTATAGTATGGTAGTGTGGGTACTGGAACGCACAGTTAGACTTGAGTGGTTTCAATCATCTCATCACCTAAGCATCAAATGCTGGCCATGATTTAACACGTTTCTTTTTGCTACTTTTGCGCACTATTATAGAGAAGCTTGGGCGACAGCTTTCTCACACCAGGAGGCTACTTGTTTATGGTAAACACAAAGGAAAAAAAAATTCCAAATATTAGTATAATTTTGCTCCCCAGATTATTTCTAATTGCTGCTAGAACTCATAAATGAATACTGTGAAATTTAAAGTAAGAGGGCTTAGGTAATGCTGTCCATGTTGGCACATGTTCGTCCACATGAGTCTGGATTTATATTTTAACATTTTGTGTATAATACGTGCTTCTGTCAGACTGGCTGGCCTTTCCCGAGGCCAGGGCAAGGTCCCTTATCACAGCTGAATGAGGAGCGTTTGTGAATGGCATTGTGTGTTTACACTGTGTGACAGCAGATGTCTGAGACTGAGAGATTTTACATGTTTTTTTTTCCACTTTAGCTGAGATTGTGACAAAAGCTCCTTCTCACACTTGTGTATGTGTGTGATTGAGTGTGTGTGTTTGCATTTGCCCTTGTGGATTTTACATTCCCACTGATACAAATGAGTCATAAAAGCATCTGATGGAGATATGTTAAAGGATAAAATAAACGAGAACAATGAAAACAGTATTCATCTGGTTTGCGTGAAGCTTTTAATCTAAATGACAAATAGGGAGTGAAGTTTATTTCACTGCGTAGGTGCTGCAGAAAGTCCAACAGTGATTGATAATATTTAAATGTGTCTTTTGAAGAAATAGATCTGAATCTCACAGAAACAAATATAAATATGAACTGATTGTTTCTGTTTTTTTTAAAGTGTAAAAGTTCAACAGCAGTCTGTCCTGAGACAGGCCCTGAGCTGAACTGGAGGAATGAGTGATATGCTGAGCGAGAGGAGAGACTCGCTGTCGATGAAGCTATTGGCCCAATAATAGAACGGACATAATTGTCTGGCCTTCTGAGTCATCATTGCTCTCTCCACTGCCAGTGCTCTCCCATCTTGTTTAGACACTGCAGTTAATGGACCTTCTCCTTCTGTCCATCACCTCATCTGTCTCTGCTGCTCTCTTCCTCCCGCCATCCCTCTGTTTTAGTTTTATGGGCTGGCCCTCGATCTCGCCTCTCCATCACTTCTTTACTGACGTCTGTCTCACCCTACAAATAACAGATGTCAGACTTGTTTTTAGGTCAGCGCAGTGATAAATACTCAAGTCTTTAACTTAAATATTACAGTGTGGTTTAAAGTGGGGATGCACTGATTGTGAAATTCTGGGCCGATACAGATGTTTGAAATAACTATTTTACTGATAGCTGACACCTGTGTTTTTATGTTGTTTATTTAGTTTTTGTTGTTATTTATCCCCCTTTTGTGCCAGGGAAACTATGAAATCTACAACTGAACTATTTTAAAGTCATGAAGCCCTCAACTACACTGTCTTTGCATGAGCACAAATTCAATCATGCAAATTTCTGAAACAACCTTTCACAAAAGCCCTTTTTACTATATAAGAAATATCATAATTGCCTTTCTTATATCTACTTTATACCACTGTGAAAACATCAACAAATTTCTACTTCAAACAGCTGTGTTTATTCAAGTTTCCCACAAATTGTGTTATCAAATTATCGTACGATATATGGACATGACCTTGACCATTTTGCTGCCTGTTGTGTTTAAATGAGTGTTTGTTTACCAAAGTGTCACTAACATTTTAGGGGACATGATGCCAGAATAAACAGCAGGGTTTTCCTGAACCTCATAAGACTTGGGCACGAGGGGTGTAAATCAGTGGTTCCATCTTGATATGATATCATATCGATTCTGTGGACAACGATATGATATTTGCCGATATTACAAAGTCAGACATGATACGATTTCGATACAATGCGATTCAGGAGCCCGCGATCGATATGAGACCATATCAACTCACCATTTAACACTATCTGTTACAGATGAAGCTGCCACCCCTTTCTTTTTTGCTTTTTGCCACAAAAGATAAAACAACACATAAATAATGTAAATAACTGTAACTGCTTAAGTGCAGTAAAGTTTGCTTTATACTGACTCCACTAACACACATAAAACAGCACATGGGATTGGTTAGCCTTCGGGGATTTCTGCCAGAGAGACCTTTCTGGAAGGAATCTTTTAATTTTAACCCAAACCATCATCTTTTTCCTAAAACTTCAGGTCTATTTGACTTAAAGCCATGAAGGCAAAATAACAAGATCATTTAACAAAGATTTAAAATTCAGCTCAGTTGAATAATTGAATAAATTAGCCTAGCAGCTAGTGGACTTTTCTCCACTCATAACGTAACAAATGACATGTAACATTATTATTTTTCTTACTCACCGTTGGTTTAGGTCACTGTGTCTTCCGACAGAACAGCTCGGTTGAATTTCAGCCTGCATGCACGTTCTCTTTAGCTGAACATTGTTGATACAGAGCAGCTAGTGTTGCTGTAATGAGAAGTTAACAGAGCAAGATGCCCATCCACGCAGGTAATATTACGTGTTTCATTTCATAACGCCATGTGCTTTGTCTGTTTACTTGTATTTTCTCCAAAATCCAAAATATTCCAAAGTAAATAACTTCTATCTTCATTGTTTTCCTCTTGGCAGCTTGCTATCCACCTGCCGCCGTTTGACAGTGAGACAGTCTTTCAAAATAAAAGTGCATCCTTAAGATGCGGAAATAGATCCATGTTTTCACTTTGCCTCGATGATACTGGATTCTTGATCATTGAATAGATATTTCAGTCTATATATCGATGGATTGTTACACCCCTATTGGGCTCAGTGATTTTTTTTTCTCTCCGTCCCCGCCTACTTGCAGGAGTCCATAGAAAATTAAGACTACACTTCAAAGACGACACAGTATAGCTCACTGGTAGCCTGAAACTACACTTTTGGAGTGATAGAGGCATAGTTCTGATAGTTGTCAGCTTGCCAGTCCATGGTAATGAGCTGAAGTCATTTGTTTGTAGTGCCACTCTTCATTAACAATTTCATCTGTCAATTTTCAACTGTTCGTCCCCCAGGCCGTCCATCCCCGGGAGCCAACTGGAGCACATCACTTGTGTTTGTTGGCCAAATGTTGTAATGAGTCTCACACTAAGTGTATTTTTGCTACTCATATAAAAGTACTATAATTTATATGCACTTTTTTGTATGGTGTTAATTTCTTGGACAGTAAAAGTAGTTATCATGACAAGCCTAAATATGCTGCATAACTGAATATCTAAAAGGAAAACACAGCAGTTGATGTGAGGTTTGCAGCTTGATTGCAGTCAAGTGTAGTGTATATTAAGTATGTTTACATTAGGGCACACGCCCACCGTGCCATGTACCAGACTCATTTCAAAGCAAATAAATACCTGTAAGTTTTATGGTGCTGCACAGAAACATGACATCCGTCGTCTACTGTGTTTGTTGACAGACAGCTATCACAGCTACCTGCCTGCTTTGCATGCTGTATGCAAAAATATGATCTCATCACACAGGAGGTGTGATCTGGAGAGTACTGTACTCTCAGCTGCACAGTGATGCTGACTTACAGAGGCTGTAGTTTGTGTTACTGTTGAATTGTGTTGCCATGCAGCGGCTTATAAAACAGACAGGTGAAATGTTCTAATTATCCAGTGAAATATCTAATTTTAATCTCGACTGGAGAGATTGCCAGAACAATTTGTACAGACATTCATGGCTTGATAACTCCTGATGATTCTGATGACCTACATTTGGTTCGGAGGAGAGCAGCATTTGTTTTCTTGGTGAACATAACACTACATATCACATTTGTAATGACCCAAAATAGTAAAAAGAATAATGTTTCCAGCCACTACACTCCAGTCTAACCCAATTTTCAGCTGCTCCGAGATCAGAGTTCATGCTGCAGGCAAACAACTACTGTAGCGCCACAGCGTATTTTGCTCACAAGTCATAAAAGCAAACGTTGCAGCATTATTTGCATGGTAAGATTTTTGTTTCTTTGTGTTGGGTGTCTGTTGTGATAGGCTGTTATGTTTCTGTTCATTACGAGAAGCTGTGCCAGAGACCTATTGATGTTGTAATTCTTTGGCTAATAGAGGCTGATGAAAGTCATAAATTACTGAATAGCAGGTGTACAAATTAACTGTCAGGTGTATTAACGCTCAGCTCCAAAGGAGTGAATTGATTCCACAGAAAAATCATTTTAAATGTTCTGCGTCTCTCTGTCTTTCTTCAGGGTTGTCTCAGCCTCGGCCTCCAGAGCAGCAGAGCCCGTGCCTCTCCTCGTCCACCCCTCTCGGACCAGCAGCTTAGCGTGGCGAGGCCAGGAACGATGGGCCGGAAGCTGGACCTGTCGGGCCTGACGGACGACGAGGCGGAGCACGTCTTGAAAGTGGTCCAGCGGGACATGAAGCTGCGAAAGAAGGAGGAGGAGAGGCTGAGGTGAGATGGGATTTCCCTGCCGGCACTTTTTCTAGTGTTTTTAACACATTTAAGGCGACAAACACAGGGTGACTTGTGAGGAGCTGATAAGGAGAGATGACATTTGCCTGTGAGCAGAAATGACCAGATATAGTCGTGTACAGCTGGTCTAGCTGACAGACACTTACTACATATTGAAAATGTCTAAGGTTCAAATCTCTCTTCTACATCCTCATACACCTCTGCTACCGTAGGATAAATAGTAAGGGTAAACCCATGTTGCTTTGATGATGTTTACCTGCTCTAATGTTAGCATTTGGCTAACTAGGCTAATGGTGCATATGGGGATGCATTGAGGCGGCGAAATGTGATGTTAAAATGGGTCCCAGACATTGATTATAAGCAGATATTTTATGTCAAAATACAAACTTTAGATGACGTCAGTTGAGGTGCTTTGTGGCAGGTAGCAGACACACACAAGTCCGAGACTATAAGTGTGTCTCAAATCGCATACTTCCATTAGTACACTTAAGTGTAGTTCACTATGTCCACTAAGTACTATTTGAGTGTGTCAAATTGCGCTCTGCCATTTTGCACTTACTGGAAGTGATGATGGCTCTTTTTCTTCCTCTTCCTCATCTTCTTTTAAATGGCAAATTGCAAACAGACAGTGGAGCATTATCGCCAGCATTTGACCGCTCTCTCCGCCCGCACATAAACCAAATGTATGCCACAATGTCAATGCTGAATAAAATGTGCCCCCACAGCTAGGAGCAAGTTGGCTAGCAAGCAAATGCTAATGTTAGCCAGCAAACTGACGGTAGCACTCGCATATTGTTTACAGTATCAAATCATTACAGACCCAACAAACATCAAAGACAGCTTCAATTCGACAAGAGTGTTGGTACTTAGTGCAAAAACATGTATAACTAACAGGCTCCTTGTTGTGACCAGCTGCCATGTCAAATGTTGAGAAGTTTGCTACGTAACAAACATGGCGACTGTTATGGGTGAACTCAAATGAACTCTGGTGCGGTTCGTTTGTGGTGAGAACGTGTTCCGACCTCGATCCGAGCCAACTGCAGTCACATGACACATTGTTTGGGTTAAACATGAGCATGTTACAGTCCTGGAGGATTATTAATGTGCGCCTCCTCCTGTACTGCCTTAATATGCACATTCAAAACATTGTTTTCTAGTTGGAGCCGCGCCTCGTTTTCAAACTTGACTCAAATGAACAATGACAGCAATATAGTCCATGATGAGCAGCGCTAAAATCAACCTGCGTAGTTGTCCCTCCATTGTGACATTAGAAAGTGTCACATTTATCTTGCAAGTGTACTCTTCTTCAACGTTTGTTTACTTCCTGCATGGAAATTCTGACCGATCAAGAGAAGCTTTCTCACGCAAGGCATTTTATCTGGTCCACTTATGCTGCCATGAGAACATGAACCAACTCTAGGCAGTTATGCAACTTTGTGACAAAATATGTACATGATTTGGCCTCTACAACTCTAGGTCTGAAAGCACCCTAATTTTAAACGAGATATGCAGAGCAACAGTAGCCAAGAGGTTTGGGTTTAACAACCAGTCCATTGTAGGTTCAAGGCAAACTCTGGAAACAGTATGTCTGCACAGTATAGCCTACATGTTGGTAAATGTAATCCATCTGTTGTTGAACCAGGGCGGCTTTGTAGAGGATTTGTTTCATCCGTTTGAAATGATTGATTTGGAGACAAACAGTACTCAAGATAAGTGTTTATCTTATTTGCCATTCATGTTACTAAGCCTGGCAATTATTATCATCGATATCTTCAAGCATTTGAAGTCAAAGCTTCAGCAAACACAGAAACTGTTCTTCAAGAGTTTATTCTGTGCTATAGGCTTTATTTGTTGTCATTTATAATCTACAATACTACTTTTATTTATCAGATTGTACTTGAAGTGTGTTGTTGTGACATCTGATTGATCTGAATGAAAGCATGATTCCTGAACAAAGCTGATATGTTTTCAGCAGCAGTTGTTTCTCTACAGGATATCCAGCTGCAGGGTTATTAAAGCACAGCCGGGTGCTGTAAGGACGAAGATGCTTGTCTTGTATTTTCTGCTTGCAGGCTGGCAGGTCTGTGGGGGTCACTCGGTCCGGGCCTCAGGGCTCCACTCCGGTGTCACAGCTTCTTACTTAACATGCGACAAGTGCTGGCCCGTTCTCCTCCCTTCCTCCTCTCCTCCTTTCCTCCTTGTCCTTCACTCCCTCCCTCTCCTCCCTGTGACAGCCCGTGAACAGAGGGGATTCGGTTCGGTTGTGACAGGCCTCCATGGGGGTTTGTCTATCAGATGTAGTCACTTCACTGCGTCTGCTTTGTGTTGTTTCAGCAGGACTGCAGGGGGGAAGTTTTAGTTTTAAAACTCCAGTGGAACTAATGTCACAGCTAAAATCCAAAAATGTGTTTTCTTGCTGTGTTTTAACTGTGGTTGCACCCTATAATTTTGTAAACACAAATATGCTCCTTTGAGTACCTACCAGGCCCCAGCATCAGCTATTTTGTTGTGGAGATTTGATGTCTTTCTTCAGATTTGAACGGTGATCCTCGGCGGTTTTGTGTTCTTGAGTGGATGCCACGAGTGATTAGGCTGCTTTACTCAGAGCACTAAACATCTTAGCTGTACTCTGAGGAGCATAGCAGAGTTGCTACACAAACCAGAAAGCAGCTGTTGGTCTGCGCTGCATGAAACTCTACTTATTTTCCCAGAATCAGTTTCAAAGCAAAGATGGTGTATTCCCAAATTACTGGGCTGTAAAATGTTTTCCCACCAAGCTGTCATGAATGATCAAAAAGAATTTATGCCTCTCAGGCTGTTATTACTGCTGTTTACTGCGAAAAGATGAGCAGATTAATGTTGCTGTAGCAGGCAGACAGTGATGAGGCAACGGTTCTGCATGAAAGCAATCAGACGGTGTGTTCGCTGCCTTGTTGAGTTATTACGACCTGGTAAATGTTTTAAAAGCAAAGTTGCCGAAGTAGATGCAAACTGACAGTCGAATTAGCTTATTTCAGCAGCTACAACTGCTCATGTGTTACACTGTCACACGGCTGACATGTATTTTCATTTGCGTCTTGTGTTTGTTTTAATTGTGTGTTTACTGTTGGATATTTTCCTTCAGGCAGCGCCTCCTGAAAACCTACTTATGTCTCGATTCCCTAAGGATTGTCACATTTTGCTTTATTCATAGTGATGAAAAATGTCATCAAATAATTTAACAAAGTAAAAGTTTACAGATTGTAAGAATTCTGCCTTTAATATTAAAGTACAGAGGTACATTAGCTTGTACATCCGGAGGGAGCTTGCAGTAAGGTCACTGCTCCTTCACGTTGAAAGGGGTAAGCTGAGATGGTTCTGGCATCTGATCAGGATCCTCCTGGGTGCCTCCCTTTAGAGGTGTTCTGATAATATCCCACTGGTAGGAGGCTCCGGGGCAGGCCCAGAACATGCTGAAGGGATTATATATCTCATCTGGCCTGGGAACGCCGTGGGCTCCCCCAGGAGGAGCTGGAAAGCACTGGGATGCTTTGCTTGCCCCTGCAACCTGGCCCTGGATAAGTGGATGAAAATGAATGGATGCATGGAGAAGTACATTATCAGCAAAATATACTTAAAGTATGAAAAATATAATTATTCATTACAAAGATTGGCCTTTACAGAATGTCTTATTATTAGGTATACTATATACTGCTGTATTAATGTGCAAGAGACATTTTAATCTTGTAGTTAATTGGTGTTCAGCCAATATTAACCACTGTATAGTCAACAATGCATCATGGTCCTTTCCCAAACCACCCCCTACATCCTCTCCCTACACACTTACGTTCCGTCTGCGTGGAGTGTCCGCCACATGGAGTGCCGTCCCAAACCAACCAGTGAGGAATGGAAGTGATTTATAAAACCCTCTGACAGAGAGCCTGCACTAGTGCTGACTTACTGACCATGTGCAACACCATATTGTGTTCGTCATGGAAGACGCTTCGTACAACTAAATTACCTACCTGAGGAATGTAAACTATTTAAACTAAGATTGACGTTTGATATTGTCATACAGACGCTAACGCTTTAAATGCCACATTGTATTTAGGGTCAAATATTCACCTCTAATCGCTATAAAACTGCAGCTGTGTTTATTTGAACTGTTGCGAAAACTGAGCAGCTTATAAATATCAGGGTGAAAAACAAGAAGATGTTTGCAAAAGTAAAAGACAAGAAAAGTCGCTGTTGAATCTCAGGGATAAGTTTGATTCCGTTTTTTGTATTATTTATTTATTTATTTACTTATTAATGGATTCATTTATTTATTGTTATGGCAAAAGAAAAATATAGGCTACAAAACTTCCGGTAAACAGCAGCACAAATCAAACAAAAGTAATTCAAATGCATATAAAGAACATAAAATGGGAGTAATTTTACTTTTCTACATGGATACCAAATATAACGAAACGACTGCTCCTTTTTCCGCCGCAGAGAGGGAAGTGTGTCCCAAAGTTTGCTGCTGTGTTTACACCCTACACCCTGATGTAGGGTGCTTCATTAAGCTGTGAAGGTGACTACAAACACAGTGACACTCTGAGATGGAGTGAGTAGCGTCCGGTTTTGGAAAGGTCCCATATTTCATAAACTGATTATATGCTTTGTATGTCAGTAATCTTTATCAGCAAAGTGTCGCCAGAGGAAAATGTTGGCATTGTACATCTCTGCAAACCCCAAATATGTTACATTTGTATGTGTCATATGTATCATATCAATGTATATGAGCTGACTTTGTCATGCAGAGGAGGAGGGGATGGTGGATGGTATGACACCTTGGCGAGATGCCTGCCAAGCTGCAGACCACTGTTTGAGACCAACAAAAGCATTTTTTTTTTTTTTTTTTACAGAGACAACGCTGCATCTCCAGCGAAGATTATACCCTCAAAACTGGGAATTTTACTCCAAAACATGATCTTTTCCTAACCATAACCAAGTGGAATTTGTGCCTAAACATAACCACGTTAACCACAGCATTAGTAAAAACGTTAAATTTCAATGTATCCTCTACATACTAATGAACAAATGTATCCGTAGTTTACAGAAAATGTACAATGCCAATATTTTTCTGCTGGGTTGCTACAGTAGAATCTATAGCTGGTGAAGTGAATTGGATTAAAAACTTACAGTGCAGAGAGGAGAGGTACAAAGTGGAAAATCAGAAAATGGAAATACCTAGATATTTCAACCTTGCATTCATACAGTAAGTTCTTGGCCAAATGAAACAAATCAATTGAAAGAAAATTAACTTGCAACAGTTTTGATCATTGATTAATAGTTGAAGTTTTTCAAAAAAGCCAAATATGTATGGATTTCAGCTTATTGAATGTGAATATTTGCTGGTTTTAGTGGACAAAACAAGTAATTTGAAGACATCACCTTGGACATTTTTCCTATTTTCTGACATTTCGCTGACCAAAGGATTATTTGTAATTAACAGAGAACTTTTCTTGATCAATTAATAATGAAAATAGACATTTAGACAATAAACTTATTTTCCTCTACCCTTTGTTCAGTAACAAGAAAAAATCTTTCTGTAGGCTTATTATTTGTCAGAGTATTTCTACGATCCAGAATCAATGCACAGTGTGTAAAAAAGCAGTGTGTCTGTTTTATCTGTGGTAATTTTTAAAAATTGACATTTGAGTCCACTGCATCCCAACAGATCGGTGGACTCACAATATGAATCCAAGTGCGTGAGCTTCACTTGAACATACACGCGCTGGTTTTCATCTTAAGAACAAGGTCATGTCCTCGGTCAGTCTCAGGCTCCGGTGGCCTTCTGTGTTATTGAACTGTTGTCCTGTGAATTGTACTCTGCATCAATCACTTGTTTCTACTGTATCTAATCAAAGCAAGACGGCTTGCGGAGCCGATCAGGTTACAGAAGGGGAGAGAAACCCCACTTGCCTTTCATATGCAATGTAAAACCTTTACAGTATATGAATAGGAATATGAAAGCTTGTGTACAGCAGATGGTGGCTGAGTGTTTCAGCAGATAGCCTTCTCCCTGTGGGTTTTTTGCTTCCATGCACGGCTGACATTTGTTTTTCTTTGTTGAATGAAGTCAGCCCTGCAGAGTTGTAAATTACACTGTTGAAGGATTCATGGGGTAGTTTATAAGCCTCAGCTGGCACTTTAAATACTCCATTTTAATTTTCTCCCATGCTGAATAATAAGAAACGTTGAAACACTTAACTGATATTACCTTCTGTCTCATAAATACGGGACTGTAATAAATATGTAAATAAAGTGATGCACACAGCTATAAGCCTAGTTAGGGGCAATCAGCACTGTTTTGTAGATCACCTAAAGTTTTAATGTGGACTAGTTTATGATGTCTCTGCACTTTCTTGCTTTTATCACTGTGTGAGTGACTTTTTATAATTATGTTATGAGTATTTCAAACTGTACAAGGGAGGATCTACAAACTGCTATGAAAACATGACTCCATAAATGAGAACATACGGATTTAAACTCCTCTCTGGGCATTGATTAAACCCCTAAGATTCATATCTGTTTGTCAAGATTACATATTTAAATTTTGTTCCATGAAAAACCTCCCTTCATGCCTTAAAATGGCTTAGATGTAACTCTACATCTTTGCCAGTATTAGCATGCACAGACTTATGAACATGCAGATTGGCTCCACCTCTCAGCTGCTCGCCTGCAGCTCGAGTGTACCTGCCTCTGCTTGTAAACAGTAGTAGATAACACCAGCCTTAAGCTGCGTTCTCAAACAGCTATATGCTGCTAATGTTAGATAAACCTTGTTCGCGATCGCCAGCTCTGACAAGTTGAAGTGAAAGTGAAACGTAAATTGCAAAATACAGAGTTGTAGGTACAGCTGGCTTCTCCTCTGATACCTCTTGTTTCACCAGCCTTATGGAAACACCACCCTGCAAGTTGGCAGGATTTGTTCCTTGGCCGTGGTGTTGACTGCTTATTTCCCTTGTGATATATCTTGAAGCATATAAAAATGCCATATAGACATGTTAACAAGGTTAAAAGTTTTTATTTTTCATTTGAGGAGGTCTTTAAAGGCTTTAGTTTGGTGTCCAAGATCCAGGCAATAAAGAGTAACTGCAGTGCAATTCAATACATAGACATTGGGCTTACCATTTGAACCTGCTCCTTACTGGTCTATATGTGTATGTGTCAGACATAAAATATATCATCATCAGTGGCCATAAGTAATGAGATTTCCAATGTTGCTGCACTGAAGTATGAAGTGCTTAAAGAGGGTGTCTAATTGTCTTACCAGCCATGACAGCGGGGCTGTCATTGTTTTCACTTTGAGAGTTGGTGTGTAGTTCATCATGGTTAAATGTGGTCTTTTGAGTACTTTGCCAGGAGTTTATCTTATCTTCCAGTCTCCCTGCCTGTCTGTCTATCAAACGGCAGAATTTGTCACCAAGTTGAGATCACAATGAAGCCAGTATCTGAAGATGGGTGTGGTCTGAGCAAGGGGGCCAGAAAAAGGGTATTTTATGTCATTTCTATGCTGATGACACACTGCTATACAGCTCTATCAAAAGTAATCTGATTTAAGTAAATTACTGCCTGGATTAGGGCTGGGCAATATGGAGAACATCAAAAATCATGATGTAGCATGAACACAGACAATGCAGATTTGTACGTTTAAAATTTTACCACCTGCACTGTTCATGTTTTATGAGGAAGTAAATTTATTAAACGTGTTAAGTAGGCTCCAAACATACACAAAATGCATTTTTGTGAGTACAGTTGTTGTCTCTCATGCCATAGGGCCGCTACAAAGTCCCTTCTTTATGCCTCCTTTGCATTTTTACACAGAATCAAATGATGGCAGCATCCAGCTGCAGCGTGTGATTATACACCGCATCATAGCTCTGCAGAATCAAAAGAGGTGAGATGGGCATACAGCGTCAGCCTCTAGTGTGACATATAACATATACGCCGGCAGTGCTCTCTATACAACAACAATGGTATTGCCATGACAATAACAATCATTTAATGTCTCAGTCATAGGGGGGCTGATCTGGTCCTCTGCTCAGAGGGTAAGGACCTCCTAAATCTCATAGTTTTCCCAATTTGCGGAAATTTACAGCTGCCGTTCTTCTTCATTGAGTTAGCCGCTAACTGCTAACAGCTACTTTTTAAATATCCCATTATCGTTTGCACGCATAACACGTTGTCAAAATGTCACACCTGTGCTGTCCATGATCCCGCACTGCAGACTGTCCTGTTTATATAGACACTGTTTCGACGTTGTTACTACGTCCCGTGGTGTCTTAAAGGCGAGACCTTATATATAGCATGGCGAGGCGGCATAATGGCATGATATTCCCGTCTTGAACAGACAGTGTCATAGGTGCCATTGACTCACACTTGAGGCGTCTCATTTCTGCTACCCAATCTAATGGATGTCACAGGAGCTCAGCTTCAAATGAAGGGAGACTGTATCTGTGCTGCGTTTGCCTCAAAACCTCAAAGAGTTAACTTTTTTTAGTTCATTAACTTCTACAGACTGCAGCGTTGGCTGTCTCGTTATATCTTTCTTTGTCTTCTTTTGAAGTTTTCTGCCAATGTCTTTAATAGTGAGCTGCGGCGTCACTTTTTTAGAACAGCTCTGGGATAATACATCTTTAGTAGCTCCGTATATGCACCTTGATGGCTCTGCTGCTAAAGAGTGAAAGTCTAATTCTGCCAATTAGAGAGGGTGAGCAGCTCAACCTCTGCCCTCCGCCGTCTCGGTGGCCATACAGTTGGAGAGGCTCATTATGAAGCAGCAGGAGACGTGGGCCTACTTAACAAACAGCGCGAGCACTCCCAAGGGAGTCAGACTGGGAAATGATTATAGATGGAAACAGCCATCCACCACTGCCTCTGTGTGAGTGGTGAGAAGATGGCCGAAACTCTAGCTATTGGTGGCTCTTACGGGTAATTTGCTCTCAGCGTTTGGAAGGATCCACTTTACGCATGTGTCTGGCAAGTCCTTGTATGGATGAGCCAATTACTGTACCTGTAATGCTTACTGCAAAACTCATTTCAATTGCAGCTGTGACAAGTCTATCCTTCCTGTACAACGCTGCGTGGATAAATTATTTGTGAGGTTATGGGCTGATTCACTCCACAGTTATTCTCTCTCCATCTCTTTTTGTGCAGAGTAATTCCTGGCTCAAGAATGCAGCCATTTATCAGAGGGTGGTATTTTGCATCACCAGTTTTAATTAATCCGTAAAATAGTGACACTTTTTGTAATTAAATTGTGATGTTGTGGTTAGACGAGTGAGGCTGAGACATCTTTCTGTTTTATTAATGTTCGATTTGTGGTTTTAATCAAACCATCTGCAGCTGTTTTACTGTGAGACTGACTTGTTGTACATATTATTTGATTTGGTATTCTTCTATCTAATGTGCCTCATGCTTTCAAAGGCTTTAGCTTCTTTCTGTCGTTCTCTTTATGTCGGCTGGTGTTGCTTTTAGCTCTGGCGAATGTGACAGGCGGGCAGGTACAGGGAGCAAGAGTCACACAGGAAGGTTAGGATCTTTTTGAAAGGAGGTGGCAGACGATGTCACTCAGCCCGGACAGAGACTGACCTCTATTTCCGCCTGTATTTATCCTCTTGGCTCTCTGGAGATGACACAAACACACTCAGCTGTCCAAAGTGAAAGAGGACAACTTAAAAAAATGTATTCTCTCTGAGCCAGGATAAAAGCCAGTCAGGTTATGTTTGGCCCAAATAGCTCTGTATACATGACGATCGATAAATTGGTGTAATTGGATTTCAGAGCACAAGCAGTCAGAGGATATTGCCCTTCGTTGCAGGACAGTCCCTTTGCGCTGCAGTGCCAGCTCCTCTGTTCAAGCTGTGCTAAATGGGGACACATCCACCTTCTGACATTCACTGTTAGGCCTGAGGTCATGTCTTTTTACAGCGTCAACTCAGATTTATTAAACGTCTGTTCTCCAAATACACTAAGTAGTACTGTCGATTAAATACTCTATATGTACTAGCTTGGTTCGATGATTTGGTTTCAGGTTTCCCAGACTCCTGAACTGACCTGAACTTCAGAAATCCTGAAATTGTGTAACTAGTCCAGCGCAGCTTTGCAGGTGGTTGAATGGCTCCATTGTGTTAAACAGACATGTGTTATTCCTTTCTGCTCTAAGGTGTTTATTCTGTGCCATAATCCAGTGTTAGGACCTATGTTAACATGTGACATTCTTTCACATGAAATGGCCCAATGCTGTAATGTGTAAGTGCACACACACACATACACACACAAGACTCTTTAACAATGAAACAGCTTTACGTGGCTAATCGCCTCACCTCCCTCCGTCTTCAGCATTAATGTATTTTCATGCAGCAGCCAGAGAAGCGGGTCTGGATAGAGTTAATTTCAGTCTGCTGTTGTTGTGGTAGTTGTGTTCTCTTGGCTGCGGTTCAGTATTGGTGGGGATTAGCTGTGTTTCGTTATTGGTGTGGGTTATTTGTCTGAGTCATGTTGATGTGGATTGTTTTTGATGTGGAAGTGCTGTGTTGTGTGTATGCACTGATCTCATCGAGTGTGTATGTGTGTTTGTGCACGGCGAGCAGGAAGGACAAATCCTTTTGACCTTTTTATCTGTAGCCACATTGGCAGGTGTATTAGCAGTATAATTTGGTGATTCATCACATTTCACGGTCTGCCAGGGTAACATCATGATTGATACAGTGCCCATTCATGCTCACAGTGATGGCCAGGCACTGGTTACAACTGCCAGGCTTAATTTACCTTTTTTTCCCTCAGTGTTTTTGTTTTGTTTTTATACTTTTGTTTAAAAAAAGGAAAATAATAAATGTGTTCCTATACATGTGACTATGTCAGTACATCACTATTGTGTTTATTTATTCCATCAGAGCTCATGTATGTTTGTTTTAGCCTGAATTTATGCTTTAATAATGTCATCTTTTTCTATGAGACAGGGCCGAAGTATTGTAAAGGTTAAAGTGCAAACATTCTGCAATAGGAAATATTTATTAGGAGTTTGGTTGTGTGGCCGTGTGTGTGCGTATCTGTCTGTCCTCAGCTAATCTCACATACTACTGGACCTATCAGCCTAATATTTTTTGTGCACATTAGGTGTATGCCATATCATCTCATTCATGATAATACCAGCATCATTTTTAATATCATATGAAAAATTCATATTGTGATACTTGAGATATTTTGACTTGTTGTCATATTGAGGTCACACTGTTACCCACGGCAACAACAAACATAGCTAAAAGCAAAATTATTACTGACTCCATGGTGGTTCCAAAAAGAGGAGCAGCTTCAGTAGTGTGGAATAAACTGTGGCGTCCTGAATATCAGGACGATCTATATATATCCCAGGGGACATTTTTTGTATTTGGGAGCTGTTTAAATGTGTAATTAGATTTTATTTTGTTGCACTATTAATATCATACAGAATCTGAATCTCACTCTGAGTTACTGTTGTTGTTCACAAACTAAAGAAATGATCATTTTTGTTTAGATTTTACTGAATATTTGAAGGCAAACTGTAAAATTATGTCACTCATTTTGCTGCAATTCTGTTTTCTTAAATTAATGACAACATATTTTTAACTAATTTGTCATATCGTCAAGAATATCGTTATCGCAAAAATCCCCTGAAAGATCATGATATTATTTTAGGGCCATATCGCCCACTCCTAGTGCACATTTATGATTGTATGCTCAATGACCTCTCGTAGTTGTGGTGATTTACAAATTTTTAAAAACCTGTTTTATTGACTGCTTACTTCTCACTGCTCTCAACCGGCTAGCTTGGCCCGCAAGGGATCAACAAAATCACGTAGCAAAAGGCATTTCCAACAGTCGGCTCAGCTGAAAACAAGCCTTACAGAGTCTGTTGAGGGTCTTTTGACACCCATAGCAAAGTTTGGACTCATTTTGAACTGGAGCATCTGCAGATTACTCCATACCCGTATGTTATGATCCAAGTAGTCATGATACGAGATGAATAAATACCCATTTTTGTTGCCATCTTGACTGTAAGGGAGCAGGGGCAATTCAGTGTGATTCACCTCTCGTTTGTTCTGGAGGGAAGAGGGAGGTAAGGTGGGGGTGGTCTTCTTCATGCAGCCTGTCAGCTCTGGTCACACCTTGATGATGTAACCTGTATATGGACCTTTTTCACGGCAGACATTTTGACTTGTCATCATAGGAACAAGTGAAATTGATAACATTAGTGATGACTTAGTTCCATTAAGTGTCCCAGTAAGCTGTCCCAGCGAGCCAGCATGGACAATACCAAGGTCTGTCCGAACTGGAACACAGCCATCATCAATGCACTTGAATACACCTGTGCTTTTCCTACAATGACATGTCAAAATTTCTGCTGTGAAAAAGGTCTATTGTCTCCCTTCATACCACTACTGTCAAACATGTACCCTGTACTCCCTGTTCCCCACCCACATGGCCTCACACACACACACCTTGCAGAGATCTGCACTCTACTGAGCGCACTTTTCCAGCTTAAAGTTATCACGCGGTTAATAAATTACTAAAAATGACTTGTCAGATGACAAAATAAGCAGCTCGCTCTCCGCTCCCTTTGTTGTTTTACAAGAGGGGTTTGAAAGCATACGGGAACAGAGTGAGTTTCTGATCAGCTCGGTTGTGCTTTAATTTGCTTTCATGTGTTCGGGGCTGTTGAGGTGATCTGTACAGCTGCTGCCACAGACTCTGTGATTTCTAATTAGTCTTTAATATGGCCCTTAGTAGATGATATTCAATATAATTAAACTTAATTAGCAGACAGAAATACAGCCCCCCTGACCACGGCAATTATACATGGGCATGCTTACGCATACTGTGTTCGGTCACACACACACACACACACACACACACACACTGAGGTCCATTTATCAGAGGTGCAGTAGCTTTTTGTATTAACATAATGCAGTTCTTACAGATATTCGACTCTTTCTGTAAGAACTGCATTATGTTAATACAGTTCTTACAGATATTCGACTCTTTCTGTAAGAACTGTATTAACATAATGCAGTTCTTACAGAAAGAGTCGAATATCTTTTCTCTAAAAATTTGAACGGCCAAATATATTTCCTTAAAGCACCTTTTATGTATGATATATACGTTCTTATTTAAATACGTACTGTAGTAATACGTCATAAGAAGTACTCCAGGCCTCCAGAGTGTTGGGCTAATATGCCTGATTAAATATTTATCGAAGCAGTGAAGCATTCTTTGTGGATGCTGTTGCAAATTGAATTTCCACTTTATAGCGAACATAATAAAATTCAAGATTTGTTTTTGCATAAATTAGGCTCAGTAATATATGTACGTGTCGGATCAAATCGAACTCATTTGGATTGGACTCTTGTTTGTGCAGCTTTTATTTGATTCCGTCCGTACAGCCTCACCAGGCTTGCTGCTCTCTGTGTTTATGTGAAAGATCGTTGTAACATTAAAAGAAGTTTGGTGCATGAAATTCCTAAAAAGAGAAGCGTGCATCTCTGAGGACATTAGTTTATATGTGTGCCTGTGCATCAGAAGACTCTCCTGAGCAAAGTGTCCTAAACAGACTGTGGTTTACGGCGTCTGATGGAGGAAGATTCTGATTTCCCCTGAGTGTGACACATCAGCAGCTGTGCAGCGCCGCCGTCCTCTGGAGCTGCTGAGCCCACTGGATCGGCTGATGAGATAGTGAAAAATAATCCACCGCGGCTACTTGTGGCACAGACGCCTTCATAGTTCATACACCGCTTTAGTGTTTCCAGCTGACTGAGTAGATAGGTTTCTCCTCAGTAACCTTGCCTGCATGAATGTGTACATCTGTGTGTGCGTGCGATGCATTTTAGCCTTCGCTAAGTGACGGTCAAATGGAGGTGAACGGATCACTGCTCACACTCGTCTTCCCCCTAGATAAACCTGTATACATTTCCACTTAGATAGCAGTTATCTGCAGGAAGACTAAGACAGACTCAGAGCGATCGCCAGAGCTGTTACTTTTATATCTGTTCAGGTCTGCAGTGATTACTTCTGCTGCTGGCCAAATGTCAAGGGCTGTTTTGATTCAGAGGAAAATAGTTGGCTGCAGGAGGACGGTGTTATCTCGCTCCTGTCTCCTGAATCTACAGTATCTAGTTTTCAACCTCTCCCGTTGTGATTTTCTCATCCATCCTATTTCCTCCTCTCCGTTTTCCATTCAGTGGTCCTATCTTTTCTAAATTCCCCTGTCCGCTTCTTTCTCACTCACTCTGTAGATCCTCATTAGCAGCAGCCATGTGTTGAGATAGCGTTGGAAGAGCTGCTCTCTGTCCAGAGGGATTGAGTGATGCTTGGCCTGACAGCACGGAGACTTTCCTTTTCTGACTAACTGCCACACTTTTCTCACCCGTGCCCGGCTCTTCATTACGCCCAAGCCGAGAGACAAAAGACTCATTTACCTCCCAAAAAGCCGAGTCATTCATCCCACGGGCCTTATCTCCTGCATGACATTGGAGTGATTGAACCTCGGCCAGCCGTGTTAATTACGAGGGCTCGTGCTGTTTGCAGGGGTGTCAGGCAGCGAGGCAAGGTTCAAGTGCTCGGACACAGTCGGTTACCCACAGCTTCACAGAGGGTCTGTCTGTCTTTGTGGGAGTTCAAAATGAGAGAAAGTGAAGGATCCTCTGTGGGATTACAGCGTGTCTGAGAGGTGAGGAGACGGAGGCAGACGGTACACTCTGTACATGGTGCAGTCTGGCTCATTGCAGAAAATGAATCCTCTTTTTTCCTTTTGTGTAACAGCTGCACCTCGGTGTTAAACCCTCTCTGTATTCAGGTAATGTTCTGTCTCTGTTCCAGTTGTCTTGTTCTTCCTCCGAGGTGTGTTTTCTGCCATCATCCCCTCCAAGCATTTCAATATGCTGTCTGACACGGAATGGTAATGCCAAACAGAGGGAAATGGATGACTTTACATATAGCTGTATAATGTGTTTTTAGATTTCTGATGAGCAAACAGGTTGTGGGAAAAAGTTTCATATTTTCCTCTCACCTTTTCATTTAGTTTTTCTGCAGAGACTGAGCAAAGAATCTGAATGTGAGCAACCATCGCAAATGATAAAAATGTCTAATATCAATTAAATATTTCATCAAAGTTGTGCAATTAGATAAAAATTCTAAAATTCTGGGTATGACTCCTGTAAAACCAGGATTTTTGAGCGACTACTAGAGCAACAGACAAAATGATAATTTTCCCTTTGCTCATTGATAGCATAGTATTAAGTGTGAAAGGGAGCGAGAAATAGAGAGGATGACATGCAGCAGAGGGGTGTAGGCTGGAATCTAACCCCGGCCACTGTGGCAAGGACACTGCCTTTGTTCATGGGCTGCCCACTCTACCTGCTGAGCTACTGGGTGCCCCAATTTTAGTCATTTTATGAGCAAAAATACCCAACATTCACTGCCTCCAGCTTCTCAACTGTGAAAATTTGCTGCTTTTTTTTGTCATATATCATCAAAAATTGGTCACCTTGGTAGAATTCTGTAGACATTTCAAAGAAACAGTAAAAAATAACCTGTAAATTAATTGATAATAATGGAGTATCTTTTAGTCGCAGCCCTGCAGGATTGAATAGTAAATGTATTTATTTAAAGATCCTCACTCTGTCTGACCTTGACTGTACTGACTCCTGTCTTTGCAAAGTTTGTCACTACAGAGGTGTTTTCACATTCCTCTACTCAAGGGAACAATGTCTGTGCACTTCCCTCACATCTGAGATTCAAACGTACCCCAGACTAACTGGATTAGGTGCGTCGCTTATATTCAAGTCAATCTTCGTCTAATACGTGGAACACATATTGAGGGAGAACAAACTTTGACACAACACTGATAAAGAAACCTGAAACCTCCAGTGCAGAGCAGAGTTATCACATGATATAGAATCTCAGCCAGAAGGAATATATCTTTCTACAAACTTTGATTAGACCACTGGTATATAATCATATAATACAGGGTGTCTGCAGCTCTTTAAAAAGTCTTAAAAGTCTTAAATTCAATTATATAAATATTAGGCCTTAAAGTCATTAAATAGTCTTAAATTTGAATTTGTGAGGTCTTGATTGCTGCAAACATTTTATCTAATTTCAGGGCTCAATAATGAAAATTGCCTGATTGCCCAGTGCAAGTAAAATGCCACGTTGGGCCAGTAAATGTAGCAACACACCTACTCAATCAGGCATGTCGTACAAAAAGAATTAAACACGGGTTTTTTTGCAAAGCTGATGGTGGAAGTAGCTAAGGACTGAGCCTCCTTGCTTTCTTTTCACGCGGTTGAAAGTTGCACAAGCATGGTATCAGGCACTTGTGAGAAAATGGGTAAAGACAACGTTTATGAACAACCTGCCTGAGGAGATAAGGCTCGCAGATTCATTAACTTCTTTGAAATCACTTCTTAAGACCCACTTTTATAGACTTGCCTTTATGTGATGTTGTCTATTTTAGATTTTAGATTTGAAATCTGTTTTAGATTTTAAACCTTATTTTTTACCTGTTAATTTATTTATTTATCTAAATGAGTCTATCTTTTTGCCCTTATCGTCGTCATTCTTTTATATTTTTATATATACATTTCTTATTCTTCTGGTTTTACTCTCATCTGCCTTTACCATGGCATTTGAGTTTTAATTTTCATGGCTTTGCCCTCTATTTTTCTTGTTTTATCCAACTTGATCTTGCCTCTGTTTTGCCTGACTTTTTGTTGTTGCTTGACTTTTTGTTGTTATTTGCCCCTGAGTATTCCGTTTTTTGCTTTGTTTGTCAAAGCACTTTGTAAACTCTGTTTTTAAAGGTGCTATATAAATAAAATTATTATTATTATGAGCTGAGGCACCAACGAGCATTTCACTTACTGTGCAAACAGAAGTTTAGTTGGGTGGTGTTAGAGGATGTGTGGTATATGGATATGTGATATGTATCAGGCAGTTTGTCGCAAGTTTGTAAACAAGGGTTCACAATAGCGATAAGATGTAAAAAATACATTTTAGTCTTGTTATTATTTGATAACCGCCAATGAATAAAGCAGTTTTTATAGGGGCAAGTGAAAATTGACTTCAAGGTAAGTAGATTTTTCATCAACTGTCCTGACTTGGCAACTGAAAAAAAAGTTAATATTGAACCCTGAATTTAATTTATCCATTTTAAAATTTATTTTTGTCAAAATATTTTAAGCTCTTCTGCATGAAAGTCCACATTTAAACCTAACACTGTCTCTTTACTTTACACTTGCACTTACCTGTTGGCAAAATGAACATTAACCTAACTCACTCTGATAACCATGTCCCCATAAAACCTACCTCTGCAAAGGACCTCATACAGAATATGTATAATTATTCTTACCCGCAATGTTTGAATGATCACAAAAAGATGATTTGTCAAAAAATCCATCTTAATTCAGTCAAAAAATATCTTAAAAATGTTTTTAAAAGCATTAATTCAAGTGTCTGATACGTGTAGACTCCCTGTAATAGTAACATGACAATGTGAACACACTGTAACATTGCAGCAGATATTATTGTATGTTTTACAACCACTAACGCTGCGTCAGCCACTGCCAGTTACAAGCTAACAAGCTAATAAACAACATAAACAAATAAGCTATGCTAACTACAGTTAGCATTCTGACACGTCTGTAAGTTGCTGATTTTGCTGCACAGCAGACGTCTAATCTGAGTCTGGGTCTGACTGAGGCTCAAACATGTGCAGCTGATTCTCTCCATTGTTTCCTGTAATGCTAACATTAGCCATCTTGATGTGCACTGCTCTTTTACCTGTCACCCTAGCAGATCTGCTTCCATGTTAAACAAAAAAATACTAGTGGTATTTCTACATACTTTAAAATGTGTCTGGAGGTGACCTTTAATCTCTAGCTGTCACTTTATAAATGTTAAGTTTTCAAAAGAATAAACAATTTAACCTTTTCAACCAAATTAGCTTTACGTGTGAAATATTTAAGTGTGCTGCAGATTTTAAAGGATTAATAGACATTGTCCTTACCAACAGGGCTCACTAGCATGCCGCAGTTGGTGCACCATTTAGCTAGACAATGCTTCATCCTTATGAAGGCTCTCAAAGAAAGCAACACATCAGCCGAGGCTTGTCGGCAACAGAGGTAATCTGTTTAGATCACGTCAGTGACGGAGCAGTGCTGGCTAGTACGTCACCCACTCTGCACACGTGCTGAGGCACACAAACACAGGCCAAATTAAATTAGCGCTGAGCTTTCCCTACAGTCCTGTGCTCCATCTACCAATTAGGTGGGGATCTCCCTGTGCTGCAGCATCTTTGACCCCAAACCTCAAGAGCCCTAATTTATGAGATGGATCTAATCAGATAAACCTCCACACAAAGCAGAGAGTCACTTGTAGAGCCGACTGTGGAGCTGATGGTGAGGTTAGCTGGGTGGCAGGGGTGGAGGGTGCGGCAGGGGAGAGCTTTGACTCATGCTGAAGACCTCGCTGGTTTATTTTGGACGGCCATTGATTATAATTTTCTGCTGTGTGTGTGTGTGTGTGTGTGTGTGTGTGTGTGTGTGTGTGTGTTTTAGGGTTGGATCTTACAGTTTATCTTTGAGGAAATGGGCAGATCCTGATCAATATCTCCCTCAGGACTGTTCTTGTATTCTCTCAGTCAACACAACACAGCTGTCGACACTTTGACGCTGTGTTAGATTTCTGTCTCCTCTCTGCATCTGTTTGAAGGCTTGACACTGACTGAATTGCCTTTTTCTACCTGTTTACTCTGCATCTTTCCTGCACTGCCTCTCTCACTATCTCTATAAAATAGAGTCTGTATATATACCCTCACCATCCACTTTATTAGGTACACCTTGCCAGTACCAGGTTGGACCCCTTTTGCCTTCAGAACTGCCTTAATTCTTGGTGTCATGGATTCAACAAGGTGCTGGAAACATTCCTCAGAGATTCTGGTCCATATTGACATGATAGCATCACACAGTTGCTGCAGATTTATCAGCTGCACATCCATGATGTGAATCCGTTCCACCACATCCCAAAGGTGCTCTATTGGACTGAGATCTGGTGACTGTGGAGGCCATTGGAGTACAGTGAACTCATTGTCATGTTCAAGAAACCTGCTGGAAGTAGCCATCAGAAGATGGGTACACTGTGGTCATAAAGAGATGGACACGGTCAGCAACAATACTCAGGTAGGCTGTGGTGTTTAAACCATGCTCAGTTGGTACTAAGGGGCCCAAAGTGTGCCAAGAAAATCTCCCCCACACCATTACACCAGCAGCAGCAGCAGTCTGAACCGTTGATACAAGGCAGGATGGATCCATGCTTTCATGTTGTTTACACCAAATTCTGACCCTACCATCTGAATGTGGCAGCAGAAATCCAGACTCATCAGACCAGGCAACGTTTTTCCAATCTTCTATTGTCCAGTTTTGGTGAGCCTGTGTGAACTGTAGCCTCAGTTTCCTGTTGTTAGCTGACAGGAGTGGCACCTGGTGTGGTCTTCTGCTGCTGTAGCCCATCTGCTTCAAGGTTGGACGTGTTGTTGCTTCAGAGATGGTTTTCTGCACACCTTGGTTGTCCAGTCTGGCCATTCTCCTCTGACCTCTGGCATCACTGGATATTTTCTCTTTTTGGGACCATCCTCTGTAAACCCTAGAGATGGCTGTGTGTGAAAATCCCAGTAGATCAGACCAGCCTGTCTGGCACCAACAACCATGCCACGTTCAAAGTCACTTAAATCACCATTCTTCCCCATTCTGATGCTCAGTTTGAACTTCAGCAGGTCGTCTTGACCATGTCTACATGCCTAAATGCGTTGAGTTGCTGCCACGTGATTGGCTGATTAGCTTTTTGCGTTAACGAGCCGTTGAACAGGTGTACCTAATAAAGGGCCTGTGAGTGTATGATAAAGAAAAAGGTGTATCAGCTGTTTGTTTCAGACAATATTCCCATGGCAGCACTGCTGGCTTTAGTGTGTGTATGCGCTCTCCCTTACATTAAAGCCCAATACTAATGAGCTACATAAAGCACTTCCAATTAAAGCAAAGCCACTTGATTCTCTGCTCTTTTCTCACACACTCATAAGGATTATGGACTACGCATAAATCACCTCTTAAAACACTTTAATGACTTAGTCCTGCTTTTATGTACAGTTACGGATTTTAATCCTGCCCACTTTTAATGCTGGCGTTTCTTCTTTTCATGGTTTCTCTATTAAAAATGTAATTTATGCTTCTTGTAATTCCTGTTTTATAACCCCTCTCTGCTTTTGCTTGTGCTTATTTTTAGCTCCTCGTATGTTTTACTGGTCCCGTTTGAAATGCCGTCCTGTAAAGCAGTTTATAAAAACCGCTTTGAAATTTGTTCTTAAGATGCTGCTGCTGACATTGCTGATAATGTTAGTGTTAGTTTAAATCATTTAAATGAAGTGACTACAAAATAAATGTCATTTTAAGGGCAGATTTTAGAGGAAATGTAATATTTAATTCAATTCAGTTTTATTTATAAAGCCCAATATCACAAATCACAGTTTGCCTCAGAGGGCTTTACAGCATGCGACATCCCTCTGTCCTTGGACCCTCACATAATAACATAACGACATAATTATCATATGTGTATAATAATAGTTGAAGTATGACTAATAATAACAGCAGTTGTAGTCGGCAGTAGGCAGGACGATGGCTGCAGCACAACCACGACCCAGGATCCAAGCGTAGCTGCAGTTCGAGGGAACGTGCAAGACAGCGGAACACAAAGACTCCGGAGAAAAAGCCGAGTTAATGACACGCAGTAATGGATACCATTTATTCGCATTACCCCCTTTTAAGCACTTCTGCCTGCTGAAGAGCTGGCTGTCTCTGTTCCTACCCATAATCCCTTGCACTCATCAATCTGCGGCTTCTCAAAGTGTGATCTTTGATATCTTGACAGATTTCAGAGAACCTAATGAGTCTCTTGATATGTCTCGACTCTTCAAACACACGTGTGTGTTCGTGTGCAGTGACTGCAGTTTTGTCGGAGCCCAGCTGAAACAGCCCCTGTGAAAATCTAAACAACTCTCCCTACACTTCTCATGACCTTCGACCACAATCAGAGTAAATACAGAGAAGGACATACCAGATCATTGCTACCTCCAGTTTATCCAAATTAGAGATGTCTAAAGTAAAGTGTTATTGTTAGAAACTTCACTAACCACTGTCCTGCCCTCTAATCAAAGTAAAAATCCCTTAAACTTTTAAGTGATGTTATCTCAAATATACAGAAATCGAGATTTAAATCTTGTTTATTACATAAACAATCATACTTGGAGCATTTTATGACATTCAGGAAACCAGAGATTCACCAACAACATACTGTAAACAACACCCAGGCCAGACATGCAGGGAGACTTCTACCATGACTTGTAATCAAAACAACCCAATAATGACAGTATGCCGTCCTCCAAAGGAGCTACATCACCGCAATTAAACTTTACTGTGGCCTGAGGTGAGAGGAGCAGGCGCCGACCTTTGAGGCTTAACGTGATAGGTTAAGGCACCTGTCAGTCAATATCTGTGTTATTAATGAATACATTTAAAGTCAAGGCAATTCAAGTGCATTTATATAGCATTTTAAACATAAACAGAGTTGATCCAAAGCGATAGAGAAAGCTCTGTCCCCGTAACACTTAGTCCTGGATCTCAGGACAGACAGAAGTCTTTGGTTAGATGATCTCAGTTCTTTCCCAGTGTGATGTGGAGGGAGCAGCTCTATAATGCAGCTGCATGAAACTTAATTTTACAACTTGATTGATTTGTCAGACTTCAATTCCGAATCCAACATGACTCCAAGATTTTCAACATGTGATTGAGGAGAAATAATGCTGGTCAAAGGTTCAGTGTGGAGGATATAAGGGTGTGTATTGACAGAAGTTGAATATAATGTAGTAAGTAGGTTTTCTTAAGTGTATAATCACCTGAAAATAAAAATTGTGTTTTCGTTAAATTAGAGCTGTTTACGTGTACATGGGGAGCAGGTCCTTGTCTATGGAGATCACCATGTTGCACCGCAATGTCTCCCATTTTTGCGTCTGCCACCATTGTTAGTGGCCCCTCCACAATGAGAGGAAAATGTTTGTAATCGTGAAACTGCTTTATTCAGTGTTTGTAAATCACCTGGTCCGTTTGTTTTGGAAAGAAAGAGACCTCTATGGATAATTCGGCCCTTGGTAAAAACCTCCTGAACGTCTTGATCTTCTGTTATCAGAGAAAAAAGGTGAGCACATAATAGCAGGTGCTGAGCAAGTGGCCCATCTGCAATGTGCCAAACATCATAGGAGGAACAGTGATTTGTAATGTGAAACTGCTTTATTCACTGTTTTTTATCATTTTTAATTGCCTGGTCTGTTTCTTTTGGAGAGGAAGAAAGATCTGCAGATAATTCGGCTCCCAGTAAAAACCTCCTGAACAATGAACACTGAAGAAATTCTAACCGGGAGAAGTTTCATCTGTTTGCAATCTGTAATCCTCCCCACTAGATGCCACTAAATCCCCCTGAATCTTACATACTGGACCTTAAATCAGGCATTAGGTGCAGACTAATGATTAGTGCTAAACCTGATAAAATCTGTTCAAAGTAAACCATCATTTCGATAACCGTCTATTTGCATACCTGAATTCTTTCTGCCCAGGCTCAACCACTTGAATTAAATCAAACAAGAATCGCTCACTCACTATTGTTTCATCATTTGGGGTGCCACTCTGCCACCGATGGCCGTTTTTCAAGTAGCACATGTCTCCCAGGGGAACCATCGCTGGTTGAGTGACTGAGAGATTATGAGTCACAGCTGGCGCTGCGGTTGGCTCGCCCTCCTCTGTTTGATGACTGCAGGACTTGTGTGTTCTGATAAAACTGGTGCTTTGGTAGGAGACCTGCAAGCTTAACACTCAGCACAGATCCTCCTTTTTCAAATGTTTGCCTATGGCGGATTGTGGAATTTAGTTTATTGCACGTTTCTGAACTTGTTAACCTTTAGCCAAGATTACTTCCTCTGAAGTTAAAACATCTTATCTTTAGTCGTAAATATTGGCAGGCTTTTTTAAATCTAATCTACTCTTTATCTACTTGATTTTTGTTCTGTTTCTCTGACTAACCTAGTTATCTCTTATAATAGCTTTTTCAAGCTAATGTGTTGCTGATACAGTATTTTAATTGTTTCTATGGTGCATAGTACTAGTGTTGGGCTAAATGGGCTGTGTATGAGATAATCTCCACAAGGTGTAAGCCTGGAGGAGATCATGCATTTGGTCATATGTGTGTGTGTGTATCGGCCTGTCTGTAGCTAATCTTGCACACTACTGGACCAGTTAGCCTAATATTTTGTGGGTACATTTATGAATGACGCTAAAGGACCTCTCATCTTTTGGTGATTCAAAATTGTAAAAAAAAACAACAAAAAAACATGTTTTATTGACTGTTTTATATCGACAGTGACTGGTGACTCGTTACTCGTCTTAACGCCAGTTAGGGAGCAAGTCATCGACAAAATCACGTATCAAAAGCACTCATCAGAAGGTTAAAAACCAGAAGCCTTACCATTTGTTGCAGGTCACATTTTGACCTTCATCAGGACTCAAAAACTGACATCCATAGAAAAGTTTGGTCTCTTTTACCTCCAGAATCAGATCATTCATTTTCAACAAACATCTGGAAACTGTCATTTAATGCTTTATATTTTTGCAATTCCTTGCTCTTTGGCATCAGTACAAAATCCCTCTCGCGCCTCCAGCTCATCCAAAACTCTGCTGCCAGCATCTTGACTCGGACTAGAAAACATGACCACATCTCACCAGTCCTGGCTTCCCTACACTGGTTACCTGTTGCTTTTAGAATTGATTTTAAGATTGAACTGATTACTTACAAAGCCCTGAGGGGCCTTGCTCCAAGTTATATAACAGATCTTTTATTGCCCTATGTTCTCTCTTGCACCCTGAGATCCTCAGAGACATCTTTTCTTGTTCCGAGGTCTGGAGTAATTCACAAAGGTGACAGAGCCTTGGCAGTCAGAGCCCAACGACTCTGGAAAGGCCTGCCTGAGGAGTGTAAAGCACTTTGTAACTGTGTCTTTAAAGGTGCTATAATTAATAAAGTTTATTGTTATTATTAATGTTATCTTTTTGAACTGGTCAATATACATATTAATTTCCATACCTGATTGTAATCTACTAAAATTAGGCATGACACATGATGAAAAAAAACCTGTTTTTGTTGTCTTTGCTGCCATCTTGTCTGTAAGGAAGCTCAGAGGGACAATTCCACTAAACACAGCTGCACCCCATGCTTCATGTAAAGTGGCCACGATCATCTCTGGGGGCGGCTTCACAGCCAAAACATGGCTACCTGGTGGAGATATGGACTCTACTGAGTGCACTTCTCAAGTTATAGACTGTGTTGTCTTCATACGAAGGTCCCCATTTTTCATGCACATGTGATGCACATGCACTGTTACCTGATAAACACACAATCCACTGATCTACAGGTGGCGGTAACGCACCAAAAACCATAGCAGTACACCAGCAAAGGTAGTGAAGAGGACTGCCTGTGCGTAAATATGGATGTTATCAATGTATGTTTGAAAATGATTTAAAAAATAGTTTAGGAAATGCATTCATTTGTTAGGCCTCAGTGATACATGCCATGTATTGTTTTGTCCTGGCATCAGGCACACTGTAATTGATGTGACAGCAGGCACTTAAAGTCAGAAAATCTAAACCTCCGCAGGAATGATTTTAACCATTACTTTTTAAATCTGTCTCTTGACAACCAGCTTTATAGTTGCTTCTGTACCATTTGACTTGCCGTATGTTGATTTAGATTGTATTCCCTGCTTTTTAGATCTCAGGAGAATACTTGTCATTTGCACCGTCAAATCCACTCAGAACTTTTCTACACTGTCAAATTCGCTTGTCATATTTTCGGATTATTGTCTCGCCTTCGTGACTTCACCTAAAAGTCTAATGTAATGTATGCACTTGTAGGAATTTATAAGCTACAGCTGAAACTTGAAGTCTGTCTGTGATGTGTGGTTTGTTAAAGAGAATGTAGGGACTGTAAGAACAGAGATGAGATGGGGCAGAGAGAGAGGACAGACAGGAGAGAGGAAGCAAGACAGACCGTTCAAGGATGTTTTTCATCCGTCCTTGATGAGACACAGGAGATGCAGATGCTGAGAGCTCTCGGCCATTAGCTGAGGCTGCTGCTGGTTCGTTACAGCAGCTGCATTGTGTTTGAATGTAAGAGAAGAGGAGGAGTTCTTGATCAAATATATGCCTGTGTGTTTGCACATGTGTGTATGAGCGTCTTTTATCTTGTGTTCAGTATCAAAATGAAGATGTATAACACAGCATTAATCTCTGGCTGTATGGTTAAGTGAGACTGAAGGCCTTGCATTAGGTATAGCTGCTGATATTTATCATATGTATTGACATATTGTTGGCGTTTGACTCAAGAAGAGTCGCTCCTCGCGCAGTGTAATTTAGATTGTATGTTAGCGATGCAACTTTTTAGTGGCCTGAATGGCAGTAACCCAGCTGAAAAACAAAGCGTCTGCTATCTTCCTCTGCTGTCATAATCCATCCCGACGTGTCTCCTCCTCTCAAACAACAGCTCAATTTTTGTTTTTTTTTCGGAGGCAGTGAGCTGCAGCCATGTGGCGAAATACCACAATAACAAGCAGTCATCCATAGCTGAAACAAAATCAAAGGAAGATGGCCAGTAGAGGAGCTCCACGCTGCGATGGAGCGCAAAAACTCGTCTCCAATTACTTGCTGAGTCAAAGCCAGCTGATTAGAAACTCTGAACAGGCTCCTTTTGTGACGACTCTGCATAGAGGATGGCTGCGGGTACGTTGCTGCTCGCTTCTAGTTTTGTCACCTGATCACAGTGTGTTTTTTTTCCTCTTTCCTGCTGCCTCTCTGTAAGCAACATTCGCCCCTTTTTCTCTTTCTCACTCTTTCCATTTCTCTCTTTGATGATGGTGGTTTTGGCAGGCCTGCTAATACTGACATATATTCCATTTTCACAGGCTCAGTACCCTCTATTGAAGCCAGGCCAATAGTTCCCGCTCTCACCTCTGTAGTTCATCACTGCCCCTGGTAATGTTCAGCCATCGTAAACACTTAATTTCTGGAGGCTGTGCTGTATATAATAGCGTAGGTGGATGAAGCCTGGGGCGCACTGCTCATCTGCTGGTACACATTAGTTCAGTGCTGGATTCCCGCCAGCTCTACATCTGCAATTACAGTTGTGGTCAAGTGAAGGAAAGCAGTGGTGAAGTCGCGGACATCTGGAGACATGTGGAATACATATCCAGACTTCTCTTTGTCATTTAGGGAAACCCAACATTCATCTTTAATTGCAATTAAATACATATCCAGCCTGGGTTACATCCTGCTCACTATGTTTAGCTGGATTAACTACGTTTTTAGCTAAAGTGGGGAAGACAGATTGATAATCCAATGATATATCAGCATGCGATGTTGCAGTATCTGTGCTTCTCATTATGTGACTGTCGCGCAGGGTGCACAGGAGTCAAACTGACCCTGCCGGTCCCCGCGTTTTATTGGAGACTGATTGTGTTTTATG
Organism: Cephalopholis sonnerati; assembly: GCA_019142605.1. Classification (NCBI taxonomy): domain Eukaryota; kingdom Metazoa; phylum Chordata; class Actinopteri; order Perciformes; family Serranidae; genus Cephalopholis; species Cephalopholis sonnerati. The sequence goes on along the minus strand of JAGQAX010000021.1, from coordinate 22,407,751 downwards.
ACTGTGTCCTCTGTATTGAGGGTTTTGCACAGCTGCGCTGCTCGGTTGCCAGGTTGTGAGATGCTAACCCAAATATGTTAATGGAGCTCTGCCACTGCTCTCCGAGGGGTTGCCAGGCGCGACCGCAAGCTGGATTGTGAAAATGAAATAGCAAAAAGAATATGTTCTGTAAATGGGTGTGTGATCTTAAAAAAAAAAACAAACCCACATGTAATAGCACACAGTGCAGTTTGTAAGTATTCAGACAATTTTGTTTTGTCTTTGCACTCCAGCACATTGGATTCGAAAAGAAACATTGACTCTGAGTGCAAAGTGCTGACTTTCAGCTTTATTTTAAGGGTGTTTACATCCACGTCCAATGAACCATGACGAAATGGTAGCCCTTTTTCATATTTAGCTCCTCAGGGTATAAAGCACTGTGAGTCCTGCTGTTTGCTCAATATAGATGTGAACACCCCCAAACACCCTTAAAGCTGAAAGTCAGCACTTTAAACCCATTGTTTCTTTTGAAATCTAGGGCTGGAGAACGGCCAAAACAATGAAAAACACACCGCTGTCCAAACACACTGTAAGCACTGTAGTGTGCCTGGCCAAATGTGGCCTATTTATGTTCAACAATACATCTTTTTCCCTCCCTTTTTAAAGTTCCCTCGATGAAGGAGCAGTGGCTCGGAAAGTAAAATTCCTCAAAGCTATTAAAATGCTCTCCCAGTCTCCGAGCCCTCCCATCTGTGTGCAGTCTTTGAGAATGACCTTCTCTGCTGGGCCCATAGGGAGCACTGTTGTCCATGTTGTCAGGACCCGGCTGGACTGTCTCTACACATGGCTGCGCTTTGTTCGTCCCACTGGCTGACCACAGGCCTCAGACCAGACTGAGTGACACTTCAGCCAGTCTCTCTTTAAACCACAGCCTCGAATCAGACTGTTTTTTTCTCCACCATATTCAGGCCTAATGCAGTCTCAGTCTGTCCTGCCCTGTTGCTAAAAAAGAAAAGATTGATCTGTCAAAACTATGCTCCAAATGTTCAGTTATAAGAAGGAGAGTGTGTATGACTGTCTGTATTTTAGTGCTATGAAAAAGGGTTTTAGTTTGTTGGTGATTCTGTTTGAATTCTGCATTTTCTTTTTGGCTTTTTGTTACCTTTATTCTTTTGCACACAAAATGCAAAACAAGACAAAATATTAAATTATGACATTTAGATAAAGACAATTTACAACATTGACAAATTTAAATAAAACCCAAACATGAGACAGCAGTAGTTGCCTCACATTTACAATGTCATCACATCAGTAGACCATAAAAGCAAACCAATAGAGCCCATAACCGAGGCTCATAGAATTATATGTGATGGATTAAGGAGCAGCAAGGTGGTGTAGTGGTTAGCACTGTCACCTCACAGCAAGAGGGAGCCCCTCTGTGTGGAGTTTGCATGTTCTCCCTGTGTCAGCGTGGGTTTTCTCTGGGTGCTCCAGCTTCCTCCCACAGTCCAAAGACATGCAGGTTAATTGGTGACTCTAAATTGTCCGTAGGTGTGAATGTGAGTGTGAATGGTTGTCTGTCTCTATGTGTCAGCCCTGTGATAGTCTGGTGACCTGTCCAGGGTGTACTCCGCCTCTCGCCCCACTGGGATAGGCTCCAGCGCCCCCCAAGACCCCCAACAGGATAAGTGGTTACGGAAAATGAATGAATGAATGCATAAAATGTGGTTGAACACTCAGGAACCACCCAAGTGAGCACCACAAATACACAAACCTTCACAAACATTACATCATATGCTGGTAAAACAGATTTCTTTTTTGATGATTGATGTTCATAGTTTCTTTTTTGAAGTAATCCTACTTGTAACCTGGGTTAAGTATATCCATCCATCCATTTTCGTAACCACTTATCCTCTTGAGGGTCGCGGGGGCTGGAGCCTATCCCAGCTGACATTGGGTGAGAGGCAGGGTACACCCTGGACAGGTCACCAGACTATCACAGGGCTGACACATAGAGACAGACAACCATTCACACTCACATTCACACCTATGGACAATTTAGAGTCACCAGTTAACCTGCATGTCTTTGGACTGTGGGAGGAAGCTGGAGTACCCAGAGAAAACCCACGCTGACACAGGGAGAACATGCAAACTCCGCATAGAAGGACTCTTTCTTTCTTTCTTTCTCTCTCCTCATAGAGCAGTGAGAAACAAGACAGGCAGCTCTGTTTGGAGCAAGCTGAATTTTATTAAACCCTTGTTTTGAGACGGTTGACCAGATTGCTGGACAGTAAACCAGGCGTGATAATACTAAAGCTTGCACCTCTTGTTTAATTGCCATCTCTGTTAAAATATAAGCACACTTGCTGATAACTGAAATGCCTCTACTCATTTTAGCAGCCATGTTATTAATGTGAGCTGACCATGAAAGTGTTCCCTCAAGTGTGATGAAAGGCCCAGTGTCACTCAAAGCCTTCACTAGTCCTCTGTGAAAGAACTGTTAATAGTTTATAGCATATATAATCCATTAATTAGAGCATTTAATGGGCTCTTGCTGCTTCCAGTGCCCTCCTCTGGAGTCAGCTGTCATTGCACATTTTAGTGCCCTCCAGTGCTCTGTGTTTCTCAACTAGGTCTCATGTGCTTCATGTATATTCATGTCTCAGGTTATTTTATCATTATACTATTACACTGGAAAGGATTATTAATGTTGTGTGAGAAATAAGAGACTTTGAAGTTCTCATTAGGATTCAGTGTGGCCCTTAAAAGCATATTGTAGGGAGGTGTCACCCTGAAAAATTTAATATCGCTCTTTGTAACGCTTGGTTTCGCTCGTGTGAGAGTGTTTAGGGAGTCAAAACAGCAGCTCCTGGTGGATATTGTGCCTGTGAAAACCAATCATTCCTCCCTACTTTCATTTCCGGAGGCATCCCGAGGATAGACAGATGCATGCACGCCCAGACGCATGCTGTTTCAGGGATCCATTTCTAAAATCAAACAGGCTCTTGTGTCTTGTGGCTGCATGCGTAATGGCTCTGTGGGTCTGTGCCTGTGTGTTTATGCTCGTTGAAAGGAGACAACAGACAGATTTGCAAATCAGAAAAGAGTTTTTTTTGTTGGGAATATTGAATTAGAGATGCTCTTATGAGGCTAACGCTAACACTTTAAAGCATTTGGATCCCATTTCTGTTTAAAGGCAAACTCCAGCAGACATCCAGTCAAACTTGACCATGTTTTCACTCCCGGCGTGCTATCACAGCACAGACAGGCTGTTTGGATCGCACAAACACAAATAAGCAGGGAGTCGTATCTTTGAGCGGTGCTGGATGATCGTAATAATTAGCAGGGCCGAAAGAAGACACTCATATAACATAGCTCCAGACGACAGCGTGGCTCGAAATAGCCAGTCATCGCCTGAGTACTTGAGCAGGCAGCAGCACACCGCAGAAAGAGTTGACAGGGGGAAAGAGAGCGGGAGGATGTGGGTGAGGAGGAGGGCAATAATTAGCTGAGCTTGTCATTCTAGTGATTAAACACTGATTTAGAAGCGTGCTCGGTGGGTGCGTGGAGTTAAATTGGCTGTACTGCAGTTAGCGGCGATGTGACATGCGAGGCCTGGGTCAGTGCACTGCAGTGCAGCAGTCGGCTCCATATCTGCTCCCTCCATGTAGGTCTCACCGGTGTTTGTTTATGGGCTAGAAGTAATGTGAACAATAAGTAATGCGATCCCTTCGGTGCCTCTTGGTTTTTGCATCGTGTTTATAGCGATACTTTCACCTCATTTCCATATGATGATAAATGATTTTCATTACTGCCTCTGAAGGAGCTTGTTGTTTTTCTGGGTTATCTTCAAAATAGAAGATGAATTTGCTGCACTGCTCTAATAAGTGTATGTCTTCAGACCTGCAGGCTAAGCAATCCAATAAGTAATGTACCTATGTGCCTTGATAGTTTCTGTTGACAGTAAGTAATATTATCAGCAGATACCTGCGCTTGTCTGATATTAAAAAAGGTGGTAGCCAACTCCTTTTTCATAATGTTCGTACTAATAACTACAGACACTTTTCCCTTGCATGGTATCCCTGAATGAAAGCACAGCTTTGAAACAAGAGCCTTTATTCCCACTAAGCATTGATGAATATTACATGAGGGCAATAAATCAATTGCTCTCCTTATTTTCTCTTACACGGCTGTTTAATTTTCTCCTAATTGCGAGACAATTCTCTGCTTTTATTTTCTGCATTGTTCTCCCCAGACAAACCACAGTATTAGTGTTTAGTTTAGATTAATCTTAAGGCAGACACTGCACTGTCATCCTGGTGCAGTAAGGAGCTGTGAATGGTTAGGTAACAGGACAACTCAGACTAACAGTGAATGCACAAACAAAATAATTAAGTGACCTTCCTTATGCACAGATGCATCTCCTCTCTATAGTCTGCGAGGCTTGTTGTTGTGGGCGGTACAGCATCACTAATGGCAGATTTAGCAGTTTTATGAGAAACACAGCCTCCCCATGTACATAAAACACTATTTATGATTAATGACTGAAAACAAAAATGATAGCCACGAAGATAAAGCAGATGCAAGTGGGAGGCGTTGGATTTAACATCTTCTGACTCGTAGAGCAGGACATGTTTAGCCCGGAGATGTCAGGCAATGTGATATTGGCTGGAATTCAGTTACCAGATAGACGTGATTAAACCTGTTTAAAGCTGCATTTACAGTATCAGTATTTTTACACTAACATAGACTCAAATGAGTGTGTAATTATAAAAGGTGTCATTTGTTGTGAGAAACCCACAGAGGATTGTGCCAAAATCTGCAGCTCCACTGAGCTCTATGTAGCATTTTAGCATTTGTCACTCATTAGTTTAACTTTACTGTTTGGGTCCACTCTGAATGCTCTCATCAGCGTTGTTCCTGGCCAACGCAATCACCACAAAAAATGCTGGCAGTGTATATTTTTGCGAACCATGGATATGTGACATTTGCAGGTTGTTTTGAGTCAACAATGCTGTGGTCAGTGTGTGGTGAGGTTTAAGCTAGGGATGCACCGATATGGATTTTTTCAACCTATACCAATTAATTAATTACCCGCTTCTCGTGGCTGGTAACCAATATGACAAGTAATAATTTAACATTTTTGTGAAAGAAGTGTATGACCTGTAGTTTATGTACACGTCAGGGTGAGAAAGGCTGAGATGTGGTGAGAAAATATGGATGGTTTAATATTCCATAGCTCTGACTGAACCAAATCAAACTGACATCACTATCGTTAACACAACAGAAACAAAGAATAGATCTGACTCTTCATACCTGCCAACGTTAGGTCTACCCTCAACGGCCCTGCCCCCATATAACCCTACACTACAGATGAACATAATAAATACAACGATGTAAAAGTAAAATGACTTTTAATCAGTGTTAAATTTATAGTTCGAGGTAACAGAGAGGGAGATTATGGAGCCCAGTGTTACTGAGTGATTCTCTGGTGTATCAGTAAAGTGTATAAACTACACTGCAGAGTGGAGTTAGTCTCTACTAACAGAGACAAACAGTGACAGCTGACTCATATGAGCAGGATGAATGCACATCGGCAGGTCTGTGTTGCATCTGGTGTATGAAATGTTTATATCGTCACATGGCAGTTTTATAAGCACACCCAGCGCCGTCTCACCGTCCCACGATACACTAACTTACAACTGCCAAGCAGAATAGTGATGCGCTGTTGATTCACCTCACATATTAACACTGAACTTAGGGCGCATTCACACCAGGATAGTCCGGGGGACTCTGCAGACCAAACCGCCTGGACAACGTCACGCAGTTACAACAGCTGCTCGTTTGAGGGCAGTATTGCCCGAAACGACCACTGACCAGGAAGAAAAAAAGCATGAGGAAGAAGAAAACCTGGCTCATTGATTGGCCAGGACCGAAAACAGAAATCCATCCCCTTCAGTCATGGACCTTAATATATTGCTGTTGCAGTTTTTTTTTACCTCGATGCAACACTGATCCACCGACCGATTAAATCTGCGTGCCGCCATCCTCTCGCTAAACAATTTAAAAACTGCTTCTCCAAGTTCACGCTGCTGGCTTTGTTTTTTTTCTACCCAAAATGCACTGCACTCTACGTCACTTCCTCTCTTTGGTTCACTTCCTCTCTTTAGTTCGTTGTGTAGTCAGTTTGCATTTCCCACTGTAAGCGAACTGCACCAGGGTTCACTTGCAAGTGAACCGAGACCCCCAGTTTTCAAGCAGACCAGGGTTCGCTCATTTGGTTCAAATGAGCGTTCACACCACTCCAAACGAACCGAACCGTGGAAGCGGACCAGGGTTTGTTTAAAGCGTACCAAATAGCACCAGTGTGAATGCGCCCTTAGACAAACAAGCACACGCAGCCCAAGATGTAATGATACAAATAATCGCTAATTGTAGCATCACATGGCTAGCAGTTATTAATAAGTTTATCACCAGAGTCGAGCCTTTTAAAAGCTTGGTGTTGGATGTAAGCCTCTGCCGCTAATTAGCTCGTGCTAACGTTCTGGAGACAGTCCTTCAGGGTTATGTCTAACCCGTGTCGGGCGGTTGGAGATCAGACCCTTAGCGCAATGCTGTTGTCTTGGAACTGTGAAGGACGTCCATACTGCGACATGTTTTGCCCTCTAGTGCTGCAGGTGTTGTTATCTTTCTTCTTTGTGTTTTTTTTGGTGGCTCGCAAACCAGGTTCAAAGGCATGTGAACCACAACCCACTGTGTCAGGGTGTAGATGCTGCCCTTATCAAGTCAGTGAAAGCAGTTTGGCTTCATATTATTGGTGCTATTTATTGGCTATAATTTTAATAATTGGAATAATGCATAATCATAAAAATGTCCCTGTTATCGGCCAATAATTTATCGGCCTGATATATCCCTAGTTTAGGCACAACAAACCACTTGATTATGGTTCTGAAAAGATCATGTTTTGGCTTAAAATACCCAGTTATGGGGGCACAATCCCCGCTGGAAAAGCAGCGATGCCTCATTAAAAAGCTGCCGTAAACACAGCAATAACTTGCTAAATCACAACCAGTTTTGTTGTTTCTTGGACTTGCACACTGGTCTGCTGCTTGGCAGGTGTCTCACCTAAGTGTCATGCCATCCACCATCCCTGGCTCCACCTCAAGGTGGCAAAGCCAGCCTGTAAGATATTCACGGATGGCAGAAACATACACAGGCAACATTTTCTTCTGGCATTTTCCTCTGTCTATCATCAGCATTGTTTTTGACCAAAGCAGGCAGCTGTTTTTAGAAAAATGACAAAGTTAGTGGTTAGCCTAAAAAGCAGATATTGCTGGAGACCAAATGCAACTAAAAGAGAGTCAATATTTCACTTATTTCATCACACTTTATTTAAAGGCAACTTTTTGCTAACGTGCTCATCACAGCAATTCCATAATGTGTCGTTATGTCAATGTTGAGTTTCTAACTTGCTCTGCTCTCCCATGTATAAATACACTTGCCGCTGAAAGTGAAAGCAAAGTCAAAGCCAACCTCAGGGAATAAACTTTATGGTTATGCTGATGTTGGCTCACAGAACATCTGATGATGGGGTGCACATTCAAACACAGGATCCAGAGAGCCGTTTCAACTCTTTATTGCAGACAAGGTGGGTGAACAGTTTTACGGTTGTCAGATGATTTTCTTTTCTACAAAAAGGAATAATAAAAGAAAATGTTACAGCTCTGCATAACGTTAAACAATTATAATAAAAAATAATATTAGTGATATAGGTTGTCATTTAAAGGAGAAGTTCAGTATTTTGTACTTTGAGCCCCATTCCTGGTTGTTTATGATGAAATAGAGTGGTTAAGACCAAAATCTTGATGATTGCTCCTTCTCTGAGAATTTGAGAGAATGTGGCTTTCCCCTGCCTGGCTTAACAATGCTGTCTATGGCCATGTGTAAATCTGTCCTAAAACCACCTTAAAAGTTGGTTTTCAAAGCCATGAAACTCACCCAGTGGTCAGTGGTGTTCCTTGATGTTCCCACATAAAAATCGTAGCAAACTGTGGTTTCCATCCGTGTTTTCGTTATTCATCTGGATTGTGGAACTATTTTTTCAGCTGCCTCACACCCGTGTGTAAACTTCCGCTTGACCGTTCGCTTGACCCTGAAGCGTTATACACTCCAGCCCACTTGATGGCGATAATGCTCCTTTACGTGAGTGTCGCCAACCGGCAGGAAACCATTGCAATGTAATGGGACACAGAAAGAAGCAGAAGAAGAAGGCTAGCGTTGTGTTCAAAGGCATCGTACTGCGAAGGTTGTTTGCAAGCGAGTAATAATGAGCAAGTTTTGTGTGGTCAGCGACTGCAGGAGAATTCCTCCGAAGAGGAGGAGCGCACACAGCACTGTCGAGCCGGCACTTTCACTGAGCTAAAAGACTACAATGACTACAACCTTGTCGTAAACAACCCCCTTTCTGTTTCCAGTGGCGGATTACTACCAACAGACAATGAGGCTTCCTATAGGAAATCAATGCATGGACAAAATGTCAAATAAATCATCACAGAAACCACAGTTTGCTACGATTTTTATGTGGGAACATCAAGGAACACCACTGACCACTGGGTGAGTTTCATGGCTTTGAAAACCAACTTTTAAGGTGGTTTTAGGACAGATTTACACATGGCCATAGACAGCATTGTTAAGCCAGGCAGGGGAAAGCCACATTCTCTCAAATTCTCAGAGAAGGAGCAATCATCAAGATTTTGGTCTTAACCACTCTATTTCATCATAAACAACCAGGAATGGGGCTCAAAGTGCAAAATACTGGACTTCTCCTTTAACTCACGTCATTAATGCATCCACTACGGCATTACTCTTTTTTCTTCTTAACCATAGTTTAAACTCAGAAATCTTAGAGGAATGAACACAAATCAGTCTGTTAACTGTAAATGATACATAAAGGATCCCATCTTTGTCCTACTGTACAGGCCTGACAGGTGGAGTTATATAATCTTGGGTGGAGTGGTCTGATGCAGGTAGGGTTAACACCCAGATTCAGCCTTTTTTGGTATTTTGCCTTACAATATTTTTTCAGCGCTGTGTCTCTTGAATGCCTGCTGCTTACAGTCTGGCACCTAGTCGCTTCCTTTTTACAAAGCCCCAACATCATCTGAGTCTCTGCAGGGAAATACACCGCCACACACTTACAGTGTGTCATGAGTGACAATATTACTTCTGTCTGAGTCTACAAATTCTTTACAAGTTTATCTTTAAGGTAAAATTCTACCTTAAATTTGAGCATAAGGCAGATCTTATCCTCTCACAGGTTTTTAATCTACCTAAAATGTGGTATTAGTAGTGTTGGCGGCACTCTGGGAGCGTCCGTGTCTAACTTCTCAAAACTGAAAACTTCCTTTTTAACCTAATGTGTTTCATTCTTCTCCGTGGTCTCTTCAAGCCTGAAATGGATTTTAAAGATTAAAATCAATAAGGCGTGAGAGTTTTACTGAAGAGTCACGACACCTACGGTTTTATGGAAGAGTAGGTTTTAATATTTTGTACAAACATGGCTTTGGGTAAACACAAGGCATCTCCCCGAAGAGTCGTCTAAAGGAAAGACCGAGTCAGAAGGAAAGGTTGCACGTATCCTTGAACACTGGCTTTTTGTCTCCACTCGGCGGCTTTCAGACATCGATTGTGTCTTGTAGGCTGGTGTGTGCAGTTAGTCATTGAGATGTTAACTTATCCTCCACTTGTATTTTTTGTAGATGATCGTCCACCTCTACTTGACGTGAATAATTAACAAGCTGTATTATTTAATTACAGGTAGGCCTAGATGTAGAATTAAATTGGTGAAAAGGACATTATGTAAAATCTGTGAGAGAAAATGTGTGTTTCATGATTTGCCTCTGGCACTGCCTATGGGTTTGCACAGCAGAGGCCCTGTCTTTATTTAATAAATTATGAATCATGGTCTTGTTTCTGGTAAGTCCCTACATGACATGAAGACTGAAGTTGTAATTTCGTCGAGCTAGTTCCCAAGGTAACACTGAGCAAAGTTACCTTCTCCACCTGAAGGAAATCTTGCTGTTAGTGGCTCACAATGCCGGGCTGCACTGCAATTTATGGCCCCATTTTGTATTAGCGGCACTTTATTATCCTAACGTGCTCTACTCGGCGTAATATCAGCAGTAATAATTCTCTCCTCAACCCCAGCTCGAGTTGGAAATATTTATGAAGTAATTTTTAATAAGAAAAGTGTTTGAGAACATTCAAGTGACTTACTGAACGGTAAAGGGCATAACAAACACTTAAACCTGAGAAAACAAACAATGCAGTTAAAGGCATGATGCAAACTGCAGCAAACACTCTGGGATTTATATGAATGGAGATTTGCCTTATGCAAAAATAGGAGGGCATAATGTGATGTAAACAGATAAAATGCATAATAAAGTTGTCCATCCACTCTAATAGACTCTTGACATCCCAACATTTGTCCACACTCTCTGCCCTTCCTCTCCACCTCTGTCTTTCTTTATCTGTCTCAGCACCTGTTGAAATCTGCGTCCTCTGAAATCTTCCTGTATTACAGTCGTATTTTATGGACTGGGTCTGGGCTAACTGCAGAAACTTTATTGTTTTGTACTTGCCGACAGCTGCAGTGGCACAAATTTTGTTTACCACAAGCTCCTTGGGGCGCCACATATCCTGCCGTACCTCTGTAGTGACTTGCATGTGTTATAACCTTCATTACAACCTGGAGATATTGCAGGATACACTGCAGTAAAATGTTACAGCTTTATTGATGTTTTGTCACAATGTCAAGGAGATGTGATGTGTTACTAGCAAACTCCAGCGTGCATATTTCCAATTCTGTCCTTTTGAATGTGCCTGGTTATGTAAATGTTAAAGGAGGAGTTCAAAGCATTTCAGTGCAGTAAAAATGAGGCAGCCAGCAATTAGCTTTAAGACTGAAAACAGTGGGAAACAGCCTGGCTCTGTCCTAAGGTAACAGCATCTGCCTACCAGCACATCTAAAGCTCACCAGTCAACCTGTTATACACTCACTGGCCACTTTATTAGGTACACCTTGCTACTACCAGGTTGGACCCCGTTTGCCTTCAGAGCTGCTTTAATTCTTCGTAGCATGGATTCAACAAGGTGCTGAAAACATTCCTCAGAGATTTTGCTTCATATTGACATGATAGCATCATACAGTTGCTGCAGATTTGTCGGCTGCACATCCATGATGTGAATCTCCTGTTCCACCACATCCCAAAGGTGCTCTATTGGACTGAGATCTGGTGACTGTGGAGGCCATTGGAGTACAGTGAACTCATTGTCATGTTCAAGAAACCAGTTTGAGATGATTTGAGCTTTATGACATGGTGTGTTATCCTGCTGGAAGTAGCCATCAGAAGATGGGTACACTGTGGTCATAAAGGGATGGACACGGTCAGCAACAATACTCAGGTAGGCTGTGGTGTTTAAACCATGCTCAGTTGGTACTAAGGGGCCCAAAGTGTGCCAAGAAAATATCCCCCACACCATTACACCACCACCAGCAGCCTGAACCGTTGATACAAGGCAGGATGGATCCATGCTTTCATGTTGTTTACACCAAATTCTGACCCTACCATCTGAATGTGGCAGCAGAAATCCAGACTCATCAGACCAGGCAACGTTTTCCAATCTTCTATTGTCCAGTTTTGGCAGTCCACAGTTATTTTACATGTTAAATTCAATTAATAATCATGTGAAGTATTGGTAATAAGATTAAACTACAATTTCCTTTGAAAGCAGATTATAATCTATTTTTATACAACATTTAGCTTTAACTAAAACTCATCGGAATCCTTACGGTATAAAAGCAACTGTGAAAGGACTTTAATCTCACAGGTTGCACAAAAATGGAAACTAGGGCTGCATTCAATCAAAGAAAATCTTGGTTGACTGAAAATTGACCTACTCCTCAACCGACCGGGGGAAAAAGATCTGCACTTTATCTCAAGATTAACTAAATGACCACAGTGCACTGAGTGTGCTCCACCTGGGCTCAACATTAACACTCGCCCAGGGCCAGTTAATTCTCTGTTCAGGCAGGGGGAATGCCTTGAGTGAAAAAAATGTGATCTCCACTGTAATATTATCTGAACTGTAACGGTTTTCCACCTAGGCTGAATGCCATCCTGCCGCTCCAACAGAGGGCTCCGGTGTAATCATATCCATTTCAGAAGCTTTGTAGTCCAGCCTTGAACTGCAGTGTCTTTTTGGGAACTTTGTAAAATAAATAATAAATAATAAAACATTTAATGTCTTTTGTGATTATTTATCTGGTTTTCTGATTAAAAATTAGTTAAAAAAGTGTTTAACTTTGGGTAAAACAGTGAAGAAGGTGCAGGACCACAAAGACCAACTGTCACAGAGGACAAACACAAGTGCTGAACAGCAACAACAACAGCAGCAGTTTTCAGCTTTGGTGGACACACAACCTCATTGAAATAACACCAGCAACTGTCTAACCAATGAGAATTTGGTCGGACAAGAGCATATCGACCAACCAATTGACCAACTGACCAGAAGTTTACAGCCCTAATGGAAACACACAGATAAGTTTACCTGATGTAAAGTAACTGGGCTGCTGTAATCCCTACAATAGACTTAGCGTACACAATTTCATTTCATATTTTTACCTTTAAAGGTTTCCCCAGTTTTTAGCCTTAGCTAAGCTAAGCTAACTGCTGCTGGCTGTAGCTTTATATTTAGCATATAGAAATTATATTGTTTATCTTATCTCACTCTCAGCATGAAAGTGAGTGAGTGGGATTAAGTTTTTCCCTGTTAATTTTTCTCGTATTAGCGTTTGCACTTTGGCAGTGGTCCTTGTTTGGTGAGACGACAGCATAAATTTGGATCTCACAGTTTGGTGTAGAGGTGTGAGGGGTGTGAGGGCTCAGAGGTGACAGTAGAGAGGGTAACGGGGGCTATTAGGCCTGTAGCTGTGTGTGAATCGAGCTGTGTGGGACACAAGTGTAGCTACAGTAACAGCAGGATGCAGCAGTGATTCATAGAGTAATACAGCCCACCACTGTGTGGAGTTTCAGGCCTACAGAGTGCCTGTGTGTAGGACTGGAGAATAAACACAAGACAGAATGAAAGTGATATTGGGAGAGGAATACAGAGAGGGTAGATGAGAAATGAGGGGGGAAAAAAACCCAAATACACCGGGACAAGGACGGAGCAGAGAGAAAAAAGTCTGTGTGTGTATGTCTGGTGTGTGTGTGTGTAGTTTTAAGGGCGTGCTCCTTAATTACCCTCACCTCATCTCAGACTCTCGCTTATGCCACCTTGTCACTCATTTCCTGTTGCCATGACGACGGTGGCACCTGCTAATGGAATTGGCTTCGTTTTCATTTGTCAGGAGATTTGGGATTAAGATTCATCAGCATGGCCGACACGTATGAACACATCACCACAGTGACTTGATGAACCGCTTTTTCATTATGGCATCGCCCGTCCAAATGAAGACTCCCTGCCCTGCATCACATACAGGACATTTATAACCCTGATTACCTCAAAGATTGGACATATTATCCTCCAGATATTAGAGATGGGATCTTGCAGTTGTCTCACATAGAAACTGCTTGTTAAACTGAAATATGTGTCTTCTCGTCATCCTGAAATTATAGCACTCAACATGCGTATAAGCAGCAAGGTATCATTATGCAGCAGCTAAGCCTGTCTTAATATAGGGATTAATGTCTAGATAAGGATTTGTTCAGGGTTAAGCCGCAGTGCATGGATGCTCATCTCTGCATGTCATCCCAACTATGTGCACACATGTCTGCTGTTACACAAACACATAAACCAGTGTATGCAGAATGATGCACATGTACGGTTTGGTTTATAACAATGATGAAGCGTTGGGCGGGGATATGTCAGTGCACTTACGGCATTAAAACATGAAATGATAAAATGTATGTGATGCACTTTTGGATGAAAATTGTTGGGCTGTTTCTCTGTACCGACTGGTAGAAATCAGCATGAGTCCAGCTATGACTCATCCATGTGTGTTGTAAACTGCATGCACACACACAAACACACACACACACACACAGATACACACACACAAGCGCAGCCTTTCCAAATGTTAATCTGTTTTCTTCTCTGCTCTCTGCCCACTTTCATCTGGAAATCCCTGTTTGTTTGCTCCAATCCACTGTTCCTCCCCCTCTGTTTACCCTCCCTATCATGTGCTCTTTCCCTTCCCCTGTCTCTCTCTGCCTACTTTCTTTCATCTCATTCACCCCATCCCACTGTCTCTCACTGTCTCCTGCAGATTGTCCCCTGTCATCGGTGTCTGTCATCCTCCACTGTGGCTCGAGGCAACAGTGTTGTACTTTCATCATCTGTCATCACACTGATACTTTAAGGACACAGTCCCACCCTGTACAGTATGTTCAGACCAGTGCAGCACAGAGGGTTATAAGTGAGGGGGCCATGTTGCACGATTAAAGGAGCAGTTTGACCTTTCTGTGAAGTATGCCTATGTGCTTTTATGCTAAGTGTTAGATGAGGAGAGTGACACTATTCTCATGTATGTCCTTTTATGTATGAAGCAATGGCTACAAGGCGATTAGCTTATCTTAGCTTAGCTTAGCATAAAGACACTAAGCAGGGGAAATAGCCCTGTCCAACATGCAGCAGTACACCTACAAGCACGCTCACTTAAAATATATTATAAATATATAAATATGTTTTCCCCTTTAGATCTAAGCTAGCTGTTTTCCCTGCTTCCAGTTTTTATGCTATGCTAAATGTACGAGCCACTTAAGCACATATTTAGTTTAGTTTAGTGCACACGACAAGAGGAGATTGGGAACAACGTGGTGCGTAAAGATTACATGAACTTTGTGTTGGTTTGGGCCATAATAAGTTTTTGACCACGTTATGCAGTGTTGTGTAATAATAATAATGATAAGTGTAATAACGGGAATACGATGAGCATATAGAGAAATAGGATCTTGAGTAGGTAGTGGACTGTACAAGATGTAGTTTTGGAAGGACTTGGCCTGAAACGGAACAGAAACACGACTCAAAACCGAGACACCTCACAAGTTAAATGGCCTATGAACTTTCATTTGTTGAAATGGTCACTGTAGTAAGATAAGCTACAGCTAAAGCCAGGGGTTAATTAGCTTAGCTTAGCATAAAGACCTAAAACAGGGGAAAACAACCCCAACCAAAGTTGGATAACAACATTATGTGATACTAAGCTGACGTTATCGTCTTCTGGCTCTAACTTTATACTTAACACACAAACATAAAAGCATAGATGTATAATAATGATTGGTTATATCATGGTCTGGATGAGTACTTGATTCTGACTGGCTGCAGGGTGTCCATTAAAACCTGATTATGGACACCTACCAAGTAGTTGTGCTCTAAATAACCATAGCAACAGGGATGCAGTCAAAGCCTCTGTTTACAATTTCTTTCCAACATGGAGTCCTTCAGTGCTTCACCCTCTGAACCTCACAGGATGGAGACTGTAACACACTGCAGGAACTACACTGCCCCTCTGAACGTACACAAACCATTCACTGCCAGCTTGCTACTTCAGGCTGTGTCCGACAGTAACATATCGTTTGTTAGTGAAAATCTTGATATTGATGTAGGGACAAGCTAGCCAGTCTTGTTGTTGAACGTACATTCAAATTATAGTTACTGTATGTTGACTGTATGCAGTGTTTTTGACTTTGAATCTTGCTTGCATAACTTTCTGGCTGAGTTAAAGAGTTCTATGAGATGAGCAAACGAGAAATGTCGCCTGTCGCCAAGTCACATCTAAGGATCATCCCATTTACTGGAGTAATGAATAACGCTTTCATTGAGAAAGAACCTTTTAGGGTGGTAATGATTGCTCCACGTACTAGGTAACCCCTCAGGTGTTACCAGGGAAAGATTAAGATGAAGTTTTTGATTGCAAAAATCATAAAACTGTAAATGAATATTCTTGTTCTTTTTTCTTTGGAAAGTGACTATGGTTTAAGTACTCCTCTAATGCTCTTCAAGTTGTGCTTAATCATGAATTATTGGCTGAGGAGAAGGCATGAACTGTTCGACGTGCCACTGAGGACCTAAAGATAGTGACTATTCAGTTGAATGGAATAGAGGGCTCCAGGGATGGTGATTTTTTTGTAGGCCACTGTGGAAGTTAGCATCGCACTGGTTCCCTTATCAAAAAGACCTTTGATATTTTTCCACTGGATTTTGGATAATTGGCAAAAATAAGCTCTGTGACAAACAAACATTTATGATACTTACATATTTTGTTCAGCAAGATAACCTTCACATAGAACACCATTTCATTACTGAAATAAAATGCAATCGCCAGATGTAAAAAGCTAATGTTAGGCTATAAACAAACTACACTACTGTTGCATGACCTAACGTCACCACCATAAGACTGTAAAGTCATGTTTGGCATGGCACGGCTCGGCGTGATGACGTTCTGTAGTCTCATTTAGCCACTTATTAGCAAACGCCTTTTTATGACACACAGAAGCTTTAGAGTTCACGAGTGGGGTATTTACTGACGTACGTGAAAGTCTCTTAGGCTTCATAAGTGCTATATCGTAGACAACTGGACTTGCTTGTGTTTCTTGAAGAAGTTTCGCCTCTCATCCAAGAAGCTTCTTCAGTTCTAACCGACTGGTACAGAGTAACTAAGAGCTTACATGTGACCTTAACGGCTCTGCCAGGGTTCACACCCACACAGAGTTTAAAGCCTCAACTCCGCACCAGTCAGTTAGAACTGAAGAAGCTTCTTGGATGAGAGGCGAAACGTCTCCAAGAAGCGCAAGCAAGTCCAGTTGCCAACGCTACAGCATGATTACCATGACCTGGATGACTGAGAATCCTCACTGACGTGTCCGTGGTGCACTCTGTGGCTCACCTCGTGCATGGGCCAAAAAAGTTTTAAGATTCCGGGATTACCGGTACTTCCAGGGTATGCAACTCACTGAATATCCGCAGTAGTGTTTCTCCTGCTGGCTCCACCTGCAAGTTCCCACCCAGCTCATAAACTTTACATTTTGATCATGTCACTGATTTTAAAATAACTTTTCTTGCCTCAAATACAAAACCTCCATGGATCAAAAATTCAAACTAGAGCGATTCATGACCTTTTTTGCAGTTGTCCTATAGCCAGGGGGTAATTAGCCTAGCTTTACACTGAAAGCAGGGGTAAATAGCTCTGTCCAAAATTTAAAAAAATACAGCCATTTTACTGATTAACACATTTTTTAGATTTTAGACTTTTTTATTTTAAGCTAGCTGTGTAAGCTAAGCACCTCCAGGCTCTAGTTTTATACTAAATGGACAAGAGAGTGTTATTGATGATCTTATCAAACTCATGGCAAGAAAGCCAATAATCCTGTTTCCCAAAATGCCAATCTGTCCCTTCAACCATGAGTTGCGAGTAGGATATCACATTTTAAAGAGAGACGGGACAAGGAAAGAAGTAATTGATTTTCCTCGCTAAGTAGTTGACTGCGTTTTAAATAGCTGATAAGAGCTTGAAATATCTGCAGTCATTCTTCGAGAGACGTCCCCATTTTTGAGGCCATTTGTGGTGAGATAAATCAGAGTCTGATCTATACACTGGCTGTATCTGAATCCATTTTGAATTTTACCTTGGCGAAGGCTCATAATTCTCTCGGTCTGTGTCTTTGCCAGCCGGGTTAATCCTCATTAACATCTACAAGACACTCGAGGGAACAGTTTGTCATGTACATGTGTGAGGAGTGTGAGAGAACCACACTATTACACACACGTTCAATCCACTTAGTGTCCCGCGGATTTTAATGAAGATTTATACATCAGTGCAAATCAGAAACCTCTCGTAAGTTCACATGTAGGTCACATGTCAGATCCGCTTTAAAAATAAAGCAGCAGCTGTAGATTTGATGATTGACCGTTACGTTTAGTGGAAAAAAGTTGTTGAGGCAGAAGAAATACTTATTTTTTCTTGTCTCATATATTGGACTAATGTGTTTATTTGTCTCCTGTTAGAGGTAAAACTGTTATTACTTTACCTTGCTCACTGTTTGTAGCTAAAATGGGCGCTAGGACAGAGTGCCAGAACTTCCTGTGTATGCGGAACTGACATTGCTCTGGGGAGTAATTAAGCTGCAACACACAACGTTTTTTAATGAAATTACAGTTTTTAATGAAGTTACACTCAATAAAGGCAGCCAGTAGATAAATAGGCACACTGTTACTGTCTGTTTTCAAGCTGCGTCGGCTTCTTAAGCATCCCCCTCAGAGGCTGGATGGTAATGAATGGAAAAAGGGCTCTGTTGTCACTTTTGAAGGTCACCTTCAGACGCAGTGGAATTATTAGAAGCTAGGATCGATACACAGTGTTTGAAGTCGCTAACAGCTTTTTGCGTGTATGATTTTTTTTTTCTATTGCTTGTTGTCTGACATTTAGCTTTGTTTGTTGTTGTTTTTACACAGCTTCACTGTTGTATAGCTCCTCAATTGTAGATTTACTTCTTATACAGTTAT
Organism: Cephalopholis sonnerati; assembly: GCA_019142605.1. Taxonomy (NCBI): domain Eukaryota; kingdom Metazoa; phylum Chordata; class Actinopteri; order Perciformes; family Serranidae; genus Cephalopholis; species Cephalopholis sonnerati. The sequence continues at coordinate 22,389,208 of JAGQAX010000021.1, read as the reverse complement.
TGTGTTTGAAGCTATATTGGGTAATTTTACAAAGGGCCAAAAGGACTGTGCTTTATTTTAAGTTAATCCCTCATAAGTCTTCCTCTTGGTGCAAATAATCACTGAATTTGCAGGTGAAAATAGTCCCCAAGAAAAGCACTTTATTCCTGTCTGAGTCACATCAAAGGGAGGATTAGCCACCTTGTATGTGGATGTCCAATCAGTGTTGATGGTAAATGTAGTTAACTGAGGCAGTAAATTTCTGTCCCAGCTGACACTGGGTGAGAGGCGGGGTACACCCTGGACAGGTCGCCAGACTATCACAGGGCTGACACATAGAGACAGACAACCATTCACACTCACATTCACACCTACGGACAATTTAGAGTCACCAATTAACCTGCATGTCTTTGGACTGTGGGAGGAAGCCGGAGTACCCTCAGAAACCTATGCTGACACAGGGAGAACATGCAAACTCTGCACAGAAGGGCTCCTCCACCCTGGGGTTCGAACCCCCCACCCTGGATTCAAACCTGGAACCCTCTTGCTGTGAGGGGAGAATGCTAACCACTGCACCACCGTGTTTCAGTATAGCATAAATATGAAATATAACAAGAACTGTATTATACATATTTTTGTTTTGCTATAATAATTTTTCTACTATATTTTTATTGCGATTTTTTAATTCTTTATTTATCGTTTTAACTGCATTACTTTATCTGCAGTTCTATTGCCTCTTATTGCGTGTTTATTATATGCACCAAACACCTATTCCTGTTACAGCCATGTGGCTAATAAGGAGCGCTTAGTCTGGTAGCTAGATGTTGACACATAGTGCAAGTTAACATTAACGTGCGAATGGAAATTAGCTTTGCAATTGCAATAATATTATCTTAACAAAATGATCCATTTTACTTCACATTCCTAATATACAATGACATGTGCTCATACTTACAGGCATACTGTAAAACTTCAATTAAGCGCCCAGTTCCTTTTACTATCCCAGCGTGGCTACACATTATGACAAATAAACACCTGTCTCAATTAGAGGCCTGCTCTGGTTGCCGAGCAGTTCATTTTTTTAATAGAAGTTCTTCGGATGTATAAAACCGGGTTGTTGGCTACCTCGTGTCCATTCCCCGATTACCCTGTAAGTTGTTTATATTCCTTTAGTCTGTAAGGGTCCTCAGATCAAAAGAATCAAAAGGGTTTATAATAAAGATTAATCCAAGTTGTGATTAAGTGGGGTTGTGTTGGTATACCAGGTGCCGTAACGCTGTCTCTCTCTGATGTTTTGTCTGTTGGAGCTAGATCAAATGAATGATTCATAACTGATATATTATCTGAAGCCTAAGTTTTAGTCAAGTAATATTTATACTGGTTTAGATAAACAGTTTGATTGTAGTTCTTATCTTTGCTGAGCAACAGTTTTGTGTGAAAGGAATTAAAGGCCTGTCCCAAATATAGGCCTGTTGATTTCAGTGGTTTCAGCAAATAATAGCCTGGGCCATTATTTGAAGTTTTACGGTATATTTCCAGTGCTCAGCTGATTTCACATTGCTAGCTCAATATTGTCATTATGACTTCTGTCCTGCCTGCTCCAGTTGACGTTTTTCCATCCCATACTGGTCACGTGATGTTCAGTGAAACTGACTCCCATCCCATGGAAATCCCACAGGAATCCTGTGACCCAAATGTCAGCCTCTATTGTGGAGCTGTGCTCGCAGTGCCTACATGTACCAGGATGCATTGTGCATTTGATTGACATCTGGAGAAGTCCCTACATGGCAAGGACAAGAAATTCAAGCTGAAATATCTTGTAGTTCTTCCTTGTCTCCAACTATGTCGCTGTCACTTCAAATGAAGGCACAGGATGCAGGAAGAACAACAGATTTTGCAGCTGCACTGAGGAATTTATTACTTAAATTGACTTGATTTACTGTCAACACTGATCGGACATCCACAGAAAAGATGGCAAATTTTCCCTTGAACTAAAACCACAGTGGCTGCTGTTAAAGTAAATTATTTAGCCTCTTTTCAAGTTTGTATTTGTGACACTTGTATCGTATTCTATTTTTTAAAGATTTCCTTTAGTAGGAGTAAATGTCATAAAAATTACATTTTAAATATTTTACTTTAAATGGTAATTTTAACGGACGTAACACACTGCTTGAAATATAACATTAAGTTGCAAGTATTAGACAGTAATTTATGACATTTACAGTTTAATTGGCCTCAGTGCTAAGAGCCACAGACAGGCTGAGGGAGGTATAAAAGTATAAAGAGACAGACTAACTCATTGTTTGTTCTGGTCTTTTCATAAGATTCGTTGATAATAAGAAAAATATAATTATCACCAGCCTCATCTTGAATCCTCAGTTGGCTCTGCACCGCAGTTTAAATATTTGCAGTTGTTTTGCTGTTCCATTGTCTGTCTCAGCTTAAAGCAGTTCACACAGTCGTTCCTTGAATTCATGTTTTTGCCCTTTATAAACTTGCCCTTGCCCTTAAGCTATGACTTGTAAAGGATTTAGAAAAGCTGTTTATATTACAGTTCATAATCAGTCGGTGGCATTTTGCTCTTTTTCGAAGGCAGCCCCGTTCCTTGGCAGTAGGAGACAGCTGACGGCAATCAGATGGAGAGATAAATAGCTGCCATCGAGGCTGTCTGTTCAGTTGAGAGTTGGGGTTGTGAAGGTTGACACTCGCTGATGGTGAAGTAAACACACAGCGTGCCCTTGCACGCAGACTAGAGTAGACTGCCAAGTCTCTGATCTGCTAGTGTTGGATCTCAACTGAGTGTTCAAGAGATGTGCCATATCAGTGTGAACGGAGTGTGAGAGCGTGCATGAGAGAGAAAATACATGGTTGTCTTTCTAGGAGGAGGTAGAGAGTGTAATAACTGTCAAAATGTCTTAAATATTTTACTTTAAATGGCCAAAAATGTAATAAACCGTAATAATGTAATGAATTGTCAGATAAGGTAATGGCATCTCATTACTGCTTTAACCAGGATTTATTACTTCATAAAAGGCGTAGCTGACTTTCAAGTTACATTGTAATTATAAAAGTAATTTTGAAGGAACATTATTACACCAATTAAAATATAACATAAAGTTGCTACTATTTGACTGCAAGTTATGTAATTTACAGTTTTTACTGCATTCTCATCATATATAAAGACATTTAATAGCATTTTGAATATTGCAGTTCATTAATTGTCTGGCTGTGAGTGTGTGTGTGTGTGTGTGTGTGTGTGTGTGTGTGTGTGAGTGTGTGTGTGTGTGCTCTTTTCACCCTGTGTCTTACACTGTTTTGTTAGCAGTGGTCACCTTCATGGTTTTTGGTTTGCCTGCTGCTAACACACACACACACGTGGACACCTGTGTCCAAGGACATGTCTCTGTGCTCTTTAAGGCGATGAGCTACAGTGTGACCTATGAGTCAATGTCAGGTTGAAGGGGAATGGAGGAGTGTCAGGGCTGTGTCAGTCCTTGTCATCGCTGTCACTGGGGTTTGTTACTTCATTAAATTGAGTTATTGAAGAGATGACTGGCCAGGGACGTCTTAGTTTCCAGAGCTGCGGGCGCCTCAGTGAAGAGCGCTGTCAACACCAAGTCAAAATAGACTCAAAACTCAAACTACCAAAAATCCATTATATGTGGACATATTAAAATATACGGATATAGATGTATATATTTCATTTTTTAACACATTCATGCATAACTGTGACATGTATTGTCAGACACAGAGGATAAACGAGTGACTTTCTTTTTCCTTTTTCTCACATGATTTTACTTTGATTGTAACACTATTACAAATAGATCTGAACTAGATGGAACTTTTACAGATTTTCAACCAGCTCTCTGTTATAATAATGTGGGTAGTATGTGCAAATGAACTGTGGTAAACTTCTCTCCATCTTACCAACGTCCAGATCTACCTGCTCATCCCCCAGCTCAAATATCACTGGCTCTCCGGCTCTACAGATTGTCCTTGATTGCACACAATGAGTATAGAAAGGGATCGAGAGGGAGACCCACCTTCTCTCTCTCAAACTCAGACAATGTTACTGTTACAGAGTTGCCGATTTCTCAGTTGTCTGTGGTCAGACGAGATGGCCTACAAAGAGAAGATCCAGCAACTGGCAGCATGGCGTTCGGCCAACAGTCTGCTGTTAAACACCACGAAAACCAAGGAGGTCATCATAGAAATCCGAAGGATCACAGCTGACCATGCCCCACTACACATCAACGAGGACCGTGTAGAGATGGTGGCATCCTTCAAAGTCTTGGGAGTCCACATCTCAGAGGAGCTCTCCTGGTCCATGAACATCAAGGCAGTGATGAAGAAGGCCCAGCAGCAACTGCACTCTCTGAGAAATCTCTAGAAATATAAACTAGATGAGGAGCTGCTGGTGCCCTCCATCACTCCATGATCAAGTATTCACGTACTGCATCACGGTGTGGTACGCTGGGAGCTTGGCTGTGGACAGAGAAGCTCTGCAGAGGGTCATAAACACAGGCAAGAGGATTATTAGCTGCCCCTCTTGGAGAAGATCTCCAGCTCTCGCTGCCTCAGAAGGTACAGATCTGTCCTCAGTGACTCCTCCCACCCAGCACAGGTCATTGAAGATGAACATTTTACTGTTACGTATTTTGTTGTTGTTGTTATTGTTTTTTTAAAGATTTCTTGAACTTGAACTTGAACTTGAAGGCCCGCATCTCAAGACTAATGAACAGTTTCTTTTCCTGGGCTGTAAGAACGTTAAACAAACAATAATCATGTGCAATATCTACACTGTGCAATATCCTTAACCACTGTCTTTTATTGTTTTTAGTTATTTTATTATCTGTTATTATAGCTGCTATATCATTTCCTATTGTAGCTATTATATAGTTGGGTATATGTCATATTATAGCTGGTTGTCTTGTTTTATCTGTTTTTAAAAGCACTAATGGATCGGCACCTGTAATCTCATTATATTTAATATATTGACAATGCAGCTGCTACCTAAAATGTTTTCAGAAACATGTTTTATCTTAGCGTCTAACTGTTGTTTAAGATCGTTTGTTAGCAGCCGGCCTCCAAATGGGAAGCTCACATTATGTCAGCCACTAGCGTGAGTGTTTATTGGTCAGATGTGGCGCAGTGCATCCTGGTAGTTGTAGGTTTTCCACCTCTTGAGCAAAAGCAAATGCCACAGCTCCTTTTTTCTGTTTTCTCTGGTCATGTAGTCCTAATTTCAAAAGTATTTGCATATTTTTACTGCATAGACAGCCCAGTTTTAAAAAAAGAAAATCTTTCCAGCAGTGAAATGCTTCTTTAAATGTATGAAGCAAACAAACAAACAAAATCTTATTTCATTTTCATTATAACCACTACTGACTCTGACTGCACATCATTGATGACTCTGACTATAAGCTGATGGCCGTTTATGTTTTTATGCACTGAGGCATTTTGCCTCCAGCTGAATGCAGTATCATTGTTATTCTATGTAGCATGTACACCTGCAGAGCGTGCTGGAATGAGTTTAGAGTGGGACTATGTGACGTGCATGCTTGGATGCATGAGTGCATGTGTGTCTCTGTCTCAGCATATCAGTGTGTATATTTCTCGCTGCAGCTCCTCCTGGTGCTGTCACACTCTGAGGGGTAAACAGTGAGGTAAAACGCAGTAATTGCTAGAGCAAAACACTTTTAAATCTCCTTTCATGTAGCGGTAATCTCCCAAGTAGTCCCGGCCGTTCAACCTCTGCCTCAGCTACACCTGTCCAGCTGTGATAAATCTCTTCCCCCCACTCTCCTCCCTCTCTTTCCCTCTAACTCAACTGCTACAAGAAACCCAAGGTGACCCAACCAAGGACATAGTGATGTGATTTTCTCTCTAGAAAGCCTGTTCCCTTCACAGTCTCTCTCTTTCTCTAAATCCCAGAGGCCTGACTTGTGCGATTGTTTGCTGCCGTATTTTGTGTGCACGTGAGCGCAAGTTTTGGCTTGGTCGAACACGAGTGCCTCCGTGTATGATTTTATGTAACTGCAAGATTACACACAGGCTTCTGTCTGCACACTTCCACCTTAGATTAAAAAAACCCTTTTATCAGTGAGAGCGCCTCAGGGAATAATAACCGCAATGAATGTGTTTGGCTTTAAAGGACAAGACCGCCGTGTGGTGTGGACTCCCTGGGGTGTAAGCTGTCCAGATATCATAAATACAGTATTATGGGTGTGTTTGTGTGTTGAGGTAGGGATAATTGTATTTATGAGTAGTTCTATTGGGTTATCTGAGGACGCTTGAACATCAGAGAGTTCACTGCACTTCCCAGCAGCCATTATAAGAAAGCGTTGTTACAAGATTAAAGCCATTTCACCAGAAAGCAAAATGACTATGTGATGAGAGACTGCCAGTTTCTGAATGCAAACTTTATTAAATATTACCTGCACACCAGTTTGGACTGTTGTAGAATCCAGTGCTATAATCTGATGTAGTTGTCTTCTAGTGTGGAAGATTTAGGGGGATATAGTGGCATCTAGTGGTGAGGGTTGCAGATTTCAACTAGCTGAAACTTCTCCCAGTTTCCTAACCCAAACCCTAACTGTTTAGAAGGTTTTTACCAGAAGCTGAATTATCCACAAAGGTCTCCTCTTCTCCAAAACAGAGGAACCAGGTGATTAAAACCGACAAAAACACAGAATAAACCAGTTTCACGTTACAAATGAATGTTTCTCCCACGCTTTTCAGCACATTGCAGATGGGCAGCTAGCCTAGCACCTGCTAATGTGTGCTCTACTTAACGTGTGCTCATGTTATTTCATGACGGAATTGTGGGACATGGAAGCGTCTCAAACTGGCTTCATAATACGAGCCAGCTACGATGTCCTGCCATCTCTGAGTAACCTCAGCCAATGGTGTGGTGAGGACCATATGTGCCCCTTCTGCCCTTCTCCAGCAAACCTGAAACATATTCTGGTTGGCTGCGAGACAAGCCTGACACAAGGTCATTATACCTGGCGGCACAATGAGGTGCTAAAGTGTCTAGCAGCTACCCTGGAGACCAGATGGACATCCATCAATGCCCTACCTCCTCTGTCGTTTCATTCCACAGTTACAACAGAGTTTGTCCGCGAAGGTGCCAAGCAATGCAAGGCCTGTACAGTAAAATCAGACACAGACCGTCAAATGGGAGGTTACTGGCAGATCTGAATCAGAGTCTATGCTTCCCATCTGAGATCAACTCTGCCAACCTCAGACCAGACCTGGTGCTTTGGTCCTACTCGCTGCGCCTCATCTACATCTTTGAGCTCACTGTGCCCTGGGAGGACGCTGTGAAGGAGACCTACACGCACAGGAGCTTTAAGTACGCAGAGCTGGTGGCCGACACTGAGCAACGTGGCTCAAAAGAGAATTTTGATGGTGGATTTTTAAGTGGGCTGCAGAGGCTTTGTAGGCAAGTCAGCTGCCAGGCTGCTTAAAGAAATGGGAATTCGGGGCCAAACCTAACGTCAGGCCATCAAAGCCCTCTCTGGCTCAGCCGAACAGGCAAGCTGGTGGCTATGGATTAAGAGGAAAGATGACACTCACAACAGCAGGGTACGAGGGAGGAAAAGCAGAGAGCGGCGCACCTGGGACGCCAGGTGTTGCCGATGAGCACTCAAGAGGTGTTGTGGAGTGAAGCTTTTACCCTCCCTGAACTGCTCACCCCCGATGCAAAAAGAAGAATGGCCTCTCTAGAGCCGGTGTGTGGTCTGTCCGTTCTAGACTACTGTAGGAACATGGCGAACTCAATGGATAAGGACCTGCTCTCTATTTAGATATAAATGGCTCACTCTAAGGTAACTAAACTGATTCTTACATATCAGGCCATTTTCTAAAGAAAACATACTGATTATATTATATTCAATTTCTGCCCTCTAAATCCTACACACTGGACCTTTAAATTCAATCTACGAGTGTAACAAAGATCTTCAACTCCTGTAAGTGCCCTTTATGTCAGGATGTGTGTCGTAGTTCTTAAAAAGCTGCTGTTTTGGAAATTCGAGTTTCTCTATCAGTGTGTATACAGCTTGTGCTCTTGGTGCAGATTTAACTACGCCACTACAGCAGATCTAGGAACAGTTTCCCCGGTGACAATATAGAAAAGGTGAATAAAGACATTTTCATATCGCCTTTTATGCCTGTGCGTATTTCAGGTGTAAACTGCCTGCAGCAAGTTCATACTGCCTGACATGCACTGTGAGGCACAGTATGAGTCTCTCTGCCGTGTTGACTCTATTGATTTGCCACCTGCACTGTATTATCATAAAGCCAATATGCATGTCTGTCAGCCGCAGAAAGTGCATTAGGCTTGTTGGTTTGTTATCAACACCGATCCGTCGGCAAACACAGCCACACAGACAATCTTTCATGATCACTTTTGCCACTTCGTTTGTTCTTTTCTACCTTTTATGTGTCAACTTCGTCTTTATTTGTCTCTTTAAGCTTTCTCTTTGCGTTTCTTTCATTGTGTCGTCTTCATAAATCTCTCATTTGCAAGTACATCATAGCTGGATTTACTGCGCTCATTCAAAATGCACTTAGCACTGATAAAATGTGCCGCCTCCCTGCTCTCTGTCATTAGCGACCGTTGCAGGGCTCAAATCAAAAGTGCTGTGCAGTTACAAATACCCTCCTCTGTCAGCCTGCAATCAATAGCTCTCCGTCTACATTCAATACCATTTTCTGCCTTCTCTTCTCCCAAATCACCTCTGACAAAAGCTGCCCCACCAGGACCTGAAAATGAACCACGGTGGTGGGTGTCACACAGCCATCAGTCACACTATTCTGTCTCCATGTCTGTGTACGTGAAGTCGACATGCCCTCCCCCTGCTGTTGCCAGAGTGTGTAACAGATTGATTTAATGTGTGTGTGAGACAGAGTGAGACGACCGAGTCTATGTGTATGTGCAGCAATGTAGGTGTGTGGTGTAATGTGACAAGTGTCAAACCTGTCATGGATCCATATAGACTGTGCTTTGTGTCACCAACCCACACACTCACTCTCACACACACACTCAGGTACAGCAGGTGGGCTGAGGCTGCCAGACAGGCTCCCTCAGAGTCTAATAGGGATCTGGAGTCCCGGTCAGTACGAGAACCCCCATTATGTCAGAACCACAGCCAAACCCCCATCCCCTGTAATTGAATTGGCATCTCCCAAAAATAACTCCCTCCTCTCCTCTGCTTGGTTCAGCCCTAATTATTCCTCTCTGTCTGTCTTATCCTCGTTCATTATTCTTTATTTTCCCTGCATGCAGCTCTCCTCTCTCATCACAGGGGAATTCAGTGAACGATGCTCTTCTGTAGCTCTGCGTCTTTGTTGCCACAGAAATAGCCACTCATTCCCTGGCGGCTATCCCTGGCCTCCTCTTAATATACAGCAGCACATCCTCTCGCACCCGGCGTTCACGGCTAATATGCACCACACAGCATAATGTGCAGCACAACTGCAGCTAATGTTATCGCTGAATACAGAGATAAAGGATCACGAGCTGCTGATGGAGACTGAGATTTTAGGAGGATTTTTAAATACATGTTTAATTTTCAGAAATAAAGCTGTTATGTAAATTTCCTGAGAGTAACTATTCATAGATATAAACTTTTAAAGGGACAGTTCACCTAAAAAAAAACCCACAATTCATCCAATTTCCTCTTAATCAGTCTGTCTTGTTTTGGTGTCAGTTGCCGAGTGTTGGCTATAGAGATGTCTGCTTTCTCAGCTTGTGGTGCTCAGAGTGCCAAAAAAATAAAAATAAATAAAGACATTTTAAAAAGCTCAACAGCAAAGTCCCTCTCCAGGAATTGTGATGCAGCTACTCAAGATAATCCACAGAACTTGCTGTGAGCAGTTTCATGAAGGAACTATTTTCCTTGTACTGAACTACATGTACACATCACCATGCAGGAGGAAGCATGTACTCATAGACGAGAGGCTCGTGCTTGTGACAGCGCGAGATGTAAACATTAATGGTGTCCTCCTCAGCTGAGTTCTAACAGTAGCTAGGGGCGGCAGTAGTTCAGTCAAGCATTGAGCATTGAGTGTGGAGCGGATAGAGCCTGGACTTCATGGGCCCTAAGCAAGGAACCAAACCCCCAACTGCCTGGGGCACCTGTCCATGGGCAGCCCCTTCAGTCTGACATCCCTCTATTTAATGCATGTATAGGTCCTGTTTGTGCTTGTGTGTGTATTTCAGGCCTGTATATGACAACAGAGTGAAAAAATTGATAAAGTATATCTCCTATCTTTTAGCTCAGTGGTGCTAGGTGAGCTAGCAGTAGATGCACGCTTCCTTCTGTGGAGTGATCAGTTTGGGGGTGTGGTTTGGTAGAAAGAAAATAGTTCCTACATGAAACTGCTCTCAACAAGGTCTGTGGATTATCTTGAGTAACCAGGTCATGATCTCTGGAAAGAGACATTGCTGTTGAGATTTTTAACTGTACTTTTGGGTGCTTTGAGCACCACAAGCCGAGTGCCATCTAGTTCCATTATATTCAAGAGAAGGCAGACATCTCTACAGCTGATATCTCCAACACTCTGCAACTCACACCAAAACAATCTAGACTGATCAATAGCACCACAGCTAAGAAGAAAAATATATATTTTTGATTTGGGGTTGAATGTCCCTTTAAATCTGTCATCACAGTGTTACATTGTAAGAACATATGAAAGAATATGATGATGCTAATCCATTGAATCACTTGTATTAATATCACTGCCTCCTCACTCTGTATGAAATATGAAACATGCTGTAGCATATTTGCAGCATATTGTGGACTCCCATTGTTTCCTTGTGGCAGCTTAACAACAGATTGACTCTCCCATTCACTACAAACAGTTCATTCCCCCCGGATGGAGACACTGGTGTTGGATGTGTGCTCAGTAGCCGCTGCCATTCTCTCCCTTTTTCTTCCTCACTTGGCGTCCCTCGGTGTGGTTGACACTTAAGCCGCATTTCTGGCACATTGGGTTTGATTTTCCTGTGTGAATAGAGATTATTCAGCACAGGAAAGAACAATCTGCGCCCGCTGCTGTGGCTTGCAAAGGCTACAGCTGCTAATCTGAGATTTAGCATGAGAAATGGGTTGAAGGGATGAAAGGAAGGAGAAGTGGCATGATGGGGCTTCAGTGGAGTGTTTGATGACGTGAGTGACATGGATTGAGGTATGGATTAAAGGAGGTAAGAATGTGTTGGTAGATTCTGAGTTATTGCATAAAAAGTGTGCCTTCATGCTGAATAAATACCCTAAAAGCAGTCTTTATTTGCTTTTTAAGAAGATTTTGACCTCAGTTTGTCTTTGTAAGCTGTGTGGGCTATGACAGTATCTTGAACTTTTCTATTTTGCCCATCTTCCCTTTTGAAACAGAGGAAATCATCTCCGTTTTCTGAAAAACATATATGCCCGTTGCAGAGAGGGGATGGTCGAATAAAATGCATATTCCTCTCTTTGAATTTAATCTGTCAATAATGAGTAATTGGAGGGTCAAAACGATAATACCAGGGTGCAAAAATGAATTCCCTCACTTCTAAATTATCTCAGCACCTTGCTGAGGTAGCAGTAAACAGTCTACGCACATTATATTCTCCACCTCTTTATCTCCCTCTCATTTTCTCACATAGTTTCCACGCAGGCAGGCCGTTCTGATTGGAAACGTTATCAGCGGAGCACACATTTGACTTGGATTGTTTCCCAAAGTGAGGGCTCATTATTGGCCTGTTGGATAATCGTCGCCAGCCAAAGTTGGTTCAGAGAGAAGTCTCCCCGTCGCCCCGAGGCTTCATTTTAGCACGGGGTTCACAGAGAGAAGAGGAAATGGGGGAAGAGCAGGGGATAAAGAGGCTGCCGACGTATAGAGCCGTGGGTGCAGACACATTCACGCTCCTACAGGTTTGGATTGATGGCAGCAAAATGGGGACAGAAAGTGCTCAAGCACTGAGGGGTACATGACAAAGACGAAATTCAAAAAGCAATCATGCAAGTGCAAAAGAAAAGAGGTGAGAAATGAAAGGGATGAAGCTTGAGGAAGTGAAACGAAGTTGAAAGAAAGACAGGAAAGAGTTAACAGTGAGCGTGACATTATCTTAAACCAGTGATAGCCTGATAATCTGCCTGGAAGCTGTGTGTAATTGATTCTTCTTCTCATATAGCCTTTAATAATTGCTCTGACTTTGCTGCAAAGCCATGGGTAAACTCGACATTAAAAATGCATTCAGCCATGTCAATATTAACACTCTCAGTATATGCATGCGCTTTAATAACGTTATCACTCTATGTGTGCACTCACTGCGAGCGCCAAAAGTGACCATGGTGCCAGCTTTTTTGAATTATAATCAGATTAGACTAATGCAGTCGATTATCGCTGCAAGTGCTGTGAAAATCTCTGCAGTTCTGAAGACCGTCTGCAAGACAGGTTAATTAGTTTAATACAGTGTTGGGAGTGACATAGATGACTGCAGTTACAGTACATCACGTTAATTAAGTGAACTGAAGGAAATGGAACAATTAATAATCATCTAGTCATTCTGTCAATGTGGTATTGAGTCTCAGCTGGACCTATAGATCACAAGCACTGCCTTTGTCCTTCTCGATGTTTCCTGCTTCATTGCATTCAAACGGAACGTTCCTTAGCGGCACCATCACTCACGGAAAGGGTCTATGTCGCATGTGTCTTTTATATGTGTGCATGTGTTCATCCATTCATGCATGCATGCCTGCATGTGTCTTTTTTTCCTGATAGTGTTTACTAACGTGCCTCTTAGCTCAACGGGCTGGAAAGCCTGCAGGGTTGATGTGATGTATGTGAAGAGATGGAGCAGGTCTTTATGTGTGCTTGGTGGTGCTGCAAGAATAGGTCCCTGTGGAAGAACTTACCGGGGGGTTCAGGAGGGGAGGTGGGTGTTCCAAGTGCAAACTTAGGTAGTGCTGTTATGTCACGTTTCTCCTATAAATGTTTGCAAATATATGCACACTTATTGTTTGGGATCCTGGAGCAGAGCAGCGGAGAATATATTGAATATAATCAGGCAGTAGGACCAGCATTAGCAGTTGGCTGTCACACACATGAAGGAGGATGTGCTGACATTTAGGGAACTGTATACTTCTGGGATTTATTCTTGCGGTGACATTATGTGGGATCTAAGTGTATGCCTGTGTGTGTGTGTGTGTGTGTGTGTGTGTATGAACTATTTTGGCTCATTTCAAGTGAGGAAAAAAGAAGGGAGAGCAACACCAGCAGCAGCATCACGTAATCTCTGTTGTGGTCACCTTGAGCTTCTCATACACTACCTGGAGAATAACAGGCAGACAGGTTAAAAGAAAGAGAAGACAAATTGTGCATAAAAAGCATCCACTGTGCCTGATACTCGATATATATTGGAAATGAGGGAGAGGGAGAAGCGGAGAGCAGAAAGAAAAGAGAGCAAGTCTGTGTTTCCTCTTTAGTCATGCAGTGGATGAATAAACCACACCAAGGCCACCACAGAAAAATGAACATGATTAATAATGGATGCTGTATAAATTAGCCACATTCTTTTACAAAATACAGAAAAAAGTTTCAGCACAATGTCTAAAACTAGGTTGTTTTATATCAAAGTCAAATATATATATAATGTTTTAACAGAGCTTTAAAGAGTGAGGGTTGAGGATCCAAAAGTGGTTACAGACACTGTTCAGCTTCACTAGCAGCATGGCTTTGTATGGTAATGTTGGTCTGCCTGTCGTTGGTCACTTTGTTCCAGACTGAAATCTCTCAACAGCTACTGAGTAGATTGCCATGGAACCGGGAACACAGATTCATTACCCTCTAAAGATGAATTATAATCACTTTTGTGATCCCCTGACTTTGAACTAGCACCATCATCAGGTGAAACTTTCAATTCATCCAGGACTTTGGTTTATGACTAAATACCTTGTGTTAAGCAATAGATTTCTGCTTGTTGCCATTTAATGGCCATCGCCTTGCGTCATCACAAGGTTTACACCCCATGGAAATTGCTAGAAGGTGACTGCCTTGGAATACCTTGGAGGAAGTACCTGAGACCGTGCTTCCTGTCTGAACCAGACAACAGTTGCTTGGCAGCATTCTTATTGGGCAGAGGGAAAAACAAAGAAAAATCCAGTATTTATTCTCTCTTTGTGGACAGCTATTGCACCTTATGTTCATTCATTCATTTCCGTAACCACTTATTCTGTTAGGGGTCGTGGGGGGGCTCGAGCCTATCTCAGCTGACATTGGGCGAGATGTCGCCAGACTATCACAGGGCTGACACATAGAGACAGACAACCATTCACACTCACATTCACACCTACGGACAATTTAGAGTCACCAGTTAACCTGCATGTCTTTGGACTGTGGGAGGAAGCCGGAGTACCCAAGGCGACAGTGCTAACCACTACACCACCGTGCTGCTGCACCTTATGTGCTTTATGCTATTTAAACAAATGTTAATGTGCTAATACGTTAAACGAAGATGGTGAACCTGCATTAGCATGTTAGCATGCTGATGTTAGCATTTAGCTCAAAGTGCCACTGTGCCTGCGTAAGTACAGTCATATAGAGCTGTTAGCATGGCTGCAGACTCTTACGTGTCTTTTCCACTTATGTATGTGACTGGTGTAGATCTGTAAATATACAGATGATGCCTCTAGTGTCCAACGCAAGGAAGTGTATTTCTTCACGAATGCATAGAAACCTGATAGAAACTACCTGTAGTCATAAGAAAAAGGCTAATTTTGTCCGTTTTTGGCCATCCAGTTGTTTGGAATATGCGCTTGGAACATTACTGGGGCAAAATCAGGACCAATATTGAATGACAACAAATAAATGAAGATGTTAGCCTGCCAGGTACATGGCATGTTTTATGAAATTCTTTTTAAAAAGATGTATGAATGGCTGACTGAATCATAATCACAATTTGACTGTATATGATGTATAACCGTATTTTAGCAGAATAAGATTACTCAGATTTGCAGTGTCTTAAAACTAGATAAATGGGGCGTCGGTAGCTTAGTGGATAGTGCCGGCGCCCCATGTATAGAGGTGCTGCCTTGCCGCAGCGGGCCTTTGCTGCATGTCAATCCCCCACTCTCTCTCTCCCCGTTTCACTCTGTCCTTTCCATTAAAGGCACGAAGGCCAAAAAATAATCTTGAAAAAAAGAAAATAAAGAAAAAAATTTGCAGTTTTTTTAAAACTGAATTGAAGAAAATAGTCTGTTGTCCAGTTAGCAGCCTGTTAGCTAAGCTAGCACACTGATATACGGTCTCTCCGAAATCCACTGCAAGAGTTAGATTTTTTTTAACGTAGTCGAGGCAAATTCGAGACGGAAATGTTACAGAGGGGAGGAGTTTCGCAGGCTCATGGGATAACACAGAGATTCCCATAGGAATGAATGGACTTCCATTTGACTCGTCTCGGTACACATACCTAAATGGAAACGAGGCATTCGTGTTGTTTAATGATTGCGGTGTTTTACATTAGTATAATTCTTCCAAACCTTCGTCCTCGTAGCCTATAATATGCAGCACTGATGTTTATTCCTGCCCTCTCATCATAACACCGTACAATGTATCTCCCGGTATCCTGCACAAATGTACTTTCATTCTTTGTCTCTTTAATGTATCCTATAATGCCCTTCTGGGTCCTTATCATTAGTTCTCTTGTGCTTAGTGGAAATTCCATTTGCAGTTTGAGGTCATTTTTTACTTTCTCTCCCTTTGGTCATAGTGAAAAAATGTAACAGGATAAAGACCATAGGCTTACTGTGATTAATTTACTGATTGCTGAAGGGAAGTTCTTTCCCTTTACTACCTGCTGCCTTTGAGTTTTCATGAAGTTTCATGAATTCCGTCCTTGCAGACTTTGTGTTTTTGCTGATGAATGCATTTTTGTATATGCTACACATTTGTCTTTGATGTTGAAGTTGTCATAACCCTGCTCTTTTAGTCATGTATCTCTGCTAAGTGACATTTTTCATCTCGTAGGGGACGTATTTTTATTAAGTATACTGTACATTTTAGTAAGAAAAGATGCTGACACATGAATGAAAATTACCTCCTGTTGCTACAGTAAATATGAGCTGTGAACTCAGACACCTCACTGTGTTTAGAGTAACCTGCAGGAGTAAATGGCAGAGTCCTCCAGATGTCAACAAGGAGAGTTTGGAGGAAGATGACAGGCTGCTGGGATTATATCTCTCCATCATTTCAAGTCACTCAGCCCTTGATTTTACAGACGGCGCTGGGCAGAGAAAATTACCTTGTTGCCTGAGTCTCAGCTCAAAACTCTCCACTGTTGTCAGAGATATACTTACACGGATTTTCTGGAGTTGGCCAGAACTGCTATTTGTCAAACCTCTCATGGATGAGACGCCTTCAAATAAGTTGTACTGTGCAGTGTGAGAGGAAATTCAACACACATAATCCTGCAGGAGAACTGGGTAGGCTTTGGGGTTACTTTATCTTCCTGAGACTGTTATTCAAATATTTCAGGGCTGCCTGTTGTAAATTGATCAATGGATTAGTCATTTGTGACTTTGGAACATTTTAATATGACAAATATACACAGATGTATTCCTGTGCATGAGAAGAAAGTCCCCTCTCCACCTCCAAGCAATATGATTTCATCTCAGCTCACCAGCCTCCCAACACCTGCACCTTAATCAACAGCTCGCCAGCAATTCCAATAGCCGAACACCAGAAACTGTACCTTGAAATTTATGACCCACGTGCCAGTCTGCCACTGCATTGCAGAGGAGAAAGAGAGTTGAGATCGTCTACAGTGGTTCTCTCTGCTCTCTCTTGGAGCTGGCATTCAAGTTGGATGAACTGTGTAACTCGGCTTCACCCGGTCGGGGTCCAAATGCAGATTCTTTGCGCTTCGGCTGAGCCAAAATTTGCTCCCATTCTCATCGCTTTTTTCACCCCCGGAGCAGATAAGAATTTTTCCGGCTCTAATTCACACAGGGTGTACAAAGATAGAAATGAATGCATGCGTGAACACGTAACACACACTCACAGGCGCATGGACACAGCACAGCGTGGTAATATGTCACTTCAGGCCGAATAACAGCAGGAAAAGATCCCTCTGCACAGACTTAACTGAGTGCACACACACACACACACACACAAGCAGGTCTACACAAAAAAAGGAAAGCAACATCTTCGCACTTGAAACTGCCTACTCTCAATTAAAAGCACCTTAAGCTTTGGAAAGCCTTCGATCAATTCACAATTACCGAGTGCATCTAGCTACTGTACACTTGAAAATACACATCGACTCAATGTCAATAAATACACACTTGAACACACTAACACTCAACACACACACTCCTCTCAGACAGGTGTGCTCCTCCCACATCTCGCTGCTCTGGGGCTGTGTGATTTACTGGTGTAATGGTGAACAGTGGATGCTGGTGTTATGGGTTCTCACTGCAGCGGGTGGATCAAAGCGCTGATCAAAGACTCTCTGAGTTATCGCATGCTCATTTTCTCGAGTATTTTCTCCTCGGCTATACTAACAGTGGATTAACAATACTCACTTTCTTTTCCACAGCATGCTATCTTCTTTTTTTTTCTTGCTGATTGTAGTGCATGGCTCCACATGGAGAAAGTCGTACTATATAT
Organism: Cephalopholis sonnerati; assembly: GCA_019142605.1. Taxonomy (NCBI): domain Eukaryota; kingdom Metazoa; phylum Chordata; class Actinopteri; order Perciformes; family Serranidae; genus Cephalopholis; species Cephalopholis sonnerati. The sequence goes on along the minus strand of JAGQAX010000021.1, from coordinate 22,371,574 downwards.
AGAAAAAAAGACATTCTTGAATGTCAACCTGGGTATCGTATATCCACTTCTGTGCATTAATACATAACCCATGCTGAAAAATTCACCTGCAGCAGTACAGAACTCCCTGTGTGGTGTTAAGCAGGCTTCAATTTATGCCATTTCAGATTCTAGTAGTCCCTCACTATGTCCTTAATAATTACTTCCATTCCTTATGCATGGAGGTGGATGGCCTCACTCTCTGGGGTTATTTGGTGCATCACAAGACTCGTATAATGCCCTAATTATTGAATGTTTAATTTGAAGATGCTAATAAAGTTTTACTGGTATGATTGGTATTCTGATGCTCATCCTTTGCTCACTATTTCGGCTAAGTGCATCCCCAGACATATTCTCATGCTGTCACTTTTTCAGAGATAGTGCTAGTGCTTCGGGAATGAAAATGTTTTGATGTTTTATAATAAATCAGCAGCCATACTGGTGTTGTTTTAGCATTCTCGTAGTTTGAGCTTGTTTTCTTGGTTGTCTATTGTAAAGACATTAGTATAGTTCAGTTAGGACCACTTCACTCAAAGAAAACTTATTTCCATTTGCAGTATTATATTGGTAATATGGCTCTGTTCTGGGGCCTCCTCTCTGCCCTTACCCACACCTACGTGGAAACCCTAAGGTGGAGAGAGCACACCTCCCTGCCCTTCCATGTGCCCACATGACTTATGTAAGTTATCGCATATGTCTTGTGACGTTTGTCATGTGACGTTAATGTTACACAGACTTTCTCGGTCTATATACTACATTATTGTAATGGATGGGTTCACACTGGAGTTAGGTTAAAGCCCAGTGCATCTCATACAGATGCTAAGGGGTTCCCTGTGAGTCAGTGGCAGACACCAAGGGCCAGTGACCAAGATGCTTTATTTGACGCTCTGGGAATGAGAAGGGTTTGATATATTCAGCTGATTAGCATAAAATCATGTATTCTTAACACAATAGTGTTTACTTTGCACCTTCGCTGACTCATCGCATTGTTTCTCAGTTGTGAGTTGGTCAGCAGTGCATCAGCTGAGAGCTGTAACTCTTAAGCACCGCACCGAGCAGGAGAACAGCTGCTGAGAGGGCGATACATCATTTGAAAAAAAAAACTGCAATTGTTTTTGTTTTTTCTACCAGGCTGCCACTGGGCGTCGAAATGCCATTATCTTGATTACAAATCGGGCCATAACACAACTCAACTTCACATGGAAAACTTAAGCCCGTCTGTTTGTCAGCTGAAAGAGAGAGAGACGAAATGGAAAGTGAGGAGCAGGAGTCATGAGGAGACGCTGAAAAATACGTTAATAGATCGCTAGCAGAAAGGGAAAGTGAGAAGGGAGAAGCAGGGCAGACATGATTGAAGATGAGAGAGCCGAGTTAATAGATCTTCAGCACAAATAATATTTGCCAGGAGTGACAGGCAGTCAGAAATACACTGCGTGTCATTAAATCCACACACAGCTCTGCTACGCTTATTTTACATAACAAGCTGAATTGGTATGCAGCTGTGTTCTCTTCTTATTCCCACTGTACCCTCCGTGCATTCATTTGCATAATCAATAGTTTTTAATTCAAGAGTTTCTTTTAAACTTTCAGCATCCAAAGAACTTTGCTGTTCTTAATTTGTCCAGAGCTACCACAATAGATCATGTTGACATTAATGCGAGGCTTGAATAATTGATTGGCTAATAAATATGTTAAATTCCATGAGGCGGGGATGTTAACCCACTAAACCGATTGTACTGGGCACACATACATCAGATGTTTGGAGCTTTTATTACATTTCAAAATGCCGTTGAATGGCTGCTTTTGTCTGGTGTTAACCTTGCTGTGGTGAAGTATTTAGCAAATGCAGAGGAGAGCAAATTAGTTTTGATCTGTGGTTAGTCGCAGTTTTTCATCCTTACCTTCTTTCTTTGTCCAAATTGCAGACATTAAAAGAGTCTTAATACCTCATTCATAACAGTTCAAGTGAAATTTTGATTTCCTTGTTTCAAACCTGTGAGGTTGAATGTGATCTGTGTAACAGTGTTGTACTATCTTCTGACATTTTATTTACAAAATTATTTATTGATAAAATGAGACAACAATAAGCAGATTAATCGATATCAATCATTTTTGGAACATTAAAGTCCTCTTTCACTTATGTTTATGTCCTCTGAAATGTCTGACCTCGACTATACTGATTGTACTTGTGTAAAGTTTGTCATATGAGAGCTGTTTTCACATTTCACTTCCCTAAAATAAGAGATATAAACTGGGCAAGATAGATTAGGTTCATCACTAGTACAAAAGCTGATCGCTGTCAGATACAGAAGAGACTCTAGCCCTGTTTACACCAAGCAGTACGGTACGGTACAGTTCATTTTGTTGCACATTTTTTCCGTTTCCACTGTGAAAAGTTGTGGATGGTACCAATGGAACGGTTGCATACCGTCCCCATTTTTGGTCCCCCCCTCTGTTGGGGTACCTAGCACACAGATCTGGTACTAAAAGGTGGAGCTGTGAACACTGCAGTCTGTTGATTGGTCAATAAAGGACGGTCACTCTGCTCAGGGCTGAGTTGTGGCTGGTTTTGAGGCTCATGTAACCACTGTTCATACTGTGGAGAGTTTTTTTAGTAGACTGTAACTATAAAATGAAGGGATGCAGCAGCTATAGACGAAGAAAAAAACAACTCAACTCACTGGGCTGTTTATTTTCAGTGTTACTCAATGAGTTGACGACATGAATCCATCAACACACCTTAAATTTCATGTGGCAACTTTGACCATTCCATCAGTTTTTTATATGAAATACACTTGTAGTAATGAGTGAATCTTCAAGCATTTATATATATATATGTATGTTAATTTTGATCAGCTTATGTGAACTGCATACAGTCTAATCCTCACTCTGAGAAAAAAAAAAAAAGCATCGTGGAGTGTTGTTCCTGTGGGCTCTGACAACACTAAACCCCTGAGCTTGCCTGAGAAGGACTAAATGCACAAACCTGCTTTTTTAAAATATTCCATGAAGAGAGACTCTCACTGCAGCCTGTTTTATTTTGTTCTGAAAATGTTGGCGTGCAACCTCGTTCTGTGGACGATAAACCAAGTACAGTGTCAACAGTAATGGTCAGTGCTGGACGGAGCAGTGAGTGACAACAACCCTGCCCACAGTACTGTTTGCGGTGGAAATGCTGGGGTCTAGGTGCTTTTGGGTTACTTTTGGTTCCAAAGGTACCATACTGAAAGTGTTAAAAGGAAATGGGGCTTTTGACACAAACCAACAAAGAAATCTGGCACAGAGCAGAGCGGACTAGTCAGTACATAGTGAAACTTCACAGTGTGCAGTTTTTGGATGTAGATTGTACCAATGTGAACACACTGTAACACCGTAGAAGATAGTATTGTATGTTTCACAACCACTACAGCTGTGTCAGCCACTACTGGTTAGCCTACAAGCTAATAAGCTAACAAACAACATCAACAAATAAAAGATGCTTACTACAATTACCATTCTGGCACATCTGCCAGTTTCCGATTTTAGTGCACAACAGACTTCCCATTTGAGTCTGGGTCTGACTGAGGCTTTCTCTAATGCTTGCCATCTTGATGCACATTGCTTTGTCACTGTTTAACCTAGTGCAACAGTGTCAGAGGAGGTGGAAAGCAAAAACAAAATCTGCGGCAAGCAGCAGTAGTGGATCTGAGGCTGGATCCAGAATTTCTCAATGAGGGAGAGAGTAGAGCAGCTCCTTTTTTTTCTTACTTTTTTTTTGGGAAAACCATATTAAACAAACATTATTAGTATACATTTTTTTACATACTTGTCTGGAGGGGGACTTTAAAGTCTCCCACTACCAAGCTGATAAGGTAATGTCATAGTATTACAGTGTATGTATTAAACCAGGTGTATTCCTTGTTAAATGAATAAAAATGTGTTTTTTTTTCCTGACTTGAAGATTGAAATGTGAATGTTAATGAGTTAAAGTATTAAAATGAAATATGAGTCACTTGATAGGAAAGGTGCCATAAACCAACACTGTGTGTGTATGTGTGTGTGTGTGTTTGTGAGAGTAGGGAGTCTGCAGCTTCTGCCTTCCTCTTTAGAATAAAACAGTCAGCAGTTAACTCTATAGTGAGCAGTATATTAAGATTTCAGACACTTATAAATTACCATCATAAATGTAATTCATACATCTACAGTGCAGCGTTTAGTGCCTGTTTCTGGAGCTTTTGATCATATCACATGGTCCTCATCAGTAGATAAAGTTCGTCCAGTTATCATAAAGTTTTAGATGGTCACATTGACATTTTTCGAGCACATTAAGGCCTCCATTTTGGCTTAAAGTCCCCATGAGTTTTAATCCTGTATCTCTTTATTAATTGAACATTTATCTCTCGTTCATTCATTCATTTTCCGTGAGCGCTTCTCCTCTTGAGGGTTGTGGGGGTGCTGGAGCCTATCCCAGCTGACATTAGGCGAGAGGCAGGGTACACCCTGGACAGGTCACCAGACTATCACAGGGCTGACACATAGAGACAGACAACCATTCACACTCACATTCACACCTACGGACAATTTAGAGTCACCAATTAACCTGCATGTCTTTGGACTGTGGGAGGAAGCTGGAGTACCCGAAAAAAACTAGATACTGAGAGAACATGCAGACCGCCATGCCGCCTTATCTCATGCCAAATATGTCAAACAATTAGTATTAACAAAAGTTCGTCCTGTTAAATGAGACTTTGGCCGACTAGCTAGCAGCACTGGTCACACTAAACATGCTTCACTGTTTGCAAGTTGCAGCAGCTAACAGCAATATGAAGAGAAATAGAAAGACGTGTGTTTGAACATCAGTCGGCAAAACCTTTGTTTTCATTTTCATAACGTGATGGAGGTCTAATTCATTCACTTCTCCCTTGTCCTCCTGATTTAACATGAAAGGTGCGAGGAGCTGACAGTGTGCTGAGCAGTGGCTTCACTGTAGCTCATTAGCATCGTGCTAAACTCTAAGTTCACCCACTTTTAAGCAATCAAAACAAATGCTAAAAATTTGATTTCAGTCCTTCTTGTAACTGTTACTACTCAAATATTCCATTTCGCTTGGAAGTTTGTCACAGGACAGAATCTTAAAACGCTCTAACTTCCATTTCAGGAGGACTTTAAGCCGGGGTTTGAAGTTTATTCTTGACTAACAGCAGTTGAGGAAAAACAATCGTATTACAAGGTCCATTTAGCATTTAGTAGCACTTTTGCAGCCTTAATTCAAAGACGCCTGCAAGTATTTCAGAGACATTAGCGGTATCCATTTCCACTTTGTCCATTTGAATGTTAAATGTTAAAAATTAGGGACTTAAATATAAATGCTCGTTAACATTACACATTTCTGTTACTCCAAAGGACACTCCGCCAATAAAGAGTCACTGCTGTTTTGTCTTCCGAGCTAATTGTACCTCACTGGCACCTGGGTGACCCACATGTATCTCCCGTCATGGCTGCGAGATGAGCACAGGTTTTCATGTCTCATTAACAGAGATGTGAGTTAATGCTGAGGGACGCCAGGCATGACAAATCCCCCCTCGTCCTTGGATATATGTGTATATATTCGCCCACTCATTTAATTAAATAGCCCCAGCTAGCCACCATAACCGGGCTGTTCATTAAACCTGTATCACAGACACAGAGAGCCAAAATGGAACCTGATCCTAATCAGAAGTGAAGGAAATGATTTCCGGACTGGATTCTCTGAGTTATTGAAATATAAATGTATGCTGCATATTTGGCTGGCTCTGTGTTGACCGTGTATATATGTTTCACATCTTTTATGAACCAGATGCTGCAGCTCAGACAAGGAGACTCTTTTATGTTGCTTGGGGGTTTGTTTTTATTGTTTTAATTTGATTGGGGGCCATCATTTCCCAGCAGCTGTATGACCTTGCATGTGCAGAATATAAATCCCCCTTTTGATCATCTCGGTATATAACCACATGTACGTCACTATCCATGGCGCATATGCCAACCAACGCCCTTCAACCCTCACGCGCCCCCCAGCCCACTCTCACATGACACTATATATGAAATGGTTTGTTCATCTTGTTAATATGCTGCGTCTAATGATGCATATGAAAAGCAATCAGTGAGGCAGCAGAGGATCTGCTTGAGGAGCAGCGTTAATAACTAAGGGAAGCAGGAGATTGCAATGCCCCCGCTGGCTCCACAGACACACGTACAGTACACATAGTACACACAGGAAATTCACAATCTGCTGCATTCAGCAATCGGTTTTGCCATACACTTAATTTTCCGTGTATGACTTGGTGCTTTAGTTGAGGTTAAAATGCGTGCTTCTGTCTCTGTGTGTCTTTTATGCATCACTTTGTTCACACACATGAGGGTGTATCTCTGTGTGCTTTGCACATATCTGTCAGCATACACTCTACATGGCACTTGCTCCGTGCATGCGTGTGTGTCTCGGATCAGTGAGAGCAGTGTATGCTGTAACCTGGCTGTGTGCAGTGTATAGAAGAGCAGCTTAAATAATTTACTCACCGCCCATCGGAGCCGAACGCACTTTCACACCTTCCCCAGCAGCAACAGCTCCATCTCTGCATCTCAGCCTCCACTCGCACCTAATGACATCTGATGGGAGATAGTGTAAACACGGATAAATGTGTTATTTAATCTCTTCTCCTCATTGTGCATGATTTTGAGTGTAATTGACATGAGCCCAATATGCGCTGATGATGAAAGCTTTATGATATAAATGCAAAACATTACATAATTTATTGCAGCTTCTGCCTATGGTGCATTGCTCAGTCAGCGCAAATCCTACAGAGGAAAAACCCCATGTACATAATTTATGTGAACAGTTGAGTACGGGCCTCGGATAGCAAAGCTACTTTGCTGGTTAACCACTGATTAACCACGTACATTATCTAGTCTCTCTTTTTATTTGCATCAGTCATGCAATATCAAAACCTTATTTGATAACTTAAATGTTCTGAAATAAGCAAAATATGAGGCGGGTTAATAAAAAATGATGCACATGCAGCTGTTGGGATGTCAGAGTAAGCTGTGGCTGTGGATTTTATTTGATTTTTAAACGAGCTTTGGTCGAGTATTTCAGTCTATAATCCTAATAGTTCATTAGTGGGAACAATTCTCTGAGGTGTTAAGATTAGTAAGACTGTGCTGCTCTTTGGTGCTCCTTCAGCGCTGTAGTTTAAAACTGAAATTTTTGGATTGAAGCCCAAACAGCTCCTCAGTTCGACTGTGGAGGCTTTTCATCAACACTGTTTTTCTCTCAGGCTAGTTTGTTTGTGTTAAACATGAGCATCTCCAGCAAGGGAGCCTCAACTTAGCACTGTTAATGCCAATTTATTATCATCTTCCTCATCCTCGCTGTGCCCTTATTAACAAAGATACAACGCTGTTTTCATGTGAGGATGGAGGAGACGTGCATGCCGTGCTCTTCTCAGCTGTGTTTTGACTGATGTGGGCAAACAAGGCATGACAGGTCCTCCCAAATTGAAATGTCAGCCATCACGTTAATTCCACAGAATCAGTGTAAGAGAGGGGGGTGAGCAGGGAAAATGTTTTCACCAAACCCATGACCCCTCCTGCCCTCTTCCTTTCTTGTTTTAATACCCCCCCTTTTAATTTTTCATTTACCACAGCATCTCCAATTATTCCGCATCGCCATCCTTTCCCGTTTTCACGTTCTACCTCTCGACCAGACGCTCACCACCACCACCCTCTCTCCCTCTCTCTCTCCCTCTCTCCCCCTCCCTCTCCTGTCCTCTCTCTCTCTCCCCCCCTTCTCCCTCTCTCGGTTTCAGTGAGATGAAGCAGGAGCTGGCGGAGGAAGGCAGCAGATGCTCCATCCTCTCCAAGCAGCACCGCTTCAACGAGCACTGCTGCATCCGCTGCTGCGCGCCCTTCACCTTCCTGCTCAACCCCAAGCGCCTGTGCCTGGACTGCCAGTACAACGTCTGCAAGACCTGCTGCACCTACAGCAAGAGGGACAAAGCCTGGCTCTGCTCTGCGTGCCAGAAGGGCAGGTTAGTGTTTTCACACACATTCACATACACGCCGGCGGCGGCGGAGACGGGAGAGATTAGAGTAATGACAGAGGAATGAATGGGGACGAGAGATACGAGAGGAGCTGTGAATTGGTGAAGTGGAGGGTGCTGAAGTGGGGAGGGAATTGGGATGGAGAAAAAAATGTGGCATGTGGGGGGGATTGAGAGTGTTGGGGGAATATGGGCACTGAAGGAGACAGATGTGCGGGGAAAAAGTGAATGGATGAGAGGGAAGGCAGGACTTTGATGGAGTCAGCGCTGCAGGGATGGGTGGTTTAAGGATTTTGTTTGATTTGTGCTTTGGGCATCCAACTCTTGTTTTAATATCTGGTGGGAAAAATCTGTTTCAGCTTTGTTTTTCTGCCTTTTTAACATTCCTGGTAGTTAGAGAGCACAGGAGGAAGAAAATGGGGCCATTAAGGGAGATAGTAATGAAAAGGGGGGTGGAAGCGGGGAGGAAATTGAGGGAAACATCTGAGTGATGTGTGTGTTGGGGTGAAATGACAGTATGTACACTGCTGGAAAAACAGACGGACAAAAAGGTGTAGGCAGGGCAGGGCTGGGAACATGAATAATAATGCATGCTTGAGTTTTGAAAGATTTTTTTGCCATGCAACTCAAATTTCTTGTGGGAAATTGTATCTTTTTTTTTTTTTAAATTTCTTTCTGCTTGTTTTCAGTCCCTAAATCACATCCCTGCTTACAAACTAGATATCATGGCAGATGTATTTATGATTTATTGAGCAAGAGAAAACAATCTGAGGGAGCCGAAGAGGCAGGGGAATGCACTACAGCTGTTTGAATTTGCATGTGTGTTACAGAGCCGTGTGTGCGCGTGTGTATGTGTCAGTTACGGCTGTTTAGGCATGCATGTCTGTTCAAAGCCTTGGGAGTTGTTCTAGTGCCCCGGCTCACCATTGGATGAATATTAAGCTTTCTCTCTGTCTGGGCAGCAAGGGTGGGGTGTTGTAAATACTATCACCCTGGAGTGTGTGAGTCAGTGTTTGTGGTGGATTCATTGCAAAATCAATTGTGAGCTTGGGATATTAGATGAGCGAATATGCGTGACATGTATACATATGACTGTAATGTGTCTCCTTAAGGGTCTAGATGAGGCACTGGCATTGCTGTGAGGCGTTTTCGTCCTACCTGAGCTGCTTCTGATGCTGATGTCTTTCTATAAAATATAAAATGATACTCCACAGGTCCTTGGGTGTGATTTAGCACCATTATTGGGATATTTACAGTAAAGTGCAATATCACAGAAAGCAAAGATGCAGGTGAGTCGATGGTGCGTCTTGGATTTTCTGCCTGTTTATGTGAGTTAAGGTGGACGTGGACAGGATTGCAGAGCCCCTCCGCTTGGCCTTATTTCTTCCCCTCAATCCCCCAGCTCTATCTCTTTTTGTCTTTCATTGATTTTTGCTGCGCGGTGTATATTGAGTTAGACCCGCTGCCCCGAGTCCTGGTGTATGAGACAGGAGGGAGGAGGAGGAGGAGGAGGGACGGCGAAGAGGAGGAGGGAAAAGGGATGATGGCAGTCAAAAGAGGCGGCAAGGTTTGCATCGATCATCTCTTCCCTCACACTCTCCTCCCGCTCCTTTCTCTCCGTCTTCCTCTGCGTGTGTCTCTCTGCCTCGGGCTCAGTAATGTTCTCATTAGGGGTTTAGACTGAGTCACAGATGGGCCCGATGTCACAACATTGCTGTCTACCAGCTACATATAAATACAGCACTTTTCATTAGCGCATTAAAAGGGCTTAAATCTGGTTTTAGCATGAATTACTCTCTCTCCTGGGTGGAGTCGTGTCAGTTGGAGCGGTGATTTACAGCTTGGTCGAGTGTTGAGCTGGAGGCTAGAGGAGCCCTGAACATTATTTTGGAAATAGCTATTAGTCGACTATTGGAGTGGATGATTGCAAAGAAAAGGAATTGATTTGATGCTAAACAGACTGTATCTGTTGGGAAATGACTACAGCGCGAAGGCATGCTTTCTAAAGGAAGAGGATCTGTTTAAAGAGCAGGCACCTCACAGTAAATGCAATGCTAATTAAGTCTTTTGTTTTTTTTGTCACTTACAATGTTGTTAAGAGGGAACACATAAAATGAAACACATTATTACTTTGAGTCAAGCCAAAAAAAAAGCTTTATTCATTCAGAATAAATGTGTGGATCTGTATCTTCTCTTGAACGTCAGCAGTTTTTGGGCCGTTTCTGGGGGAATTCTGCTAAATCTAAATGCAAAATTGATTCGCAGAAGGGAACAGACCGCCAAATGATCTCACTCACATGCACCGGCTGTCCATCAACATTCACAGTGGCACGGCCACGCTGCTCACAAGCGCGATCCGTCTACGGAAAGCAGATTTGTAATCATCGCACACATGGACACACTCAGAGGCTAAAGTCACCCACTCACACATGGATGCCCATAAGAATGCAATGACTGCATGAACATCCAGGCAGACGCATGCCTCCAAGCAAGCAGGCATGTGAGCGCATACGTCGATTATATGGCGGTTAATTACATTAAAGAGCAGACGGACGCTGCCACTGATCGGTTGAAGGTTTCGGTTTCTGTCAGTTGATCCGAGATGTTTGCGTGTTGATGACAGATGGTGTGTAAAAAAGACAAGACTCAGTGAATCAGCAGCTTTGTCATAACACCTTCCTGGTCTTGTAAATCACACACACACACACGCTCATACACGTGCAGCAAACACAGCTTTTCCCTCTTGAGCAAGTGGGACAAGCATGACCATTTGCAGTCTGGTAGAATTAACAGCATCCTCAGCCCTCGGTCAACAAGCACTAAACACACACACTTTGCACAGTCACACACACGCTGATGGTTCGATGAGGGATGTCAAAACATTGTCGGTGGAAACTGAAAAGTCATTTTTTCTTGTTGTGGCTCCACACCCAAAGCAGTGGAGAGAATGTTAAAGGGGAGCACAAGAGATGGAAAGAGATGAAGGTCAAGAGTGAGAGGAAGAGGGGGAGGGCAGGAGGATGAAAACGATTAGGAGAGGGAATAACAGAGGCGTTGTCCCAATTATCCGAGAGGGGAAATGCCATTTGATATTGCTTTTGTTGTGACCCTCATATTGAGTTTTCCCTCCTACCATTTTTTATTTCCTTGCTTCTCTCCATCTTTTTTATTCGATGCCTTTTTAAATGTTGGTCCTTTTTATAATCAAACGCTCCGTCTCTCTGTCACTCCCCCCCCACCCCCCCTCCTTCCTCTACCTGATGAAGTCTCCATTTTCCACATTTACATTTGAGCTACTGCACCTCTCTGTGCTTAATCTGCAGAAATGGACGGCTCTGTGCCTGCCTGTGGAGTCCGCAGGCCATAGAATGATGTACTTCTACTGTGTGTGTGTGTGTGTGTGTGTGTGTGTGTGTGTGTGTGTGTGTGTGTGTGTGTGTGCGCACAGAAATAACAATACACTTAAGTGACAAACTGTTCCTACCACTATATGGCCTTCATAATCTCGTCCTAAAGCATGACTGTGAGGAGATTATGGCATCTGCTGCCGACCTATACTGTACTGTACACACACACACACACACACACACACACACACACACACACACACACACACACACACACACACAAGAGAGGCTTACAAACAAGCACATGCAGGCTGTATACCCATGTGCACACACCCTCACTGGCTATATTACTTGAGTTGACTTACATCTTTTGGCATTAAACTCCTTTTTAGATTTTATAATCAAAGTTTTTTTAATTCTCCACGAATGGAAGCACAACTGCAAACACTCTGTGAGTTAAGAGCCACATAAGCTCTCTGTCCACATAAACACAGACATACACACACACTGCTGCGGTTAAAGTGCGACATTAACCGTCTGTCGTATTTTAAATGTGACTCTCATAGAGCTCTGGCGCTGTCATGGCGGTGCAACCTCGTAACTGACAGGCAGCCACACGCACAAAGTCCACCTTTAATTATTTGGTCGGTTCTTTGCGACGGGGCTGCTTTCTTTTAAAGGCCAAGCAGGAGCTGATTGGCTCTGCGGCCTCGGGCCACGAGCTGACAAGCGCGTACTGGAAGCGTAGTTTACAGTAATAGTTTGTTTAACACGCGACCACGCTGATGCACACGCTCACATTTGCAGATATAACATGCATGTCACATTGATTTATGTCACAGAGGCAGCTCCTGTCACTTTGTCAGAGACTGTGAATACTTAATGTTTATTTTCACCTATTAGGAGAAGTGGACGGATGGTTTTTCCTGTATCAACAGGATTCATTTATCAACGGACAATCTGTTAGTCACGAAGCATGTTTGATAGGTGAAAATCCAGGTGCTGATCAGCATCATTAATAACCACGGAGATGTAAATCCTGGCTTTGTAAGGAATAAAACATGATCTTTTAAATTTCATAAAACATGCATCAGCAGCTATGGAGTGTTTATCTTCTGCAGCATGACCTATCTAGATGATTCTGTAGTTTTTTAGTACCTAGTCTCCCCCCTTTTCACCTTCATCTTCATTTAACTGATTAATATTGCAGATGCTTTATTGCTTGAATGAATCTTCTTGTGGCTTCATGCTGCTGTTTAACACTGAAAGCTTTTAAGGAAAACAGATCCTATAACTCAGCCAGAATCTTTTTTGGCATAGCTACTGAAACAGGTTGAGTTATGTGCAGATTTGTTCTGTGTTTGGAGATTTAATACACATAGATGATAGTATTGAGAGGCAAGAAATGAACCTTGGGCTGCACAGTTTCCATGACCCTTCACCTGCCTCTGTATTCAGACCTCCACACAAAGGAGTGCATTTTGGCCTGCGTTCGCCTGCTTCTGTGCATGTATATTTTGTACACATGAATATTTATTTTGATAGCTCAAAAATCCAACAACAATAGCAGGCTGTGTGTTTATAAAGACACCGGCGCTCTAGACTCCATGAACTCTTGTTGCTGTCAGACAAGCACCTGCGGCTAGGAGAGGCAGAGAGTCACAGTGTGATCTTTTTCTGTCCTCCTTGCGGGGGTATTTTTATCAGTGCGGGTGAGCAAGACTAGTCTTAGACAGGGAGGATCTGCCCTACAGCACCAGGCTGCAGATGAAATACGTGCACACCGCCACAGACATCTCAGCTTTAATAAGGCATTTACATGTCTCTGTCTGTTTGCGTCTCGCTGCTTGTTTGCTCTGTGTTTTTCTCTGTTTTTTAGCAGATGGATGGACAATGGATTGCAGGACTTATTGTTGTGTGTTTTTCCAATAAAGAGCCAAAACAGCAAGCTGCAGGCCCCGCTGGATGAAGAATGGAAGTCTCCCTTCTCATTCGTCACACTGTGGTGCTATCAATTTGCAGCGTGGAGCTTTTAAATCACACAAGACAACATTAACGGCAAAGAAAGTTGATGTGTGTAGCCATATTTTATGCCGCAGTCACGGCTAACCCACATGTAAACGTGCTGGGGATTTATAAAAAGCTATTTCACTTCAATCAGCACACAAAATTGACTAAATTGGGTGTCTGAACATTCCCACACACTTGATACCCAGGAAGCTTTTCATCACTTGGAACAGTTTGAAGAACGTAGATTGCAGCTGAACCAGCTTGCTCATCTCTATAAGCATGCAGGCACAGGAAGGAGAGCCACTAATCACCCTCTCTCCTTCCATCTCATCCTCTTCCCTCCCTCCTCTGCGGCCTTGTCTCATGTCCAACTCAGCTGACACAGGAGCCACCAGTCGATCGTAACTCTTGATGGTGATTTGCACCTTATACACAGTTGGGCTTGACACACACACACTGGAGAAACTCGCAGGTTGCACACACAGCACACTGGTGATTTAGGTTCAAACACCTCCTGGTGGTCCCGGCTTAGCTTTGACTAAGATCTATTTAAGTACCTTGGTCTCATTAATTGAAACATAGCCTAAATCAGAAACTGCGCTTGAATTTTCCTAATGCAATTTGTGCAAGAGTTTCCTTTAAACCTAATTACTGCTGAGTTTTTCAGCCTTGAAGCAATCTCAGTGTGTGTGCAGCACCTATCTGAGTGTGTCTACACAGGGCTGTGTATCTGTGTGTGTGTGTGTGGATCCCTGCATTGTAACTGCTCCCCGTTGTGTGACCCCCTTGTGTTCCATGAAAGCATTTTTCTCTGTAGGGGCCGAGGTTCTGTAGCAGGTGATAAATCACCTCTATCCAGGTAAAGACGTGAGTACACACACATGCACAGACTTGGACACACACACAAAAGGACCCTTGAATGTTCCCTTATGTGGGTGTGTTAATTACTGTCAGTCGTGTGAAGACCATTGTGTGTTAGTTTGCATATATTGCTCTGAGTCATTAAAGTATCTCTTACTTCATTGGTCGGCCTCCAGCTCCCAGGCCCTCTCTGTTTGTGTGTGTGTGTGTGTGTAGGTGGGTGAGACTGAATCAGTTACACCTCTGATCTGAGCACCACTCGAGGTCCAGTTGTGAGCCCAGTAACAGAAATGCAGTCTGTAGCTCCTGCGATACGTGCCTGTGGGTTCGTTCGGGTAACTCTCGTCATTTCACGATTGAGGAAACTCCACGTGAACGGGGTCATTTGTGGCCCACGCTGCTCACTCCGCAGGTGATTGGAAATCTCATGATTCCTAAAGCGGTTTATGCAGTAAGTTGGCTAGTGGATCAGAACAGGAGCTAAAGCAGATTGTTGTTTTTATTGTGGGTTAGTGGGATTGGAGACAGAAACTATTTGCCACAGAGTGGAGCAACACACAGGTAACACCCAATAACACTTCCACTTTACAGCTTGTAGTGGCCTAACACCTAATAATGCTGGTTTATAGTTGCTTGTAGTTTGTGTGTGTGCGTTTGAGCCTAATTCCTTTCTAGATGGGGGGTGTGAGAGAATTCCAGAAAGAGTGGAAGCTAGTACCTGAGTAAAACACAAACACAATGAGCTCTCCAGAATGTTGAACGCTGTATATGGACGGAAATCAACATTTGTGGGGTTATACATGGCTATGACATCCTCCAGCTAGTTAAGAAGGAAGTTAACGGTGCATCTCCTAGCAACGCTGGCCTCATATGTCAGTCAACAGCTGCTGTGGGAATTGTCCAACCAAAGCCTGACAATAAGAACATTTCCTCAAATATCTCCAAAAATCATTTTGTTCTATTGTAAAAAAAAAAATTGAAAAACTGGTACAATAGCTGCAGAGTCATTACAGCTTGCATAATTTAAATTTCAGTTCAGCTTTCAACATATTTTCCAAGACACTTAAAACAGACTTCAAGGGTTTATTTTCAGCCACTGTTTGGCCCAGCGCTGGTGCATTGCTGCTGATAATGAATTTCAGTTATGTTTCAATCATTTCTGAGGTTATGACTTTTAATCCATCTATAAACATTTACAAAGGAGAGGTCTTGTAGCTCAACGCCGCACGCTGATTTACTCAAACAGAAATTTTAATGCCTGTATTGAATCCCTATTCCCTCCGAAGCCTCCCCTCGTGGTTCTGCAGATGTGATCTATCAAAAACATGTCCAGCGTGGGAGGCGCCCCACAGCGCAGCGTCTCATATCCTGGTAGGCTGGCAGGAGAGGATGTGAGCTGCATGATTGGCAGATGAAGTAGATCGCTGCTTTCTGATTAAACATTTAATTTGATTTCTTTTTATTTTACTAAACTTTTAGATCACTATTGCATTTGTCCTCCTCTTCTGTTTCTCTGTATCTTTCTAAGAATCTGGCATGAAATGATAGAAACCTCTCCAACGTGCTGGATGAAAAGTTAATCTTTCTTCCCCTCCTCTAACTTCACCCCTCACTTATTTTCCCACTATCTTGCGCCGTCATCCCTCCCTCAGGCAGATCGCACTGTCTGATCTCCTGCCACTGTGAACTCTCTGTAGCATAAAAGAGAGGATATTGGCACTGCAGGATTTTCATACTCATTGCACATTTCTCGCCTGTCAAACCAGGAGACCATTTGATGAAAGTGAAATATTAGTTTTTTCAATGTCTTCATATATATTCCTAACACCAATAATAACATTGATAATAATCATAATTTTATTTTTTTAAACAACAAGCATAAAGTGTTTTTCAAAGTTAGAAAATTTACAGTAAAGAAGCAGCTCATGATAAAAGACAGACAGTATATCATTCATCATTTGCACAGACACTCTGTAAAGTGTAAGACGTTTTACAGTCAACACCACAGAGGACAGTGATGCAGCTGTTTCGTAATAGGATGGGGTCAGCTCATGTTAAATACAGAGTTTGCCAGATGTTGCTAATCTGAATGTGTGTCATGATGTGGATTATTTCTCAAAACTGCACAACTACAGATACTTACCATCATGGCACATTGTGATGAAGTTATGGATCAGAAGTGCATTCGGAGCATATTTTATTGGCCATTAGTCATAACTCACCAGCAGGTCGAGAGTGATGTTAGGACCCGAGGCAGTCACAGTACTCAGATTCATTCATGCTGACCAGAAGGTCAGGATTTCTGCAGGCTGGAGTGTGCTATCAGAATAATTATAGTCTTTTAAAAAAATGTAAAGTAGAACCAGTTTTGACTGCATTTCTTGAAATTAAAGAGAAAAAAATGGACCACACAAAAATGTTGAATGTCTGTAAAGAATGGGAAGATGATTTATATGAGAGGGAATAAATGGGAATACACGATACGTCCTTATCCCTGTTTGTCAAATACCAGCTTTTTGTCAAGGCCCTCGGCATGTGATACCAACGCAGAAGGCACCCTTTAGCGTCTGTATGTGACACACAGTGAAACACGTTTTAACCTGTGGTTATGGTTGTCAACTGGTTGCGGTATTTATGATTTATACTTGTGCATCTGCCGTAGCTCATGCACATGGCCTACGCTGTTGTGAGCATTTATACTTGTGTGGTGGTGTGTCTGTGTCACTCTGCAGTTACACCTCCAAAACACTAAATGGTGGCGGGGTTTCTGTAAAGTAAAAAAATGCACCCAAAACACACATTAAACATGGCTTAAAAGCAAGTTTCAAACACAAGTACACAAATCAGCTACACTGCAACTCACAGCATTCACAAACAAAGCTTTTGTCTTTATCTGGACACATTTTCCCCACAAATACAACATGCTAATGTTTTTAGCACAAGCCTATGGCATTTTACATTGTAGAAATTAGCCTAAAAGCTAGCAGACTTTTCCTGCACTTATATGAAGCCAGGGACAACAACAACATTTAACAAAGGTGACATCACAAATTTGCTATCGTTACAACTCACAAGGTTCACCGACAAAACAACTTTATTATACTAAACACATTTTCCAAACAAATATAACATGCTAACGTTATTGGCACAAGCCTATGGCATTTTATATTGTATAAATTAGCCGAGTGAATAGTGGAGATTTCCTCTGCTCATTTGAAGCCAGGATAAATCACACACAAGACTTAAAATGCTATTTTTGTGGAGGCTTTATTGTCTTCACAATTTATTGTTTCTTATCTGTGAAATTAAAGTAAATAAAAGCTTTGTTTCCACTGAGGGAAATGGTTTCAGCTTACAAAAACTAGACAGGAGGTCTGCGTCGCTGCAACGTGTAGTTACATTTACACAGAAGTATAAATCCTGCTGTACTTTTAGGCAACAAACTGGTTAGGTTTAGAGAAAACATGCTTTAGGTTTAAATAAGTATGTAAAATTATGTTAATACGTCTCATGAGTAACATAAGTGTGTGACGAACGGAAGTTGCATTACATTAAGACAGCACTGACTTTTAGTTTCCAACGGGACATGAACAGCAGTCTCCAGGGTGAAAGTCTGTGTTTGTTTGAGCCATCCACTGCCCCTTCCTCGTGGACGTTCTTGCTCTTTATACTACATCACTTGCTCTCATTACCAAATGTTGCTGCGGATGGGTTTACATTGGAGTTAGTCTAAAGCCTTAGTTGGTCTCATAAAGATGCTAAAGGCTACCTTTAATGGCGGTATCACACGCTGAGTGCTGTGACAAAGCATCGTTATTTGCCGACCTCAACACACTTGGAGGGGTGAGGGAAGCAGCTTCAGCCTGTAACCTAACTACTAGATGCCACTAAATCCTACACACCGGACCTGTAGTGGTTAAAAGCATTTTGAAAGTGGCCTAACAATAGTTTTTTATATGGCTCACGGTTTGATTAATTAAGTAAGTATAGTCTTTGAAGCATTTGAACATGCATGCTGAGAAGTATAATACACACATTACACACACATGGACGTTGTGGACTTAATGAACCGGGAAAAAGAGCCTGTGTCAATGAATAACAATTAGCAGAATATGCTAATGTCGGTATCCCACTTTCCCCGTGCTGCTGGAGTTCTGAGGGACCTCAGATGGTGTGTATGTACACACCCTTATTGCTCTCCCTCTCTCTGCTGCATTTCAATGGTTGTGCATCGCTCCAGGCCTCTGTCTCATTGCACCTCCTCTCCCATTTTTCAGCGCTTTAAATGAGGCTTAGCTGGTGCTTCGCTGCAGAGCTGACTGCACTCCGCTCACCTTGTTTAGTCATGATTTCCCACCTGAGCGAGGAGTGTTGTTTGATCTCATTTGTTTAAAATCATCCAATGTTATTAAGTCTGTACCTCCTGGGCTTCTGGGGCTAGCAGGTTGGTGTTGGCCGGCTCCCTGTGTGCTTGTCTGCTCGCCCCTGTGGTCGACCCTGAGAGTGCAGGAAACTTCTTGCATAGTTTTCTTGCCTAAGTCCTACTTTATTTCATAAACAATCATGCTTTTTGGCATTTGTTGTGGTAATTACATTTTTTCCAGTTAATTAGTTAACTTTAATTAACCAGTGTATTCATACATTCTTCACAGAACCATCTGTTGGATGGAGTAAACCCAGAAATTATACAGAAAGGCAAAAATTGCTACTATTTGGAGACGCTTTATATTGAGAAGTGTTGATTGGCTTATCGTGATATGTACAGTCAAAACAGAGCAGGAGGGGATGCATCTCGCACCATCTTTTTCTTTCAAATTGAGCATTAACACACGCAGTCAGTTGTATGAAAACAAATAAACAGACAGGCTTCCCATGATTCTTTTGCCATCTTTGCTGTGGACCTGTTCTGCTGCAGAGGACGATAATGTAGCCTCCACCTTCTACTGGACTCTTTGGGTAACACTCTCCTCCAATCACAAGCACGCATTTGCACACTGAAATTTGCATAAATGAGCCACCCTATCAGGACGTGCTTACCCTAATTACCCGAGCAAAGCCAACAGTATATTAAGGAGCAGTATAATTGTGTGAGCTTTCCTAGACCCTCTATAGGGCGCAGCATAGGAGCAACAGGGCACCTAGGCAGAGGGCTCCGCCTGTCATTCATCATTCTGTCTCACACACGCTCTACCGAGACCGATAAGCTAATGCCCTGTTGACATAGCATCGACCCAGCCACTTCCTGACTGGCTAAAGGTTAGTCGCAGTAGCCAGTCTACTTCTTTACAACCTAGGTAGCCACAGCAGAGAAGTAGGGGGCCCAAGCCATCCCAGATGGTAAGCAACCAGACTGGGTGGAGACATTGCCTAACCTTGCAACGGTCGAAAGACTAGCAATAGACACACCACATTTCCTGAGTTATCAAGAAGCATGGAAATATCTAGGTGTAAAATAATCAGAGTGGAGTCAGGTCCAACACAACTGACAGACGTTATACCCTTGTCATCAGTCCTGTGATGTTCCAACATGCACAGACCCCTAACCCTGAAAAGTCAGTGGGCAAATACCCAATCACTGAAGGGAATGATAGCTGGCGCGGTCATACAGCTTCTTTATACACCATGGGCTCTGCATGTACTCAGGTTGCACACAGTGACCGCCTGGGTACGTGGGTTCAGTGGGCAAATACCCCTCTTCCACCAAAATTAGCACATGTATGCAGCTTTTTTAAACACAGGTAAACCCTCTAAAATAGGCTGTAGAATCCTTTCCCGTCGCCAGTAGATGAGAGTGGCTTTGCAGCAGACGAGTATGCATTTCTGTGTGTGTGTGGGTTTTTTTGGACTGTGTTTTTGGAGCAGGGAGAGGCCAGAGAACAGGTAAACAGTAGAGCGGCGCATGGAGACCTTTGGAAACTTTATGGTGGTTACTTCTTTTTATATATTCATTCATTCGTTTTCTGTAGCCGCTTATCCTGTTGGGGGTCGCGGGGGGGCTGGAGCCTATCCCAGCTGACATTGGGCGAGAGGCAGGGTACACCCTGGACAGGTCACCAGACTATCACAGGGCTGACAACCCAACAAATAGAGACAGACAACCATTCAAACTCACATTCACAGCTACGGACAATTTAGAGTCACCAATTAATCTGTATGTCTTTGGACTGTGGGAGGAAGCCGAAGTACCCACGCTGACATGGGGAGAACAAAAACAACCTTTGGGTTTGAACCCCCCACCCCAGGTTTGAGCCAGGAACCCTCTTACTGTGAGGTGACAATGCTAATCGCCACCGCCACTCCGCCGCTGTGCTGCTGTCCTTCTATTGTCTTTCTTTCTTTCTTTTTATATATCTTTTACTTAAAAAACAAGACAATTGACTTATTTTCCATTGCTGATAGAGTATGCCTTACTGTTTTTCTGGGTTTTTTTTCCCTGGTTTGTCACGTTTGATGTCACGAACATGCTGGAAAATGGGGTTTGTTACTTCCTTTTTCATATATCTTACTTATTCAGTTTCTTTTCAAACTCAGTTCACACTAATGTGCATCGATGTTTGAGCGCTTCTTGAGTGGAGATGGGCGGTATTTTGTGGTGGCGTGTTATTTCATCTCACCGGTTAAGGAGCTAAAATAAGTGTGTTCACCCAGGTTTTGTGTTTCCATCAATGCAGATCGGAGCTGGAGGCGATGAATATCGGTGTCTACTTAAGAGTCATTTTACCTGGGTGTGAATGCAGATTAAAACCTTTCCCGTTGCATTAAAAAGCCAGATGTTCTTAAGTGTTCTTGTGCAGTGAAAAAAGGGGCTTCATGGAGAGCGAAGCCAGTGTGAGATAGAACATGCAGTAAGTTTCCTGCTTTGAAAAAATTGTGTGCCGCGGAAAAAGATTTCCTCACCATATAACAAACATGGGCTGTTCAGTATTATTAAGCTGTTGGCAGTTGAAATACCAGGGGACATCTTGCAGCAGGTAGCTGCTATTCTGTTGCAACACAGAGTGGCCCAGAGCAGCCAAAACAACTGGAAAACAATGAGGGAACTCTCTCTCCCCCCCTCCTCTCTCTAGCTCTCTCTGTCTCTATGTCTTTTGGGCTATTTGTTCAGAGCAGTAGCAGAGGAACTCGGGTGATGCTGTCTGATTCAAACGGGATCAAAGCTTCCGTTCATATCAGGGCTGCCAATGGGAGAGATATCAAAGCGGCAAGCAGACACACATGCACACATATCCGGCTGACACATACACAAAGTGAAGCACTGTGTGTGCATCCTGCATGACAGCTCACGAGAGCACACCAGCACATAGATACACTAACGGACACATACACACAAATGCACCATTTTGAGTCTTCATGGGCTTGCTGTTGTTTTGTGTGTGTACGTGTGTGTTTGCATTATTATCAAGTCTTCCTTATTCTGTGTGTAGATTTCCTTGATGTGATGCTCTGATGTTCTACGTGGGTTGGACACTTACAAATCTAATGAACTATTGATTTGTGTGTGAGTGATTTGTGCCATTTGTACTTGCTCTCACATGCCGAGGCGAGCTGCGGAGACCCTGCAGGCTTCGTAGTAGATTCATGCATTTTGAATGAAGGCCTCTCTATATATCTTCCGGCTTCCCTCTCCCACTCTTACCGTTTCTCACTCTCACTCTTTTACTCTGTCGCTCCCTCATTCTGTATCTCTGCTCTCCGTTCTCTTCTCCACTCGGCTCAGATCATTTTTCACGCCGCCAAACAGCCGCAGGACGCCCATCTCCACACTCTGTTTCTGTTTACTTCAATACTTTATGAAACGTACACATCTTGGGCAAATTGGTTTCAGCAAACACTTTTCCCAGCTAGAGATAGTGACTGTGTTTGATATCCTCTGAACCTGCCTCTCCTTCTCATTCTCAGTCTGCTGTTGATGCACTGATGGTAAATATCAGATTGCCCACCTACCTGCAGAGGACACGCACTGACGTAATGGCTTCCACCTGGTGTCACTGCCTCAGATACCTGGCGGGCAGTAAACATACATATCTGCTGTCTACAAGCACACAAACACACACACTCTCTCTCAGACACGCATGGATTTAACACATGTAGGAAAAAGCAAAAAGCAAATTCCGACACCAACAGACGCAGGAGTACAGGAGTATAAAGACAGAATGAAATAAAAACAAAGACAGACAAAAACACAAGGAGACAAACAAGAAAGGAACGGAAGAAATGAGTCTGAGTGTAGGCTAAACACGTATTTTGGTAAGCTCGTCATGCACGATAATCCCTTTCCTCACCACCTCCACATGCCACAACACACACAGAGCAGTTTGCCTTCATTCCCTCATAATTTGACAGTGTATGGAGGCTTTTGGGCGGCAGTATGATTTCTAAATCAAGTGCAGTTCATTAGTTTGTCTCACCACGGTTGAGTCCTCTGTTGCTGTGGGCTAATACAGGGAACAGAGGTTTCCTTCTTTTTAAGATCATTTAATAGCACCCAGCATTTACATTCCTCCCTGTAGGCTGTGGCTTCAGTA
This sequence comes from Cephalopholis sonnerati, assembly GCA_019142605.1. NCBI lineage: Eukaryota > Metazoa > Chordata > Actinopteri > Perciformes > Serranidae > Cephalopholis > Cephalopholis sonnerati. Next base: position 22,348,759 of record JAGQAX010000021.1, on the reverse strand, counting down.
TGCCTATCCGTACAATTAGCCTTCCAGCATTTACATTTGCATTTTATACATTTATGTGAGTGCAGCAGTGACAGAGCAAGCCTAGCTGTGGGACATGAATAAACATGAACCGAGCAGAAAACGTCCATTTTCCACTTAGTAGTTTGATTATTCTATTTTGTAGTTCTTTAAACGTTCCCTGTGGAGTTTTCTTGTAAACAAACAACTGAAGTTATATTTAAATTCAGTGTCACTCGCTTAAACGCATTGTGTGCTTTTGAGGTCGACAAATGAAGGTCAGAGATAAGACCAAAGTGTTAAGTGCCTTTGTTGATGCATTGCAGCCATAGGGCCGGGACCCATCTTTAACTACATGGAAAACGCGAAGTCGGGCACTGGGTGCTGCTCTTGTGCCTGCACCCTGCACTAAGGTGATCAAGTGATTCTTTCCAAATTAATCACAGACTGATATTTATGGAAGAAGGGAAATATATCTGCAGGCTGTGATTGGTTGTTCCTTTCACATGACATGCAGTGTGCGCTGCAAAAGTTGAACTCTATTCAAGGGGTGTGCCATATCATCTCATTCACGATAATAATAAATACATTTTTTTATATCATACGAAAAATGTATATCGTGATACTTGTGATATTTTGGCTTGTTGACATATTGTAGTCATACTGTTACCCATGGCAACAACAAGCATGGCTGAAAGTGAAATTATCACCAACTCTGCAGCAGTTCCAAAAAGAGGAGCAGCTTCAGTAGTGTGGAATAAACTGTGGCGTCCTGAATGTTTTATAAACAGCCCCGGACTTCTCAGACACTCTCAGCAAGTTACCGCTCAAAGGGAACTCAGTCAGCGGCTCCTCTGGCAGCAGCACAGCTCGTTGTGCGCACACAGGAGTCAGTGTCATCAAGTGATTATACCTTTGGTAAGGTAAATCTATGTGACGCTCACGGCTGATTAAAGGAGCATAAAGATCCAAGTGGAAAAAAAACAACTCAGTCATTTAGGATTTTGCTAAAAGAGAAGGAAATCACCTGTTGATTTATACATAAAGATCCCAGGGGACATTTGTTGTATTTGGGAGCAGTTTAAATGTGTAATTTGTGGTAGATTTTATTTTGTTGAACTATTAATATTGTATACAGAATCTGAATCTCACTCTGAGTTACTGTTGTTGTTGTTCACAAACTAAAGAATTGAGAGGTCATTTTTGTTTATTTTTTACTGAATATTTGAAGCAAACCATAAAACTATATCACTTATTTTGTTGCAATTCTATTTTTTTGTTTTTTGTTTTAGGAATTTGTCATATCATCAAAAATATTGTCATGAAATATTGTGATGTTATTTTAGGGCCATATTGTCCACCCCTACTCTGTTCATCTCAGGATGCAGCTGTTACACCCTGAAAAATAAGCACTTACGAATGCTTGAACATTG